>OZ008370.1:245770814-246443314 GCA_963931995.1 Phaonia tiefii | reverse complement strand
TAACCATTGCACCACCGACGGCCATGAAATAGCTTCTCAAAAATAGCGTTCGGAACCTGTGTATAACTGTAGGTGGTCCCAGCCAGTGAGTGTAAAACTTGAACGCGCATAGTTCAGAAGCTCTCCCTAATCTCTTCATGGGATGTAACCGACAACCATTATTATATTTTGTATCTTTAGGAAATCGCTCGGTGGTAAAAGATTCACCAACAATGAAGAGGTGGAGTCTGTGGTTGATGGCAATTTTAAGGAGTTTGACAGTACTTACTATAAACAGGATAACGAACAGGATATCGATATCG
This sequence comes from Phaonia tiefii, assembly GCA_963931995.1. Taxonomy (NCBI): domain Eukaryota; kingdom Metazoa; phylum Arthropoda; class Insecta; order Diptera; family Muscidae; genus Phaonia; species Phaonia tiefii. Next base: position 246,443,012 of record OZ008370.1, on the reverse strand, counting down.
ATATCCATTTTTTCTCAGAAATGAAATTGCCATTACATTCTAGAAATTAGAAGTTTGAAAATTATTGTAAATTACAAAATGTCTTTCCTTTCTAGGAGGAAAATCATTTCTTTAAAGGTTTCCACTTTCAATTAAAATTGAAACTAAGAAAATACCTCATATCTAAAACAGCTACTATACTTTTTTGATGTAGTTTAGTTCTCTAAACACGATAATCAACATAACAAATTTCTGAGCGGTATGATATTTTTAAGATATTTTTAAAATGTATGTTTAATTATTGTCATAAGTTTTTCTCCAGATATAATTAAGATTTCCTGTTCAAAAAATTTTCAAAATATTACATTGGTGATGTGTTTTTTTTCTTAATTTTGTGGCATAGTGTAAAAGCTGTTCGAACTTGCTGGCCTTTTTAAATATTTTACCGCGATGGCATATACCAACTGCTAACTTTCTTTCAAAAGCTTTTTATTTATCATGTAAGGATGGAAAGCTACCAAAACTGTACACAGTTTGTCTTATCAAACCAGTACTTGTTACAAAAAAAAATCTAAAGCATTTTGTACAGTTCACTAGCATTCCACGCCGATTGCAACCGCTGTACAGTAATCAGTTTATAGTTTTATAGAATAGAACGGAAAGCTTGTACTTAAAAAGCTTTTCTGTACAATTTGGGACAATATCTACACAGATGCTAAAAATATTCACTAGGAGGAGTTTTGTTTTAAAAACGTGTGTTATATTCTTCTTAGGGTGTAATAAAATCTAAGCACTAAATCCCGAAAATATTTTTTTCAGGTGAACAGCAAAGTAATAAGAAATTGAAGATTTCGAAGTCCTTACAAACCCGTTCCACAACTACTATAAAATACTTGAGCATTCATTAAATTTAAAGTGCTCCAAAATTTGACATATATATATATATTCTTTTATATTCTTCTTAGGGTGTAATAAAATCTAAGCACTAAATCCCGAAAATATTTTTTTCAGGTGAACAGCAAAGTAATAAGAAATTGAAGATTTCGAAGTCCTTACAAACCCGTTTCACAACTACTATAAAATACTTGAGCATTCATTAAATTTAAAGTGCTCCAAAATTTGACAAGAAGCATAATGTTTGTCGGGTATTTTGCCAATAAAAATATCTTTTATTTAATAAAGTGAACCACAGACTTGTCATTCATGAGCATCAACATCAGTTATCGTTGATGGTTTTGTAGGTTTACAGTCCTTCTTAATACCAAATAATAATGTAATCGAAGTTGTTCGCATCACTATTATGGTCACAAACGTTGTCGGTAATATTTTTCAAATTCTTCAGTTAGATAAAAAGATATCGATCATGCTCATGCTCAGGAATGACACGTTTGTGGTGCGCTTTAGTCACAGAGTTGTCAAACTGTCCTCATGTGTATAAAACACAATTTATTAATCAATAAAAGGGGAGAGGGGGGATAAATGATACAAAATTAAACAACTTTTTTTAACCCAATTATGCTACAACCCAGTATTATCAACTACATTGGGTACTTTTGCTTTGGTTTGTGTGTAGACTAACATATGTTGGGAAATTTGTTGTTTAATGGGAAGTTTTCTAGATGGAGCCTGTAACCAATATTTAGTATATATTGTAGTTTTGAATACAATAAAAAGTAAATTTAGAAAAGCAAAGTGAAAGAAGTTCAAAAAAATAAAATTTTCTTCAATAAGTGACATTTCTTAAAAAAAGTAAATTTTCTCAAAAAGAATATTCTTAAACAAAGTGCCTTTTCTTAAAAAAATACGTTATCTTAAAGAAGTAACTTTGGTTAAAAAAGTAAATTTTCTTTCACAAAGTACCTTTGCTTAAAAAAGGTGATTTTTTTTAATAAGTACCTTTTCTTAAAAAAGTACATATTCTTACAACTAATTGCCTTTTCTTAAAAAACTACCTTTTCTTTAAAGAGTACATTTTTAGGGAAACAAAATATCTTTTCTTGAGATAAGTACCTACTCTCAAAAATGTACCTATTCTTAAAAAAAAGGACCAATTGTAATAAAATTCGCATTTCTTAAAAAAATGAGTTTTAGTTGGATTGTTTGTTAAACTTAAAATTTTCTAAATTTACTCAAGCTCAAGACCATTATTAATATAAAGCTTTGAGGGTTGATGGCAACCCTGTTTTGTTATTTTGTAATGACAAAACAAAAGCAAATCTTGCCTCTTTAAAACTGATGGGTTACCGACAAAAGTGTTTCCAGTGGTAGTTAGTGCCTGGTATTCTTCGAACGTATGTATAAAGGAATTCTCATTAATATGATGACTGTTTCTAAATATCTATATTTTTCATGAATTCACCGAAAACATACCAAAAAACGTATGTTAATGAAGATCCTGGCAGGATCCGAAATAGCTATGCTGACAGCCCTGGTATCATTGGAACACTTTTCGTGCTCGACCTTTTTGAAAATAATATAAAGCTAATAAATAAGCTTTATATTAATAAAGGTCTTGAGCTTGAATAAATTTAAAAAAAAAATATTTTCTTCAATAAAAAAATCTTAAAAAAAATAATTTTCTTGCGGAAATTTATTTTCTTAAAAGTACATTTTCTTAAAAATAAGTAAATAAGTACATTTTCTTAATAAATAGCCTATTCCTATAAAGAGTACCACTCCTTTAAAAAGTACCTGTTCATAAAAAAAGTACTTCTTTGTAAAACAAATTCATACTCTTATGGCTTTTTCTTACAGAAAGTACTTCTTCTTAAAAGTAGTACCTTTTCTTAAAAAGCATTAGCTTTTAATATAAGAAGTACCTCGCTGTAAAAAAGGACCTTTTCGGCAAAATATAATATATATTCTTACAAAAAGGACCTAAAAATATACTTTCTTTTTTTAAAAAATACATTCTATAAAAAAAAAATTTTTTTTAAAAAAAGTTTTTCATTTTACAAAAAGAATCTTTTCTTAAAGGTCCATTGAAATTATCGTATTTTTCAACGGGCGCCGAAGGTATGTTGGAACTAACTACACCATTTCTAAAAAAAAAACAATTAAATTTAAAAATTGTATGTGAAATTTGAAATACATCAATTGAAATTTGTAAATTCAATTTAAATTTGAAATACATCAATTGAAATTTGAAAAATATCAATTGAAATTTCAAATACATCAATTGAAATTTGAAACACATCAATTGAAATTTAAAAGACATCAATTGCAATTTAGAACACAGCAATCAATTCACATTTAAAATACAGCAATTGAAATTTAAAACTCTAATACACAAAATCGGTTAATAACTTTTAAATTTCAAGTGACGACTTTTAAATTTCAATTGATGTCTTTCAAATTTCAATTGATGTCTTTCAAATTTCAATTCATGTGTTTCAAATTTCAATTGATGTCTCTCAAACTTCAATTTTTTTCTGTTTCTCAATTTTAATTGATGTTTTTTAAATTTCAATTGATGTATTTTAAAGTTCATATAGAATTTTTAAATTTCAATTGATGTATTTCAAATTTCAAATACATTTTTCAAATTCCAAATGATAGTTTTAAAAACTAGATTGATATTTTTCAAATTTCACTTGGAAATTGTGTAGTACGTAAAGTATAGCGAAACGAACTTCGATCCAACCGGGTGTCCCCTGACAACTAATGTAATTGTTTTTATTTTACGAAATGAAAAACTATATCAGTTATGGCAACCGGATTTGTGGGTTACCACAAGCTCGCTTAAAAACAGTTGCGTCATGGCAGGCAACAAATGCAATTGAAAGAACCCTATGTGCTTGTACAGCAACCTCATTAAATTTGTGATGCGGTTAAAGCGATCGAATTGATGGATGTTACACCATTCCTTTCCATTGTAAAAACCTCTAAATGGCGTTAAGGTCAATTTGATTCCCCCAACTTTATTATGAGAAGTTACATTTAAATGTTCCATTTTCAAACATCCCCATCAATTTAACTAAATAATATAAGCAATTAGGGGCAAACAGAATTTTAAGTATTGTCATATACGAAATCATGGAAATAAAGATTAACACCAACATGATAAAACATAATGTATCGGCTACACATCGTGACGCATTGGATCCTTTGACATTTTTTTTTTTGTATTTCCAACAGCATCAATCATCATAACTTACATTGTTAGCACACGGATGGGGTGGTAAGTACAACAAAAGAAAACACAATCCAGATAGCATCTTTGCACATCCTGTTTTTCCGTTGCGTTCTTTGTGATTTTACATATAACGATATATTCAATTTGACAATGATTCATTCAAAATTTTCGCTTGTTTTTAATTTGAATTCAGGGAATTGTTGGGAATGTACAAATTGGAATCACCAAGAAATGCAGATTCATTTCTATTTTTCTCTTGACTTGTTTTCCCCCTCGATAGCGGAATAAAAAGACATTTGTCATTGAAGTTGCCTGGCTGTAAATCATCTTTACGCATTTCAATGCCATCATTACAATGACACATTGTTTGGTGTATAACTTCCTCCTCCCACACCATTTTTTCTCTCCTCTTTGTCATATTTTTTTTGATGTTTTCTGGCATGTAATGATTTAAATCTGATGTCGAAACTTTAACTATTTCATATGTATGTATATCGTATTGCATATAAAGTGTCCTTGTTGAAGTAAAGGATGATGGATGATTGAAACGAAAGGAAAGAAGGAAGTAAATTTGAGTTTTGTCTTTATCTATTAAATATCATCACTCAATTTCGTTTAACATTAAGGATCTAGTGGTTTACCAGTTGATGTAAAACTGCTATCAAAATTTTCTTTATAAAAATGTATAAACCAGTAGCGGTATTCATGATCTGTTGTATTTGGTATTGTATTTTGTATTTTTGATAAATTTGATATTTGTAGAATCAGTTGTACAAAGTTTAAATACACGGCAATTAAAATCAGAGTAAAAATCAACTGTGTGCTGTATTTTCTCCTTAATACTGCACTTTCACGACCGAAAAATCCACGAAGTTTGTGAGCGGTATCAGCGTAATATTCCCCATTTTTATAATGGGTTTCACGATGATAACGCGTTTCTTCCTTGTGCAATGGCCCATTTTTAATAATTGCGTCAATCGTAGGCAGTTGCTAGATTTCAGAGTTGCCACTTGCACAGAAAAAATACTGCAAAAATCTTGAACTATTTTTGGGATACGATATAGTTGTTCAAACCAAAATTTGCACTGTTGTGGTTTTTATTTTACAGAGTGTCAAAACTGCCTGTCTCAGGAAGTATAAACCAATTTGATCTTTAGTCAAAGAATTTCTATTTCGTCACTTTTAGAGGGGTATTTTACTAGCCTCTTTAAACTGCGGGACAAAAGATAAACTTTTTTTAAATGCAACAAATTTCAAATGCGAAGATAATATCTTTTAAAGGGTGCCCACAGTTTGCATCGACCTGCAGAGAATTTCCCATAACTTTTCTTTGAATTGCAGGTCCCAGCGCCCCTCCTTTTTCTTGGATATTGGTTATAATCTGGCCGATTATTCCTTACATGTTGGTATACATCTTACCTGTGTGTTGCCCCAATAGAAAACCAATAGGGAGCCGTTAAATAGGGCGAATGCCGTGGCCAGTTAAAACCGGAAAACCACGATATTATTCGATCGAAAAAAATAACCCTTCGAGAACCGTAGTTGGACGAGTTGTATGAGCTGTTTCTCCGTCTTGAGGGAACCACAATTGTGGATTGTTGTCTACATCTGGCCTTACAAATTTATAATCATTGTCCGGTATTGAATCCCGTTTGCATTAACCGTAACATGTTCGTCGTTTTCGAAATAAAATATGGGGCAATGATCGTTTCTGAAGTTATTCCACATCATTCTGTGCATCTAAGTTGGTGCAGTTGATGTTCTCATACACCAATTGAATTTAATATGGGAAAGTGTGTAGCTTATATAAACTTCTGTACAAAGATCGCCTATACCTCACCAACTGACATCACCAACGTCGTCTGGTGGAAGTTAAGGTGGTTTTCCTAAATACTTGCTTGCAAACGGGTAATGTTCACATCATTTCAAACTGCACGAAGTTTTCCAGCACGCGGAATATCACACACAGCCCTTTGTTATCTAAAAGGCTGAATTAATCTGTAAATTGTTGCAGCGGTAGGTGCATATATATTTCGGGAACTGACAATACTAGTGTTCCGAGATGCAAATTGGAACTTCCATTGGAAAGTTTTCAGCTTAAACATGCATAGAACGTTTTCAGTTACGAACACTCGGTCAAAATATTTAATTAACCCGTGAAAATTTTCGCGCGATGATGTTTTAAATTTTCGGCGTGGATGATCGAGACAAGAGTGCCCCAATCAACTTGTTTCGGCTTTTGACGATGAAGCACCATCAAAAACTACGGTAAATCTCTGGCACCAAAAGTTCAGTCACTGACGCCGTTTGCTCCACGATGAATTTCGTGAAGGTCGTCCAAAATGGGTTGTTCTGCCACATCGATGCAGTGCGGGAACTGATAATGCAAGATCGTTGTGTCATATATTGTAAGATAGAGGCATCCTTGTACACTACTTCCACTTCAATACATTAAATTTTACATAAACATATGGATGTAAAAAATGTTTGTTCGCAGTGGATCCCACATAGTTTGACAATCGCAAAAAAATTGTCCTGTCAATTGGTGTAAGGAAATAATTAAAACTTTCGAACCTGGTGCTTCAAAAGACGTGTATTTAATCATGATAGGTAACGAATCATGGATATATGCGTATGAGCCGGAAACAAAACAGCAATCGACCGTGTGGGTCCTTCAAGACGAGCTAAATCCAACCAAAGTTGTTCGTGGAAGAAGCGCAACGAAACAAATGGTCGCCTATTTCTGCGGCCGAATGGGTCATATGGTCACTGTTCCGCTTGAGCAACGTAGGATGGCCAATTCTGAGTGATACACGACCAGTTGTTTGCCGGAAGTCTTCGCAAAAATTGGTAAAATCAACTGCAAAAGACGAATCATTCTCCATCATGGCAATGCGAGCTCCCACATATCTTGTCAAACAGGTGAATAATTGAGCAGTAAAAACATCGAATTAATAACTCATCCTCCATAAAGTCCTTGTTTAGCACACAATTACTTCTTCTTGTTCTCGAATATCCAAGGTAAACTGCGTGGTCAACGATTTACGAGCGCCGAAGAAGCTGTTGAAGCGTTTAAAAACCATGTTTTGGAGGTGTCTCAAGAGGAATGGGAAAAATAAATGGGAAAATATGACAAATGGTTTGAACGAACGCAAAAGTGTATACCTCTTCAAGGGGCATACTTTGAAAAAGAATAAAACCATTTTTATTTAAAACTGCTTATTATTATTTCCTATTTCCGAAATAGAAATATGATCTATGTGTCTAAATAATCGAATGCTATTTTTCTTTTGATCATAATAAATACGAAAATAAATACGCAACAAAAAAATTACTTTCAATATGCGTTATAAATGCTCCACCCTGTATATAACGGGTTTTTCAATAAGAGCGCTACAAAAGTTTTTTTAAGTAAAACAAAACCGGTTTTAGATACCAATGAAATTCTTTATTCCTGTGAAAGTACGTTCGATGCCACTATGTATGGAACTCGATTTCTTTTGCATGGCCACCACGGGCACGCTTGCAGAAGTCCAGACGCTGAATCCAATTTTCGACAGTTTTCAAGCATAAATCGGCCGATACTGCTGCAATTTCACGTTCGATATTCGTACGAAGTTCATCAAACGTCGCTGGCTTGTTGGCATAGACCATAGACTTGACGTAGCCCCACGGGAAATAATCTAACGGCGTCAAATCGCACGACCAAGGCGACTGGGCCATTTCGTGAGATAACACGTTCACCAAACTTGGTTTCCAATAAATTGATTGTGGCATTCGCTGTGTGGCTTGTGGCGCCGTCCTGTTGGAACCACATGTCCTCCAAGTCCATATTATCCAATTGGGGCCAAAAATATTCGGTTATCATTGAACGGAAGCGATTCGCATTCACAGTAATGTGCCGGTCTTGATCATTACGGAAGAAGTACGGCCCAATAACGCCACCGGCCCATAAACCGCACCAAACCGTAATTTTTTCGGGATGCAATGATGACTCATAGATTACGTGTGGATTGCTGTCTGACCAATAACGCATATTTTGCTTATTGACGAAGCCATTCAGCGAGACATGAGCCTCATCGCCGAAGATGATTTTCCGATGAAAATCCGAATCATTTTCAAGTTGTTGCTCAGCCCAATTCACGAACATACGACGCTTATGGTGGTCAAGCGGTTTCAGTTCGTGCGTAAATTTGATCTTGTAAGGATGTAGGCCAAGATATTTTCGCGAAATTCGCCACAACGACGTCACAGAGATGCCCAACGCTTGAGAACGACGTGTGTGAGACGCATTTGGGCTTTCTTGAACTGAAGCCTCAGCGGCAGCAATATTCTCGACACTACGGGCACTTCTTTGTCTCACTGGCACCGGAACATTTTGTACTGTGCCTGTGGATTCAAAGTTTTCCACTAGACGCTCAATTGTTGATCTGGTAGGACGATTATGACGACCATAAATTGGACGTACCGCTCTTAAAGTTGCGGCCACTGACTCCAAATTTGGGTAGTAAATTTTAATAATTTCGACTCGTTGTTGGCTCGCATATATCTTTCCATGATGAAATGGCAAACCTTACTGAAGAGAAATGTCAAAAGAGCGGGAAAAAATATGGCGTCGTTTGCTGTCCCTATCGATTTACTTTTGTAGCGTCTCTGTTGAAAAACCCTTTATGTATGTGGGCCACTGAGCTGCTATTTTAATTCGTCTTCATTAACAGTTCGTTGATCGATGTTAGCCAAAACGCAATTGAAAATTGTGGCGCATTATCATCATTATGTGGTCACTGGTGCCATTGGCCACATCTTACATCTCGAGATGTTACATTTCCCTATAAAAATTTTGGAGAATTTGTATCACTTGTATCATTAAAAGGAAACAGAATTTCGGTGCTGGTCACTATAAACAACTGGGTGTATAAGTTCGCTTTTAATTCCTTGTGGTTCCTTTTTCACAGAGTTTCAAAGATGCCTACCTCTGGGATTTATCACAAATGTAACATTCATTCAAAGAACTTTTACTTCGTTACTCATAGCGCAATATTAGCACCAGTAGAAAACTATGATCATACATTTTAAGTGCGGGACAAAAAACCGAAAGAGATTAGGAAAACAATTTATTTGTTTCACTTTCGAATTTTACTTAATTTCACATTTTTGTATGCGTACAATATATATTTTTGTTCGCGAATTTAGAAGGAAAAAGGGAGCGGTTAAATCCTCACACAGACAAAACAAAAACATTTATTTTTTGTTCCTGTTTTTGCTAAAATACAAAGTTCTAATCTACAGGTGACAGAATTTGTCTATCCCTTCGTCCTTTTTCCATCGCATTAAACTGGTGACATGTGACGTATGAGTTTTATATAATTCCACTGTAATTGAGCATGTAACACTCATACGCGCTGTAATACGACCCAATCACATAAGCGAATTGATTAACAAATAAACCGAAAAAGATTGTTCGTATTTGCCTCAATTTGGAAGGGAATTATTCAATCAATAGCTTACTATACTAAGACATGTGATAGGATTTATTGTCAATAGAGCAAAATATTGATAACAATATCAATATCGAGCAGCAATAATATTACTTATAAGACACAATGGCAGTTTATTTTCAAAGTTTTTTTTATACTCGTATTATGTATGTCCTTGCCTTGGTTTAATGTTGACAAAAAAAATATGTGGGTATGTATTATTATGATTGCTGTTGGAATTTGATGTACAAATACAAATATTAAGTTATCAAATTGCATTTATTGGTCAAATGTGATATTCATGATTTTTGTTGTAATGGGGATTGAGATTTCATATAATTTTATTAAATGATACCCTGCAAAAACGTGTATTGATTATCCAATAGGCTGCAAAATACATGTTTTAGATCAGATTATATTCTAGCACACATGTAGCAAAATATCTTGTATATGATAATTACTTATATAATTTTTAGTTTAATTTGAATTACCCCGACAAATGTAAATTCATAAACGAGTTTATATTCAATTGCCAATTCTAAAGGGTGCATTAGTAAGAATGCACCTTTTCATTTCAAAATAAAAAGGCGTACTTTCTGCGATGGGTGTGTCTTGTTTATTGGACTGTAAAGAAGACAGGTTCCGATTAAATATGGAATAAAATATCCGTCGAATGGCCCCACGGCTCTACTGACAGGCCATTATTGTTTTGATGAAATTGTACATGACTTTGTCACAGATATGTGGCTGCATCTCACCCATAACCCGTTGGACCTCGGATTTGAGCTTAGGAATTGTTTTTGGTTTATTCGCATAAACCCGAGATTTCAAAAAACTCCCACAGAAAGAAATCGCTCGGCGTTAAATCTCATGATTTAGGTGGCCAGTTGACATCAGAATTTCTTGAAATAATTTGTAATGGAAACCGTTGCTGCAATAAATCCATTGTTTCATGCGCGGTGTGGCAGCTGGCGCCGTCTTGCTGAAACCACTTGTCGTCCACATCCATGCCGTCCAGTTGAGGCATATAGAACTTCATTACGATGTTCCTGTAACGAAAGCCGTTCAAAGTCACTGAAATTTCGGCCTCATCTTCAAAAAAGTAAGGCCCAATCACTGGCCAAAATCTGCACAAGACAGTTGCTCGTTGTGGGTGCATTTGTTTGTTTGTTGGATAGAATGAGGACGTTCTGAGCTCCAAATTCGACAATTTTGTGTATTTACGAAGCCATTCCGATGGTAATGCGCTTCGTGGGAGAAGATGGTTTTTTTTTTGAAAAATTGGCATTGACTTCACTTTGGTCCATCACTCATTGAACGATTTGCCGGCACTTTCCATGGTCTGCTGCTTTGAGCTCCTGAGTAAGCTGAATTTTGTACGGATGAAGGTGGAGGTATTTTGGCAAAATTCGTTACATAGTGATTCGTAAAATTTGAAGTTGTTGAGAACGATGCCGAATTGATGTGTTCGGGTTTTCGGCGACACTCTCATTTACAGCAGCAATGCTTTCAAGAGACCAATCGGTATGTTGACATACGGGTGTCTGTTCACAATCGAGGCAGTTTCTTACAATTGTTTGACCACTCTTACAATTGTTTGACAGCACGCTTCGATGCTGGCGAGCGGTCTCAGCATAACTTTCCAAATTTTTGTAATAAGTTTTCACAATTATAATGAGTTGTTTTTCGTAAAGCGCTGCATTTTTAAAAATCAGGATAAACATATGTGACAGCTGCCAAAATTCAGAGTTGCCACTTTCACAAAAAAAAATACACTAAATCTAAAAATTGCGAACTTTCTGAGTCACTCTTTACCTATTTTCAACGCATTTCCTTAATATCTGGTAGTCTTGGGTTTCAAACATTTTATACAGTAGGTGTTTATGAATTTGAAAGTACTACGACGCAACACCAATCGAAGCCACATACCTCTGCATATAAAATACTTCAAAAACAGAACTGCCAGCAGTCAAACCAATTCAAAATAAGTAAAAGCATTCCCATGTTTCATTGTAGTTAGCATCCGGTTCCTCAACCTGCATTTGCATTACCTGAGCCAAAGGAAATTCTCAAGTTTGTAATTGTTATTGCGAACAATGGTAATTGTGTTGTATTTGCATTAGATAGAGTAATGCAAATTAAAATCCAATGCAAATTAAAAAATCCCAACACTGTATTCTCGGTATGCGTTGTCACTGATTTTTGTTCAACGCTTTGAGATATCACATTGAGTCTATGAGGGTGGCCCCAAAACTAGCCGACCTAACATAGAAGACACACTAAAGTTGGGAACAATTTTCGTTTTTCTACAACATAGTAATCTCCTTTTAGCTCGATACATTTTTCCAGTGATATTCAGTAGCTTCTATATCCTGTTTATAGCAAAAACTGTGAAACTCTTTAAAACAGCCATCAACCTTGTTGGCAAATCTTTAACCACCAAGTAATTTATACAAGTTTGGCATGAAGTTAGGAAGTAGAAGGAAATCCGAGGACCTAAATCTGGCGAATAAGAATAATTTGAACTTTAATTCATTAATTTTGGTCGTCGCAATAGTGGATGTGTGAACTGGAGCATTCTCTTGATGAAACAACACTTTCCTTTTCGCCAAATACGGTATTTTTTCCTCAATTTCATCACTGAAACACTGCAATAAATTGGCATAATATTCGCCGTTGATGGGATTTCCTTTCTGAAGTTAATGAATAAATAATCAATACCCAGGGTAACACATCCCCATTTTGGATCGAAAATTTGAAAGATTTAGAAAAAAAATGTCTATATCTCTGAAACAAATAAATCATTTGTGTTTTCAATTTGTATGGAAGAAGTTTTTTTCAAAATTCGCCAAACTAAGCAAATCGCTAAATAAAAAATGGTTATAACTCGGAAATATGTGCGTCTAATCGCAAAACTAATAAGTTTTTACGGGTTCCTAAGATTTTCATAAAGTGGTCCAATCGTATGGAAGAATTGTTTTTGAACACATCTCAAATATAAGAACATCGCTAAAATAAAAAAGGTGTAACTCGGAAGCGGTGCGTATAATCGCAAAAATAATAACTTTATTTTTCGTCGATAGGTTGCTTTGACATATGGATGTCTTGACTACGGCATCACTTTAAAAAAAATCGTTAAATCTAAAATTTCCAATGATGCTATTGAAAAATTCATCAAACTAAATGCAAATAAAAATACAATTCAATTGAGAATTTCCAACTAGTATGCCAGTGTATACATTTACAAAACTGCTTTTTGAAGACTATATTTCTATTAATAGAGATAAAAATGGCCTCGAGCTTAATTAATAAAATTGAAAAGTACCAATGAAAAGGCCGAATAAATAAAACTCATCCCTGATGAATTTGAATTACGTGGAGCACAACGAAACAACGAAACAAATTTGTGTTGTCGTTTAGGCAACAATAGAAAACATGTCTAATGGTAGCCGTTGGTTCTCTGGAGATGGAAATAAGTTTTTGCAAATGTTTTCTTGTGTGTGATGCTTGCGATATTTTTCGAATACTTGCATACTAGTTGGAAATTTTCAATTGAAGTGAATTTTCATTTGCATTTAGTTTGATGAATTTTTCGATAGCATAATTCCAAACAACCGCTAGAAAAGATTTAGGGCTAGGTCTCAAATAGCTATACGGTTTGCCAGGAATCATAGGAATACATTTCCAAAACTACTTTTTGAAAACAATATTTCTATTAATAGCTTACCCAGCAAAAAAAGTGTATACCAATCACCAGAATTTCCACCAGAACTACGCGGTAAGAGGTAGTGCAAATTTGGGTGCTGCACCACCGCTTTTTACATAGTGTTGTCCTTGGAAGGTAGTACTCCCAATTTGGATACTTTTAAGTAGACTAAATTCTGTTCCTTAGAGCGACGATTCAGCTCAAAAATTAGCACGATGGTAGCATGTCCGACTAGAAAACGGCAGCAGGTGAAGATCCTGGGTTCAAATCTCACCAAATCAACTTTGTTTTTTGTTATATATTCGATTTGCAATGTGTCGCTTAAATTTGTAGTTATTTAAAAAAAAATTGCCCAAAGTACAACGAACGAACTTTTGTTGTCAAAATTTTCGGAATCAAATTGTATTCGCCTGAAAGTATACCATACAAATTACGGGGTTGTATAGCGAGGGTTTATAAATAATTAATTATTAATTTTTCTGTAACAATTTTTCCCCCGACCGGGATTCGAACTCAAGCATTTTGATTGCCAGCCGCGCATCTCACCATCGAGCTATCGCAGTCATTGAACTTGGACGAAAAATAACAGAATTAGTGGCAGATAATCTTTTTCTTCCGACAAACCGCATAATATCTGTAATGCAATTTCGGATTCCTGTATACCTAAAATCCGCACATAGTACTTCGTTGGTAGTACTGAAAGGGGTAGAGGGAACTACTCCATTATAGTTTTGCTGGGTAACTAATAAAATTGAAAAGTACCAATGAAATGGCCGAATAAATAAAAATCAACCCTGTTGAATTTAAAATTTGAAATTTGTAACGTTTTCTAAGGGGTTTCCCAAAAGTGGTCCAATCGTGTAGGAGATTTGTTTTCAAAAATTTGCCAAAATAAGAAAATTCCTAAAAAGAAAATGGCTATAACTAGGAAATGGTGAGTTCATTCGAAAAAATATTTGTTCCCTCCACAGCACACTGGGACAGATTTAAAAAATGACCGGACAAAATTCCAAAAATCGAAGCAGTAATCCAGATAAAATAAGTCACTTAAGCAGTTGTCAATTAACCACTGAGATCGAGAATTAACTGTTTTGATAGTTCCATGCACGTTGCTGATCAGCCAAGGGGCCCAAAGTTGAGTATTGTTTCAATACATGCATGCAGGCTTATTTTGGGTTATTTTTAGTAGATGTGTGTTATATGAAGGTTATGATTCTGATTGTTTTAAACTTCTTTTATTTATTTTGTGTTATGAGGGCTACGAAATTGTATATTAAGTTAATTTAATTTACTTAAGGTTTCTAGTTCAATTGCAATGAAAGTAATTGACTAAAAATATTACATTTTTTAATCTCTTGTGGACCGACAAAAATTATGATCAACTGGGATCAGCGGGCGATTTTCACTTCTGAACACTTCAGACCCTAACCGAAGTCAGTGATTTTATTTCGTTACCCTTTACTACTATTTGCTGAAGAAATTTTGTTTTTTAAACTTTGGTCCAGTTTTTGATTTCATATTTATATATAAAATACATGTGTAAAAATTAATTTTTTTCAGTGTAAAGTTAAATACATTACTCTGTCGGAATTTCGGTCTTTTTTTTAAAGAATGTATATTTTTGAAAGAAAATTATGTTTTTAGGTCCTTTTGTAAGAATATGTATTATATTTTGCCGAAAATTTCCTTTTTTAAAGAGAGGCTCTTCTTTTATTCAAAGCAAATGTTTTTTTAAGGAAAGATACTATTTTTAAGAAGAAGTACGTTCTGTAAGAAACCACCATAAGAGTATGAATTTCTTTTACAAAGAAGTACTTTTTTTAAGAACAGGTACTTTTTAAAGAAGTGGTAGATACTCTTTTTAGGGAAAGGTTATTTTTTAAGAAAATGTACTTATTTTCAGAAATACTACTTATTTCAAGAAAAGGAAAGGTATTATTTTGTTTATAAGAAAAGGTTTTTATAAAAAAAGGAATTTTTTTAAGAAAAAGCATTTTTTTGAAGAAATGTTTTATTTTTTAAGAAATGGGAATTGTTTTTAGAATTGGTACTTTTTTCAAGAATATGTAAATTTTTAAGAGTAGGTACTTTCTGAAGAATAGTTATTTTGTTTCATAAAAAAGGCACTCTTTAAAGAAAAGCTATTTTTTTAAGAAAAGGCTATTTATTATAAGAAAATTTACTTTTTAAAGAAAATGTAGTTATTTAGAAAAAATACTTTTTGTAAGAATATTTCCCTTTTTTTAAGCAAAGGTACTTCTGTAAGATAAGGATAGTTGTTAAGGAAAGATACTTTGTTGAAGAATATGAGTAGGTATTTTTTTTTTGAGAAAAGTTTAATTTTTTAGGAAAAGGCACTTATTTAAGAAAATGTTATTTTTTTAAACTTCTTTCACTTTGAATTTTCTAAATTTACTTTTTATTGGGTTCAAAACTACAAAATATACTAACTATTGGTTACAGGCTCCACCTGGAAAACTTCCCATTAAACAAGAAATTTCCCAACATATGTTAGTCTAGACACAAACCAAAGCAAAAGTACCCAATATAGTTGATAATACTGGGTTGTAGCATAATAGTGTTAAAAAAATTCATGTAATTAGTTGAGCATGCCAATTTATTATTTAATACAACCGAATTAGTTTTTAAATTTTTCGTTCATGTGACTGATACAATATTCACCATTACAGGATAATTTGAATGTTAGAACTAAAACTCGATTGGCAGATCAAATTTATTTCCTTTTGCTGTGGCTTCAACTAAATATTTCAGTTCTTACAACCAAAACTGAGTTACAAATCAATTGATGTGCACAACATTTGGTGATACTGAACACAATTATTGGTGATCACAAGTGAATAACGTGATAGTCCAAGGAACCACCAAATTTTAGTTGGCTGTAAATACAGTTGTGACACCGAATCTCTTCTCTGTGTATATATTCAATTCAACTCTACACCAAACCAATATCAAGCGTTCCTTTTAACATTCTCTTTAAGTCACAAAAATAACAATAAAATCTAGGGTACCAAAAAGAGAAACATTTTATATATTGATTGATGCCCTTTTGTGCTAAATTTTGTCTAAATCACAATTTTTTGTTGGTAAAATATTTTTTCCTTTTTTTCTTCCCCTATAAATTGACGTTTTAACTTTCCCTGAAATCCCATGATAATTTAAAGGATGCGACTGGGTCGTGATGAAATGAACGCTCACAATTTTCTTGTGAAGGTTCATTTATGGTAGACTTGGGCTATTAAACATTTTCTCATCGAAATTTGGCCATTGTTTCTGACTTCTATCTCTCTTCCTCTTGTCCCCAACCAGGAGTCAGATAAAATTTCATGGGAAACTGAAAATGAAACCCTTTTAGCGAAATTACGGGAGTTGAGTACATGGACGCTTTTGGGATAGCACTTACACCGTAAGAATATTACATTAATGACAATATATGTATTTACGTTGTTTGGTTTTACAGTAAAAGTATTGTAGTCCTTTGTGGCTGAAATGTACATATTTTGTTAGGCTTGCAGAAATACTCAAAGAAAAATGTTTGTGCAAACTTGTAATTTATTGTAGAATGATTCTTGGTAACATGAGGCATATCTTGCCACATGTTATTGATAGCATTATGGAAAAAATGGAAGGGTTTTGGGTAGGGCTCCAACAAACCTAAACAATTGTGAGAGTTCATGGATGTGGTAGTATAAAACCCTGTTCCTTTCTGTCCGGAATCATCACAATATTTTTTTACAGGTAGAAAAAGTTTTCACCTGAGGGGCCGCTCTGTGTTCTCAAGTTTACTTCAATAAATCCTAAGCAATGTGAAATTTAGAGATAGAAACTTTGACGACAGTGGAACGATATTGGTTGGAAACTTCAACAGCTCTTTCCTCGTTTCATAATATTTTGTACTACACCTTTCAGAAGAAACAAACTAATACTCCATAAAATGACGAAAAGTCAAAGAGAATTATAGTTAGAATATGTTATATATTTGTTGCAATATGCCGGTTCACACTTCAGAAAGTGGGGCAAATCTCCTCAAAGGAATTGTGGCCTATACATTTATTGTCACCTTTGCAAAATACACTAATCAACAAAAATTTCATTAATATTCGCAAAATCGGTGTAGAAATTCAACATTCAAATTTAATATTTTATATATCGTTAGCCGTCGGTGGTGCAATGGTTAGTGTGCGCGCCTCTTGCACATGAGCTCCTGGGTTCGATCCCTGCTCTGACCACCTTAAAGTTCTTTCGACGGCTGTCACCTCGCATAGTGACGGCGACACTATCGAGTATTTAGCCATGAAAACGCTTCTCAAAATACCGTTCGGAATCGGTGTAAAAACTGTAGGTCCCATTCAGTGAGTATAAAACTAGAAAGCGCACAGCTCACTGGTTGTGAGAAGCTCTCCTCAATTCCTTCATGAGATGTTATTGGGAAACCATTTATTTATTTTATATATCGCTAATAAGTATCATCCGCTTTTATTAAATGAATTCAATGAAAAGCGTGTGAACCATATTGTTGCAACACAAGAAAGTCGTGAACGGTACATCCTACTTAAGTCGCGCAAAGATTTTCTATAATTATCGAAAGCAAATGAATTTTGAATTATCCCAGGAAAATATTTAACAATATTTTCGATAAAGCTTAAAAGTATGCAATAATTTTCGGTAAAAAGTATGCAATAATTTGTATTAATTTTTTTCGACAACGCCAAAAAGTATGCAATAATTTGCGGTAATAATAATGAGAAACTATTCGTATTAATGCTGCAAATGTATCTTGTAATACGTATGTAACTTTTTTGTTTTTGAATAAAAAAAGTACACTTTCAAGGAAAAATCTTCTTGATTTTTAAGGGGCTTTAATACTAGAAAAAATATTTTTAAATTTCAGGGGTAGAAACTGTACAAAATGTGGCTTTCATTAGAAAATTATGTCGCCATCTACAGGTACTCGTCGAGACCTGTACAACGATGTATTGTATGTTACGACCGAGTCACGTTATGTTTTGTTACGATAAAAAACGACCTTGGCTGTTTTTCACGGGCTCGGAAAGGAACCAACATTTTTTTCGAAATTGTCGCGAGGTGAATTTTAATATTTGCCATCGACTTTGGGAGTGTTTTTTATATGGACGCCGACCCAGTCTAATGTACAGCATTTTGAGGGTACATCGTCGTTAGTAATTGATCTCCTCCGCTAAAATCTCAACGCTGTCAAAGTTTGGATTATGACCCGTCGTGGTACAGTGCGCTACTAATGCTGTTTTCTGTTCTACAGGTTTATAGGTGACCCTTAAATCCGATTTGTGGGTAGATAGTCGTGTCTTCAATTTTGTCATCGTGTAGCCAATGTAAACCTTTTGGCATACGTCAGTCGTGT
Organism: Phaonia tiefii; assembly: GCA_963931995.1. Taxonomy (NCBI): domain Eukaryota; kingdom Metazoa; phylum Arthropoda; class Insecta; order Diptera; family Muscidae; genus Phaonia; species Phaonia tiefii. Next base: position 246,424,317 of record OZ008370.1, on the reverse strand, counting down.
CCCGTTTGCTTAAGAAGAAAAAAAAACGGTTGTGGAGAAAGCTCGAGACTAAGAAAATTAAATCTTACAGAAGGAAGAATGAGGCCCGGAAATTCTACCTAAAAGCACAAAGCCAAACCAACGAAAGCGGATCAGACCCTCTCTTTTGTAGCGCTAAGGACGGGAATCTTGTCACAGACGAGCAGAGTATATATGTAGGAAATATGGAAAGCTTACTTCTCTGCTTTACTTGTCCCAGCAGACCTCAATACGGATGATGGTATTAAACAACTACAGGACTATAGCGTCAAGTGCCCCCTAAATACAAATTAAAATTTCACGGCTAAAGAACAACAATGAATTTGGTGCTGATGGATAACCGCCTGAGCTGTTTACGGCTGGTGGAAATGAGTTGGAAAGGTGCTTGCCGCAGCTCATATGCAAAATCTGGCTAGATGAATGCATGCACGATGATTGGAATCATAGCCTACTGCGTCCTGTTTCCCAAAAAATCAACCCGTATATGTGTACCAACTATAGTGGAATAGTCCTTTTATCAATCGCATTCAAGGTCCTCTTGAGCATAGTGTACGAAAGACTAAAACCGTTTGGTTCCTTATTGAACCTTGGACCTTATCAGTGTGGATTTAATTCTGGAATGTCAAATATTAACCACATAATCACGTTATGATAAATTTTGGAGAAACCCCAGATAACCCCGATAACTGTATCAAGCTATGTCGGGCTAAGAATTCCTTCGAAACTTATGTAGAATAACACTGACCGACACGAAATCCTCAGTAAATGTTGGTAACTATCTCACAGAATCATTTAATACGACGCGTGGCCTCGGGCAGTGTGATATCCTATCATGCGATCTCGTCAACATTTTGATTGAGATCATCGTGAAAAAAGCTGCAGTCAATAGGAATAAAACTATCAGCAGCAAAAGTCACATGCTGCACAATCTGCGAGAAGTTTCTGCAGTATTTTCGATAATTGAGACGGAATCACCAAACAGTGGGGTTGGCAGTAAATAAGGACAAGACAAAATTAATATTCACAGCGATATGCCTTTCCATTAGCAATATAGTATTTTCAAATTAAAATACCAGAATCGAAACAAAAGTGGCATCTATTGAAATGGTGAAAAATCGAATACACTTTCTATGGGGTTTCTACTATCTTTGTAGATTATAAGGTTGCTTTCGATAGCCCGATACGAGGAAAACTGTATCAAGCTATGTCAATAGCAATACCGTGAGCTTGCAAACAGGTGTTATTTCGCGCTAAGCAAGGACTTCAAAAATAAGAGCCTATCTCGAGAAAAGAAGATCCAACTCTATCAGACTGTCATACTACTTGTGTTACTTACTGGCGCAGAGTCCTTGGTCATATCTCATGCTGTTGAAACATCACTGGGAGTCTTCGAGAGAAAATGCTCCGAAAAATGTATGGTGCTATAATAGAGAACGGTGGATATCGACGACGGATGAACCACGAGCTGTATAATCTGTATCCCGACATCGCCATAGTTATGTGTATCATGTAAAATCGGGCGTTTACGCTGGCTAGGCGATGCCAGTAGAGTGGATCAGAATGAACCAGTGCGAAAGGTGTTCGAAGACGCACCCGAAGGCTATCGAAAAATAGGACGACCAAGACTTCACTGGAAAGCCCAACTGGAATATTGCCTGCGATAGCTTGGAGGTACCAACTGCACGTTGAAAAATCTGTCGTTCTTTGTTGTTTGGATGCAAATATAACGTATGGTTGGAGCTCATCGCAAATATAATATACTTGTGTGCAAACACATGGTGTTTGATATTCAATATTGCATGTTTGAGACACAATGAATGATATGTTATAATATATGTGATTGCGATCCAAATATATGTATGTGTTTGTGGTACAAATACAGCTGTGTTTGTGACACTGTTTATCTCTCTCGAGAGCAAGAGAATAAAAGAGGGGCAACGACAGAGTATATCTTGCAAGTGTATATCGGTGTTAATGCATTATTCCCTCAGTCAGTGATTCATAAACATTCCTGAATGTGCGTGTAAATTACGGATGATGTTTCATGTATTCAGTCGTTAATAGTTCATCCCACAGAGGATATCAAAAGCGGTTGATCAGTGAAAAATGAATAAACAAAGACTCGGACGGTTAAATGGTTTGTGATTTTGCTTTGGGTTTTGTGTATATATTTCGTATATATGTATGTATGTGTGCTACCAAACTGAGAAACGATTTTGCGGAAAGAAACTGGAAAGGGTAACAATGTGAAACCGACGATTTGTGAAACATAATAAAAAACATAAGTAATTAATACACGATTGTTTTGCGTGAACTAGATTTGTATATAAGTATATTGTTCGTGTACCAACGCATAGTTGAAACCTTCTGAAGACAAAAACGTCAGAGACAACAACAGAGCAGCAGATTCAAAACTAAACAAATATTGCATTCAAATGTAAAAATCATTTAAATCTTTTAATTTTTTGTATTAATTATTTATATAAGTATATGTGGATATATATTGATAAAATTAATTATAATAAAGAAAGAAAGAAAGAATAATTCGTTTCTAAATATTAATATGTTTGGGAGAAAACACGCATATGTTTCCACGTAAGTATATGGAAGTTGGCGCGAAACACGCGAATGCTTCCACTTAAATATATGGATGTTTGGGTTGAAGGACTTATATGTGTCCACGTAAAAGTATACACATTTGTCAGTAAACATGTTACTGTTTGCATTTCAATACAAGTGTGTTTCGGACTTGAAAACATATGAATCTTTGTAGTGATTTCCAAACATGTACATGGTTCCTGAAGAATATGGTTGGGAGAATATGTTACAGAGGCCGTTTTTTTCATCGTGTGGTGGAGAAAAGCTGAAAATCGCTTTGATTGAAGAAACATGCTATCATGTGGCATTTTTGTACGGCCCTTGAACCCCATTGGTTGTTTGAGGCCGCCTAAGTAAATCAGTACGCGTTGACAAATTTGACTTTTTTTGTTTGGATACAAATGTAACGTGTTTGTAGCTTGCCGCTAATATAGTACACTTGTGTCTAAATACATTGTGTTTGCTATTAAATTTTGTATCTTGGAAACACTATGAGTAATAGATTATAATATGTTTCGGTGGCCCAAATGTGGAGTTGTTTGTTGTAAACTGCTGAATACAAAACGTGACAGACAACAAAGCATTAAATAAGCAGCAGATCATCAATTCATGAAAACAATGCTTGCAAGCATATACATGGTTCCTATAATTTATTACTGGGGCCGTTTTGTCTTAGCGTGTCAGTATTACTGTGCGGAACACTACCAGTTATACATCTCGATAAACAACGCAATTTCATTCAATCTTGCGTGAATTTTGGGACACCCTGTACAAAAGAGTCATTAGTCAAAGGCAAAATAACAGATTTGCTAATTCAAAATATCTATGAAAATACTCAAGAATAGGCAGTAATAGTCGTGAAGAATTAGTTGTCCGAAGGGAAGAGAACAGTTCAAGCAAAAAATTAAAATCTGAAAATTGTGAATAACGACTCATTTGTAGTTACACGCTGAAAAATAACGGCCCCTGCAACATATTGCAGGAAACATGTCCACGTTTGAACGCAATGTTTTCGTGAAGATCTGCTGCCTTTGTGTTTCTTTGTAGTCTTTCCCGTCTTTGTTTTTAGCGGTTTTTAACAATGAAAGCAATCAATCATTGTGTCTATAACATGTAATTGTGAATAGCAAACACATTGTGTTTGGACACAAGAATAGTATATTTGCGACTATACTATTTTTCAGCGTGTACGGGCACAAGAACTGATTTTGTTAATTCAAAATATGTCTGAAAATACTCAATATTAGGCAATAATAGGTATAAGGAATTATTTGTTCAAAGAGAAGAGAAAATGACGACAGATTTCTACAGCGGATAGAATGGCCTGTGTTTTCAACCAAAAAATTATAATCCGGAAATTTTGAAGAACGACTCGTTTGTAGTTAGGGTGCGCTATGTAATCCCAACAAAAATGTGATTGGACGAGGACTTTATATTTATATTCTTTATTAACATCCTGTGAATCTTCGGGGATCTAATGTAGTAGCTGTTTAAGATGAATAGGCTTAGGTACTACTACTACTTTTGAAATTGACTGTGATCCGAATTTTGTATAATTTTTCCGGGAAAAAGTGGGATACAATCTGATCAAAAATGTATACGTTTACTATCTCCTTACCTATGTAATTATTTTTCGTAAAAATCCTTTACATTTAGGCAGGAATCACAAGCCCAGCCACACGTTTAAAGGCGTTCGCAATGTAAGCAACAGTTTACTTTGAATCGAGATGTTTTTATTAAAGGTGATAGCAGTATTATGAAGAATATCTCAAGGCATCAATATACATATATTTTGAATCGAGATGTTTTTATTAAAGGTGATACCAGTATTATGGCCAATATCTCAAGGCATTAATAAAATATAATTTGTTTTCGTGTCCAATTCAATACAAATATATGCCAATAATAAAAGTATGCCAGAAAGTACAAAATAAAATAAATTTAAATTTGATTGTCCATGTAATGCACGTAAAGAACAAAATCATTTACATTGCTCTTATAACACAACCTCTAGCAGCTGAATCATGATTCAAATGCTACATCCAGGTTTGTATTTTGAATATTAATAATGTGTATAATATATTTGCTATTAAAAGATTCTATAGATAAACTCATTTTTAATAATGCATCTTTTGAAACAAACAGTTTAAATTTTTATTGATGTTTTTAAGATACAAAACTAAATTCGATCTGCAGCGCCATCTAGTGCTTCATAGTAAACTATTTATTCGCACAAAATTGTAGTTACCTGCTAAATGATGGTGTAAATAAAACAGTCAAATGCTAAGAAATTTAACACGCATTTACATTAATTTTTCCTCGAGTGTCTATTCCACAACATCAGTAACATTGTACAGCCAGTTTGGATGATGGCAAACCAAATAGGGAAAAAATATGATAAACACAACAGGTAGTAAGCAACATAAACAAATTCAAAAGAACAAATATAACTTTTGTTTGGTATTAAAAAAATGGGATGCCGGCTACAAGACAACAAAAATGTGCTCAAATCTATCCCAAAGAAAGGAAAGCAATAAACTTTTGTTTTCTCTGTAAATATTGACTTTGGTTTATGCCACATATTTACGATACGCTGAAATTTATTTCAATGTTTGGGAAAGAAAAAAAAAATTATGAAATGTTATGCTCTTCCTCCGCAATATCCTCTTGTCGTTATCCTGTTTGTCTACTTCGGAGATTTCTGCCACATTTGGACACGTTTTGTAGCTTATGCGTGACTAAGAAGTTTCACAGGAAAATTCTTCATAAATCGAGTTGAAGACTATTTGTGTTAGAGATGGTAATACATGTATTTATCTGTACAGTTTTTGGTACCATTTTAGTTATTTTCGTAGATGAAGAAAAAGGGAAACTATTGAACTAATAGACATCTTTCTTTAATGTTTTAACAGGGCACGAAACTAAACTAAATGCGATTACACAAAAGAGAGTCGTCAAAATTGTATAAAAATGTAGTAAACTTATTCTCACTATAAATTACACTGTTGTAGCCGAAAACTGCATGAACGTTCTACTAAAATGTGTCAGTAAGAGGCAAGTCAACTGAGTTGTTCGGTACCCAAGAACGTAACATTTTTGAAAATCTCGATTTTTACCAATTCTCAGATTATCATGCATTTTATGTTAAAAACAAAGACTTTTTTCACTTTTTTCAGCTCAACTCCAAACAGCTCAACAAGTCCAAATAACTCATTCACAATATTCGGCAAAATTGTAGCCATGGTAAAGCTGAACAACTTTTGTGAACATATTAATACCATCTGAACATGTCTAGTCATCCCAAATAACTCATAAAGACCACTTTGTATCTTAGAAATGGTAATTTGTAAAGGGTGGCTCAATAAGAATGCACTTTTCCGTTTTAAAACGTATTTTTTGAGATAGTTGTGATTTTTTTATTGAATTACAAAGAAGACATGTTCCGATTAAGTGTGGTATAAAATATCCGTCAAATATTCTCCATGGCTCTGGCGACAGGCCATTACTCTTTTCATGAAATATTCCATGACTTCTTCACAGGGATGTGCCAGCATCTCACCGATGACGCGTTGTATCTCGTATTTGAGCCGAAAAATTGTTTCCGATTTATTCGCATATACCCGAGATTTCAGAAAACCTCAAAGAAAGGTATCGCATGGCGTTAAATGGCATGATCTTGTTGGCCAGTTGACATCAGAATTTCTTGAGATAATTTGTTCTGGAAATCGTTGCTGCAATATATCGATTGTTTCATGCTCGGTGTGGCAGGTGGTGTCGCCTTGCTGAAACCACATATCGTCCAGATCAATGCCATCCAGTTGAGACCACAATAACTCCGTTATCATGTTCTTGTAACGAATGCCGTTCACAGTCACTGCAATTTCGGTCTCAACTTCAAAAATGTAAGACCCAATCACGCCGCCTGACCAAAATCCGCACTAGACAGTTGCTCGTTGTGGGTGCATTTCTTTCTCATGGATTGCATGAGGATTTGCTGAGCTCCAAATTTGAGAATTTTGTGTATTCATGAAGCCATTCAGATAGAAATACGCTACATCGGCGAAGATGATTTTTTTTTTCAAAAAAATTGACATTTACTCACTTTGCACCATTACCCATTGAACGAGTATCCGGCACTTTCCATGGTCTGCTGATGGTGCTGAAGGTGGGGGCCTTTTATCAAAATTCGTTACATAGTGATTCGTGAAATTTTAAGTTGTTGAGAACGATGTCGAATTGATGTTTTCGGGTTTTTGGGGACACTCTCGTTACAGCAGCGATGTTTTCAAGAGACCGACCGGTATGTTAACGCACAGGAGTCTTATAACGCATTTACACGGCAGTAGATCGCCTCTACGTTAGCGATAACCTTGTTCTCTAATCTTTACCGTGTACACCAACCAATTTGAGATTAAATTGACTTTTCAGTTGTCAACTCCGTTCTTAGAGAAACTCCGCGATGAGACAAAATTATCGAAGACGGCGGCACAACATAATATGGTTTCCAATTGTATCCCAACAAGAGCTTGAGGAGAGCTTCTCACAATCAGTGAGCTGTACGCTTTGTAGTTTTACACTCACTGTTTGGGACCTAAAGTTTGACACCGGTTCCGAGCGGTATTTTGGAAAGCTTTTTCAAGGCTAAGTACTCGATAGTGTCGCCCTCACTAGGCGCGGTGACGACAGTCGTCGAAAGAAATGTAAGGCTGGGATCGGACCCACGTTCTCATGTACAAGAGCCGCCCACACTAACCATTGCACCACCGACGGCGGCACAACAGAAATATTAAGTTAGCGGGTATTTTTTTTTTTTAGAAATTTGGGACGTTTTGAAACGAGTGAACCTTTAAAATTGGATCAGTGGGTCAAATCGGGCCAGTTGGTCAAATCGGCTGACACTTTAAACCGATAAGAACCAAGTATACCGGCGGCGGAGTGTGCTTCAAAAAATTGTTGGTGGTGGCGCCCCGACGGAAAATTTACAATCGTGCTCCTTCCATTTGTCAAACAGTTGATTTTTTGTGTATGTTTTCATCATGGTTGCATTTTTTGGTAAATAGCAGAGTCGGATCAAATTGCACACCAGCTTAAAATGAGGTTAGAAACTAAACTTCAATTTTCATTGATTAAAATAGTATGAGTAATCTTCTGGCTTAGCATGGGTTAACGGAGTTAACCTTCAAAATGCGCTAATCTTGGGCGATGTAGATGCCGTATTACTGTTAATGAGCAACCCAGTTTCTTAAAATTTTTTGACCATTCTTCGGATGGTTGACACATTAGGTGCACATTCTCGATTGAAAATCCTTCGAGGTTTGCGGGTGGTCTCAGTATAACTTTCCAAATTTTTGTAATAAGTTTTCGCAATTATAATGCGTTGTCCTTTCGTAACGCGCTCAATTTTTAGTAATCGGAATAAACATATGTGACAGCTGCCAAATATTAAAGTTGCCGCTTTGACAAAAAAAAATGCACTAAATTTAAAAAGTGTAATCTTACTGAGACACACTTAATGTATATGTCACAATTACTCGCAAACGACATGACCGATTTTGTCCAAATAAATTTAGAAAAATTTAGAATTATAATACCTTTGACAGTCTCATATACGATGTCTCAGTTTAATCAACAGTTTCGCGGTTATAAAGAAAATAATGGTGAAAAAAATTTTTTCTTAAAAATTTTAAATTACTCTGTGACACAAATGAAAGTACTTGGACGTGGTATCACAAAACCCCACTCGGTTTTGCCCCTATACGTAACAATTTTTTTTAAAAGGCCGAAATAAATTTTGGAGGTGGTCAGGGCCCTATTTCAGATTTTCTTCAATAAATCGTAAACAGCTAAAACTATTGCAGTACAACCTTTGACAATATTGAAGCTTTTTTCGCATTTTACAATTCCCTCTGATATATTTCTAAGAAAAAAGTACACTGTTAGTCGATTATTTCACGAAACGTCAGGAAAATTTTTTATATGTTTTAACATTTCTTGCCTAACGGTACATAAATTGCGGTAGCTGATAACTTTTCTAAGTACACTAATCAACGAAATTATATATAGAGCTCCATAATTGGTGCTTAATATACTTAAGAATATTATCAAATACACTAATGAACAAAAATTACATTTGGGGGTTCCAAAATGATTGTACCAATTCCACATGTGTGGTGTAGAACGTTGATACAAAAATTTCGTGCCAAAAACTACAACAGTGTTATAGAGTCTATAATTTTGATCTATAATCCTTGCAATTCATATTCTCGGAGTATTAAAGATCCTTATTTCAAGGATTTCTCTTGAATTGTGCACAATTGTACAAAGAATTTGATACGCCAGGCTGCATCATCGAAATATAATTTTACCCGATCGATTACAATTTTCGGGCAATCCCGCATACCCTGTTTTATTGGAAGTACAATATTTAACAATTTCGTAAATGTAGAATTTTTTCCAAACCTTCTGTTCATTTACAGTGATGAATATTTCTCGTTTATATGATCTATTCGATTACGATACACATCAGAAAGGAAAAGTCGTTCCCATGCCCCTTAGGGATGTGGTGGAATATCCTTTTTCTCTGTATAACCGGATGTTGGTAATGTTTTGCCAAAAGCTTCTTAATATTAAAGTAACTGAAAAGTATGACCAGCATTCTAAGGACTTGAAGTGTCAAACACTTGCATTTGCTGTTAACTTTCATAAGAGAAAATGTAACTCTTTCTTCAATGTTTTGTTATGTATTGGGGTTTAGAGTAAAGGGTGGGCCATGTAAAATTTGGAATTAAATTTTGCTGTAAAAAAAAATATAATATACATTTTTTAAAAATTCATTGAAAATTATAAGAAATCATTGAAAATCATGAATGCAACACAAAATTGTTCAAAGTGGTTTCAGGACTTGCTTCACAGCATCTCATTTGACGTACCCAATTTTTCAGAACAGTTTCGATTGGTTGAGCCTCGATCTCGTGAACCTCAGCATTGATGCCGGGTTGTAAGGCCTCGATTAACTCGGGATTGTCTCAGCAACACTTAACCTTCATGGCGCCGCGAATATAATAGTGTAAATGACTCACGCAGCTGCGAGGCCGTCAATAGTCTTCCGAGTTTCGTCTGATTATGAAGTTTTCGAACACAGTGCGCCAAAGATCGATTGTGTGGCATGCAGCGCTGCATCCCCTTCAACTTTCGGGGGAAAAATTCCCTGAGCATGGCACGGTAACGATGGCCATTGACGGTAACGGCGTATCCAAGCTCATTTTCGAAGAAAAGTGGCCCTATGATGCCGCCATGCCAAAATGCGTCTCAAACAGCCACTCGTTGTGGATGTATCGGTTTCTCCTGTATCGGCTTCTCGGAAAATATGATTTTTCGTTAAAAATGCTCATCTTCACCCAAACGATCTTCAGCGCATTCAGCGAAGCGCAATCGCATCGGATAAAAACGAGGCGCTAAGAAGTGCGACAAATTATCAGTTGCAAACGATGGCGACGTGAGCACACATTCAAAAATACCGTTGGGAACCGGTAAAACAAGAAAGTGCACGTCTCACTGATTGTGAGAAGCTCTCCCCAATTCCTTCATGGGGCCCACCCTTTATTTGGTTTTGATTGTACGAAATTTTTATAGACTTCTTTCAATCGCTCATCGTGTGGTTTATGGTTTTGAATGTTGGGGTTTTGGATGTGATATTTTTCATTTTGAAATGCCATCAGTCTTTATAAAAATTGGTCCTTAAATCCCTGTTGACTTTTCGCAGAAATGTTGTAAGCGAGAGTGGTTGTTAAAGTTCTCAGCGTGTTTGAAGATGATTGCTTGTTGCTTTACTGATATTGAATATTTCTGTCAACTTAAACTAAACCTTATTGTTAGATGGCATCGAATGTGGATTGGGGGATTGCGGGAAATTTTACACCTCCCACATGGAATATAAGTACATGATTCCCACAACTTAAACTTGAGCTTGAACAACTTGAACTGATAAAATTGAATTTAATTGAAATGATTTGAATTGAATTGAATTGAATTGAATTGAATTGAAATGAATTGAATTGAATTGAATTGAATTGAATTGAATTGAACTGAATTGAATTGAATTGGATTGAATTGAATTGAATTGAATTGAATTGAATTGAATTGAATTGAATTAAATTGAATTGAATTGAATTGAATTGAATTGAATTGAATTGAATTGAATTGAATTGAATTGAATTGAATTGAATTGAATTGAATTGAATTGAATTGAATAGAATTGAATTGAATGCAATGGAATCGAATTGAATTGAACTGAATTGAACTGAACTTAATTGAATTGAATTGAATTGAATTGAGTTGAATTGAATTGAATTGAATTGAATTGTATTGAACTGAATTGAATTGAATTGAATTGAATTGAGTTGAATTGAATTGAATTGAATTGAATTAAATTGAATTGAATTGAATTGAATTGAATTGAATTGAATTGAATTGAATTGAATTGAATTGAATTGAATTGAATTGAATTGAATTGAATTGAATTGAATTGAATTGAATTGAATTGAATTGAATTGAATTGAATTGCAATGAAGTGAATTACAATGAATTAAATTGCAATGAATTGATTTGTATTGCGAGGAATGGTATTGAACTGAATTGAAATGAATTGAATTGAGTTGAATTGAATTGAATTCAATTGAATTGAATTGAATTGAACTGAACTGAATTGAATTGAATTGAATTGAATTGAATTGTATTGAATTGAATTGAATTAAATTGAATTGAACTGAATTGAATTGAATTGAATTGAATTGAATTGAATTGAATTGAATTGAATTGAATTGAATTGAATTGAATTGAATTGAATTGAATTGAATTGAATTGAATTGAATTGAATTGAATTGAATTGAATTGAATTGAATTGAATTGAATTGAATTGAATTGAATTGAATTGAATTGAATTGAATTGAATTGAATTGAATTGAATTGAATTGAATTGAAATGAATTGAATTGAGTTGAATTGAATTGGACTAAACTGAGTTGAATTGAGTCGAATTTAATTGATCTAAATTGAATTAAACTGAATTATATTGAATTAAATTGAAATAAGTGGAGATAAATTGAGGTAAATGAAACTAAATAAAATTAAATTAAACTAAATTTGTTTAAATTAAATTAAATTGATTTAAAGTAAATTAAATTGGAATTGAATTTGAACTGAACTGAACTGAATTGAATTGAATGGAATGGAATGGAATTGAATTGAATTGAATTGATTTGAATTGAATTGAATTGAATTGAATTCAATTGAATTGAATTGAATTGAATTGAATTGAGTTGAATTGAATTGAATTGAATTGAATTGAATTGAATTGAATTGAATTGAATTGAATTGAATTGAATTGAATTGAATTGAATTGAATTGAATTGAATTGAATTGAATTGAATTGAATTGAATTGAATTGAATTGAATTGAATTGAATTGAATTGAATTAAATTGAATAGAATTGAACTGAACTGAATTTAAATGAATTGACTTGAATTGGAGTGAACTGAATAGACTCGATATCAATCGAATTAAATTGGATTGAATTGAATATTCTGATTTCTGCTTTAATCGCAAAATTTCAGGTCTGTGTTTAACCACATTTAGATTGTAAATAAAAATGTGAATCATATTCCAACTAGTAATATGTCTTTATCATAAAATTGACAAGTTTAATTCGTGTTCATATTAAACTTATTTAAATTTGAAAATCATGTTTCAATTTTAAAGAATTTTCATGTATGAAAATCGTATAATGTATAAAAGTAATTTATATACTAATCTAAATTGTTATTCAAATTAGAAAATCATTTTCAAATAAAATCAATCGATTAAAATCCTACTAGAATTTATTCAAACTAGAGAATTATATTGAATATATTGTTGCGAATAAATAAATGCTTTTACTTACACTTAATGACCAGACTAACATTATATAAATAACGGGGCGATTAATGCTGCGCCTGAAAATGTGTATTGTAACAACACACCAGCTCGGTAAACCAGTATCATGAATTTGCCTCAGTTAAGATAATTCCCCACTATTCGAGATGATTCTACAAAGATAACTAACAACAACGACTAGAAGGTTCTTGAATTCGCTAGAGATAACTACATTTTAGTATGGTGAGTTCGAATAAATATCGGAGATCTTTGGAACGGCGAGTTCAGTTTGTGACCCCGTAAAGTAAGCAACGCGAACTGATAGTAAAATATAAGACTTGTTAAAGTGGTGTAAATAAAGTAAACTGTTGTACTATATATGTAAAATAAATGGAAGTTAAACCGTTGTAATTATCGTAATTTAAAACGAACCTTGTTTTATTATTGGGAATGAAACAAAGCGAAAAGGACGAATAAGGAAATTCGTAATAATAACATTTCGTGTTACTTATTAAAGCAAGTCATTAATATTTAAAAACTATATCTTTTTTGTTTAATTTTTGAAAGGATATTTAACGCAAATTAATTTAAAACCGGTTAAACGAAGTCCAAATCCCGGTTTTCGGTTTACTCGAAAATTTTAAAAAATCCGGCACACGGTTATTTGTGAAAAAACCGGATTCACCGGTTTTGGTATTGAACACACTTGTTGTGACACTGTACCGTGATATTGTCGTAGACTAAGGCAAGCTCAGTCCTGTCCAGTGTCTTTCGTTAGGATCTACTAAATATTTCGAAATACGAACTGGTTAACCATTTCTGGCATTTAAATTCAGATTTTTCTTGATTTTCTTAAGATACAAAATGGTTTGGTTTACAGAAACAACATCAACATTTGCACTTGGTAAGAAGGCTGGAATTAGCTTGAGAACAGTCTCCAGACATTTCGCGAAATTGGTCGATTTAAAATAATCAAGAACCAGGTGAGATGCAGAGGCGATGATAGTGGGAGCAGATCAGGATCGGATATCCAGTTAATTGACTCGATATGAACTTAACAAGACCAGTGAGAATGGTAGGCGTGCGTTATGTTGTTTTTAAACTTGGTATGAATAGTTCAGGTTCGTTGAAGGCAGCATAGGACCGGAAAGGAGAAAAAAATCGGTTGCCGAATAACACTGTGTGTAATTTTTTAAGTCATGGATATATAACCATATACGGACACCACTACGTGATAAAAGACCAAACAAAAAGACCCGTGTCTCACAGTTTTGCACTAAGTCATGCACTTTTTTTATGGGCCCCCAAAAATTTGGGGCATCGGTGTCATTTTTGCAAAAAAAGTGATAATTTTGTCAGGCTCATATCTTGCCACCCGTTGAGAATTTTGATTTTACGACTGTTTTGAGCTACACCTTTCCCTCAGAGAGTAAATCAAAATTCCAAACGGTGTGCAAGATATGAGCCTGACAAAATTATCACTTTTTTGCACAAATGATACCGAGGCCTCAAATCTTTGGGGGGGCCCATAACCAAAAAAGTGCATGACTTTGGGCAAAACTGGTAGACACGGGTCTTTCTCCACTAATTCAGGTTCTACGAATCGAACTTCGTCAATAATTTTTTGCCCTATAATGATGGTTTTATACAAATTTTTCATACACAATTTAAATTTTTTAAGCAAAAAAATTATTACTTTTTCTTCACAAATTTATTTATAACTACGAAACTTTTGCGTATCCTGGGAAATAGTATAAAGATGCTGTAATTGTTAATATTTCTAAATTTGTTTAAGCAAAATCGGATGAGGCGTTATAGAGTAATGGTGACATATGTATAAACTTATCTCAAAAATGAGCTCTAAATCGCAACCTCTGAGTAGGAAATTAAAACAAATCTGTACGAAACCTTCATTATAGTCCAAAAAACTAATGGCGCAGTTCAATTTGTAGGACTCGAAGTAGTGTAAATCCATTGTGTCCGCATTTGCTATCCAAAATTTTTTTCAAAAACTTGCACAGTGTTATTAATGGTCATAGATTATGGAACTCATCAAAATCAAAACAATGACCAGTCAATCCAACGTGACAGCATTTCTTTTTGTCCTTGGAAACATAATTCCATAATCCTCTTGTTAACATAAAATATTGTCAAAAAATCAAATATGTATGTAACTAAACCAGACTATCTCAATGAAATTGGCATTATGTCGTATGAGTATTATTATTTCCGTTCAGGAATGTTATTGTTAGCAAAATATATGTCTACACTGGCAATCCGTTATATGATTTGTGTTACTAACGTATCATGTGAGTTTATCAAGCAAAACATTTTACTTGTTTATTGATTGAATAATAAAAATGTTTTTTTTGATTTATTTTTAAATCAAATCTATTGTGTTATTGAGTCGTATCACTCTACGTATGAGTGTTATGTGTTCAATTGCTGTGAAATTACATATAAATCATACGTCTCATGTTACCTGTCAATATGAGGGAATGTGGAGGAAAATTTCGATTCGTGCGGAGAAGTTTGTGTTTCCGCAAATGTAACAATAATATAAGTATATATATATAATATAATAATATATTAAATATAACAAAATTAATGAATATTTTCCTTTTGGTTTAAAACTTTGAAGCATTTAGGATTATCTCTGATAGTCTTGTTTAATAGGGTAAACATTTTAATTTATAAACATATAACATGAGATAGTAGTGATTTTTATATTTAATCAAGAACGTGTTTTTAAAAATCAAGGATATGTTTTTAAATAAATAAGAAATCACTCGTTGCAAATCTATTTCACCACTTTCAGAATTTATTAGATTGGAATTTAGATGTGTTTAGTTATAAGATTTGTTTACTTAGGATTACATTTTACCTCATAATTTTTGTTTAATTTTTTTTTTCAAAAATATTTTAATATTCACTTTACAATTCTTAGGATTTTGTTAGGTCCATCCACATCTGTTCTTTATTGTCTGTAACCACGAAGCTTAATCATCATGGTCAATATTGCAATAATTTTAAACCCATAGCCAGCTTAAATTTCGTTTTGAAAAACTATTTGCGGCAATTAGTGCAGCCACATATGAAATACTGTATGGAAAGCCACATGCAGCCGCCACTGACTATATATTGATTATAATGAGGATGTCCATGACGCTTTTCCATAACGTAGTCGAAGTGTGTTGCTTTTCAACGATAAAATAGAAAATGTGTGTAATGTCCAGTATACACATTTATTTGCCTAAAGGAAATTTGCGAAATATCGATTTCATCAATGGAAGCTTAAAACAAAAAATCAATGAGTGTTCGAACTCACGGATGATGTGTTAACACCTTTTTGCTACACGGTACCTGTTCGATTTCTATGAACACATTAGTAAATGTTACATTGGAAAATAAAAAATAATAGTTTTTTTGTATACATCGGGCAATGCTGAACATCAAATGACTCGCTTTGTTTGGTCATAGCAACAACAACGAAACAACCAAACACACAACATCATACATACTTTGTCCGAAGTAGCTGACGTATACGTGTGTCACATAACCACATGTTTGCCATATCAACAGCAACGAAACAGCCAAACACACAACATCACACATACTTTGTACGAACTAGCTGACGTATTAGTGTGTCACCATTACGTCGACTACGCAAGCCCATGGGCTTGCAAATGAAATTTTGCGTGGCTATGCTTTATATCTCCGTGCAACAACAGCAACAGACATATGTACATACATACATTATTATGTTAATACATACGCTATAGACATATTTTCGTTTGCCTCACCCCTGCCACACCACTCTTTCATTGCTCTCTTGCTCGCTCATTTTTGTTTAACACGTCATTATTCTCTTTCGCAGTCGTAGACAATCTGGTTTTAGCAGCAGCATAAAATCTGGTTTTAGCAGCAGCATAAAATCTGACTTTGATAGATTTAGTCCCTATACGCCGCTATAGATGTTAACACGTCAAAAAGGAAATAAGGGGTGTCTCAGTAAGATTGCATTTTTTAAAATTAGTGACAACTCTGAAATTTGTGCAGTTGTCACATATGTTTGTTTCAGTTATTAAAAGCTGATCGCTTTACGAAAGAACAACGCGTTATAGTTGTGAAAACTTATTACAACAGTTTGGAAAGTTATGCTGAGGGAAAATTATTTTCAGTCGAGACAGTGCACCTAATGTGTCAACCATTCGAAGAGTGTCAAAAAATTTTACGAATCTGGGTCGGTCGGTTATGTAATACGGCATTTACACCGACCAAGACTAACGCATTTCGAAGGTTCAGTTCACCTATCCGTCGTGACCGTCGGTGGTGCAATGGGTAGTGTGCGCGCCTCTTGTACAGGAGATCCTGGGTTCGATCCCTGCTCCAACCACCTTAAAATTTCTTTCGACGACGGTCACCTCGCTTAGTGACGGCGACACTATCGAGTATATAGCCATGAAAAAGCTTCTCAAAATACCGTTCGGAATCGGTGTAAAACTGTAGGTCCCAATCAGTGAGTGAAAACTGGAAAGCGCACAGCTCAGTGATTGTGAGAAGTTCTCCCCGGTCCCTTCATGGGATGTAATGGGAAACCATTTATTTTTTTTTTTTAGTTCACCTATCCTGACCCAGAAGTTTACTCACATAATTTGAATCTCTGAAAACTGAAGTTTAGTTTTTAACCTCATTTTAAGCTGACGTGGAATTTGATCAAACTCTGCTATTCAATAAAATATGCAACCACAATAAAATCACACAGTGCATCACGAAAAAATATAACCCTATACGGACACCACTACGTGATAAAACACCAAAAAAAGACGCGTGTCTCCCAATTTTGCCCAAAGTCATGCACTTTTTTTATGGGCCCCCAAAAATTTGGGGCCTCGGTATCATTTTTCCAAAAAGTGATCATTTTGTCAGGCTAATATCTTGCAATTAGTCTGGCATTTTGATTTACTCTCTGAAAGAAGGTTGTAGTCCTTATCATAGGGAATGAAAACTGTGAACATATAAAATCAAAAAAACTTCATCTTCAAGGTCAAAATCGCAAAAAACTTAAAAAAATTGGATATTTTACCTATTTTCCCTGTTCACGTCCCTTCAAAATTCAAGGAGGCAATCAACTACAAGAATGTACCTAAGATCTCTATAAACAACTTTCTGGAACATATGAACTTCCCAGAAATGATTCTTAACACCGTTTACTTCAACATTGGAATACTATGCTATCTTATTTTTTGACCTTGAAGATTTTGACCTTGAAGATTAATTTTTTTTCATCTTATATGTTTACAATTTTTGTTCCTTATGACAACAGCTACAACTTTCCATCAGACCGTAAATCCAAATTCCGAACGAATTGCAAGATATGAGCCTGACAAAATGATAATTTTTTTGCAGAAATGACACCGAGGCCCCAAATATTTGGGGCCCATAAAAAAAAGTCCATGACTTTGGGCAAAACTGGGTGACACGGGTCTTTTTTTTTGGTCTTTTATCACGTAGTGGCGTCCGTATATGGTTATATTTCCATGATTTAAAAGATTACACACAGTTATCAGTTTCAAAATGTAAGCTAATTTGAGCAATTGGCCCGATTTGACCCACTGATCCAACTTTAAAGGTTCAGTTATTTCAAAACAACCCAAAGTTGTAAAAAACTGGAAAAACCAATATCCGACAATTTAACTTTTCTGTTGTGCCGGCGTCTTAGACAATTTTGTCTCGTACCTCCTGAACAAAGAACGAAAAGTGCCCCTTAAAATTTGAAATAGAGCACTTAAATATTCTACGAATATAATTCTTGTCAAATTTCACTTCAGACATGTTATCACAAGAATTCGCTCAATTCAATATTTTTACTCGATTTTTAAATTTATCTCGGATAGTATTGGATAAGAAAATTCAAACTTTCTACTCCCATAAAAAAATGTGTAGCTACAGAGCCGCCTACATTTTTGGGGTTTGACTATACTCACCTAGTGTGATCATTTGGCGCAGGGATAGTCCACCCCCAAAATTGGTGTTGCACAGTGTTAATGAAGAATGTTTCGTTCACTTGTACAAATTTATTGTATTTTCTTCAATTTTCAAAACCAAATACCAAAAAAACCCCACTATAAAATCCATATTATTAAATAGAACCTGCTGCACCGAAAATGTTAGTTTCCTTTAAGCTGAAATAGAAGAGTGTAAAAGTCGCGGATTCGAACTCACATTCGCTGGACGATCATTCCGATGTCTGTGAATCATCATATTGAGCAGTGTTTAGCTCATTAAGCCACCGCAGTATCAATTCACACTAACCGTAGGGCGGTATATTGCACTACTTACTTACCTACTTGCACGCACTATTGCTGAAGTTGTGAATGTTCTGTTTATAGAAAGCAGCGATTCTATTGTGGTTTGTATTCCGTGTATGGTCTAGCTCTACCAAATGATTTCCTAATTGTAACGGGTGTCTCAGTAAGAATGCATTTTTTCACTTTGAAATAAAAACACGTAATTTTTGAGATAGTTGTGATTTTTTCAGTGGATTGTAAAGAAGACATTTCTCGATTAGGTATGGAATAAAACATCCGTTAAATGGCTCTGATAACAGGCCATTACTCTTTTCATGAAATTTTCCATGATTTTTATAAAGAAATGTGGCTGTATCTCATCGATGATGCGTTGGATCTCCGACTGGAGCTCGGGAATTGTTTCTGGAATATTCGCATAAATTCGAGATTTCACAAAACCCCAAAGAAAGAACTCGCACGGTGTTAAATTGCATGATCTTGGTGGCCAGTTGACATCAGAATTTCTTGAGATAATTTGTTGGTGCAATGGGTGGTGTGCGCGCCTCTCGTACATGAGATCCTGGGTTCGATCCCTGCTCTGACCTGACCACCTTAAAAATTTCTTTCGGCGCCGGTCACCTCGCATAGTGTGGGCGACACTATCGAGTATTTAGCCATGAAAAGGCTTCTCCAAATACCGTTCGGAATCGGTGTAAAAACTGTGAGTGAAAGATTAGAAAGCGCACAGCTCACTGGTTGTGAGAAGCTCTCCCCAATCCCTTCATAGGATGTAATGGGAAACGGTTTTTTTTAAATTTATTCTGGAAATCGTTGCTGCAATAAATCACATGTTTCATGCGCGGTGTGGCAGGTGGCATCATCTTGCTGAAACCACAGGTCATCCAGCTCCTTGCCATCCAGAGGAAGCCACAAGAATTCCGTTATCATGTTCCTGTAACCAATGCCGTTCAAAGTCACAGCAATTTCGGCCCCATCTTCAAAAAGGTAAGGCCCAACCACGCCGCCTGACCAAAATCCACACCAGGCAGTTGCTCGTAGTGGGTGCATTTGTTTCTAATGGATTGCATGAGGATTTTCTGGGCCCAAAAATTTGAAAACTTTGTGTATTGACGAAGCCATTCAGATGGAAATACGCCTCATCGGAGAAGATGGTATTTTTTTAAAAACTAAAATAAATAAATGGTTTCACATTACATCCCATGAAGGGACTGGGGAGAACTTCTCACAATCACTGAGCTGTGCGCTTTCCAGTTTTCACTCACTGATTGGGACCTACAGTTTTACACCGATTCCGAACGATAATTTGAGAAGCTTTTTCATGGCTAGATACTCGATAGTGTCGCAGTCACTATGTGAGGTGACCGCCGCCAAAAGAAAACTTGAAGGTGGTCAGAGCCGGGTTCGAACCCAGGGTCTCATGTACAAGAGCCGCGCACACTAACCATTGGCATTGGCTAAAATTCGCTGGCATTGAACTACAATTTGCTCCATTAATCGTCAACGAATTGCAGGCGCTTTCCATGCTCTGCTGGTTTGAGCTCCTGAGTAAGCTGAATTTTGTACACAGGAAGGTAGAGGTCTTTGGCAAATATTCGCTGCGTAGTGCTTCGTGAAATTTGAAGTTGTAGAGAGCGATGCCGAATTGATGTTTTCGGTTTTCTGGCGACACTCTCGTTTAGAGCAGCAATGTTTTCAAGAGACCGACCGGTACGTTGAGGCACTGGAGCCTAACTGTACATAGCCGACCCGTGTTCTTCAAACATTTTGAATACTCTTCAAATTAGGTGTACTTTCTCGATTGAAAATTCTTCGAAGTTTGCGAGCGGTCTCAGGATAACTTTTAAAATCTTTGTAATAAGTTTTCACAATTTTAACGCGTTGTTCTTTCGTAGAGCTCTGCATTTTTATTAATCGGAATAAACACATGTCAAAGCTGCCAAATTTCAGAGTTGCCACTTGCACAAAAAAACTACACAAAATTTAAAAAGTACAATCTTACTGAGACACCGTTAGTTGTACTTGATCCGAATTATTATTGGGAAATTATAATTCCTTTGACGCAGACAGAAATAGTGATCAGAAGTGATCTGGATTTTAGATTTTTTTTAGTCAAAATAAAGAGAAAGCAAAAAAACTTGGGACTAATTTGAGTCGTTTTACGCATGCACAACGTTGGGAAATACTGCAAACTTATTTCCAAAGTGAGTGGTGTGTGTTGCCCAAACTGAGCGTTTCTTGAAAATAAGTTTTGTTCGAAATAAAGCAGCCACCGCACACTGGGACAGATTGAAAAAATGACCGGACAAAATTCCAAAAATCGGAGCAGTAATCCAGATAAAATAAGTTACTTAAACAGTGGCCAATTAACCACTGAGGTCGAAAATTAACTGTTTTGAAGGTTCCATACACGTTGTTGATCAGGCAAGGGGCCCAAAGTTGAGTATTGTTTCAATACATGCATGCAGGCTTATTGTGGGATATTTTTAGTAGATGTGTGTTATATGAAGGTTATGTTTCTGGTTGTTTTAAACCCTTTTTATTGATTTTGTGTTATAAGAGCTACGAAAATGTATATTAAGTTAATTTAATTTACTTAAGGTTTCTAGTTCAATTGCAATGAAAGTAGTTGATTAAAAATATTACATTTTTTAATCTTTTTTGGACCGCCAAAAACAGCGCGCGATTTTCACTTCTGAATACTTTGGACCCTAACCGAAGTCACTGATTTTATTTCGTTACCCTTTACTACCATTTCCTGAAGAAAATTTTTTTTTAAACTTTGCTCTAGTTTTTGATTTCAAATTTAAATATAAATTACTTGTGTAAGAATTGTTTTTTTTCAGTGTAAATTCAAATACATTACTGTGTCGGAATTTAGATCTGGCAATACCATAAAATGTCAAACTAAAATTTCGAAATTTCAAACTAAAATTTTGAAAGTTCCGAGGACGATGATGATGAAAATGTCGAACGAAATGATATAAATTTTTTATAAACGAAGTTTTTTTTTTGTGGCCCCAAATAAATCTTGTATGGTTACGAAACAAACTTCTCAAACTTTTTATTTATTTCATAATTCCTAATAAATTTGGTAGGAAAGTTTAAAACGTTAAACCTTGTTAAGAAACTAAATTTTATGTGAAAAGGTAGAATTACACATGCTCTTCCCTCCGTTATGTTAGTTATCGAAATCCTGATCGAAAAATGTTTGCCAAAAATGAAATCGGGCCATCCAAAAACCTATGAAACGATACCCATAAGGTTTTTTTTTAAATTTAACCCCCCCCCCCCCACTATAACTCCAGCCCCCACCAACCAATAGAAAAAGCAATGCCAGAAATGAGCTCAGCACCCTCGAAAACCTACCGACTAATGAGTTTGACACGACTAAAACCAAAAACAACGACGTTATTAATTTTGTTCGGTCATTTTTTCAATCTGTCCCAGTGTGCACCGCCTGTGATGTACACAAATATCTGCAAAAAGTTCCTGAAACTGGTTTGCTAGTGGACAACACTCATGGCACCCGTCGTCATACGTTGCGTACTGACGATAATGGGTTGCTGTGGCTGAAAGTATGAAACTCAATCCACGAACATCGACCCGCGACCGATCTCAACAACTCGACATTTCTTGCACAAAAAAAAAAAAAAATGGTTTCCCATTACATCCCATGAAGGGACAGGGGAGAACTTCTCACAATCACTGAGCTGTGCGCTTTCCAATTTTCACTCACTGATTGGGACCTACAGTTTTACACCGATTCCGAACGGTATTTATATAATCGATAGTGTCGCCGTCACTATGCGAGGTGACCGCTGGCGAAAGAAATTTTAAGGTGGTCAGAGCAGGGTTCGAACCCAGGATTTCATGTACAAGAGCCGCATACACTAACCATTGCACCACTAACCATTCACGCACCAGCCTGCTGAGAATTTTTCACAAGGATCTTACTGAGACACCCTTGGTTATACTTGATCCGAATTAATTGTAATTTCTTTGAAGCAGACATATCAGTTGTTTTTCCTCTTAGTGCTGAGGTTTATGGCTTCTGTATAGGTTAGATATAATAGCGTAGGCTATTCTTGGATAATGTTTTTTTTTTGCCAAAAGTAAAAAATCTTCTCTCCAACCAAGTTCGTCTTAAATTTTATGCGTCTTATTCACAAAAAGTTGTGAGAGAGTTGAGAGACGATTTTTGTATGATAAATCGTCTGTGAAACCTGTAACAACTTCTTCTGATTAAATCCGTACTTCTGTAACAATTTCTGTTTGCTTGTTATAAAAAAACCCCAAAATTTATTTCTTATTAAGCTTCCCTGGAAACCCTTTCTTTTTCTTAAAAGTTACCCACATATTTAAAATAATAATGCAGTTTTCAATATTTTTTATTTTAAATTTCTTGTGCTTTTATTTATCATTTGCGTGCCAACTGTTACTGCCGAATATTCACTCCACCAGGATCACTTATTATCGTTTGCCATCAACGTAGACCACACCGGGTTTAGCCATTGCAACTCCTGCCAACGCGATAAGAACTAATAAAATTGGTACCAGATTCAGCTTCATGTTGAGTAGAGTTATTGTACAGATAATTTTCAAATACTTGAATTAAACTGAATTGAATTTCAGGCAAACCATAACATATATACCGTGTACCCAAAAGCTTTAGAAACTGCTCTATTTAATAGACCAAAGATAAGTAAATATTCAAAAATCGTTAGAAAATGTGTCGTAGTATTTATGCGTCACAGACGTCTTAATGTCAATAGTGTGTTTTCCACTTTTAACTTGTTAAACAAACAAACCACTTGAATCAATATTGAGAATTATTAATTTAGTTGGCAAGAAATACTAAAATATCAAAAAATATATCGAAGAAATATCATACAACTGCATACATATTTAAGTTTTTCAAGATATTTAAAAGCGTTTGGAAAAAGCTTTAAAATTCCTACGAAACATTAAAATTTAACGACTAACCAAGCGGTAGATTTTCTTAAGTTCAGTGTCACAAGTAGCCATTCTCCAGTAAAATGTCACTTAAATTCCTAATTTTCGTCATTTAAATGTCATTTATTATGAACATTTTCAATAAGCTTTTAAATGTCGAGAGTGAAACTCGCCCTTAGTTTCATAAATTTTTTTACCAATATTATTGAATACTGCCCAGTATGCAAAATGAGTCGTGATCGTATCGAAAATACATCGATATTTCCAAATCCTAAATCGATATCGAATTCGATATCATGTCGAAAAAAGTAGTGATTTCCTATAAATTATGCAAGACGATATAGAGTATAAATGTGGATGATTTACCGGCATTTCATTACCTATTAAGACGTCTGTATCTTCGAATTCAATTTGGTCTATTTCTCATCCTCTTCTGGATGCAGCACTCCGTTTAACGGTAGAAAATGTGCCGTGTTGACATTATTTCTTACCTTCTTTTTCATCTTTATGCTTGTAAATTTTGTGTTTGATTTACTTTTTCCATTTGATTTTAATTTTTTAATGTTGGCAGAAGTCAAAAATATTGATATTTTTCTGAGAGTTTGAAAGTATATTTGTATATTTGTAGAATCGTACAATATTATTTTATGAATTATGGGTTTGTTATTGTGTTTGTGACTTTGTTTTGTCTATCTTTATTTTGGTTTGGAATTTAAAAGGGGTTTTCTGTAAAGACGAGTAATTAATTTTGTAAAATTATAATAAGCGAATATGATTTAGGCGAGAAATTGCGATAAATAAAATGTAGCAAACACAATGACAATACTATTTAGGGTTTAACCCAGCCAACCAACGGAGTCCGCAACGTGCTCCGTTAGGATAGCCCACACGGTGTGCTAACGCTCCTTGGGAAGGTGACCCTAAGGTGACCCAAAGGAGCATTTCCGCCGGAGGAAATATCACGCTAAAAATATATGAAAAAACTCACCCTAGGGACTCGTTAAATGAGTGTTTACGGAGTCCCTACACGCTCCTTTTTAGGAGTACGAAGATAATAAAATGACAATATGATTGAACGCTCCTAATCTCATGCGGAGCTTGTTCGGATGCCCTTTATAGGTTCAGTCCGCAAACACTCCTTTAAGGAGCGCTCCGAATTTGGTTGGCAAGTGATTATTACCGTTTTAAAATTAATGTTAATTAAAAAAATCCGTTAATTTGAACCTAATCTCATGCGGAGCTCTTTCGGATGCCCTTTATAGGTTCACTCCGCAAACACTCCTTTAAGTTGCGCTCCGAATTTGGTTGGCAAGTGATTATTACCGTTTAAAAATTAATGTTAAATAAAAAAAATCCGTTCATTTGAACCTTGAATAAGGGGGATACAATAGCTGGAAGGCTCAATGTTGAAATACAATATTTTTCAAGGAACAGTTTTTTTTTATAATTTTATCAAATTCCTCATCCAAAAGTACATACAATCCAATATATTTACCTCCCTACCCACCACATCACATAGAACGTTTGTGGCAAAATGCCACAAATGTGAGAGTGAGAGCAACAGGTAAAAACAATATTGACACACGCAGATCACAAAAACAATAAAGACAGCACCAGGAGCCGCGCATTAACACGTGCTCCATTTCTTCTAGCGTTGGAATATGCTCCAGACATCGATTATTCAGTGCATTCTAAAATGTCCATCAGTGCAATGGATAAAGAATTCCAACATTGTAACGCGGTAAAATTCCACAATGAATTGCTCGACTTTTATTGCGCTTCTATGAAAGATGTAGTCATCTCTTACCACTCCGCTGGAAAAAAGCGTCTGTGTGAGTACAACGTCTGCCCGGGCTCATATGAATATATCGTATAGTTCACAGGATATTCAATCGTTGGGCAGAACAACGTTTGCAGGGTCAGCTAGTTTTTAAAATACAAGTTCCTTAACTTGTAAAATGTATACGCAAAACTTCCAATTATAAACTCCAATTATATTTTAATACTAATTTGTACGTGTATTTGTAAAATATTTATTATCTTATTTCCGCGGAAAATAAAATCATGAGCTTCATTCGTGTATTTAAATTTTATTAAAACTACCCATCTTTATATATTTGTTTATTATTACAAGGGTTATTATTTTGGAAGTACTTTTATATATTTTAACAGCGACTAGTTATATCATCGAAATAGACTAACCTTTTCGATTAAATATTAGTATATTGAAAAAATGTAAACCTGATGTATCGGAAACGATTATTTAATTCGGATAAAAATCTAAGAAAATATATTGTAAAATTTAACAACAAAACAATACACCAGGTCTAACATCGCAACAAACCCTTTTTATCGATTAGATATTAGAACTTTAAATAATTGAAAGTATAAACTAAATGTCGTATCGTATCGAAAATGTCGTATAAGAAAATATATTGTAAAATTTAACAACAAAACAATACACCAGGTCTAACATCGCAATATACCATTTTTATCGATTAGATATTAGAACTTTAAATAATTGAAAGTATAGACTAAATGTCGTATCGAAAAAGACTATTCTTTTCTAATTAAGCTCTAGAAAATTTCGAAAAAATGGACCGGCTCGAAACATTGCAGGCTGGGTATTAACTACATCGTATAGTTATTTATACTCCAGTCGAAATCATTTACAAACGACTTCGCTTAGAACGTTATACAATTTACAGTGACGAAATTTCAAAATTTCAAATTCAACCTCATACCGTCCCTTACGAATAGTAATATTGCTTAACGTGGCTTCACATTTAGCGGCATTCTAGTTACAACATCATATTTTCAACGAAGTTTTAATATTCCTCTTAATGGCCCAATATTGAAAGCCTTCGCAGATATAACCCGTAATATATAAAGGGTGCCTCAGTAGGAATGTACTTTTTCATTTTAAAATAAAAACACGTATTTTTTGAGATAGTTGTGACTTTTTTATTGGATTGTAAAGAAGATATGTTCCGATTAAATATGAAATAAAATATCCGTCAAATGGCTCCCACGGCTCTGACGACAGCCCATTAATCTTTTCATGAAATTTTCCATGACTTTTTCACAGAGATGTGGCTGTATCTCACCGATGACGCGTATGATATCAGAAATTTGAGATTTCACAAAACCCCGAAGAAATAAATCGCACGTCGTTAGATCACATGATCTTGGTGGCCGGTTCAGATAAGAATTTCTCGAGATAATTTGTTCTGCAAATAGTTGCTGCAATAAATCAGTTTTTTCATGCGTGGTGTGGCAGCAAAGTCTGTCTGAAACCACATATCGTCCACATCCATGCCGACCAGTTGAGGGCACAAGAACACAGGGAACGCGTGTGTAACGAATGCCGTTCACAGTCACAGCAATTTAAGCATCATCTTCAAAGAAGTAAGACCCAATCACGCCCCCTGACCGAAATCCACACTAGTCAGTTGCTCGTTGTAGGTGGATTTGTTTCTCGTGGATTCCATGAGGATTTTCTGAGCCCCAAAGTCGATAATTTTGTGTATTCACTAAAACATTCATACGGAAATGCACTTCATCCGAGAAGATGCATTTCTTTTGTTAAATTGGCTTTGACTTCACTTTGTTGCATTACCCATTGAACGAATTTCCGACGCTTTTCATGGTCTGCTGGTTTTGAGTCGAGTAATTGCACCTAATGTATCAACCTTTCGAAGAGTGGTCAAAAGATTTGAAGAAACTTTTGGACAGTAAGACTCCTGTGCGTCACAGTACCGGTCGGTCTCCTGAAAGCATTGCAGCAGTAAACAAGAGTGTTGCCGAAAACCCGAAAACATCAATTCGGCATCGTTCTCAAGAACTTAAAATTTCACGAAGTACTACGCAGCGAATTTAGACAAAACACCTTCCACCTTCATGCGTACAAAATCCAGCTTACTCAGAAACCTATCACTGTGC
Organism: Phaonia tiefii; assembly: GCA_963931995.1. Taxonomy (NCBI): domain Eukaryota; kingdom Metazoa; phylum Arthropoda; class Insecta; order Diptera; family Muscidae; genus Phaonia; species Phaonia tiefii. The sequence goes on along the minus strand of OZ008370.1, from coordinate 246,396,587 downwards.
GACACCAAAAAAAATGATGGGGTTCTGTCAATGGATTCTGGTGGAAAGGTCTAAAACAAAATATACGTATATCGGCGTTTTGCCAGATCTGATCAGAATTTTTTTTAGGGGTGGTCAAGGTTTCCTCCCCTCGGAACTTTCCAGCAACATATCGGCATGCAAAATTGTGTGTTTCTTACCTCTGAGGTACAAAATATGTTCAGAAGTTTTATAGAAAAGATTCAGTTAAACATTTTTGTGGAACAAATTAACCCTCTAACTGTCACGTATAACCATAATTTTTACTTTTTTTGAAAACTCGCAAGAAACTGCTCCAAAATGACGGGAGGCGTGGTCAAACTGTTCTTCAAAAATTATCGCCATAAAATTTCACTATATGTGTCCGAACAAACACAAAGCTTATCGCAAGTGCTAGATAAAATCTGAAATATGACAAAATTCATTATATTATGTGAACTATTTTTAATGGAAACAGCAAAATGACAAAATTCATTATTAACCCTTAGAAGGCAGTTAGGTTTTGCTTATTATCTAGCTTTTGGGCTAAGATTTGTGCCGTTTTTTGCGAGTTTTCAAAACACAAGTTAAAATTATGGTTATACGTGACAGTTAGAGGGTTAATTTTTTCCACAAAAATGTTTATCTGAATCTTTTCTATATAACTTCTGAACATATTTTGTACCTCAGAAGTAAGGAACACACAATTTTGCATGCCGATATATTGCAGGAAAGTTCCGAGGGCCGGAAACTTTGACCCCCCCAAAAAGAAATTCTGATCAGATCTGGCAAAACGCCGATACACCTATGTTTTTTTAGACCTTTCTACCAGAATCCGTTGACTGAACCCCATAATTTTGAAAAAACTTATTTTGTCTCACAGACTATTTAGAGCAAAGTGAAGTCCAATGCCAATTTTTCAAAAAAAAAAACTCATCAAAAAAACAACATTGTATCGCATTTGGGGCTCAGAAAATTCTCATGCAATCCATGAGAAGCAAATGCACCCACAACGAGCAACTGTCTGGTGTGGGCTGTGGTCATCGCAGTTCGTGTAGCCTCAACTAGACATTCGTGGATCTGGCTGAAATGTGGTTGCGGCAAGACGGCACCAGCTGCCACACCGCGCATGAAACAATGAGATTTATTGCAGCAATGATTTCCAGAAGAAATTATCTCAAGGAATTCTGATGTCAACTGTCCACTAACATCATGCGATTTAACGCCGTGTGATTTCTTTCTTTGGGGTTTTGTGAAATCTCGGGTTTATGCGAATAAACCAGAAACAATTCCTGAGCTCAAAGCCGAGATCCAACGCGTCATCGGTGAGATACAGCCACATCTCTGTGAAAAAGTCGTGGAAGATTTCATGAAAAGAGTAAAGGCATGTCATCAGAGCCGTGGGGGATATTTGGCGAATATTTTATACCATACTTAACCGGAACATGTCTTCTTTATAATTCAATAAAAATATCACAACTATCTCATAAAATGTGGCCGTCGGTGGTGCAATGGTTAGTGTGCGCGGCTCTTGTACATGAGATCCTGGGTTCGAACCCCGCTCTGACCACCTTCAAATTCTTTCGACGGCGGTCACCTCGCATAGTGACGGCGACACTATCGAGTATCTAGCCATGAAAAAGCTTCTCAAATTACCGTTCGGAATCGGTGTAAAACTGTAGGTCCCAATCAGTGAGTGAAAACTGGAAAGCGCACAGCTCAGTGATTGTGAGAAGTTCTCCCCAGTCCCTTCATGGGATGTAATGGGAAACCATTTATTTTTTTTTTTTATCTCATAAAATACGTGTTTTCAGTTTAAAATGAAAAAGTGAATTTTTCCGGAGACACCAATATCGATGCTTTTCAATCAATGACGAAACCCTATGTGCTCCCTGGTGCGAAAAAATTGTACAGTATTGAAACCTATCACAAGTTGTGTCAAATTCGGAAGAATTTAAATTTTCAAATTCGGAATAATTGCCAAGGTCGGGTTTTGTGAGATCGCAAATATACGACTCAAATCTCGCGATGTGTATTTTGATCAGTGAGAGGGATTTTCTATGTATTGGCGATGCCTGGTCAGTAGGGTGTCCCAAAATTTTTTTCTTTTTCGATTTTTAAGGTTGCTCAAGCTTGATTGGAAAGGTTATAGGGTAAAGTATTTTTGGGATTTTTTTCAGATTTTTCGGAAGAGGTTTAGAGGTCGCACAAGTCGAATTTCCCCAAAAAATCGGGTATTCCGCACGTTTTTTGAATTTTACTTAAAACTCGGGCAATAGCCACGATTTTCTTAGTTTGTAAGTCAACAGTTTTAAAACTTTATTGTGTCAGCAGCTTTCCTTAGAGGTTCTACATTTTTTTTTGTAGAAATTACATTTTTAAATTTATTTAAATTTTAAATTTTTGAGTTAAACTAAAGAGAAAGCAAAATAACTTGGGGCTAATTAAGTGCCCCAAATAAAGGTATCTTTATTAATCATAAGATATTTCGAAAAATTGACTATCAGTTAGTATCATATCTCCGCGGAACAAAATGAGTAATACGCATAACGTTGGGAAATACTGCTAACTTATTGCTAAAGTTAGTGCTGTTTGTTGCTCAAACTGTGCGTTTGTTGAAAATAAGTTTCGACCGTAATGAAGCACCAGATGTGATGTACACAAATTTGTGCAAAAAGTTTGTGAAACTGGCCTCCTGGTGCACAACCCTCATGGCCCCCGTCGTCATACGGTGCGTACTGACGATAATGGGCTGCTGTGGCTGAAAGTGTGCACCTCAATCCAAGAACATCGACTCGCCATCTATCTCAACAACTCGGCATTTCACTCACCAGCCTGATGAGAATTTTTCTCAAAGATCTCGAACCATTAGCTTATTAGATCCAACTGAATAGCAGTCAAATGAGCAGGAACTTCGTTACGACTTCTCAGTTTGGGCCTTACAGAAGTTCCAATTCGACATCGAATTTGGCTGAAATATCATCTTATATGACGAGTCGCATTTTCATCACGGCGGCTATGTCAACAAATAAAATTAATGTATCCGGGGATCGGAAAATCGTCATTGCCGAGAAGTCAATGCATAGACAAAAAGTGACAGTTTGGCGTGGATTTTGGAGTAGTGGCATCATTGGCCTATCTTTTTCGAAAATGGTGCTGGAGACGAAATTTCAGCCATGATTATACGGCATTTACACCGACCAAGATTAGTGCATTTCGAGGGTTAACTTTGTTAAACCACGCTAACCTAGAAGATTACACATACAAATTTAATCTGTAAACTCTAAAGTTTAATTTTTAACCTCAGTTTAAACTGGTGTACATTTCTATGGAACACTGTTAGTTACGAAGAAAATGCAACCATAATAAAAATATACACAAAAATCAACTGCTTCAATGATGAATGCCGATGCATTGACGGCACAACAACTTTTTTAAAGCTCACGCCGCCGCCGATATTATTAGCTCTTATTTGTTTAAACTGTCAACCGATTTTATCGACTAGCCCAATTTGACTCACTGATCCAATTTTAAAGGTTCAGTTATTTCAAAAACATCCCAAAGATCGGGATACAGACAGCCCTGGTATCATTGGAACACTTTTTGTGCTCGACTTTTTTGAAAATAATATTAAGTTTTATTAAATTTAAAAACAGATATTTAAAAAACAGACCTACTAAAAACTCCCGCAAGGGAAATGATGATGTTTTACAAAACTGGCAAAAGCAATAGCCGCCAACTTAGTTTTTCTGTTGTGCCGCCGACTTCGATAATTTTGTCTCGGTACGGCGTTTGTCTAAGCACGGAGTTGCAAATTGAAATATAAAGAAAAAGCTTCATCATCATCAATTTGACGAGACTTTACCTTATTTTCCAACCAACGACACATTTCATTGAATTGATGAAGAACATTTCATCACTATTTCATCCATATTCCATCAAGAGTTTATATTGATTTAACGACGTTTCATCAGTTTGATGTAACTTTGCAATCTTGCTGACATAAATTTTTCACCATTTTTTATAAATTTTCATAAATTTGCTGTACATTTTTCGTCAATTAGATGTAAGATTGTTGTAAATTCGATATAAGTTTGTCAGTTTGTTAGTTATCATTTTGATGTTAATTGCTTGTTAGTGAGTAGCCAAACACTTTGGACTATCTTAGGTCGTAAAAAATCCACAAGTACAGGGTATAAGACAACACAAAATATGCTCATAGCGTGGGTAATGTCTACTGTCTATTGAACTATTTTCTACTACATTTTTTAAATTTTTTTTTCTTAACATTTTCTAATACTATTATTTCATTGTCTCACTGTTTTTCAATACTACGACAAAATGAATCGATCCCACTAGTTATTACCGAATTCCAATGATGAAGAATAATGTAAAAAAAAGCTGCAAAAGTTCAAGGAACGCACAATGTTCAAACTGAAGAACTTTTTCACTGAATTGATGAAATTTGTCATCAATTCAATGAAGAACAATTGATGGATATTTATACTCATCTTAAGTAAAGATTTCCTTTCAGTGTATGGAATATATGAATTTGGATCATCATTGGTTTCAGCAGAATGACGCACTAAGTCACACAGGTCATCAAAGGATCGATTTTTGTGCAATAAGTTCGGCAATTGTGTTATCAACCGTCTTGGCGATGCCAATTGGCTGCCTCGGAGTTGTAATATGACGCCTTTAGCCATTTTTTTGTGGGGTGCCATTAAACACCAATGCTATATCAATAATCGAGAACCCATCAAACGGGTTTTTTAACAGAGACGTTACAGAAGTAAATCGATAGGGACAGCAAACGACGCCTTTTTCCCCGGTCTTTTGACATTTCTCTTCAGTAAGGTTTGCCATTTCATCATGGAAAGATATAAGAGCCAACAACGAGTCGAAATTATTAAAATTAACTACCGAAATTTGGAGTCAGTGGCCTTAACTTTAAGAGGCCTCAACAATCAGCGATGAGGCACATTTCTGGCCGAATGGCTTCGTCAGCAAGCAAAATATGCATTACTGGTCAGACAGCAATCCACACGTAATCCATGAGTCATCATTGCATCCCGACAAAATTACGGTTTGGTGCGGTTTATGGGCCGGCGGCGTCATTGGGCCGTAGTTCATCCTTCATGATCAAGACCGGCACATTACTGTGAATGCGAATCGCTACCGTTCAATGATAACCGAATATTTTTGGCCCCAATTAGATAATATGGACTTGGAGGACATGTGGTTCCAACAAGACGGCGCCACAAGCCGCACAGCGAATGCCACAGTCAATTTAACTTCAGTAAGACGCGAAAATATACTGGCAAACTGAATTTTTTAATTAGTTTTTTGTCAACTCCTTTGAACAAAATTAAAAATGTAGTTACGTCCTTTTGCATTTTAGCTGACGATATATATGTTTGCGATGAAACACGAGTATCGTTCCACGTAAAAACATGCATGTTTGCAGACAACGATGCCAATGTTTGCATTCAAATATTAGTACGTTTGTGAGTGGAAAATGTATAAATATTTGGAGGGTGTTCCAAAAATATTTATTAGGGTGGGGCGATTTGTAAGGACAAAAATTTGTCGATAGTGTGATATTGTAGGTTTTGGCATGAGGAAATTGAAGGTCCACTACGACATATCAAAAAAATCATTTTCGGGGCTCCTAAATTTAAATTTTTTGACTTTTTTTTCAACTTTATTTTAGTAGGTAACAAGTTGCGATAGTCCAAAATACCTGGGAAGTGGTAGTATTTTTTCTGTAGGTCCTGACGACTGAAACAAGAATCTGCTTGTGAAATTTCCCAAACATTCTCAAAATCTTGAAAACCTGTTAAAACAAACCGGGTTTGCGTACCTTTGCGCACTTATAAGCCTGTAAGGTAGTTGATTATCAACCGATGTTCACTTTCTCACCGGATTTAAAAAGGAGAAACTTAGGTCTGTCAAGGCCTGTCAAACGATGTATATGTTATTTAAGAAAATAGGAGAACTCCGCGTGTATTTGTCCAGTAGGGTGTCGTATCAGTAAAAATTTTTTTTTTGCTCAAGCTTTATTTGAAAGCTTATAGGGTAAAGTATTTTTGAGATTTTTTTCAGATTTTTCGGAACAGGTTTAGAGGTCGCACAAGTCGAATTTCTCCAAAAAAATCGGGTATTCCGGCCGTTTTTTGAATTTTACTTAAAACTCGGTCAATAACCACATTTTTCTTACCTTGTAAGTCAAGATTTTGAAAGAAAAACGTCCAAACTTTTATTGTGTATGCATAAACTCATAAGCCGCCAATTTTGGCAATGATTTTGCTCAATAAGATACCATGTATTAAATTTTTTCGTAAATTTTGGATAAAGTTTGTAAATAACTCTTTATATCTTTTAAAATTCCTATAAAAATGTAAAAAACTACTGAAGCGCTTTAAAAAACGTAAAAATTCCAAGCAATTTTGAAAAAAAAAATGTTGAATTTGCGTTTACTGTTCCAGAGTTATACTATTTTAAAGCCTTTTACCCATTGTATGAAACTAATAATATTATAATCTGTTTGTTATGTTTGCATCGGATGCGCTTGAAACTTCTATGAAAATTTAAAATACTAATGATGCACTTTAAAAGAGCGGGGTAAATTCCAAGCAATTTTGTAAAAAAAAATTGAATTTGCATTTACTGTTCCAGAGTTATGCCACTTTCAAACTCTTTACCCATTGTATGAACCTAATAATATTATAAACTGTTTGTCTTTTTTCATCGGATTTGCTCAGTCAATTCACATCGGATTTTTAAAAATGAAAGGAAACGTTCCTTATGAATAAATTCAAGAGTATCATGGTTTCTTTATAAAATTATGTGTGGCCTAAGTTTCTTCTTTTTAAATCCGGTGAGAAAATTATAATCGGTTGATAATCAACTAACTTACAGGGTTATAAGTGCGCAAAGGTATGCAAAACCCGTTTTTTAACCGGTTTTCAAGATTTTGGGGGTGTTTGGGAAATTTCACAAGCAGATTCTTGTTTCACTCGACAGCACCTACAGGAAAAATACTATAACTTCACAGGTAGTTTGGACTGTCGCATCGTGTTACCTACTAAAAAAAACCTAAACCCTTGGACAATCACATGGTTCTGGCTAGGCATATTTCATTTTTGGGCGTTAATTAAACATACTTCTATTTTAGGTAGATACCTGTATTTCCCGGTAGCCGCCTAAAATATTGTTGGCTTTCTATTTTTAAAAAAACAATTCAAAACTATAATTCCAACACGACGAAAACTGCAAAAAAAAGTCCCTGCTCGAACAAACAAATATGCCTGGCCAGACCCCTATACAATTTGTATGAAATAAATTGTTATTATACACATTTGGGTTAGTTTTGTGCAAATACGATGCAGATTATTGTTTCCTGGAATTTTTTTTAATATTTTGGGTTGTTTTTATGTGAATTCAATGCAGGTGTTTGCTTCCAGGTAGTTTTTGTGTTCATTTTCCTCTTATTTCTTTCTTTCGTTTGTGATTTTGGTTTTCAGTTCACTTAGTTTATTATTGAATACTGAACATACAACATCGACAATCCGAAATCTAAATTTTTTGTGCGGAAACTAAAGTGAAATTATTACTATTATTATGGCAGAGGATTTAGAATTTGTGTACAATACGCACTTGCGTACAGGCAGCCTTACTGATAATTTCCAACAACAACTATCATCGGCGTTACAGCGAGATTTCGCACTTCACACAGAAGCAGACGAAGAACTAGATTTATTTGAAGACCAAAGCGGTGAAAACACAGATTTCCTGCCCGAAGATGACGCCTCGGACAGTGAATATGAATTTTAACTTGAAGCAAATGAAATATTCGACAGCGATGAAGAATCCGAAGAAGAAAGTGAGAATGCACCAACTCAAGCTGCAGACGGTTTTTTGCTTGGAAAAGATGGTACCAAGTGGAGTACAGCTGAACCCGCTACAGTGAGATTCCGCCAGCACAACATCATGCGTTTCTGAGGTGGACCAAAAACAAACCTGACCACTCCGCTTGAGGTGTTCATAGTTTTCTTTTCACCGAATATTACGTTCGTCATCGTAACACACACAAATCTATATGCAGTAAAAGATGCACGCAAATGGAACGCAGAACATGCAAACTGCACACCGCGAGTATGGTTTGATATGACAAGTATTGAGCTTGACGCTTTTATTGGGATACTATTGGCTTTTGGTGTCAGTCATAATACTATGCAGCTCTCAAGATTGATGTGGCAAACTGATGCACTTCCAATATTCCGTGCCGCCATGTCATATACACGATTTGTTACTTTGATGCGCTGTATTCGATTTGACGATAGTCGTACGCGCGCATTTCGTCAACAAACCGACAAAGCTGCTCCCATTCGCGACATATGGAACTTCTTGAATAACAATCTTGCCAGTAATTTTGAACCATACGAAAGTGTAACCATCGATGAGCAGCTATTTCCATACCGTGGGCGCACAAAGTTCACGCAATACATCCCATCAAAGCCCGCAAAGTATGGCAGGTAAAGAGGGAGAACAGCGAGAGACAAACCAAGGCGAAAATGTGCTCATGAGTTTGACTAATCGATACACCAACAGCGGTAGAACTGTTATTGCTGATAACTTCTTTACAAAATTAGACGCAGCTAAACGTCTTTCGTCGATTGGGCATACGTTGACACCATTAGATCCAACAAAAGGTGTCTTCCCAAAGAAGTGAAAAAAGACAGCAAACGGCCAGAGCTTTCATCTGTGTTCGGATCTACGATAACCTTGAATCACTGTGCAGCTACGTTCCAAAGAAGAACAAAGCAGTAAATCTACTATCCACTGTGCACTACACCGAGAAAGTTGAAGGAGTAGCAAAAAAACCGGAAGCTATATTATTTTACAATTCAACAAAGGCCACAAAACGGTCAACCATACGTTGGCCATTAGCATTTTTCGGCAACATGATAGACGTCATGGGATTAGCCGCTTACATCATATGCAATGAAAATACAGAAAGAACCAGAAAAGATAAGCGACGAAGGATCTTGAACACGCTGAGTAAACAATTGGTGCTTGCTAATACTGAAAATCGCATGAACAACAACCATATTTTGGGACAACATTCAACCCGTTTGGCCATTGAATCTTTCTTTGGAAGGCCGTTGAATATTCCCAGCAACATGCTGACTAACCAACAAATCGGCCCTAGTACACAGAATTCCAGAAAAGATTGTAGAATTTGTGCCACGCAAGACGAAAAGCTGCGTAGGAAGACACGTTTTTACTGCACCAAATGCACTAATCCTGTGGGCCGACAACATTCTAAAGTTGATTATACTTGTTTTTCATGCCTACCCCAAAATGAATAAACATTTTTTTACATTTAGGTAGCTACATATATTCACAAACCAAAAACAAAGTCTGAAGACAAAAATAATAAGCATACTTATGGCCAGTTTCACAGTTGAAAATTCTCCATTTAAATGTACTTTAAATGCTCGATGCTTGACATTTAACATGAAAATTTTCGGGGAGCTTTTAAATTGAGCTTTTAAATGCCGAGTGTGAAACTCGCCCTTAGAAATTTAAAGTTACGGTACCCTTTTTGCCATACAAATGAATAAAACCGTATAGGGGTCTGGCCAGGCATATGTGTTTGTTCGAAGGTTTCAGAATATGTGTTTGACGATGGGTTAAAAATAAAAGTTGAGAAAAAGTCAAAGAATTGAAATTTATGCGCCTCGAAAATGATTTTTTTTTTGATATGTCGTAGTGGAACTTTTTTTTCCTCATGCCAAAAGCTTTCGAAAAATCGATGGCACAATGTCGATTGCTAAATCGACCCACCCTAATATATATGGTTCCTACAGAATGTATTTTGGGAGAATATGTTAGAGAGACCGCTTTATTCAGCGTGCAGCGACCGAAATCGATGGAGACCGTTTGTTGATGCCCTATGTTCTTCGTAAGCTTTTTAGTTAAAGTTTTGAGTATTGTATTCTGTTGGAATATCTAACGGATTCTCATTTTTCAATGTTAGAGAGTCCGCTTTATTCAGCGTGCAGAGACCGAAATCGATGGAGACCGTTTGTTGATGCCCTATGTTCTTCGTAAGCTTGTTAGTAAACTTTATAGTTTTCAATGGGGTTGAAAAAACTTCTCTTCATTTAAGATTACCTAGTGTGATATGCTCTTTAGTATGCGTAGATTAAATGCAAACAAATGTCAAACTTCGGTAAATGTTAAATCAGTTTACTTTTTAAACCCGAGAAAAGTATCAACGAGTTTACACCTATTATCACCACCTCTGGTTACCCTACAATGTGGAATAACCAAGGGGTTTCGATGAGACAGCTGATAAAGTTAGTACTTGGAGAACAAATAGAGAATGTGCTATCAAAGAAGACTCGTTGATAGGGACTGGGTTGCGTGGTGTGATTTTCAAACTTCTGCCGCCGAGTGTCTAGCCAGAAGTACAAAACACATCAACTGGGGGTACATTTTGCCAACTAAATCGATTAAAAAAAGAGATATTCAGTGAAAAAATCAAAATGTAATGAAGTGTTAGAGTAAAGTTATTTGTGTAGATCCCAATTAACACGAAAATTGTTAAAATTAAAGATTGCTCTCATTCTCTATATGTTTTCCTCGTAGGTCTCGGAACTCGCTAGTACAAAAATCAACTAGTGCACACTCTTAAAGTATTACTCGGTGGGAATAACTAAGTTATACTAGCTGTCAGTTTGTACGATATTTAAAATTGATAAATGTAGGTTAGCTCTAACTAGGAATTAAGATAATGAACCTTACAAAATAATATATCTAAATATAATCTTAATCTTCTTAAAGAGTTACGCTCATCGCTGATTCACTGACTCTGTCGCACTCTTTTTGTCACAGTTTTTGAACACTAATATATATACACACAAAAAAAACGAAAAAAAACGAAGAAAAAACCAAAAAAAAAACGAAAAAAACGGAAAAAACAAAAAAAAAAACGGAAAAAACGATCTATTAATGTGTCAAGTTATTAATTAATCTGCAGCTATTTGGCCCATTGGGCTTTCAACTGACAAGAAAATAAATAAATTGAATTGAATTGAAAAAAACGAAAAAATACATGTTTCGACGGGCGCCATAGGCGCGTTCCAATCCACTAGTATATAATAAATATATAATAATATATAAAAAATTTAAATATTTAAATGTCAAACTATATTTGTTTCCCAAAAGACTACTTGGTGAATTCGTTTCCACTTTGTTTTGTACGACACAGTATTTTATTTCAAAAATCAATAATATTGCATCGCTTTTCGGGCTTTACTAAACGATTTGCAAGCGCTAGAAACACACGTATTTGACTTGAGCTCCCTTCTAAATAAAACATTGTATTTATATGTGCACAGTGTATTTTTATTTAATCTTTGCCCTGTCATAGGTAACTATAATTTTAGCCCAATCTCGGTTTATAAAGCAATTTAACCGAATCTCGAACTTTAAATATTGGTTGAGTCCTTGTTAAGGTGCTATTAACGGTACTGCCAGTCAACATGCACAGAACAACCAGTAACGTCGATACGTGGAACTTCATGATGAACAATCTTAGCTAATGAAAAAATATTTTATCTGCTAACTTTTTTTGCGGCGTTCAAGCTATTTATAACTCTATAACAATAGATGGAGAGAAACCGCCAAATGCTAAGTAGTACCTAGGTTTGTACATATTCTATTTGTTCGAATTTTGAAAAATGTATAAAAGAACTTCCATTAGTTATTCGTGCAAGCAGCATGAGTTTAAAGCGTGATATCACCCGTTTGTTTGAACATTTGTTTTGCTTTCCAGTTTAATGTGTTAAAACAGCTTTTTCCACTAATATTGCAGTGGAAAGAATTTGATTGGAAAGAATAAACCAAAAAGCAAAACAATTCTGCAGAGAAGATAAATTATATTAAAAAAAAAAATATTTTGATACAAATAAGACACACGTTGAAAAATCTGTAATTTTTTGTTGCTTGGATGCAAATTTAGTGTGTTTGTGGCAGGTCGCAAAAATATAGTACACTTGCGTCCAAGCACTTTGGGATTGCTATTCAATATTAAAAGTTAGTCCAACACAATGATTAGACGGTTATAATATATGTTTCTATGACCCAAATATGTGATTGTTTGTTCAAAACTGCTGCAAACAAACACAAGACGGACAACAAAGTAACAAAAAAGCAGCAATTCTTCAATTCATGAAAACAATGCTGGCACTCAAGTAGATGTATATTACAAATATATACATGGTTCCTGCATAATGATAAAAGTGCCGTCTTTTTTAGTGTGACTATGAAGTGGAAATTGCCACGATTTCTGCATAAAATAAATAACTAATGGTTTCCCATTCGGAGAAGCTTTTTCGTGGCTAAATACTCGATAGTGTCGCCGTCACTATGCGAGGTGACCGCCGCCGAAAGAAATTGAACGTGGTCTGAGCAGGGATCGAACCCAGGATCTCATGTACAAGAGGCGCGCACACTAACCATTGCACCACCGCCGGCCACAATTTTCGGATTTCGGAATAAGGGCATATATTAAATAGAAATGGCCAGGGACACACAGTTTTAGTTCTTATTACTGAATGTAAATAATAGGACAATACATTTTTAGAACTGGAAGCGCAAACATCCTGGTTTAACACAATTGAAGCCCCTTGTGGAAGAAGGTGTTAACTCACTTTTTTTCAAAAACAATATTTTCCTTCTTTTAATGTTTCCATGTTATCTGATTTTGTTTCAGATAAGAAAAAAGTGAACATCTGATATTTACATTATTAAAATTAAATTAAAAAAAAAATATGTTAATTTTTTTTATTTCAGATACCATGGAAATATTAAAAGAAGGAAAATATTGTTTTTGAAAAAAGTGAGTTAACACCTTCTTCCATCAGAGGCTGTAATGGCTCGACTTTTCATGGAAAGAGAATAAAAACCACAAGCAAGAATTACACGCCGAAATAAATAAATTAGGACCAGATACGAACATACGGCCACTGGCCTCAAACGTTTTCCAAGAATCTCAAATTTCGAAACGATCCCGAATGGCGGATTTCTGCAAATAACACTGTGGAACAAAAAAGAAAACAACGTTCTGACAACGAATTCTCGTACACGCTGAAAAATAATGGCCCCAAAAATATATTGCAGGAAACATGTACATGTTTGTAAAGATTTGATTTCATGATTCTTTTGATTTCTTTCTGGTTTGTCTCGTTTTTATTTTTAGGTGTTTTCATCAAACAAAACCACATTTGGGTCTCAAACACATATATTATAGCTTATTAACCATTGTATCTTAAACAAGTTGTATTGAATAGCAAACACAATGTGTTTGGGTACAAGTACAGTATATTTGCGCCAAGGTGTAAACATGTTATATTTGCATCCAAACAGCAACAAAAACACAGATATTTCAGACTGTAGAGAAAGTAGAAAAATATACGTGTATCGGTGTTTTGAAAATTTACGCCTGAGTTTTTTTTAAGGGGGAGCTGTAACGGAAAACTATTAACTCTCTTATAGCTGACATATGCTGGGCATTGTTTGATAACGACATGGAATTACCAAGAGCTAAAAGAAAAATGTAATAAATAATTTCCTGCTCAAATACCCATATATATACATAGATATTATATCTACAGATTTCTTTTGTTTGGTGACTTATAGTGAAATTTTACGTTGAATATTTTTTCAATACACACCAACCCCCTAGAATGTAGTTTTGTGGGAGATTATAGCGCCAACTCAGAATAGCTAGGAAATTAACCTTTAAATGGATTTTCAGTTTTGACTTGTTTTTGGCATTCAAGTTGAGTTTTGAGATTTGGTGTGTTTAGAAACTTAAAGTAGAATTTTGTGGGGAATATTTTTGTTGTACATTTTAACCAGTTACGCCCCTGTATTAGGCGTGTGATTCACCCTTTTCCCAAAAAACACGAAAAAGTCCCATATATTGAGGAGGTAGAGGGTTAAAGTATTCCGCACAAAATTTTCTCGTAAATTTTTACATAAAATTGCTGAACACAACCCATACCTAAAATGTAAGGATAACATGGTTTTCCATGCAGATTCATCACAAGAATGTGCAAAACTGGGAAAATTTCACACCTTAAAAAAAAACTCTGAAGTATATGGTAATTATAAATTACAGGTTAATTTGAATTAGTTTGTAGTTTAAAAAAAATTCAAAAAAATGTAAATGCCATAGGCAAGTGCACCCATTTTCAAAACATTTCCCTCATATCTGGCAAGTTTGGTTTCCATATATTTTATACAGTACAGGTTTATGAATTTGAAAATACCACGAGGCAATACCTATCCAAGCCACAAACCTCTACATATAAAATACTTTACAAACAGAATTGCCAGCAGTCAAACAAATTCAAAATAATTACAAGCATTCACGTATTTCATTACAATTGACATCCGATTCCACAACCTGCATTTGCATTGTAATTCTTTTGCAATGGTAATTCTTTTGCATTTGCATTAGATAAAGTACTGCAAATTAAAATCTAACGCCAATTAAAAAACCCATGTATGTACGGAACACAATTATTGGTAATCATCATACATGGTTTTTTTTTAAATTGCATTGGATTTTAATATGCTTTACTTTATGCAAATGCAAAAAAACCATTGATCGCATTGCCAATTAAAAAATGTTTTATTTGCATTTGCTCAAGTAATGGAAATGTAGGTGGTGGAATCGGATGCCAATTGTAATGAAATATGGGAATGGTTTTAATTGTTTTGAATTTGTTTGACTGCTGGAAATTCTGTTTTTTAAATATTTTATATATAGAGGTTTGTGTCTTCGACAGGAATTGCCTCATAGTACTTTCAGCTTCACCTGTACTGTACAAAATATTTAAAAAGCAAAAGTGCTGGATATGAAGGAAATGCTTTTAAAATAAATACAATTACCAATGGAATTGAAATTTTTTTAAATTTGGATTTCGAAAGGAATTTCAAATTAAACTACAAATTATAATTGTCCTATAATTAATTTGCCCCATGTATGGTAATCACAGCTGAATAACGCGATAGTCCAAGGTACCGCCAAATTTTAGTTGGCTGAAAATATAGAAGCTCTCCCTAATCCCTTTATTTAAATATACTTAGTTGTGACAACGAATCTCTTCTCTGTGTGTATAATGTTCACGATGACAAGTTCCCTCGATTAAGATAATAATTTAATCTACTTCTTGTTTGTGGGAGCAGCGAAATAAAAAATTTTATGCGTTTATAATTATCAATTTATATCTCCTACTAGCAGTACTTTACCCCTACGCAAATCCTTTCACATTTTTTAATTAATTTTCTACAGTATCTCGAACACACACCCACACACACCAATCCTTTACAGGCTAAGTATGGTTGAAGTAGATAGCCTGCAGAGCTTTTCAGTGTAATTGACTAAGACAGAATAAAATTGCCTGCATGTCCTTCCGCAGCATTTAGGTGTTAAGGAGAAGATTTAATCGAGTTTAATTTAAAACTAATGAACTATAATCAAATTGTTAGTAACTGTTAATTGTAGTTTTAATTGCTGGTAGTCACTGAACTACTTCTAATTGCAGTGACTGATAACTATGGTTTTTATCCAACTATAAAGTAATTAAATTATATAATTAGCATTTCAACTACGAGGGTCTTTTGATACTAAGATAATAATGCAGGTCTGGTGGAGAGGAAAATGTTAGAATGATGTTGCGTGAAAGTTTTCCCTTCATTGTATGTCGTGTCGGTCAATAATCGGACAATAAGATTCAATATTTTAAATAACCATGCCAGCTCAATTCGTAGTGGAATATAAATTCCCGTAGTAACATAACAGTCCCTATTGGACCAAGTGTGTAAATAGTGACATGCATTTCTACCTAACCTAAGCTAATCTGCGTGGCAACATATGAGTGAGTTTCAAATATTGACATGTTTCACAAAAGATACAAAATTACAGGAGGTGTCAGGGGACACCCGGTTGGAACGAAAATCCTTCCGCTTTATATTATGTACTAGTTATACGAACATTTAAATGGACCTCGAAGAAAAGATACTGTTTGTAAAATTATAAACTTTTAAAAAAAAAAATTCAATGAGTATTCGGAATCACGAGCGATGTGTTACCATTTGTTTGTTACACAGTACCTGTTCTATTTCTATGAACACATTAGGAAGTGTTGAATTGGAAAATAAAAAATAATAATAGTTTATGTGCTGAAGGCTCTTTTGCTATTTCACTTTCATTTTTCTTATATCTGCCTTAACATTAGATGTAATATTATTAAAATAAATAAAACAATATTTGGCTCACTGAAATAATTGTTTTTGTTTCGTCATAAACACAGCGACGTCAAAAAGTATTGAATGGTATAGAGAACTTATTGCACTCTTTTGCCGCTATCATGTAGAGTAGTCCGTCCCAAAAAAATGTTCTTTTTCGATTTTCTTGGTTGCTCAAGCTTAATTAGAATGTTTATAGGGTAAAGACATTTTTTCCAGATTTTTAGGAAGAGGTTTAGGGCTCGCGCAAGTCGAATTCCCCCAAAAAATCGGGTATTCCGGACGTTTTTTGAATTTTACTTAAACCTCGGTCAATGAACACGATTTTCATCGCTTTTAAGTCAGCACTTTTAAAGAAAAACGCCCAAACTTGCATAAACTACCAGTTTTGGCAATGATTTTGCTCAATATTAAATTTTTCAGCAAATTTTGGAGAAATTTTGTAAATAACGCTTTGTAACTTTTAAAATTTCTAAAAACATTAAAAAACTAATGATGCATACTAAAAGACAGATACATTCTAAGCAATTTTGTAGAAACAAATTTGAATCTGCATTTACTGTTCCAGAGTTATAGCATTTTAAAACTTGTTACCCTTTGTATGAACCTAAAAATATTATAAACTGTCTGCCATTTTTGCATCGGGTTTGCTTTAAGTTTCAATGAAAATTTCAAAAACTAATGATGCCCTTTAAAAGACGTATAAATGCCAATTAGTTCTGTATACAAAATTTGCAGTTGCTGTTCCAGACTTATGCCATTTTAAAACTCTTTACCCAATGTATGAAACTAATAATACTATAAACTGTTTGCCATTTTTGCATCGGATTTGCTTGAAACATTGTATTCACGAAAAATTCTACATGCACTAACAGCAGAAAAAACGGCCCCAGCAACATATTGCAGGAACCATATATATGATTGCTTGCAACATATTGCCGGGGCCGGTTTTTGTTTCGTGAAATTCTTTGTCGCTACTTAGCGCATGTAGATTTTTTCAATAATTTTTGCATCGGATTTGCTTGAAACATTGTATTGAGGAAAAAATTTACATGGGCTAACTAGCTACAAAGAGTTACACGCAGAAAAAACGGCCCCACCAACACATTGCAGGAACCATATATATGATTGCTTGCAACATGTTGCTTGGACCGTTTTTGTTGCGTGAAATTCTTTGTCGTTACTTCGCGCATGTACATTTTTAATACAATGTTTAAAGCAAATCCGAAGAAAAATGACAAACAGTTTATAATATTATTAGGTTCATACAATGGGTAAAGAGTTTTAAAGTGGCATAACTCTGGAATAGTAATTTCAAATTCAAAATTTCTTTTTACAAAATTGCTTGGAATTTATCCATCTTTTAAAGTGCATCATTAGTGTTTTAAATGTTCAAAGAAATTTAAAGCAAATCCGATACAAAAATGGCAAACGGTTTCAGTAGTTTCATACAGTGGATAGAAAGTTTTAAAATGGTATAACTCTGCAACCGCTACCGCAAATTAAATTTTTTTTTAAATTGCTTGGAATTTATCTGTATTCCAAAGTGCATCCTTAGTTTTTTAAATTTTCATAAGAATTTTAAAAGACATAAAGCGTTATTTACAAAATGTATACAAAATTTACGAAAAAATGTAATACATCGTAACTTATTGAGCAAAACCATTGCCAAAACTTGTGGTTTATACAATAAAAGCTTGGACGTTTTGCTTTAAAAGTGCTGACTTACAAGCGAAGAAAATCGTCTTCATTGACCGAGATTTAAGTAAAATTCAACAATCGTCCGGAATACTCGATTTTTGGAGGAAATTCGACTTGCGCGACCTCTAAACCTCTTCCGAAAAATCTGAAAAAAATCTCAAAATTATTTTACGCTACAGGCTTTCAAATAAATCTTGAGCAACGAAAAATTGGTGTTGATGGGACATCTTAATGTAGAGAGCATAAACGAATCTTATTCTCCTTATAGAATATTTCAATATAAATTCACCTTTTCGACAATGTTATTACATACAACAATACAAAAAGCATAAATTTTCAAAAGGAACCAATGTTTCACGTCAAATTTATGAATGGACCAAGTTATGACAAAAAGAGAGTAATACGTTTTGAAGCATTCGTCAGATGTCGCCTGTGCTTTTGAGTCATACAATTCGTTCCATGAGTTCTCTATACTATTCAATACTCTTTGGCGACGACGACCTGCCTGTTTGTTCGCAACATACTTATTATACCAACGTACTTATTTTCAGGCAGAGACTATTGTTGTACAACAACCACGTATGTGATGCTAATGCTGTGTGTTGTTTGCATGTGTTCACTATGATAGATTGCCCTACACGTGTATATAGATGTTAACACATAAATTAAAAAGTTTAGGTCCTTTTTGTAAGAGTATGTTTTACATTTTCCCGAAATGGTTATTTTTTAAAGAGACGTACTTTTATAAAAAGCTAATGGTTTTTTTAAGAAAAGATACTATTTTTAAGAAGATGTACTTTCTGTAAGAAAAAGCCATAAGAGTATGAATTTTTTCTTACAAAAAGTACTTTTTTTAAGAACAGGTACTTTTTAAAGAAGTGGTACTCGTTCTAGGAAACGGATATTTATTTTAAGAAAATGTACTTATTTTCAGAAAGGCCGCAAATCTCAAGAAAAGAAAAGGTATTATTTTATTTTTAAGAAATGGTACTCTTAAGAAGATGAATTTTTGTAGGAAAATTGATTTTTTAAGAGAAGGCATTTTTTTGAAGAAAGGGGTTTCTTTAAGAAATGGTAATAATTTGTAGAATTGGTCTTTCTTTCAAAAATAGGTAAATTTTTAAGAGTAGGTTCTTATCTCAAGAAAAGTTATTTTGTTCACAAAAATTTAAGTCTTTAAAGAAAATGTAATTAATTTGTTGTAAGAAAATGTAATTTTTTAAGAAATGGTACTTATTTAAAAAAAAACTGTTTTTAAGAAAAGTCAATTTCTTGTAAGAAAATTTAAATTTTTAAGAAAAGGTACTTATTTAAACAAAATTACTTTGGTTAAGAAAAGGTGCTTATTGTATGAAAATGTACTTTTTTAAGCAACGGTACTTCTCTAAGATAGGGTATTTTTTTTAAGTAAAGGTACTTTGTTTAAGAATATGAATAGATATTTTTTTTTGAGAAAAGTTATTTTTTTTGGCTTTTCTAAATTTAGTTTATATTGGGATCTAAACTCCAATGTATACTAAACTTTGGTTGCAGGCTCCACCTAGAAAACTTCCCATTAAACAAGAAATTTCCGAACAAATGTTAGTCTAGACACAAACCAAGGCAAAAATACCCAATATAGTTGATAATACTGGGTTGTAGCATAATAGTGTTAAAAAATAGTTGTCTAATTTTGTTTCATTTAAGCCCCATCCGGCAACGTGCGATAAGGAACTTCGTTCCAATAACGATCTCACACGTGAGAAGCCATTGAAAAGGGCACGGTGAAAAATTTGTCATTGTTTGTGGTTTGGATGCAGATATAATATGTTTGTGGCTTGTCGCAAATACAGTATACTTGTGTACAAACACATTGCGTTTTCCATTAAATATGACATGTTAGAAACTCAATGATGAATAGGTCAAAATCATACATGGATTTTTTAATTTGCATTGGATTTTAATGTGCATTACATTTTCTAATGCAAATACAAAAGAATTACCATTATTGGCAATAGCAATTGAAAAATGTTGAATTTGTATTTGACCAAGCAATGCAAATGCAGGTTGTGGAATCGGATACTAATTGTAATGAAATATAGGAATGTTTTTAATTATTTTGAATTTGTTTGACTGCTGGCAATTCTGTTTTTGAAGTATTTCATATGTAGAGGGTTGTGGATTCGATAGCTACTGTCTCTTAATACTCTCAAATGCATAAACCTGTACTGTATAAAGTATTTGAAAACCAGAACTGCCAGATATGAAGGAAATGCTATGGAAATAAGTGCAATTGCCAATGGTATTGATATTTTGCTGAATTTTCAATTGGACAGGTAATTCAAATTAAACTACAAATTATAATTGTCATAGAATTAATTTGCCCCATGTATGGTCATAATATATGTTTTTGTGACCCAAATGTGGAGTTGGTCGTTGAAAACTGCTGAAACCAAAACTGTGATACACATCAAAGGAACAAAAAAGCTACAGATCTTCAATTTGTTATATATTTCTGGCGCCGATTTTTTCAGCGTGTGGGATTCAGACTTTGTTGAAGGAATAGAGAGAAATGCAAGTTACCGGAAACAATTTTGTAATTTAAGGTATGATAACTTGTCTAAATGGGTTGTCATAGTCGCGCATAAAAATAAAAGAATTATATATAAATTTACGTTTAATTATTTAAAATTCTCTGATATACTACTTATGTATATATGAAAATCAATTCTTAATTCCCAGTCTGTAGTTTTCCAGATGTAGTATAAAGTAGATTCTCAAATATTTAATTGTAATAAAAAGGTTTTTCTCTTCACTTACCGAACATTTGCCAAAGTATGACGGCGGTTCTTCAGGTATCTGCTGTGATACTTTTGCAGATCACCAATTGATCCTTGTTCCGCTTGCATTTTGCTGGCAGGCAATAGCTGTGAACTATTCGATTGCTGGGCCCCTAAGGCTGAGGCTGACGAGGATGCGAGTCGTGTATGGGCGGCACCGACTGCACTAGCTGTGGCAGCACTGCTGCTGTTGATCGAAGACGAAGCGAGTGTCTCGCTAGAGTTGGCCGCACCACAACTAGTCGCACCGGCTATACTGCTGGGCGCAAGGACGATGCGAGACCAACCGGATTTGTGTTGCTTGCGAAATTTATGCTTAATGCGTGGCGAGGGCGTAGAGGTGGTAAATTCTTGGGTGGTACAACCTGTTGCGGAAGATGTTGTGGCAGCGTTGGCCGAGAGTGATGTACAGCTGTCACTGCTGCCACTGGGATTGGCGGCGTAAGGGGAGAGTTGATCGGCTTGAGATTGTTGCAACTGCTGATGGTGATGTTGACGCTCTGAGGTGGGTTCTGTTGGGGCTGTGTCGTCGTCGCGATTGACGCTGTGTTGGCGATTCAAATGTTGTTCAGACTCTTCTTCTTCTTTAATGTGAGGCAATGGCGAGGTTTGTGGTGGTGGACAACAACAACGCGAGGGTGTCGAGGTAGTTGTAGTTGTTGTATTCGCGGCTGAAGTTGCAGTTGCCGTTGTCGTTGTTGTTGCCGAGACCACTGTGACGTTTGTGGTTGACCCCACAATTGTTGCTGAATTGGCTACTGTCGGGGTTGTATTCGGTGGAGTTGTGGGCGTTGATTGTGTAGTTGTGGCGGCCGCGTTTACACCAGCCCCCCCGGGAGCATTGACAACCGACAACAATGAGGTTGTGGTCGAGAGTAGAGAGCTAGCTGAAGCCGATCCTCCGGCGGCCGCAGTCTGTAAGGCGGCTACCGTGGGTGAGATGCTAGTGTCACTAAGTGTTTCCGGTTCAGCCTTGCGTGGCAAAATACCCGAAGCCAATGAGGCGGCTGCTATGTCGGCGGCACTAAATTGCTGACCTAATTCTTCTTCGTCGTTAATAAGGGTTTTCAGGGAAATTGGCGTGGTAGCCGAGGTGCCAATCGTATCGGCTAAAGAATGTTTTTTTACAACCGCTGCGGCCGCAGCTACAAAAGAATCCGTACCCTCTGAAAATTCTATGGATGATTTGCCCGAACGTTTGCGTTTTATTGAGCTATTGTCCACGTTGGCTGTTGCTCCTGATGTCGGCGGCACTGGCGTATGTGGCGGACTTGTGGCGGGGGCTGCAGGGCTGCTGCCCCCGCGACAAGGAAGGCAACAGCGAAACACTGTGCTACTAAAACACTTGAATGTCTTCGATTTACGACGCTTGTTTGCGCATGAGTTGTTCGTGGACGACGACGATATACAGCTGCCGTTACCGAAGCTTGGGCGCTGCTGTATGTTACTCGTGTTGATGGCGCTTGTGCCGATGCTGCGACAACTGCCGCTGTTGTTGCTGCTGAGTATGCTGAGGGTACCACTGAGACGCTACAAAAAAAAAAGAGATAATCGAGAAGAAAATATACAATGAAAAATTATAGAAGTCATTCAAAGAAAACAATAATATTATCTAAGATATTATGAAGCAGTAGTTGTTGTCAATTAAAATCTTGTTTTCTATCTGTTTGATTTTCTTGAACTTAATTTTTAACCTTTCCAAATCCAGCCATTTGACCTTTGGCAGTCCACTCATGTTGCTCATATTTTTGAGGTGTTGATTTCAATTGTTTTTGTGACGAAAGTTTTGCCAGACGCATGGTCGGCTTTGTATTGGGTATGTGTTTGGCAACAGTTTTTGTTTTATTTTGAATTCAAGAGTTTTCACTAAATCATATTATATTGCATAGTTTAGGGCGCTTATTGTTGTATCCATTAATATCGAGGGAGAGACCGAGAGTTTTGGTGATTGAATATATCTGCAAAAAGAAAAGCAAAAATTTACAATTAGCATACGTTAAACAAAATACTATAAATATATTGTATTAAAAATATAAATCAAATTATGTATTATAAATTATAAGTCATAATATATAGATTGTCTTAAAGATCTATTTGATAATTAGAAAGAACATCATAACAAACTTTTTAAATGGTTTATTTCAAATACTTGCTTTCTTAATGCAACCGGATTGCGATGTTTTACAAAAATTAAAATTTAATTTCCAAAAATTTTTAATTTTGCTTAACAAAAAATATGGACCCGGTTTTTCAGTGTTTTTTAAATGAAAACTAAAACACACATAAATCAGTCAAGTAGACATTCATATGCTAATTTTAATTTAAATTGTAAATTATGAACGAACTTGAAATGCCTGCTTAATGTTAAATTTATAATTGTTACTTAAATTCACAGTCAACTCATTGAAATATTATTAAATTAGAAATCCGAATTTAGATATGCATTTAGGGTCTGCATTTTTCGGCATCATATCTTGACCAAATAAAAAACCTGGTCCATGGCATTTGTTAAAATTTGTATTGATTGTGTTCAGTTCTAAATAAGTATTTGCAGGATAAATTGTATATTTCTTTGGCATGGGAAATTTATGTGCAATCCAAATTGCGCACAGTACATATTACTTACATTTCATGAATTAAAGTTTTTATTCAAAATTAAAATGTTCGAGCGTTTTGTATTTTTTTTATTCCAAAATATTCCAAAATATTGGGGAAAAAAATTATTTGAAAAAAGACCAAACGCTCGAACATTTTTATTTTGAATTTGATAAATCATCACATTTGCAATTAAATTTTTTTCCAAGTACCATCCCTGGGAGGAATTTTGTTATGGTACAGAACTATTTTATAGTTTAAAATTATGTATTTCATATCAACGATGGAGCCATCCTAATATTTTCAAGCAATAGATACACCTAGTTAGATTGCAATATTTGTATAATATCTGATCAAGTATTATCATCATCAAATACCAATAATCCAGGAATAATAAATAATACTACTAATTAACATTAATCTTTTATGTGTTTTTGCTCTACTAAACTCTGACAAAACAATCAAAAATATTTTCTGTCTATCTTGACAATATTTTGAGATAGCAACATCCGATTAAGTCCAGTCATGACAACTGTGTGGGCTACAAATGTTCAGAACGTCGTTTTTAAGTCGGATGATAACACAGTGCAACACGAAAAAATATAACCATATACGGACACCACTACGTAATAAAAGACCAAAAAAAAAAGAACCGTGTCTCTCAGTTTTGCCCAAAGTCATGCACTTAGTTTATGGCCCACCAAAGATTTGGTGTCATTTTTGCAAAAATTTTATCATTTTGTCAGGCTCATATCTTGAAATAGCTCGATACTGCTTGCAGAGGTAATATCAATTTTATTGATGGATTGTTTTGCATTCCTTTTTTGATTTCTTTGCTAATTCATATCAGCTATGTTGGTGGAGTCACAAGATCACGCTGTATAATGTTAATGAAGTAAAGCTGATGATGGAGGGTAGCCTGGAAGCAACGTGCTGGTGGACACTATAAGTTCTGAATCAGAGTCAGATTCGGACGACGATTTGGATCCACAAGTTAAGAGAGTGCGATTTGCAAGTCCAGGGCCATCAACATTATAAACATAAAACGAATATTTTGTTATTATTTTTGTAACAGATAGCATAGCATCTCAATGTTGAAGTAAAGAAAAAACAATTGAAATTAAAAAATGTTCGGAAAATTTATCACTTTTGCAGCTACCTAAACGGTGTTAAGAATCATTTCTAGGAAGTTCATATATTCTAGAGAGTTGTTTATTGAGATCTTAGGTAAATAGTTGATTTTTTCCTCGAATTTTGAACGGCTTGCTACCTTTGGACCTGAACAGGGGAAGTTTTTTTTTTGCGATTTTGACCTTGAAGATGAAGTTAGTTTGATTTTATTTATTCACAATTTTTGTTTTTTATGATAAGAGCTACAACTGTCCCTCAGAGAGTAAATCAAAATTCCGAACGGTTTGCAAGATATGAGCTTAACAAAATGATAAATTTTTTGCAAAAATTACAACGAGGAACCAAATCCCATAAAAAAAAGTGCATGATTTTGGGCAAAACTGGGAGACACGGTTCTTTTTTTTTGTCTTTTATCACGAAGTGGTGTCCGTATATGGTTATATTTCCATGACTTAAAAAATTACACACAGTGTAAGCTTAACTACAGTGGGCAAAAAATAAATATAAAAGGCATTTGGTTTCATTACAAACAAAAAACTGAACACAATAATTTAAAAAAAAATTATTTATTTTATTTATTTATATTTTTTCCATTCTAATTAATAATTGTGTTTATCTTCCTGACGCTCCTACCCAAAGGGTAGCGAAATATCAAGAATAAAATTAAAACGCTCGAAAAATTTAATTTTTGAATATAATACGAAAGGTCGGATAAATCATCACTTATTCAAATAAAATTTATAATTTTGGAACGAAGTTCCTTACCGCACGTTACGGGATGGGGCTAAATGGAAGAAAATTAAACAAGTTTTGTTTTAACACTATTACGCTATAGCCCACTATTATGTATCAACTATATTGTTTACTTCTGCTTTTGCTTGCATCCAAATTACAAATAAAAATTTAAGAAAATTGCTTTGTTCATCAAATCAAAAATATTTTATTGTATATAAAGCCATTTTAAAAGTCATAAGTGCGAATAAAAATAACTTTAAAGTCAGTTTCTGCAATTCGCCTATCGACCACTCTCTTTCACATTCTGCTAGGAGGTCGACCAGCTGTGTCATCGAAACACCCTCCAAAACGACACCAAGGAATTTGACTGAATTGAAGCAGTCCATTAAAACAAGAACACTGTGGAACATAAAAAAAATCAGGTGTCAGGGGACACCAGATTGGAAAGAAGTTCCTTTCGCTATACATATATTATGTACTAGTTAGTACAAACACCCCTAAGGCGCCCGTTGAAATATGCGTTAATTTAAATGAATTTTAAGAAAAGATACTTTTTTGTAAAATGATAAACTTTTTTTAAGAAACATTTTTTTTTAGAATATAACGAGTTTTTCGATAAGAGCGCTACAAAAGTTTTTTTAAATAAAACAAAACCGGTTTTAGATACCAATGAAATTTTTTATTCCTGTGAAAGTACGTTCGATGCCATTATGTATGGAACTCGATTTCTTTTGCATGGCCACCACGGGCACGCTTGCAGAAGTGTCAGACGCTGGACCCAATTTTCGACGGTTTTCAAGCATAGATCGGCCGATACTGCTGCAATTTCACGTTCGATATTCGTACGAAGTTCATCAATTATCGCTGGCTTGTGGGCATAGACCATAGACTTGACATAGCCCCACAGGAAATAATCTAACGGCGTCAAATCGCACGACCGAGGCGCCCAATCGACTGGGCCATTTCGTGAGATAACACGTTCACCAAACTTGGTTGCCAATAAATTGATTGTGGCATTCGCTGTGTGGCTCGTGGCGCCGTCCTGTTGGAACCACATGTCCTCCAAGTCCATATTATCCAATTGGGGCCAAAAATATTCGGTTATCATTGAACGGTAGCGATTCGCATTCACAGTAATGTGCCGGTCTTGCACATCATGGAAGAAGTACGGCCCAATGACGCCGCCGGCCCATAAACCGCACCAAACCGTAATTTTTTCGGGATGCAATGATGACTCATGGATTACGTGTAGATTGCTGTCTGACCAATAACGCATATTTTGCTTATTGACGAAGCCATTCAGCCAGAAATGAGCCTCATCGCTGAAGATGATTTTCCGATGAAAAGCGCTCTTAAAGTTGAGGCCACTGACTGCAAATATCGGTAGTATATTTTAATAATTTCGACTCGTTGTCGGCTCGTGTATCTTTCCATGATGAAATGGCAAACCTTGCTGAAGAGAAATGTCAAAAGAGCGGGAAAAAATATGGCGTCGTTTGCTGTCCCTATCGATTTACTTTTGTAGCGGCTCTGTTGAAATCCCCTTTATAAACATGTATATATAATATAATAATTAATCAAAAACTCGATTTTGGATTTTTTTGATGATACGTTATTTTGCATTTTAGGTGACGATATATAAAAGACATTAAAAACACAATTGCCAGCAGTCAACAAAATTCTAAATATCAAAGGCATTGCCATATTTCATTAGAATTGACATCCGATTCGACCTTGGCAAATGCAAATTCAAATTTTTTTAATTGGCTTTGCGAACAATGGTAATTCTTTTGCTTTCGCATTGGATACAGTAATCCAAATTAAAATCGAATGCAAATTAAAAATCATAATGAACAATTTCTGTGAAATGAGATGAAATAATATTAGCAATATTTAATATACACAATAATGATTTGCACCAGCTAAAGTAATTTTTCTGCCATGTTTTATATGGAGAGCCACAATAAATCGCTTTGCTCCCCATACAAAGTTGTTGAATACTTAAGCAAAGCAACGATTCAAATTAATTCATTTAACTTATTTTTGTCTTCATATCACTCTACAACATTTGTTAAGCAACTTCGCTTTAGAATTAAATAAATAAACGTTATTTCATGGCAAATAATTATTAATTTATTAGTTGAACTGTATTTTCTGTTTTTAGTTAAATATTTGATATGCATGGAGTTTGTTTTTAAATTTATTTGGAGGAAAAACAAACATTAAACAGATATTATGCGTAGTTCATATCTCTATTGAATACCCATCGTCTACACAAAAGGACGTTCAGCACACGGTGTATGTATGTGTACATTCACAGCAAATTTCTGCTGATGCAGCCGTATTAGCCGTAACCGAATTAGAGGTTGTCACAACCACACTAGATGTCATCACAACCGAATCAGAGGTTGTCTTAACTGAATTAGCGGTTGTCTCAACTGAATTAGCAGTTGTCACAGCCGAAGTAGATGTTGTCACAGCCCACAATCGAATCAGAGGTTGTCTCAACTGAATTAGCAGTTGTCACAGCCGAAGTAGATGTCGCCACAGCCGAATTAGAGGTTGTCGCAACTGAATTTAGATGTTGCCACAACTCCATTTCTAAATACTTTTCTATTAATATCGTAATAATTTGTTCTCCTGTATTCTCATAAATAATTACAAAAAAATTTATAGGGGATAATCTTTAGGGATCTGAATTTGGTATTGTTCATACCACTTCTGACCGTTTTTGAAGTCCCGGCCATCATGGGCCAACGCACCAATTCTGACGTGATATGGTTTAAGTCTTAAACCGTTCAATACAGGGTGATTCAGGAAGTTCCGGACAAATTTCTCCAGCTTATTCCCTGACTCATTTCATGAAGAAAAGTCCACTAAGACCATGTCCGAAAATGCAATGGTGCGAAATAGCAGCGGGTTCAAAAGTTTCGGATTGCGGTCGGAGGGTAGTAGGGTAAAGTTGCTAACTTCTGAGCCCGTGGTCAGTTTTTGTGCTTGTTGGAAAGGTCTTTAAGAGGCCTTTCAGAATCAATAAAAAAAGGTACAAAAAGGTCAAATCGCCGAGATACTGAGCTTTTGGAAAAAAAGGAACATAACCTCAATTTGCTCAGCCAGATGGCAGGTAACTTATGTTTTTGAAAGATAGCCATACCTCTTGCCTTTCCAAAATGACCTAAACGAAGCCCAGAGGTCTTACCGTTCCAAAGTTATGACCATTTTACTGAAATGCAAAAATGTTTGTTTTTGTTTTTATTTGTTATTGTCAAGAACATGATTCTTTGTTATACTGAAGAATCAAACACATAAGGGAAAAAAACATTTGATCCGACCACTGGCTCAGAAGTTAGCAACTTTAACCTACTACCCTCTGACCGCGAATCCGAAAATTTTGAACCCGCTGCCATATCGCACCCTTGAATTTTCGGCCATGGTCTTAGTGGGCTTTTCTTCATGAAATGAGCCAAGCAATACGCTGGAGAAATTTGTCCGGAACTTCCTGAAACACCCTGTATAAAGATGATTGCAGCACATCTTAAACAACCGACCTCGAAAAACTTCATACCAGTTGTGGACACTTCTGCTAAATATGACGTTTTAACCCAAAAATCATAATCACAACATTTTTATTTACCTTTCTTAATAACCACAAACAAATCTTAATCTTAATATCTTAATATTGAGCTGTTGTTTATATAATATTTGATTTTAGAATTTTAGTCGCCAGATTTGAAAGACGTATGTATGTTGTGGCAACCTTATTGAAAATGAATTCAGTCGTACCAATAGCATTCATGAGAAATTCGGTTACATCAACAGAATTTACGCCAAATTCGGTCGTTACAAAGGACTTAAGGCTGAATTCCTTTGTTGCGACCGAGCTGATACCAAATTCGATAGGTGGAATAGAATTGATACCAATTTCAGTTTTTACACCTGAATTGATGCCCCATTTGGTTACAGCAACCGAATTGGTACTTCCGAATTAATTCCAAATTACTCCGTTGCTACCGAAATTATATTCTAATTATATACATATATATTATATATTTAGCTGAAAGAATGAAGAAGGAATTGCAAATGATGGAAAGAACGCTGGACGTATGGCAACGCTTCAGTCCATTGCAACACCAGCTGCAACTGAGCGATATAGGTAAACCGTATCTTCAGCCGTAGGAAATAGCAGTGGTGGCAGAGCGAGAGTGAGAAAATTGAGACATGCAGAAGGCAGAACGAAGCCCGAAAATTCTACCACAAAGTCAAAAACGGAACTAATGGGCATGGTTCAGGGCCCCCCTTCTGTAAAGACAAGGACGGAAATCTCATCGCAGATGTGCAGAGCATGACGGGAAAATGGAGAGATAATTTCTTCGGTACCTTAGATATCCAATGGCGATGAAACAATCGATCGCAATATGGACGACGATGTCGATTGGCCCCTTCTGACCAACACGAGGTCAGAACAGCTATTATCCGCCTTAAGAACAACAAAGCCGCAGGAGCCAATGGATTACGGGTGAAGCTGTTTAAGGCTGGCGGCTATTTGCTGATAAGGTGCATGCATCAGCTCATTACCAAAATTTGGTTGCAGGAATGAAGTCTTAATGTACTATAAAATAAATGGTTTTCCAATACATCCCATGAAGGCATTTGGGAGAGCTTCTCACAACCAATGAGCGGTGCGCTTTCTAGTTGTATACTCACTGATTGGGACCTACAGTCTCCCACCGGTTCCAAAGAATATTTTGAGAAGATTTTTCATGGCTAAATACCCGTTAGTACCGCCGTCACTATACGAGGTAACCGCCGCCGAAAGAAATTTAAGGTGGTCAGAGCAGGAATCGAACTCAGGAACGCACACTAACCATTGCACAAACGATGACCTCAGTTTACTACGCTCCATATTTAAAAAAGGTGACCCGAGTTTTTGTGACAACTACGGTGAAGTACACCTTTTATCCGTGGCATATAAGGTTCTAAAAGATTTAAATCAATTGTCGCTGACCTGATTGAACAATATCAGTATGGTTTTAGGCCTGGTAATCGACAACTGATACGATTTTCACGCTACACCACATCCTGCAGAAGACTCCTCAAAAAAAAATGTATACCTATCATCTATTTGTCTGTTATAAGGCGGCCTTCGATAGTCCGATACGGGAGAAACTCTATGAAGCAATGTCTGAGCTTGGTATTCCTGCAAAACTCATACGCCTTTGCAGGATGACCTTGACGAACACCAAATCCGCAGTGAAAGTTGGTGAGGATTTTACCGAACCTTTCGAAACTAAGCGAGGCCTTAGGCAAGGCGACACCCTATCGTGCGATCTCTTTAACATCTTAATGGAGATCATTATGAGAAAAGCTGCAGTCAACATGAATAAACCCATCAGCAGCAAAAGTCACATGCTGCTCGCGTATGCTGATGATATAGATATCATTGGGCGCACAATTAGAGAAGTTACTGCGGTTTTTTCGAGAATTGAGAGGGAGTCAGAAAAAGTGGGTCTAAAAGTAAATGAGGACAAGACAAAATAAATGGTATCAACGAGCATGGCCTACAGACCAAAGCGTGAACGTTGATAACCGTCATAATTTCGAGGTGGTGGACGAATTTATATATATATATATCTGCCGTAAATTAAAAACAACAACGTCAGCCTTGAGATCAAGCGAAGAATTGTCCTTGGAAATACACGCTGAAAAATCTGTCCTTTTTTGTTCTTTGTATGCAAATATAACATGAGTATGGAGCTTGTCGCAAATATAATATACTTGTGACCAAACGCATTGTGTTTGCTATTCAATATTACACGTTTGAGACACAATGATTAATATGCTATATCATATGTGTTTGCGACCAAAATATATCTGGATTTGTGACACAAATACTGCCGTGTGTGTTGCACTGTTTATGCTCTCTCGGGAGCAAGAGAATAAAAGAGGGGTAACGAGTGTGTATATCTTGTAAGTGTGTTTCTGTGATTTTGAATTATTCTCTCAGTGAGTGATTCATAAATATTCCTGAATTTGCAAATTGCAGATGAAGCTAGTGTTTCTAATTTTGAATGATGTATTGCAATCAAAGAAACAAAAGCGCTCGATCAGTGAAAAAAGAATAAACAACCGCTCGGACGGTTAAATGGGTTGTATTGTTACTTTGGTTTTTCTGTGTATGTTTCGCATATATATATGTGTGCTACCAAAGTGAGAACCGATTTTAAGGAAGAGGGCAACAACGTGAAACCCTTTTTCTGTCCGAGCCTCTACTGAAAAAATCGGAATGGCGGACCATTTGTGAAATATAATAAAAAAAAGACCAAGTAATTAATACACGCTTGTCTTCCATGAACTAGAATTGTATATAAGTATATTGTTCGTGTACTAACGAATAGTGATAACCAGCGTATAGATGAAACCTTCCGAAGACAAAAACGCCAGAGACAACAAAGAAAAGAGGAACAATAGATCAGCAGATTCAAACCAAAACAAATAATATACATTCAATGCAAGTAAATGTAAATGTGGATATAGTATATTGATAAAATTAATTATAATAAAGAAAGAAAGAAAGAATAATTCGTTTCTAAATATTATTATGTTTGGGAGCAAATACTCATATGCTTCAACGTAAGTATATGGGTGTTAGGGATGAAGCACGTAAAAGCATACATATATGTCACTAAACATGCTAGTGTTTTCATTTAAATACAAAATCATGGTTTCTTAATCAGTGAAACAAAACGCATCATTGTGTCGTAAGCAGAGTGTCCAAAAATAGCAGCATTTTTTAACACCCGGTTTTCAGTTTGTTCGAAAAATCGATTTTTTTCTGTTTTTAATTTTGGCAAAAACCGGTGGAATCGCCTTTCCGGTTTTTTGTTTTAAATTAAGTTCCACATGTAGCACTTCAAAACATTTGATTACCAACCATCTCATTTACCTATTCGTGTTTGAAACTCAAAATATCACAGCTCTATTTAAATTTGGCAATCACGTCAAAATTTTATAGGAAAATCTATATCATATTCCAATTTGGAATGCCTGTTTGTTAAAAAATTTAAAAGTATTATTCAAATTCATATTAATCTGATTTAGATTTGAAAATCATATTTACATCTTTCATGTACAATACTCCCGTTAGGATAGTTAGTTTCCTACTTTAGCTGGCGTTTACACGAGACAGTTTTTCTCCGACAATAGCAATACATTCACACATTTTTACTACCACAATTACACTTTTTCATCGACAGTAACTTCGGCAAGAGATTTGACATATGCGGCCAGATCATGGCTGAACTAGTAAAGGTTGGCGCAATAGAACAAATGATTTTACTTTCTTATGACTCCATCTGTTAAATTCAGTGTATTTTGTTTTTGTACTTTTTTGTTTACAGTGTTTGTTCCCATATGAATTGAATTTGACGATTAGAGTGATGAAACAAAAACTATATGCCTGCTGCTGGTTCCCACAATTGCAACAAATCCTACTGCGTCAATCTCTACTAGTTCAGCCATCGGCCATATCGGTGACGTTTCGTAGTAATTTGAGAAAAAAGCAAAACATCGCAAACGACTTTACAAATTGGGAAATATATTTGTATTTGAAAATGTTGCTAATTTTTATTGAAATAATGTTTGACATTACAAACATATAAACATGAATACATGTCTAATTTTGCAGAGTACATCAGGTCCATTATAATTTGGAGAAGCAAGACAAAACACAATGGCAAAAGAGCGAAGAAACAACAAATCAGAGCACGAAATTTAACGAAACGACACTGTTGGCGGTTGCTTAAAACTGTACTATCGTTATAACTGGCTGGACGCGTACGTCACATAAACAATTTTTGTCTTTGTGACAACTAATATATGTTCTCAACTATCTTGTGTCAAACTGTCCAGTGTAAACGCACCGTTACTTACTGTAATTGACAATTTTACAACCTCATGAGTTTAGACGTCTTGCAAATAATAATTAAATAAACAAATTGAACAAATTTCAAAATATTCCCCCAACTGGCTCTATCCTTCGCCTTTTCTCGCCAGATGGTAACACGAAGGATACGGCGGGTTTCTTCCGCCTGATCTTTCCAGCGGGGTCTTGGTCGTCCTCTCTCCCTGCTCATCTTCATCCATTCTGATAACATAGCCTAGCCAACGCAATTGGCCTAATCTGGTTCGCCTAGCTATGTCCACGTCAGATTGCAGATGATATAGCTCTTGGTTCCAACGACGTCGGTACTGGCCGTTTCTATAACAGGACAATATATGTTACGGAGAATATTTTTCTCGAATACTCCCTGGTATTTTTCCTTATCTTATGATATGACCCAAGTTGAGGGTTTGATATAGCTGGACTTTTGTCTGTCGAGAGGGGGGTTTGTTCTTAATCTGCGCGCTAAGTCCAAACTAGCATCTATTTGCAAGCACAATTCTCCTATTTGTGACCAAGCTTTCAGCCGCTTTATGACCAGGCTTATGCAGCTTTCCTTAATATTATCTCCATTAAGATGTTGAAGAGATTGCACGAAAGTGTGCCGCCATGTCTCAGTCCTCGATTGCTACTGAATGGTTCGGTGAGGTCTTTCCCCACCTTGGCTGCTGATTTGGTGTTGGTCAGCGTCATTCTGCGCCATTTTGCCGGAATCCCTGGTTGAGATATAGCTTCGTACAATATTCCCCGTATGGGGCTATCGAACGCAGCTTTGTGATCGACAAAAAGATGGTAGAATCTAGCGTAGCCTGAATATTTGGTCAGTCGTGGACTTGCATGGTCTACAACCACACTGATTAGGTCCAATCAGGTTTTCAACATTTAGCTTTTGGCTTTCACATAATACGCTCGATAATACCTTATATAAATAAATAAATAAATGGTTTCCCATTACATCCCATGAAGGGACCGGGAAGAACTTCTTACAATCACTAAGCTGTGCGCTTTCCAGTTTTCACTCACTGATTGAGACCTACTGTTTTACACCGATTCCGAACGGTATTTTGAGAAGCTTTTTTCATGGCTATATACTCGATAGTGTCGCCGTCACTATGCGAGGTGACCGCCGCCGAAATAAATTTTAGGTGGTCAGAGCAGGGTTCGAACCCAGGATCTCATGTACAAGAGCCGCGCACACTAACCATTGCACCACCGACGACCTATATGCTATGTATAAAAGACTGATGCCGCAATAGTTGGAACATACACACGGATCACCCTTTTTGAATATTGGACATAATACACTGAGACTCCAATCGTCAGAAATAGATTCCCCCCCCAACATATAAGTTAATGCATGTGGGCTAGCAGTCCTTCGCCACCCGCCTTAAAAAGTTCAGCTGGTAGCCAATCCCCGCCAACGGCTTTATTTTTCCTATGCCGGGAGATTGCCGTTCTAATCACGCCTTGGCTGGGGGGGGGGGGGGAGTTTACATTCTACACTGTCTTCCAAAAGTACTGCCTCCTGATTTTCCGTTGAAGAATCTGAGTGGAGTAGTGCCGAAAAGTGGTATCTCCATATTTTAAGTACACACTTCTTATCAGTTACCTTATCCCCGTTCTCGTCGTTGCAGGAGGACAGTACTTTACAAATAAAAAAAAATAAATGGACAGCTTCGCACTCGTTCTAGTTTTACACTTACTACCCATTATTATTCGATCTTCTTACCCTGAGGAAAAATTTTCGGGATTCATTATTCATCCTGCACAATTTAGTCTTTTCACTTTCCCTCTTACCACCCTTCCATTTTTTCGGCCCAAATAGTTGGCCTCTTGTAGCGCTCATACGCAGCACGCGTTATATCTGACTGTTTCGTTGCCATACGTGCAGCGTCTTTTTCATCAGTTGCAAAGGAACATTATTCGTCGTACCGTGGCTTATCCTTCCGCGGTTTTTGATAGCCAAGTTCAGTACTTGCAGCGGTTTCCAAAGAATGAGAGATGTGCTTCCATTGCGCTTCTGGGTCCTCGGGAGAGGGAGTATTCTGCTCTAGCAGGAGAGAGCTGCTGTCGATTAGACATTGTTATCTCCGGTATTTGTAGCTTGTCAATATCCAGCTTTTCCTGTGTTCGGCTTTGAACGTTTTTCGCCCTGCTCAGTCTTGTGCGAACTTTTCACAGGTACATCCTTTACACTAGAAGCATGTCTGTGATTTATCACCAAGTGATCAATCTGGTTCTTCGTTCTCTGATCAGGAGATATTCAGATCACCTTATGTATGTCCTTATGCTGGAATCGTGTGCTATTAACTATCATGTTCTTTGCAGAGGCGAAGTCTATCAGTCTTATTCCATTATCGGAGGTGGTATCATGTAGACTGTGATTACCGATGGCTGGTCGAAAGACACTTTCCTTTCAAAAATATGGCATTAAAATCGCCTAGGATAATCTTAATGTCGTGGTCTGGGCAGCCTTCTTCCTCCAGACGCTCATAAAATGATTTTTTGACCGCATCGTGTTTATCCTCTGTCGGCGCGTGCACACATATTAACGAGATGTTGATACATTTTGCTTTGATGCGAATTGTGGTGTTCACTCACTGGTTTGAACCTTGAAAATAAGTGTCGCAGTCTCTTGCCAACTACACGCTGAAAAGTAACGGCCTCTCGAACATATTTTCCCAAACATATTCTGCAGGCAACGTGTATATTTTTATAACACAATTCAAACATTCATATGTCTGCAAGTCCCAAACTAACTTGTATTTAAATCCAAACAGTATTATGTTTACTGACAAACATTTCTGCTTTTACGTGGAAACATATGCATTCTTCATCCCAAACATCCATATACTTACGTGGAAGCATTCGTGTGTTTCCTACCAAATATAATAATATTTAGAAACGAATTATTCTGCGATTACAATATATTTGTATTATTTATTATAATTAATTTTAAGAATATAAATCCACATTTGTAAATAGTTAATACAAAAAAATAAATACATTTAAAACAGCCCTTTTTTGCATTATCGGTATTTTTTCATGAAATTTGACTCTGCTGTCCTTTTGCTTCTACTTTCAGTGTTGTCTCCCACGTTTTTTTTCAGAAGGTTTCAGCTATGTGTAGGTACACAAACAAGATATTTATATACAAATCAAGTTAATTACTTGTGTTTTTTTATTACACTTATTTCACAAATGGTCCGCCGTTCCGATTTTCTCAGTAAAGGATCGGACAGACAAAGGGCTTCACGTTGTTGCCCTTTCCAGTTTGTTTCCACAAAATCGTTTCTCACCCCTGCAGGCAAATTACAACTTAGTAACATTTGGGGACAGTCATATTACTAGTTATTGCAAGAACTGTAATAAAATCGTTTGGATGAGGTTAGTTGAATAAGAACAAGAATATACAAAATAAAAAACGATCGACTACGCTGCTTTAGAATCAATCACCGCTCTCTCTCTCTTGCTTTGGTTACTCTGCTTACAACAAAAACAATCAAGCAATCATAATATGTATATAATATAAGAATATACAATATACAGGGTGATTCAGGAAGTTCCCGACAAATTTCTCCAGCGAATTCCTTGGCTCATTTTATGAAGAAAGGTCCACTAGGACCATGTTCGAAAATGCAAGGGTGCGAAATGGCAGCGGGTTCAAAATTTTCGGATTGGCGGACGGAGGGTAGTAGGGTAAAGTTGCTAAGTTCTGAGCCAGTGGTCGGATTTTTTTGTCTTTGGGCTTTCAGAGGCCTTTCAGAATCAAAAAAGTAGAAAAAAGTCAAATCGCCGAGATACAGAGCTTTCGGAAACAAATGGAAAAACAAGTTCACATAACCTCAATTTGCTCAGCCACATGGCAGGTAACTTATGTTTTTTGTTTTTTTTCTATTGAAAGATAGCCATACCTCTTACCTTTCCAAAATGACCTAAACGAAGCCCAGAGGTCTTACCGTTCCAAAGTTATGACCATTTCTGAAAATTTCAATAAAATAAAATCTTAAACGTGTTAATTTACAAAAAAAATAAATGTGTGCTGTTATTTCGCTTCCAAAAACAAAAACAAACATGGTTGCATTTCAGTAAAATACGACCACTGGCGCAGAAGTTAGCAACTTTACCCGTACTACCCTCCGACCGCCAATCCGAAAATTTTTAACCCGCTGCCATTTCCCACCCATGCATTTTTGGACATGGTCCTAGTGGACTGTTCTTCATAAAATGAGCCAAGGAATACGCTGGAGAAAATTAAGGCGATCCGATATCGGCGAGCCGAGATTTAAGTGTTTTAATTTGGAGTATTAATTTGGAGTAATATTAAAAAAGTGTTTTATGTTGATCTTCGGTTTCGTCTTATCATCGTTTGTTTGTTCGTTACTTGACCGGTATTGAAAGTGATTATTGGGCGATTTTCATATAATTTTCCCACGCGATTTTCTCCGGGAATTCATAGCCGATTTTATTAATTTTTGGATTAAAAAGCTAGTGCGGGTTTCGACGAAGAGTTTAGGCCAAAAATTAAGGCGATCCGATATCGGCCAGCCGAGATTGAAGTGTTTTAATTTGGAGTAATATTAAAAAAGTATTTTATGTTGATCTTCGGTTATATCGTACGAATATAACAATGTATGTATGTATGTACAAGTGTCTGTTGCTTTGCATTCTTTGACTTTTGTGGGAATAAAACAAAAAGTATTGAGCAAGAAAATAATGACACATGTGCTTGCACTGGGTCTTTAAATAATTTTAAGTCTGTATTAATATTATTTAACTGTAACGTCATCATATGATTGAACGCTGTTTTTTATTTTCCAATGTAACATTTACGAATGTGTTCATAGAAATCGAACAAGTACCGTGTAGCAAAGAGGTGTTAACACATCGCCCGTGAGTTCGAACACTCATTGTTTTTTTAAATAAAACAAAACCGGTTTTAGATACCAATGAAATTCTTTATTCCTGTGAAAGTATGTTCGATGCCATTATGTATGGAACTCGATTTCTTTTGCATGGCCACCACGGGCACCCTTCCAGAAGTCCAGACGCTTAACCCAATTTTCGACGGTTTTCAAGCATAAATCGGCCGATACTGCTGCAATTTCACGTTCGATATTCGTACGAAGTTCATCAATCGTCGCTGCCTTGTTGGCATCGACCATAGGCTTGACGTAGCCCCACAGGAAATAATCTAACGGTGTCAAATCGCACAACCGAGGCTGCCAATCGACTGGGCCATTTCGTGAGATAACACGTTCACCAAACTTGATTGTGGCATTCGCTGTGTGGCTTGTGGCGCCGTCCTGTTGTAACCCCATGTCCTCCAAGTCCATATTATCCAATTGGGGCCAAAAATATTCGGTTATCATTGAACGGTAGCGATTCGCATTCACAGTAATGTGACGGTCTTGATCATCACGGAAGAAGTACGGCCCAATGACGCCGCCGGCCCATAAACCACATCAAACTGTAATTTTTTCGGGATGCAATGATGACTCATGTATTACGTGTGGATTGCTGTCTGACCAATAACTCATATTTTGCTTATTGACGAAGCCATTCAGCCAGAAATGAGCCTCATCGCTGAAGATGATTTTCCGCTCTTAAAGTTGAGGCCACTGACTCCAAATTACGGTGGTAAATTTTAACAATTTCGACTCGTTGTTGGCTCGTATATCTTTTCATGCTGAAATGGCAAACCTTATTGAAAAGAAATGTCAAAAGAGCGGGAAAAAAATATGGAGTCGTTTGCTGTCCCTATCGATTTACTTTTGTAGCGTCTCCGTTGAAAAACCCTTTATAAAGCAAGAAACTAGCTAACTACTATACAAATGGTATAAAATTGAATAGTCTACAGTAAGAAACTAACGAATTAGAATAGATACTACTGTAAAAAACTAGTATGAAAACAGTACTGAAGAAACTAGTCTCCAACTAGTTTACTAAAAAATATAGCTATATTGAAAGCAGCTAGTATTTTAACTGTTATATAACTACTATATGTAAAGCAACTAGTAACACGCCTATAACATCCCCATGCAAAAATCGATAGTTCGTCCTATTATGAATGGGCAGATGTGCAACTAGTTATATGGTGCTCGGAGCAACTAGTACGTTTCTGTCTGCAAACTAGTTACTTTGCCTGCAGGGACTTTGGTAGCACACATTCATATATACGAAACAGACACACAAAAACCAAAGTAACATCATAAACCATTTAACCGTCCGAGCCTTCGTTTATTCTTTTTTCACCGATCAAGCGCTTTTGATATCCTATGTCCGATGACCTATTGACGACTGAATACATGAAATTAAAACACAATAAATCAGCCAATATAAGATACACTGATTTCATCTGCAATTTACACGCAAATTCAGGAATATTGATGAACTACTCACTGAGAGAATAATTATTCTCTTGCTCTCAAGAGAGCATAGACAGTGCAACAAACACAGCTGTAGTTGTATCATAAATATATATATATGTGGGTCGCAAACACATATATTATAATATACTAGCTGACCCGGCAGACTTCGTCCTGCCGACAAAAAGAATTCAATGATGGCCACAAATGAATTCACACATTTTATATAGGAAAACACATCATCACAAAAGTGTGCGTAAAACGGAAATGCGTAGATATTTTTCGATGTTTTTTTGGAACGAAGTTATGGGCTAAATGAAAAAATTAAACAATTTTTTTTATCAACTTTATTACACCCCAGTATTATCAACTATATTGGGTACTTTTGCTTTGGTTTGTGTCTAGACTAACTTATGGAGGGAAATTTATTGTTTAATGGGAAGTTTCTAGGAGGAGCGCCTGTAATCAATTTCTATCTAATATATATATTTATATAAGTATAACTGGACCCGGTAAATTTCGTTTTGCCTTCATAGTTTTTGTAATGCCCAAGGGTGAACAAAATTAATTTGTTGCATTATATATGCTGTAAATGAATATATCGGCTGACGTTCCGACACGGGATAACGCCACGTTTAGTTGACAATGGGCAAATAAACCTGTAGAATGTAAAATAACCATTTGTTAGAAGTATTTGTTTAGATTTCGATCGTGTGCTGATTTGTCTAAAAATCTTCTCATTATACTGTAATAGCTGTACCCGTTGCGCTTCGCTACCCCTGAATTGTAATTTTAATGAATTACAATTTTGTTATTTTTTTCCTATTTATTCAAGTGCTCTAGGATACACAATATGTTTAGTTTTGCTATCTGGTGCAAATGTATATTAGTCGGAAGGTGTACCTACACGTGAACATGCAACATATATTGTCCGTGGGAAAACACGGATTTGTCAAATTTAAACGACTGCCCTTGCGCTTTATTAATGGTCATCGCAAATGGCAACAGAATCGGAAACTGGAATCTTTTGAAATCGATGGTCGTATCTGTAGGTATCATGAGAATGCGTGGAATCAGTACATCAGTTCGTTTATAATTTCCAGTGATTATAGTAGCCTCTATAAGATTATTCTCAATTTTGTTTTAAAAAATGCATTATTGGGATTACGATATTTAGGATGCTCTCGAAACTGACCTCAATTATATTCGTATTCATTCGTACCTGTGGCCACTTTCTTAGCATCATAGTCTGACCTTTTTAATAGCCGTATTTTTATTGGTTTTCCCCAAAAAGTAATTTGCATCATATCAGTAGTATATGTACCGAACCTCACACTCCTACACTGTATCAAACAATTGTCCATACACCTGGCAGTTGTGAACATATTTCAATGTATCTCGAAAGATATATGGCCGATATGATTCAAATTTTTGTTTTAAAGTTGGAAGCATTGAACTTTAAAAAATATGATTTAAGTCGAATCGGCCATATATTTTTTGAGCTACACTGAAATATGTTCTCAAGTGCCTGGTTTACGGACAATTGTTTGATATAGTATATGTAATAGTCAAATATTGACGCGTGTGGGCACCACCTCGGCACCTTTTGCCAACTTGTTTCCAAATAGCCTACTCGTATATGTGGGCCAACTGTAACATACTGTGAAATTTTCAGGACGATCAAACTATTATTATGACTGCTATCACGGTTTATTTTAAAAGGGCCTGGTACATCCCACTACCACTCGGGCTGCAATTCATAATGTATTAACAACATATATACCAAATCTCATCTTCCTACCTCTGATAGTTCATGAGATATAGCTATTTTAAATTTCAAATGTTATGGGCGGTGCCACGCTGCTTTATTCAGTACCACAGTACCACATTATGACAAAGAATAAACGAAGGCTCGGACAGTTAAATGGTTTATGATGTTACTTTGGTTTTTGTGTATGTGTTTCGTATATATGTATGTGTGCTACCAAAGTCCCTGCAGGCAAAGTAACTAGTTTGCAGACAGAAACGTACTAGTTGCTCCGAGCACCATATAACTAGTTGCACATCTGCCCATTCTTAATAGGACGAACTATCGATTTTAGCATGGGGATGTTATAGGCGTGTTACTAGTTGCTTCACATACAGTAGTTATATACCAGTTAAAATACTAGTTCCTTTCAATATAGTTATATTTTTTATTAAACTAGTTGGAGACTAGTTTTTTCAGTACTGTTTTCATACTAGTTGTTTACAGTAGTATTTATTCTAGTGGCCGTCGGTCGTGCAATGGTTAGTGTGCGCGGCTCTTGTACATGAGATCGTGGGTTCGAAACCGGCTCTGACCACCTTCAAAAAAAAACAAAAATTTTTTTTCTTTCGGCGGCGGTCACCTCGCATAGTGACGGCGACACTATCGAGTATCTAGCCATGAAAAAGCTTCTCAAATTACTGTTCGGAATCGGTGTAAAACTGTAGGTCCCAATCAGTGAGTGAAAGCTGGAAAGCGCACAGCTCAGTGATTGTGAGAAGTTCTCCCCAGTCCCATCATGGGATGTAATGGGAAACCATTTATTTTATTTATATATTCTAGTTCGTTAGTTTCTTACGGTAGACTATTCAATTTTATACCATTTGTATAGTAGTTAGCTAGTTTCTTGCTTTATAAAGGGTTTTTCAACAGAGACGGTACAAAAGTAAATCGATAGGGACAGCAAACGGCGCCATATTTTTTCCCGCTCTTTTGACATTTCTTTTCAGTAAGGTTTGCCATTTCATCATGGAAAGATATACGAGCCAACAATGAGTCGAAATTATTAAAATTTACTACCGAAATTTGGAGTCAGTGGCCTCAACTTTAAGAGCGCTACGTCCAATTTCTGAATTCTGAATTTCATTTCTAGCTGAATGGCTTCGTCAATAAGAAAAATATGCGTTATTGGTCAGACAGCAATCCACACGTAATCCATGAGTCATCATTGCATCCCGAAAAAATTACAGTTTGATGTGGTTTATGGGCCGGTGGCGTCATTGGGCCGTACTTCTTCCGTGATGATCAAGACCGGCACATCACTGTGAATGCGAAACCCAATTGGATATTATGTACTTGGAGGACATGTCGTTCCAACAGGACGGCGCCACAAGCCACACAGCGAATGCCACAATCAATTTATTGAAAACCAAGTTTGGTGAACGTGTTATCTCACGAAATGGCCCAGTCGATTGGCCGCCTCGGTCGTGCGATTTGACGCCGTTAGATTATTTCCGGTGGGGCTACGTCAAGTCTAAGGTCTATGCCAACAAGCCAGCGACGATTGATGAACTTCGTACGAATATCGAACGTGAAATTGCAGCAGTATCAGCCGATTTATGCTTGAAAACCGTCGAAAATTGGGTTCAGCGTCTGGACTTCTGCAAGGGTGCCCGTGGTGGCCATGTAAAAGAAATCGAGTTCCATACATAATGGCATCGAACGTACTTTCACAGGAATAAAGAATTTCATTGTTATCTAAAACCGGTTTATTTTTATTTAAAAAAACTTTTGTAGCGCTTTTATTGAAAAAACCTTTATTTGCATCCAAACAACAAAAAAAAATACAGATTTTTCAGTGTGTATAAATTCGCTTTGGATTTCCTGCTTCGGTCATGGCAACTGTAGTAAATATCAAAGTTTTTTTTTCTGGTGCAACCATATCCTGTCCATCGCATTTGCTGTATAGCTGTGATGTCAGCTTTATACATTCCGAGGACGTGAGTTTCCTACAGACTTTCCAATTCGTGGAATTTATGAATAACAAATATGGCTGTGTCTAAACAATATAGATTATCCCACGATACCATTTTCCAGCAATCAGACCACATTTAATACTCGTAATAGCGAAAACTTGAGACTAGCCTGGTGTTGTTTAGAAAACAGGGTGAGTAATGTAATTATTTTTTGCATC
The DNA here is from genome assembly GCA_963931995.1 of Phaonia tiefii. NCBI lineage: Eukaryota > Metazoa > Arthropoda > Insecta > Diptera > Muscidae > Phaonia > Phaonia tiefii. Next base: position 246,353,029 of record OZ008370.1, on the reverse strand, counting down.
ACGTCTACTTGGTCATAGAAAACAACAACATTTGGATAACCTACTTATGTTAATATAATATATTAAATTGTTTTAAAAACAGTATTAATATATTCCAAACTACTCGAATTAGTCCGGCTCACTTGTAAACAGTGCTGTGGAGTCGGAGTTGGAGTCTAGTCTATATAGGGGCTGTAGTCGGAGTCGGAGTCGCAATAATTTCAACGATTCCCACTACAAGTTTAAGATATCCTTCAAAAGACAACATTTTCGACAAAATTGTATTTGTTAAAAGAAAGAGAAAACAATATTTTAAATGGTTTTCAACAGTAAAGAAACAATATAAAATCGTAATTTTCAAATACTTGTTTGTTTGGATATTAATGAACATATATTCCGTTCGATGACACTTATCCTTAACAAAGGATTTGGTCAACTGCTCCAAAGTTGGCAGTATTATTTATTACAAATTATGAAATTTGTTCTCTTTACAACGACTTGGATTTAATTTTGCATAACACAAGTAACAATCAATTACACTGGTCTACAAGCAATTCAGCTGACATATGTGGCATGTGTCCAATTCATTAGAAGATAAGCCAAGTTACGACGAAGGATATCGCATTGCTAGTGATGAAAAAGAAGCTGCTCGTATGACAACGAAACAGCCTAAGACTAACAAGGAAGGAAATTCGACTGTTTAGGGTGAAAAAGAGGCAGTGGGAGAAAGTAAAAAGAGCCAAATGTTCTGGATAAATCATGAATCCCAAAAATTTTCCCAGAGGTTGAGAAGATCGACAAACGGACCGAATAATATGCTGCCCTACTCCAAGGAAAAGAGTGGGAATCTGGCTGACAACTCTCAGCACTACTCCACTCAGAATCTTCCAGTGAAAATAAAGAGACATTGACAGTGGAAATGGGTGAACATTGTCTCGCACTCAGGCAAGACGAGATTAGAACGGCAAACTCCTGGCTTAAGAATAATAAAGCTGTAAGGCAGAATATGGTTGAGGGAGTCTATGCCTGACGATAAGAGCCATAGTGTACTATGTCCTGAATTCATAATGAGTGATCCGTGTGTATGTTACAACTATTGCGGTATCAGTCTTATAGGTCATATCGGTCGTTTTATGTGAAAGACGAAAGTCAATTATTGCAAACCTAATTGGACCATATCAGTGTGGTTTTAGACCAGCCAAATCCATAACTGATCAAATTTTCACGCTTCGCCAAATCCTGGAAAACACCGACTAAAAGCAAATCGATATAAGCCATGTTTTTGTCGACTGCTTTCGATTGCCCCATACGGGAAAAATCGAACTCGGGATTCCGACAAAACTGATCCGCCTCTGTAGAATGACGCTGACCAACACCAAATCAGCAGTGGAGGTGGGGAAATATCTCACTGAACCATTCTGTACCAATCGAGGACTGAGACATGGCGGCACACTTTCGTGTAATCTCTTCAACATTCTAATGGACATAATAATGAGAAAACCTGCAGTAAATATGAACAAGACAATCAACAAGTAAAGCCATATGTTGCTGGCGTATGCGGACAACTTAGACATCATTGGGCGGATCCTGCGAGAGGTTACTGTAGTATTTTTAAGTGTCAGTAAAGAATCAACGAAGGTGGGACTTGCTGTTAATGAGAGCAAGACAAAATGTATTGTGTTGGGGACTTGACAAAACTTTCGACTGGATCTACAATTGAATGTCGAAAAGCGATTTAATTTTGAAGTGGTAGATAAATTAATATTCTTCGGATCCGCCCTGAACAATAGCAATAACGTCAGCCTGGACATAAATAGGTCCTCGCAAATTAGGGCTCGTAGTTCGTGGGTAATGGGTAACCCATTATTATTGCCGTAGGGTATGGGCAGCGATTATTTACCCATTACCAAAAGGGTATGGGGAAAATAATGGGTTGGTAGCCACAACAATACGGAATTACTTATCACGAAAACCCATTACCTGCAGGGTAATGGAGAAAATAATGCCTAGTTACCATGATATTGTGGAATTACCCATCACGATTACCCACTACACATGGGGAATGGGTAAGCGGCCTTTATCCATTACCCAAGACGAAGGGTAAGTGGTTACCCAAGGTTACTATTCCCCATTTTTCAAAGAAAGTATGAAAAAATTATAGAAAATTATAGAAAAAAATTACAGAAATAATAACAACTTTTTGGGAGATTCTAAGGGTTTTTCATAGAGTGGTCTAATTCGTGTGGAAAAAATTTTATTGGAAAGAAGTTCATTATCGCACGCTGCGGGATGGGTGCTAAATGAAAACAAATTAAACAATTTTTTTTTACACTATTATGCTACAACCCAGTATTATCAACTAGTACAGCAGAAAAAGCGCAATTTGGTAACCCTAGTAGACCCTATCTCGTGTCATAACTTGATTATTTCACACTTTTTAAATCATTCTGTATGTAATTTTATTTAAACATGGTTGGAATTTCTATAGTTAGATACTATGTATAACATCATCAGAAAACTGCTCGTGTATTGAAATATTCAACGAAGAGAGTAAGAGAGAGAGCAGAGAAATACTCGATTTCTTTGTTGGCATTCCACTCCATGAGTTAATTTTCTTCTCTATACCATAGTTGCTTTACGATCAACTATTTTGGGTACTTTTGCTTTGGTTTGTGTCTAGACTAACAGTTGTTGGGAAATTTCTTGTTTAATGGGAAGTTTTCTAGGTGGAGCCAGTAACCAATATTTAGTATACATTGTAATGAACCCAATAAAAACTAAATTTAGAAAAGCCATAGTGAAAGAAGTATAAAAAAATTGTTTTTCTTAAATAAGTGCCTTTTCTTAAAAACAGTAAAAATTCTCAAAACAAAAATACCAATTCATATTCTCAAACAAAGTACCTTTTTTAAAAAAGTTTTTTTTTTGAAGTAAGTTTAAGTAAATTTTCTTACAAAAAGTAAATTTTCTTAAGAAACGTATTATTTTTTTTTTAAGTAAGTACCTTTTCTTGAAAAGTTCATTTTCTTAGAACAAATTGATTTTTCTACAAAAACTACATTTTCTTTAAAGAGTAGCTTTTTTGTGAAACACAACAACTTTTCTTGAGATAAGTACGTACTCTTAAAAATTTACCTATTCTGACTGAAGAGAAAAATTACTCAAGACGACTCTTCCAGCAAATTGACGTTCCATCGAAGAAATGGCTTAACTTCAAACGAGATACTGATCAATGTGCGCATGTGTATAGTAGGCACACAATTAACAAATTCAAGAGAAGAACAAATCAGTTGACATAAGCCTGCGGAAAAACTTGGACGCGCTCTGTGTTATGTCTAAATGTAATTAAAATTAATCATTCTCCCTTTGGGGAAGATAATATATATTTTTATGTTGATTCTTGTTTGAATTGTTCAATAATGTTTATGAATACTTTGTTTATTCTTGTTTTATCAGATCCTTGAAAATTATCAACGAAGTTGGTCGAAATATTGGAAAATAATAATAAAATTATAAGAAGAAATACTTGAAGTGTTTGCTTTTTTATTCTTATGACCTTAAGCCGAAACAACTAAAAACTAATAAATGTACCTATTCTTGAAAAAAGAACCAATTGTAAAAAAATTCCCATTTCTTAAAAAAATCACGATTTCTACAAAAAATACATTCTCTTAAAAAATAAATTTTCTTTAAAAGATTCCTTTTCTTACAAAAATTCCGTTTGTTAAAGGTAAAATATTATCTTTACTTTTACGTAAATTTTCTTAAAAAAATAACCTTTTCTAAAACAGAGTACCACTTCTTAAAAAGTACATGTTCTTAAAAAAGTACTTCTTTGGAAAAAAAAATCATACTATTATAACTTTTTCTTACAGAAAGTACGTTTTCTTACAAATTGTACCTTTTCTAAAAAAAATTAGCTTTTAATAAAAGAAGTAGATCTCTTTAAAAAAAGGAGCTTTTCGGGAAAGGACCTAAAAGTATCCTTTTTAAAAAAAAAATACATTTTAAAAAAAAATTTCCTACAAAATGTTTATCATTTTACAAAAAGTAAAAGGTCCATTTAAATTATCGTATTTCTCAACGCGCGCCTAAGGTGTGTTGGAAGTAACTAGTACATAATGTATAGCGAAATGAGCTTGGTTTCAACCGGGTGGCCCCTGACACCTAGTGAAATTTTTTATTTTAAAAATTGTCAAACTAAGGGAGTCGCTAAAATAAAAAGATGACTATAACGCGGAAACGGTGCGTTGAATAGCAAAAATAGTAAATTTTTTACCTCGATTGGAGGCTTTACGATATGGATGTCTTTATTACGGCATCAGTTATTGTTGGCATCAGTAGTTATTGGAGGCTTTACGATATGGATGTCTTTATTACGGCATCAGTTATTGTTTTTTTAAATCGTTTACACTACAATTTTTGAATTTGTAATTTATGAGAAATTTTATGAGAAGTGTAGTCATGCCAGTGACAGATGTCAGATGTCACTTTCGAAACAACAAGCAGTGTTTGGAGCTTGCAGCAAATATAGTATACTTGCGTCCAAACACATTGTGTTTGATACTCAACATTACATGTTTGCGACACAATGATTAATATGTTATAATATATGTGTGTTGTAATCCAAATACAGCCTTGTTTGTGATACAAATACAGCTGTGTTTGGTGCACATTTTACTTAATTTGTAAATTCCATGCTGTGTCGAGAGCAAAGCAATAAAAGAGGCACACAGAGAGATTATTCGCAGGCAAAGTTAATGTTATTACAAGTATATAACTGTATTTTTGCACTACTCTTTCAGTCAGCTATTTATAAATATTCCTGAATGCGTGTGTTTCTTATGTTGACTAATCTGTTCCGATTTAGTTTCATGGATGCAGTCGTCAATCGATTGTTTGGGAGGAAAACTGTCAATGCACCGACGCAAGTATGTGTATGTTTGCGATGAAACACTCATATGGCTCCACAAAAAATTATACGTCTATGCAAGTAAATGTGCTCATGTTTGCATTTAAATATAAGTGAGTTTAGGACTTGCAACTATATGAATATTTGGAGTGTGTTGCAAACATATACATGGTTATTGCAGCATGTGTTTGAGAGAAAATTTAACAGATGTCAGTTTTTCAGCCTCTATATCCAACCTTGACTGAATTTTCCAACTGACAACTGACTCTGAAGTGGAGTTGAACCCAGGCAATAAAAAAAAACCCCCGTTTCCCATTACATCCCATGCAGGGATTGGGGAGAGCTTCTCACAAACAGTGAGCTGTGCGCTTTCTAATTTTTCACTCACTGATTGGGACCTACAGTTTTTACACCGATTCCGAACGGAATTTTGAGAAGCAGCTTTTTCATGGCTAAATACTCGATAGTGTCGCCGTCTCTATGCGAGGTGACCGCCGCCGAGAGAAAATTTTTTTTAAGGTGGCCAGAGCAGGTATCGAACCCAGGATCTCATGTACAAGAGGCGTGCACACTACCTATTGCACCACCGACGGCCACAACCCAGGCAATACTGAATATTAAATGACAATATTGACTTTATATATACATTACAATCGATATATGTTTGCGGCAAAATTATTTTGTTTGCGGCTAGTGACCTTTATAAGTTTTTGTTTTTCTTTGCGAGTACTATGAAGTTACACCACATCGTTTGCGTCGCAGATGAACTTAATAAAGCCCTTGTCGGTCAACACCGCGGCGCCTAAAGTAATGGGAGGAATCTTCACACAATCTATGAAATTTGTGCCTTTGTCTAGACTCGCCGATAAAGATCTATAATAGTTCTACACCGAATTCGAATGGTTATGCATTGAGCAGCTTTTCAAGATAGTGCCAGTCACCGAAAGAAATGAAAAACAGACAGACTGAGGGCTGAACCAACGTTCTAACCACAAAATATTACTGCATTTTAAGCATTTTATTTTCTACTGTCAATCTCAGTAGTACCATTGTAGAACCTGCCAGTATAGATATGTTTATTGATTGCATCTTAATTGGGTATGAAATCAACTGACAGCAGGGATTACAGACACTGGAATCAAATGCAATACGGAAAATATACCAACTGCAACCTATATACCACATCTTGATTGGTTGAGACAGTCCACATTTCAATTGTTGTTGAAAAAACACAAAATACGAAGTGCAAAAATACCTTTAATTTTGAAGATAGTAGATACCAATGAAAATGGTTAAAACGCAATTTTCATACTTTCAAAATTCCTAAAATTCCACTACTCTGCTCCAAGAAGAGTAATCAATTAGTTGATCTAAGATAATTTATATTTCTGTTTCTTTAAAAATGTGCATTTTATTTTCGAAAATATGTTATTACAGTCAATAATGTTTTACTTTAGTAATGACACTTCCATGAAGCGCAAGCTTAACCGTCAATAACTTCACCATTTCAACGGCCAAATAGTCCACCAAATAGACCACCTAATATACCAGGTTGTTTGGTAACTTTGGAACCAGAACTGTGTGTCTTAGAAACAGAAGCGGTAGCTACACTTCCGGATCCGCCACCTCCTAAAAGAGAACTGCTTAATCCACTAATTGCACCGCCAAGTAGACCACTGGATCCGCCACCTCCTAAAATAGAGTTGCTTAATCCACTAATTGTACCGCCAAGTAGACCACCGGATCCGCCACCTCCTGAAACAGAGCTGCTTAATCCACTAATTGCACCGCCTAGTAGACCACTGGATCCGCCACCTCCTAAAATAGAGTTGCTTAATCCACTAATTGTACCGCCAACTAGACCACCGGAACCGCCACCTCCTAAAAGAGAGTTGCTTAATCCACTAATTGTACCGCCAAGTAGACCACCGGATCCGCCACCTCCTAAAGCAGAGCTGCTTAATCCGCCATGTAGACCACCGGATACGCCACCTCCTAAAAGAGTGTTGCTTAATCCACTAATTGTACCGCCAAGTAGACCACCTCCTAAAAGAGATGTGCTTACTCCACTAACTATATTACCCACAGAACCAACTAATCCACCAAGTAGACCACTCGTAGGAACTGTATGCAAATTAAGAATGACACTTTGACCACCGGAGCCGCCCCCTGTGGAACCAGAACCATGTATGCCACTGGATACGCCACTATTAGAGTCAGAACCACCGTCGGAATGGCCAGTAGAAACGGAGCCAGATCCGCCAAGTTGACCATCATCGGAACCGCCAGTAGAAACGGAACCGGAACCGGAATCGACTGGACCGACTGGTTTATTATTTACTGCTAAACTGTTAACGACTTGAACGGCTCCGACAACTAAACTGTTAACACATATAACTTCTTCGTCGGCGCCAAGTACTTGCAATCCATTGCCAATAATCGTAATTTTATCTGAAGCAATTCCGGTTGCTGTATTGATCGTAATTATATCATTATCAACTATTTTGTCTACGAGTTCGCCCTTGTCAGTCACTATAGCATTATTGCGGATTAGGTTAACATATAGAGAAATCTTTCCTCCATTACGATCAAGTAAATATATAATATTTGCAGCAAGCGGTTTGGCAATAAAGCCTCCAGTGTTACCGGATATGTCTACAACAGCCACGGATCCGCTTCCATCTACCGCACGCGTCAGAGTAATAAATCCACCAAACCTCTTGCACAATATCTCGAATACCTGAGTGCATGCTCCGGCTAAATGTGCCAGTATATTATTAGTTTGAGCGTCTCGTATCGATACAACTTTAGTGCCATCGGGAATGCCACTAATAATAATATCTTTCTTTGCACTTGTAACAGCTTCACGAATAGCTCCGTTAATTAGATTACTAGCTACGTTTCTAACTTCTTTAAGGTCGACGACTCCAATCGTAGAAGCTACAAAAGAAGAAATTCATTAGAAACAGAAATTCACGTCGCTATCGTTAATAGGGTCAATGAGATTTCTATCACAAACTCTTTGTGTTTACCTGTACTAATCAGTTTGGGTATTAACTTCTCAAAAGTGGGATATGAGTAAACCCATAACGGATTGCCAATAATTACAACCTCGCCACCCAGTACTGCGTGAAGAACACTCAGAGTCAGTTGGCCTATGACATTACCGTTTCGATCCAAAATGGACTGAGCGCCATTTTTTACTTCGCCTAGAGTGCTTATGGACGATATAGTTTCTCCACCACATGCGACGATAATGTCGGCCATATTCACGGCATTGGAGAAAGTTGTAAGATATTCACCGTTTGAATTCAAAAGCTGAACATTTCTGATATCGTTGTTGTTCCCAGCTTTTAAGTGGATCGTGCCGTTAAGTTCTGTGGCCAATGATTCGATATCTCCAACAAAACCGCCGAGTACATGTCCAATGACTTGTCCACCTAAACCGCTAATCGTTACTACTTTGCTGCCAGGGGAAAGACAACCGCCACCAATTTGTAAATTAGCATCTTCGTTGGGAAGATTACCAAGAGTGTCAACTCTATTGCCGCCATTACCAACTACTTGACCAACTGTATTACCAACTACTTGACCAATTTCTATAACTTGTTTGATAATTGTACTTAGACATCCGTCAAGAATACGGCTAAACATATTTTCAATTATTCGTAGATCAAATTTGCCAACTCCAGAATTTACAACTAGGAACGAAAAAATTGATTAGAAACAGAAATTCAGGACGGCATCGTTATTAGGATCAATAGTATTTATATCACGTTTACTTACTTTTGCCAATAAAACTGGGCACTAACTGCGCAAAACTGTCCCTTGAGATGCTCCATAATTTATCGCCGGTAATTATAAGGGCGCCTTCTAATATTGCATGAACAGCTTCCTGATTCACTCGATCTATCACATTACCTACGCGATCCAAAATAAGCTGAACACCATTTACCACATCGCCTAGAGTACTAGTAAACACTGAAACTTCTCCACCACATTTAAGGGTAAAATCTTCGATATGCATCATATTGGGTATAATTGTACTCTTTCCACCGTTTGAATTCGTAACCTGAATCGCTGTGGCCCCGTTGTTTTTGACAGCCTTAAAGCGGATACCACCAAGTTGGGCCAATAGTTCCTTAGTTGACTTGAACCTGCTGGTTACATGCCCAACAACTTGCCCGTCTGAGCCCTTAAGCGTTAATATTGCGCCACCAGGGCGAAGATAACTGCCACCAATTTTCATATCATTTTCGGAGCCTTTGGAGTTACCAAAAATGTTAACTGTGATTCTGTGACCAGTATTATCTAAAATCTGAACTATGCCGTCGACAACATTAACAACAGTGTTAATTGCGCCGTGGACAGTATTATCAACAATGTTAGCTGCGCCGTTGACAATATTTCCAACAGTGTTAATTGCGCCGTTAAGACTGCCAAGTAGACCACCGGAGCCGCCACCTGTAGAACCAGTACTGCCATGTAATAAACTAACAAGTATGCTATTGGATACGCCACTACTAGAGTCAGAACCACCATCGGCACGGCCAGTAGAAACGGAGCCAGATCCGCCAAGTTGACCATCATCGGAACCGCCAATAGAAACGGAACCGGAACCGACTGGCTTATTATTTACTGCTAAACTGTTAACGACTTGAACGGCTCCAACAACTAAACTGTTAACACATATAACTTCTTCGTCGGCGCCAAGTACTTGCAATCCATTGCCAATAATTGTAATTTTATCTGAAGCAATCCCGGTTGCTGTATTGATCGTAATTATATCATTATCAACTATTTTGTCTATAACTTCACCCTTATTATTCACTATAGCATTATTGCGGATTAGATTAATATCCAGAGAAATCTTTCCTCCATTACGATCAAGTAAATATATAATATTTGCAGCAAGCGGCTTGGCAATCAAGCTTCCAGTGTTACCGGATTTGTCTACAACAGCCACGGATCCGCTTCCATCTACCGCACGCGTCAGAGTAACAATTCCACCAAACCTCGTGCACAATATCTCGAATACCTGCGTGCATGGGCCGGCTAAATGTGCCAGTATATTATTATTTTGACCTCCTCGTATCGATACAACTTTAGTGCCATCGGTAATGCCAGTAATAACAATATCCTTCTTTGGCATAGCTTCACGAACAGATCCGATAATAAGACTGCAAATTACATTTCTAATTGTATTGTGATTGTTGCCACCTACAAGCTTAGTAGCTATAAAGGAAAAAATTCATTAGAAACATAAATTCACGTCGCTATTTGTATTAGGTATTAATGAGATTTCTATCACAAACTCTGTATATTTACCTGTGATAGTCAAACTGGGTATTAATTTCTCAAAAGTGGAACGTGACAAATCCCATAACTTAGGGCCAATAATTATAATTTGCCCACCTAGTAATCCATGAATAGAATCCTGCGCCACTTTGTCGATGACATTACCGAGTCGATCCAATATAGACTGAGCATAATTTGCTACTTCGCCTAGAGTGTTTATAGACAGTACTATGTCGCCACCACATGAAACGATAGTGTCTGCGATATTCAGGACATTGGTAATAGTGGAAAGGAATTTATCGCTTGAATTCAAAAGCTGAACAGTTATGGAACCGTTGTCATTGACAGCCTTTAAGCGGATCGTACCACCACTTTGAGTGACCAATGGTTCGATAGTTGAAACGAAAATGCCGAGGACATGTCCAATGACTTTCCCATCTAAACCGCTAATCGTTATTACTTTGCTGCCAGGGGAAAGATAACCGCCACCAATTTGTATATTAGCAAGTTCGTTGGGAAGATTGCCAAGAGTGTCAACTGTATTGCCGACATCAATATTAGCGGTATTATCAACTACATGATCACCATCGTTAACTTCTTTGCTGAATATATTTAGAAATCCGTCAATATTAACTACACTGCCAACTACGAACGAAGAAATTCATTAGAAACAGAAATGTAGGTCGGGATCGTTACTCGGATCAATGTGATTTATATCACAAATTCGTTTTACTTACTTGCGCCAATTAAATTGGGTATTAAGCCCACGAAAGTGGGCTGTGAAATTTTCCATAAGCCAGCTCCAAGAATCATAATGCCGCCGTTCAATAGTTCATGAACACCATCCTGCGTCAGGTGGTCTATGACATTACCGTTTTGATCCAAAATAGACTGAGCATCATTTTCTACTACGCCTAGAGTGCTTAAAGACAGTGAAATATCTCCACCACATTTAAGGGTTATATCTGCGATATTCATAATGTTGGGAATAATTTTACTAAGTCCACTCTTTAAGTTTGTAACCTGAATGTTTGGGGACCCATTATTTTTGGAAACCTTAAAACGGTTATTAGCAAATGTGGCTAATATGTTGAGAGTTGACTTGGACTTGCTGGTTATATGTCCAATAACTTGCCCGTCTGAGCCCTTAAGCGTTAATATTATGCCACCAGGGCGAAGAAAAGTGCCACCAATTTTCATATCATCTTCGGAGCCTTTGGTATTACCAAAAATGTTAAGTGTGCCGCCAAGAATGTCACCAACACCATTAATGGTGCCGCCAACAATGTTACCAGCACCGTGAAGGACGTCGCCAGCAATGTTACCAGCACCGTTAAGGACGCCGCCAACCAGATGTCCAAGACCAGTGTCGCCAGCAATGTGAGCAGCACCGTGAAGGATGCCGCCAGCAACGTTGCCAACACCTTGAATGGTGCCGCCAACAAGGTTACCAGCAGCGTGAAGGGCGTTACCAAGTCCACTTAAAAGACCTTAAAACAACAATATTCATTAAAATCAAGAACCAGTCAATGATCAAGACGTGACATCAAATGCCGTTTCCTTTGGTATATATAGGGTGTTACAATCAAGTAGAAGTCACTTTAATTATTTGATATCAATGATCACAAGGATATAAGGATTTTACTAGTTGTTTATAATACCTGCATCGGTTTGTGGTATTGGACCCATTGTGAGGGCCAAAATGGCTAAAGCAGCAAATGAATAGAACCTCATCGTTATTTGATTGATTCCCTGTTCGTCACGACCAAAACTTTTATGAAATGTCTCGAAACTTTCCAGGTATTTATACCAGTTGCCAACAAAAAACGCAAAAGTAGCATTAGCAGATATTTATTTGTATTAGAATGGTACTATTCTCAGTACGCTACTCTACAGCGGACGGTAGTTATGGTTATACGAGTAGCTATGTTGCAGCAATAATTAGCATAGAAAAGTGTCACAACTGCTACAAACATAATTGTTGAAAAGGTATGAAACAAGTGATTGACCATTGTAATCTAAGGTGTGGATCAGTTGACGGTAACTATGACCTCAACACGGTAAAATCAACGCGATTTAAATATTTAATGAAATAGATGCAAATGTTTTGGTCATTTTTAAATGTACGACTCACTGAGAGTAGTTAACTAAAATTATCAATAAACACACCTCACATGGTGTAAAATCTATAATAGATGTGTGTATTTCTACCCTTTTCAGGCTGTTAATTAACCCTATTGACGACCACATGCAAGTATGTTTGCCCAAGGGCTTTTAGCCCCTATATTTGTTTAGGTAGTAGATAGAATAAATGTGTGTCAAACTAATTTATAAATCATGTTTAGGGTAACAATAATGTAGTAGCCGGTAATTCTCCATCTTCCACCACTTGTCCAGTAGGAGCTTTCAAAGTCGGTCATAAATAGGTCCCCATACAAGGAGATGGAACTGTTAGAAAAAGGGAACATATGGGTGAAATCGCAGGTACGGTTTGCGTTCGTACCTTACCATTCAACAAATGTAAGGTCGAATTTCAACCAGGCTACAGGGACCGAACTTGTGTTCGGTAATTATTACTGCTGAAAATGACTATTGACTATGATTATCACTATGACTATGACTATGAGAAGTTATTTATTTATTTACATACGTTGATGCAATATTAGAACACTAAGAACATAATTATTTTATAGTTCGAAAACAGATTATATAGGAATACAAAAAAAAATATTAATAGAGATTATTTTACATATCCACACCTAAAATGCAAAATGACGTAAGAACAAAATTCCTAATTTTTCTTTCTGATTGATTACGATACGTTTGACTAAAATACACGATTTGGCAAAGTTTTAAACACATAAATTCAAAATCAACGATTTTATTAATATAATTAAAAAGATGAAGTTTTTCATAAATCCAAGTGTTTTCTTTGAACTGTAATTTGAAACAAAATGTCGATGCCCCTATACATACAATTAACTTAACTACATATCCCCCACAACATTTTCGACATCTACGACCCAAAATGGTTCACAAAATTCCAATTTTATATTTAACTATTTTTACTGCCTCTCCTGTAGTGTCAAAATATTGTTACATCTTTTTAAATTTTAGGTGACGATATACACGCTGAAAAAAAAAACGGCCTCTGTAACATATTCTCCCCAGCATATTCTGCACGAACCATGTATGTATATGTTTGGAACACACTTCAAACATTTATATGTTTGCAAGTCCCAAACTTGGGTGTATTTAAATGCAAATATTTGCATGTTTACTGACAAACATGCATGCTTTTACGTGAAAACATATGCGTGCTTCATCCCAAACATCCATATACTTACGTGGAAGTATTCGCGTGTTTACCCTAAACCTACATATACCTACGTGGAAACATATGCGTATTTTCTCCCAAACATAATAATATTTAGAAACGACTTTTTCTTTCTTTATTTATTTATTTATTATAATTAAAAATTAAAATATTTAAAATGACTCGTTTACTTGCAGAATGCATTAGTTTCTTTATGAAATGACAATCTGCTGCTCTTTTGCTTCTCCTTCTTTGTTGTCTCTCACGTTTTTGTTTTCAGAAGGTTTCAACTATGCTTTGGTTATCACTATGGGTTGGTACACAAGTTCATGCAAGCCAGGCGTGGATAAATTACTTGGGTTTTTTTTTTTTTATTATATTTCACAAATGGTCCGCCATTCCACTTTTTCAGTAGAGGCTCGGGCAAAAATAGGGATTCACATTGTTACCCATTCCAGTTTATTTCCACAAAATCGTTTCTCACTTTAGCAGCACACATACATATATACGAAATACATACACAAGAACCAGAGTAACATCACAAACCATTTAACCGTCCGAGCGTTAATTTATTCTTCTTTCACTGATCAAGAGCTTTTGATATCATCTGTCCGATGACCATTGACGACTGAATATATGCAATTGAAACGCAATACATCAGCCAAAATAAGAAACACTGACTTCATCTACAATTTATACGCCCATTTAGGAATATTTATAAATCACACACTGAGAGAATAATGCACAAATACAGATACACACTTACAGGATATACACACTCGTTGCCCCTCTTTTATTCTCTTGCTCTCGAGAGAGCATAAAGAGTGCAACAAGCGCAGCTGTGTTTGCATCACAAACATAGATAGATTTGGGCCGCAAACACATATAATATATTCATGATTTTGTCTCAAACATGGGATAGTGTATAGCAACCACAATGCGTTTGGGCACAAATATATTATTAAGCTGCAAACACATTTTATAGTTGCATCCAAACAACAACAAAATAAAGATTTTTCAGCGTGTATATAATAGACTTATAGAATATAATGTGTATGACAGTTTTAAGAAAACATTGTTCCGTAAGGCATAGAAAGATAAGCGCGATAGGACCAGGTGACTTAACAAATTTTAAAACACTTAAAATAGTTAATAAAAATATCAGGAAATTAAATAAATTTAGGTAAACATATGAAATATTTTAAAAAATTAAGTTGGAATTAGAAACTGGCAATGGCCGATATAATATTTTCATCAGTAATAAGCACAACTGCCGAATTCTTGGGCTTGCGAGCAAATAATTTCGCTCTGGAAGAAAACACATTCCATAGCTTGCCATCACGCTTGTATTTATGTACGATTTGAAGTAGACGTCTATTCTCAGGGTCCGGGCTTTCAAAAATTTTAAAAGTGCTGTTCCAATTAAAGCCAAACGCTCGCAGCTGTATATTTCATCGTGGGCCTATTTTTTGAACCACAGCTATTATTAGGTCAGAGATCTCGAAAATATAAACGCTATGGCCGGAAATGTATGGTCGCCAAATGGTTAAAGCCCTGGAAGATCATGTGGCCACAGCTTAAATTATAACTACCATTAGCTTAAAATTCTTCACAAGTCATTTACTAATTTCTATACAAGTTTCAGCTAAGGTACAATTAAGTCGCTCAAGATCATTTAGTTTGAATACAGACTGCTCCATTAGAAATTCTAATATTGTTTTATATTTCAAATCTATTGTTTCAAAACAACAATGCTTAACTGAATGTCAAACATATTTATCTTTTCTGAGCAAATATTCCTATTAGCAGTAGCTAATAAACATATTACACGTGCGCTTAAAAATGTTCCTGCCATGATCTTTGGACTTATGGAAAATTTTTAGAACATTTTCAATTAAAGAATAGATTTTGTTTTTGGCTGACAACAACTGCAAGTTGTAGAAATTTTAATGATTTTTAAAGAAATAAGATAGCTTAAGGAACATGGGACTGTCCATGAAGGAAGAAAGTTTCTGAAAGCCATTCACTTGGGATTGGCCAGAAATGATTCCTTCATTGGGCAGTCCAAGCAGCTCACTAGTTCCACGCAGTATGTCCTTCATGGGATGTAATGGGAAACCATTTATGTCCTGGGCAATGGCTTTTCGGAAACCTCAGTTAGCTAGCCAGAGTGAGAAGGCGAAACAAATGAGCACCAAATCAGGTTTAGTAGGTGACTGATATCACTGAAGCTCATCAAACAATCGGGCATATTCTTTTGTCCTTAGAAGGCAGATGAGCCAAACATACGGGCCAACGGCGCATAGAAACTAAAATAAGAAAATCCAGGTTCGATTTATTGCATCCTGGTCAGCGTCTGATCCATAATGGGCGGCTGCAATCAAATATCCTGGCAGTAGGTAAAATGCAATAACACGTTGGACTGGGTTTGCCTCCCGCCACCATTCACAATGGCAGTAAAAATACATAAACGAACAACAAAACATAATCAACTGGCAGATGTCCTCGAGGGTTATAAGGCTGGCATTACCGCTATCCAGGAAATGCACGAGAAGGGGAAACTGCGATATATACTACAGTTGCCATGAAGAGGAACATGAATTTGGTGGCGGATTTGTAGTTGGCAAAAGACTGCGACATCTAGTCTCTAGGTTCAATCCTGTGAGTGAACGTATAGCAACAATCCACATAAAACCGAAATATTTTTATATTTCTATAATTTGTGTGCATGCCCCGACTGAAGAGAAAGATGATGATGTGAAAGGCATATTCTATGAGCTCTTAGAGGAAACGTACGACTGCTGCCCTGGCCATGCCATTAAGATTGTACTAGGAGATTTTAACGCCAAAGTAGGAAGGGAGAATGTGTTTAATCCAACTATTGGCAATTTCAGGCTACATGCTGTCAGTTCCGAAAACGGTATGAGACTGATTGATCCACAAGGCTACTTGGGTATCCCCTGATCAAAGGACGAAGGACCGAATTGATGGAAGGCACTCATTCAGTGTAATGGACGTACGAGTGATCAGAGGAGCTTAAATTGATTCTGATCACTGCCTGGTAGCAGCAAAGCTTTTCACAAGATTAAGCAGTGCGAAAATCGTACGAAACCAGACGCAGAGGAAGCTGGACATCGGTAAGCTGCAATTACCAGAGGTAGCCACAGCCTACTCAAGGAAGCTCTCGCAACTTTAGGCACAGAACCCACCCCCTCCTGATAACGATCCTGATGCGCAGTGGAAACCCATTTCCGACTCTATGAAAACTGCCGCAACAACCTTACTTGGTTTCGAAAAAAAACTGCGCAATAAGCCATGGTACGATGAGGAGTGTGAGACGATGAGTGAAAAATAGGAAGACCAAGACTCCGCTGAAAGGATCAGGTTGACGTATCCCTGCGTACACTTGGTATTGCCAAACGGAGAGATATGACGAAAGATCGAGCTGGTCGGCGAAATATGTTATCTTCGTTTTGTAAGGTCCCTGACCCCTCGGAGTTGTTCGTGACCGGATAAATAAGTAAGAAGTAAGATGTATTACAAATTTCAAATAGAATTTTCAAATTTCAATTGATATATTTCAAATAGAATTTTTAAAATTCAATTGATTTTTTTCAAATTTCAATTGGAAATGTTGTCGAGCCCGATCGGCGAAAGAACGGCGCATATTTTGGTCTGATGGCGTCATGGTCATTCTTTTACCACCTTGATCCTATGAGAGTGTAGGCCAAGATGCAGCGAAGAGATATTGGAAACGAGCCCCAATTCCTGCGACCGACAACGTATCGGTCAATTTGAATCTTTTTCCACACATTTTTGTTGACAGCGGCGATATATTCTCCTCAGTACGCACATTCCTTCGACATGTTGGTGTTACTGCATCATTTCGAGAGCATGTGATATAACATTTATAAACAGTTACACGGAAGGGTTGCTCAGATGGACGATTATGTGCGCCATATAAATGACGAAGTCGTCTATAAATTGCCCGAAGTGATGACTGATTTCCAAAGAAAATTTGGTTAATTTGGTAGCATTGCTTAAGCGTGTAGCAATTCATGATGATTTGGAAGAGTTTACTGATCATAAATGTCAAAAGTGAGCGCAGTATTTCAGCTCGTTTGACAGCTAAAAATTCTGTCAGATAAAAACCTCCTACGCAAAATAAAAACACCCGATAAACGAAATGAATAGGTACTCATAGGGCATTAATTAAAAACTCAAAACAGGGCAATTAAAATTCAAAATATAGCAACCGAAATTGAAAATACATCAATTGGATATCAAATACATTCATTGCTTATCTAAACAGTTAAAATTAAAATTAAGATTTAAAAAATGAATTTCAAAATGCCATTCAAAATGCCTACATTGAAATTCAAAACACATCAATTAAAATTCAAGTGACATCACATGCCATTCAAGTGGCATCAACAGATATCTAACAGATCTCCATTTAAAATAGAACTACACGTATTGAAATTCAAAATACAACACTTGCAATTCCTAATGGCATTACTTGGAATTTCGGATGATATTTATTGGAATTTCAAATATGCGAATTGAGTGTCAAAATGGGATGCGAATTGGATTGAAATGGAAAATTCATAAAATAAACTTTAGAACTCTTTAGTGCATACTTGGTTGTTATGAATTTCAATTGAAATGTTTTAAATTGAATTTCATAAGTTTTACATTTCGAAAAATCGATGCCTTAAGAGTTTATTTGGCGCCTTCCTCCTTTCTTTTGAGTAATGAATTGACGTAATTTAAATTTTTGTTGTTTCCCATCTAAATACTGGGTCACTAAGTTTCAAGTGAAATTTTAAAGAAATTTTTCGAAATTCAATTGATGTGAATTTCAAAGTTAAATATAAACAAATCTTTCATAAATTATAATTGGAATTTTTTGTTTCGATATTTTCGAATAAATCACATGGAGGAGGCATGACAAATTATTTGCTCTTGCTATGAGGTCTTCCTACTGTGTTGCAGTGAACCGCCCTGTGAGAACCGCCCTTGTGGTGAAAAAGTCAATGTTGGAGGATCAGAATATAGTTTCAACTTGACTACATTATAAGTAATATTATGTATAAACCTTGCAAAATTTGGCGCAAAACACAAACCTATGATTTCATTTATTTGCTTTGTTTTAATATCAGAGTTATACCATATGTCAAGCGATATTGCTTTAGAATTAACTAAATTTTCTATTTTTTATGGCAAATGGTTGTTCATTTGTTAGTTGAATTTTTTTTCTTTTTTCTTGTTTTATTAAGTAAATATTTCATCGGTTTGGAGTGCGTACTTGAGTTTGTTTTGAAGGAAAAAAAATACAAAACAGTATTATGCGCAGTTCAGATACTACTTATTGAACGAACACACATTGTTTGAACAAAAGGATATTGTTTACGTAGTCTGTGTGTGTCTAGTTGGTATTAGCCTTAGTCTAAAGCTTTTGTTCAAAAGCATATTCAATAAAAGTTAAAGCTATCAACTGCCTTGTATCTAATGACTTAATAACAAGTAGCAACGTGTTGTTTTGACTCGATAACAAAGTTCCTGTATTTTTTTCGAATCAAAGCAAATATTCATCTGGACCAAATTAACCTCGAAGTCTATGGCAACATTGTCAAATCGCACGAGGACACAAAACTTCTGCTAGTAATTAAATTTCTGGAGTAATTAAATTTCGGTGATGATACTTGTGGATCTTCAATTGATGAACGTGGCATATGTTAATTTCATTCGAAGTTGTACAAATGCGAATTGACTTGCTACACGCTGAAAAAAATGGCCTCTGTAATATATTCTTTCAAACATGTATATGTTTGGAACACACTTCAAACATTTATATGTTTGCAAGTCCCAAGCTCAGGTGTGTTTATATGCAAACATTAGCATGTTTACTGCCAAATATGTATGGTTTCAAGTGGAAACATATGCGTGTTTCATCCCAAGCATCTATATACTTACGTGGAAGCATTCGAACGTTTCCATATACATAGTTACGTGGAAACATATGCGTACTTTCTCCCAAACATAATAATATTTAGAAGCGAATTATTATTTCTTTCTTTATTATAATTAATTCTATCAATATATATCCACATTTAGAAACAAATAATACAAAAAAATTAAATTAAAATAATACAAAAATGTTAAAAAAAACTATATCCCAAATGGTATAGAAGGTATAGAATGGCCTCGAGCTTGAATAATAATATTAAAAAGTACCAATAAAAAGGCCGAATACATAAAAATCATCCCTGATGAAAAAATATTAGCATTTTACAGTTACGTGCATTGAATGCATTACAATTTTTTATGAAACGAGAATCTGCTGCTCCTTTCTTTGTTGCCTCTCACGTTTTTCTTTTCAGAAGGTTTCAACTATGCATTGGTTAGCACTGTGGGTTGATATACAAACAATATACATATATACGACTCTAGTTCATGCAAGACAAGCGTGTATTAGTTACTTGTGTTTTTACTATATTTCACAAATTGTCCGCTATTCCGCTATTCCGATTTCAGTACAGGCTAGGGCAGAAAAATGAATTCACGTTGTTGACCTCTCCAGTTTCTTTCATCAAAATCGATTCTCACTTTGTTAGTACACATAAATATATGCGAAACACAGACACAAAAACCAAAGCAACATCACAGACCATTTGACAGTCCAAGTGTTTGTTTATTCTTCTTTCACTGATCAACCAATTATAATATCATCTGCCCGATGAACCATTGATGACTCAATACATGAAACTAAATCTCAAAATAAGAAACACTGATTTCATCTGCAATTTACACGCACATTCAGGAATATTTAGGAATCACCCACTGAGAGAATAATGCAAAAATACAGACACACACTTACGAGATATACACACTCGTTGTCCCCTCTTCTAATCTCTTGCTCTCGAGAGAGCATAAACAGTGCAATCACAAACACAGATATATTTGGGTCGCAAACACATTTTTCATAACATATTAAACATTGTGTCGCAAACATGCAATATTGAACAGCAATCACAATGCGTTTGGTCACAAAGATATTATATTTGCGAAAAGCTCCAAACACATGTTATGTTTGCATCCAAACAACAAAAACCGAGAGATTATTCAGCGCGTACCGTTAGTATCAATGCACGCACAATAATTGATGATGCACTTGTCACGTTGTTCAAAACTTTTCATGCCAGCGAGTGAAGTTTCCTCTGCTCAGCTTATTAATCACATAGTAGGCCATCCCATGGTACTTGTGTGATGTTCAAGAATATTATGATATTCTTAGGTTCACAAATCGAATTCAAACTTTCAATTGTGAACTCCAGTAATCGTATTTTACTGCAATGCAGCCTGATCATTAATGTAATGGTAAATGTGCGCACAGCTCACTAATTGTGGTGACTTCTCCCCATCCCTACATGGGATGTGATGAGAATATATCTCGGTTCGTAGTTCGTAGGTAATGGGTTACCCTGGGTAACGCGTTATGATTATCCTGGGTCATTTCGTATCGCGATCGTTTGCCCATTACCCACTGGGTGTGAAGAAAATAATTCGTAGCTACCCACAGCGATGGGGAAAATAACCCATCACGGTTATCCAGGGTAATGGGGAAAATAATGTGTAGTTACACACGACGAAGTGGAATTACCCATCACGATTGCCAAGAATATGTCCGGAATGGAACATTAAACCACGGTGATGGGCAAGGGGTTAGCATGGGCAAAAAATGTATTATTATCGCGATTGGGCGCTCTGTTTCCGAGTTACAGACATTTTCTTATTTTAGCGATTTCCTTAATTTGGTGATTTTTAAAAAAAAAGTCATCAAAACAAATTTGACCGCTTTAAGAAAAACCATAAAAATCTTTCAAAAATTTGTATTTTTCCGATTGAATGCTCCGTTTCCAAGCAATAGACGTATGGACGTTTTAGCATTTTTTTTTTGGAAAAGAGTTAGTATTACCGATTTTTATTTATTTTTTATTTATGTCTATTATTTTTGCGATTGGACGCATCGTTTTCGAGTTATAGCCACATTTTATTTTACCAATTCTTTTATTTTGACGATTTTGTGAAAAAAATGCTTCCATACGAATTGGACTACTTTAGAAAACCCCTTAGAATCCCGCAAGAAGTAGTTACGAAAAAGTGACGACATGTACACATAAGGGCGGTTTAGCGATTTCTTATTCGAAAAAATTTAGTTTTAGAGAAAAAATGTGATGCCGTATTAACGACATGTATTGGTTAAAGCTTCCTGTAAAGCTTTATATAGCCAGTTATAGCCACACTTTATTTTAGCAATTTTGCTATTTTGGCAATTTTTGGAAAGAAATTAAACTACGAATTAAATAACTTTATAAAAACATATACATGAGGTGTCAGGGTACACCCGATTGGAACGAAGTTGCTTTCGTCATATATTATGTACCATTTAGTTCAAACACGCCTAAGGCGCCCGCTGAAAAATACGATAATGTAAATGTAAATTGCAGAATTGAGATTGTATATATACGATTGCTGATCAACCGATGATGGTATCAATTCAGGCACAGCAGTCAGGCACCTGATGATGAACTTGTCACGGAGTTTGAAACTAGTCATGCCAGTGAGTGTGCTTAACTGAATTGTCTAAGGGCGGATCAATAAGTCCAAGACTTTTTGGATGAAACAAAGTTTTTTTTGCAAAAAAAAAAAAAATAGCTCAATACACTTAGTCCAACGTTTCTCCAATATTTGTATCCCTTCCAAAAAATAGGATTTTTCGAGGTCCATAAAATAGGTATTTGTTTGATCAATAATTTCACCGTTGGAGCTAAATCTCTTTTGCACCGAGGAAATAGGTTTGTAAATAGGAAATAGTCACTGGGGCCTAAATCCCGAGAATATAGCGGATAAGGTATCAATTCGCAGCCCATTTCATGGACTTTTGCCACTGAGACTACACACAAGTGCAGCCGTAGGTTATTGGTCAATTGAGAGCAAACGCGGTAGCCCTCGTGCAGACAGCTTTCTTAAACCCAACTGATCATTTAAAATCAAAACCACACTGCCATATGAAATGCCTATGGCATCAACAATCTCACGCACTTTTACTCTTCGATCGGCCAACACCATATCGTGGATTTTTTCGACATTTTCGGGTGTATTGACCTCAATTTTCCGTCCAGAAGGTTTAGCGTCATTTGTACTTGTGCGAGCACAACGAAAGTCAGTAAACCACTTTTTTACCATTGAAATCGATTCAGCAGAGTCCCCATAGTATTTATCAGGCTTTTCCTTGGTTTGATTGACGGTTTTGTTTCGCAAAAAATAATGTTTAATGAGATCTCGAAATTCACTTTTTTCACTTTTTAAAAAAATGCACGAGGTTGTATGTTTTGAACAGCTCTTAAACGCAAAGTAAATGACGGAACTTGCTCACAATTGGACAGTTAGTCTACTAACAGGTGGTACTTGATGGGAGCAGTGTTGCATTTTATATAACTACGAGAGAAGGTCGAAAAGTCACGAACTTATTGATCCGCCGCCCGTTAGAAAAATGTTCCTGACAATGTCAGCTTGTAGTATGAATTTTTCATACATTATCTAAAAAAACTAAGAAAATCAGGCATAAAATTAAAATTCAAAGAAAAGGTTTTTTAAGAAAAGGAAATTTTTTTAGAAATGGTATTTTTTTCAAGAATATGTACATTTTTAAGAGGAGGTACTTATCTCAAGAAAAGTAATTTAGATTCACGCAAAAGGTACACTTTAAAGAAATTTTAGTTTTTTAAGGAAAGGCAATTTGTTGCAAGAAAATGTACGCTTTTAAGAAAAGGTACTTATTTAAAAAAAATTACTTTTTTTAAGAAAAGGTACTTATTTAAAAAAAATACTTTTTTAAGAAAGGGTACATTTTGTAAGAAAATTTACTTTTTAAAAAAAATGTATTTTTTAAGAAAAGGTACCTTTCACTTTGGCTTTTCTAAATTTACTTTTTATTGGGTTGAAAACTACAATATATCCCAGCAAAAAACACTGCTTACCCGGAAGCAGAATAGTAATGCGGAAACATGGTGGCAATCGCTTACAAACCTGCTGAAATAAGGCATGATTTTTGTATGGGATGTCCCACTTGGAAGCACTACTTAAAGGCGACCAAAGGCACTCCATTCATTGCAGTCTAGAAGATATGAAGATTATTGCCTTACTTTATTGCAGTGCAGTAAGCGAGCGACAAGAAAATAATTAGAATAGCCCTACAATATCGCTATCTCGGTAGCACAATTGTATGCTATAGAATGGTCTTTTCGTTTGTGATTCCATACTTCACTGCAGTTTGGTATGCCGGAATTGTAATGATTTCTAAGTAAGCGCTTCAGTATGGGGAAACAATTGCTAGTACTTCCAAAATCCTACAAAGTTTTTGCTGGGATGCTAAATGTTGGTTACCGGCTACACCTAGAAAACTTCCCATTAAACAAGCATTTTCCTAACATATGTTAGTCTAGACACAAACCAAAGCAAAAGTACCCAATATAGTTGATTCTAGCATAATAGTGTTAAAAAAAAGTTGTTCAATTTCTTTCATTTAACCCCCATCCCGCAACGTGCGATAAGAAACTTCGTTCCAAAACCCCTTAGAAAGCTCCAAGAAGTAGTTATTTTCGACGCTCCGTTTCAGAGATATATAAATTTGGGTTATGGGTAATGAGTATGAATTACTCTGAATAACCCAATTCCATCCACCGTGTGTAATGTGTAAAGGTCGTCTACCAATTTCCTATCTGTAATGAATAGTCGTGATGGGTAGTTCCCCAACGTCGTTGGTAACTACCCATTATTTTAACCACTACCCATGGGTAATGGGTAACTGCCCATTATTTTCTCTATACCCTGTAGGTAATGGGTAAACGTTCATTACCAATTCCCTACAGCAATGTGTATAGATTACACAGGGGAGGGGGGGTAAATACGAACTCCGGAATATATACACATATATATCTTTGTGACCGTCGGTTTGAGGCCGTTTGTGACCGTCGGCAACCAAGAGCCTACACATTTGCCACTGTAAAAAATAGTACAAGGTGTTGCGACCGAATTTTCCTAAGCCTGGAGGTTTCGGATGTGCTTTGCACATTGCTGCTTGAGTTCTTCTTTATGTCTATTCAAGTCCTGATGTGTCCTTGTGGAGCTGGACCATCAAAAAGATAAGTAAAAGCAAAGTATATACACAAAATAACTGACTGCTTGCAGCAACAGCAGTTGGGTGAAAATCCTGTGATTCGCTTGACTGCGTAAGCAACAACAAACTGCATCATATTTGCGTGAAGCAAATAATTTTTCCTGTCAGCGATAAAATAACAATAGCTGATATGCTGCTTGTCAGAAGAAACGTGTCACAACTACTGTTATTGTTCCAACCATAGATGAAGGAAATTACTAGATATCGCACATGCCTTGGGAAATTTCTTGTTCAATGGGATATTTTCTAGATGGAGCTGAAAGCAATAATTATAACATTTGATCCCAAATAAAACATACCTTGCGAGATGTATTTAGAAGAGGTGATAATAGCATTAGGTGTTGTAGGCAACATCAGCAGGGATTTTGTTTTGTTTAGTGGGCCGATGCTGTACAAGTCAACACAAACGAATACCAACAAGAACAGTACACCAAAAAAGCACATCCCAAAAATACATTTGAATTTGAAAGTGGGGAACACAACGACATGAAAAAAAAAACAAAATTAGTTGTTGGAATAGCACAAACTGGAAAATGATTCTATTTTTGTATTGACAAAATGTCTCACACTGTTGAATAAACGTCAGTGAACACAAACGAATACCAACAATAACAGTAGACCAAAAAAGCACATAACCAAAATACATTTGAATTTGAAAGTGTGGAACACAACGACATCAACAAAATTTAATTAGTTGTTCGAATAGCACAACCTGGGAAATAATTCTATTTTTGTATTGAAAAAATATCCCACACTTTTGAATAAACGTCAGTGAATGTTATGAGAAACGTGAATGAAAGTTACAAAACGACAACACAGCACCTAGTGGCAGTACTTGACAACGCCTGTGCGATATCTATTTAATTGCTTTATCTATGGTTCCAACTGTCTTCCATAGCACAGTACCCCGACCCGCGGCTAAATATCAAAGTGTCTGGGTTCGGGTCCTGAATAGATAAAATTTCGTAATTGAGAAAATTATAATGTGTGTTTATAATGTGTAGAATACCTTCAGGCGAATAAGTGTTATGTCGACAAAGCCATATACATGTACCAAAATAAAGCTAATGCCAAATTGTTGATTCAAGATGGCAGACTGATGTACATCGTGTTAGCGTCAGACTATAAATTAGCAGGGTATTAACAGTGACAGGCTTAAATACATAGGTGTACAGAGTTACTATTACTGGAAAAAAACAACAATAGAAATTTCGTTATAAAACACAAAGTCTGTTAAAATCAGCATGTCAATTTTGGTTGCATTACTTACAATTGCGTGCGACTGTGTGAGGTCACTTCAAACACGATATAGATTTAGACAACCAGAAGATGTGCGCAATTTGGCAACCCTGGTAGAAGAGAACCAAAAAGTGTCAGTAATTCACTCAAATGCTTTTCTCTCTCGCGTTATATCTTGATTATTTCATACTTTTTCATAGTTTATGTAATTGTACTTCAACATGTTTTGAATTTGTATACTTATATACAATAACCCTACCATAAAACTGCTCGTGTATTGAAATATTCAATGAAGACAGTAAGAGAGAGCAGAGAATGGATAGGGTTTCACTCGTTTTGTTTGTTGGCACTGGAGTGAAGAGAAATTTTGAGTGTCTACTTGTACATCGTTTTTGGTCACTTTGTGTTCAAGTTTTATATAATCTAAAAGTGATTTATTTGTTTTTAAAATAGTTTTTTTTCAGCAGTTCTAAGTTAGTTTAAAACTTGGCAACCCTAAAAGGCCAACAACATAAAAGTAATATCAAAGACGATCAAGCATTAGAGGACCAGAAGATGTGCTCAGTTTGCCAATCCTGGTAAAAGAGAACCAAAAAATTACATAAGGTGTCAGGGGAAACCCGATTGGAACGAAGTTCCATTCTCTATATGCTTATATTATGTACTAGTTAGTTCCAACACGACTAAGGCGCCCGTTGAAAAACACGATAATTTAAATGGATCTATAAGAGAAGATACTTTTTATAAAATTATAAACTTATTTTCAAAAAATTTGTTTTTATAGAAGGTATTTGAAAAAAAGTAGATTGTTCAGTCCTTTTTCTAAGAATATGTATTACATTTTCACGAAAATATTCTTTTCTAAAGAGAGGTACCTTTTTATTAAGAGCGAATGTTTTTTTTTTAAGAGAAGGTACTGTTTTTAAGAAGAAGTACTTTCTGTAAGAAATGGCCATAAGAGTATGAATTTTTTTTACAAAGAAGTACTTGTTTCAAGAACAGGTACTTTTTAAAAAAGTGGTGCTCTTTTTAGGAAAAGGTAAATTTTTTAAGAAAATTTACTTATTTTCAGTAAGGCTACTTATCTCAAGAAAAAAAGGTATGATTTCATTTTTAAGAAAAGGTACTTTTGAGAAAACGAATTTATGTAAGAAAATTTATCTTTTTAAGCGAAGGTATTTTCTTGAAGAACAGTTTTTTTTTTTTAAGAAATAGGAATTTTGTTAGAATTGGTCCTTTTTTCAAGAATAGGTACATTTTTAAGAGTAGGTGCTTATGTCAACAAAAGTTTTTTTTTTCACAAAAAAGGTTCTATTTAAAGAAAAGGTAGTTCTTTAAGAAAAAGGCAATTTGTTGTTAGAAAAGGTAATAATATTGTTAGAAAAGGTAATAATTTTTAATAAATTACTTTTTTTAAGACAAGGAACTTTTTGTATGAAAATGTATTTTTTTTAAGCAAAGGTAATTTTTCAAAATAAGGTATTTTTTTAAGAAAAGGTATTTTGTTGAAGAATATGAACAGTTATTTTTTTGAGAAAATTTACATTTTTTTGAGAAAAAGCACTTATTTAAGAAAAGTTTATTTTTACAGTGTTTTATTTAACTGGCTTTGTTGTCTGTCTGTATTGTTCAAATCTAGAAACTCATTTTTAAAACAGTTGCAGTTGACCAAGCGAACTAAAATTTTGCCAACTGTCAGATTTGGATGACAAAATATGAATATGAAAAAAAAAATTAAAACATTAACAGTTTATTTACTAAAAAATTAAAAATAAAAAAATAATTAAAAATTAAGTTACAGTGTTTTATTTATAAATGAAAATTATTTAACTAATTCATTTTAATTACGCTCTTTATTGAAAGTATCTAGACCATTGTTGTTGAAGTGCTAAGTAGTTGAAGAATATACTTATTGAGGCTAAGAGAAAAATTATTTTCTAGTTTTTAGTGCATTTATAAATAAAACACTGTAGCTTAATTTTTTTTAATTATTTTTTTTTAAACTTCTTTCACTTTGGCTATCCTAAATTTACTTTTTATTCGGTTCCAAACTACAATATATACCATAGATAAATAAAAAACCATAGATGGTGAAAGATAAGTGGGTAATTTTAAAGTAAAAGGGAATTTTCTAGATGGCGCCTGAGTGGCGGATATGGGCAAAATTCCCTGGACACAACAACTATTGAAACAACTATAGAACCATGCCCTTTTGCCTTTGGTATTGCGGACAAATATCAAAAGCGATATGGTTTTCTCTTATTTATATTCTATTTTCAAACAAAATCGAAATAAAAATTATGTTTGAGCGCTTTTGAGTCGCATCCGAGTGAAAAATGGTCGCACGGAAACAGTCTTTGCCCTCTGGTGAAAATGGTGATTAAGCAAAAGAATCATATATGGTTTTTATTTATCTATGTATATACTTAATATTGGTTACAGGCTCCACCTAGAAAACCTCCCATTAAACAAGAAATTTCCCAACATATGTTAGTCTAGACACAAACCAAAGCAAAAGTACCCAATATAGTTGATAATACTGGGTTGTAGCATAATAGTGTTAAAAAAGAGTTGTTTAATTTTTTTTTCATTTAGCTCCCGTTCCGCAACGTGCGGTAAGAACTTCGTTCCAAAAGTGGTAGCAATTTATTCAAACGGATTTCTCTCTCGCGTCATATCTTTCATATCTCATACTTTTTGCATAGTTTGTGTAATTTGACTTCAACATGGTTGGAATTTGTTAAGTTATATACAATAACACTATCAAAAAGCTGCTCGGGTATTGAAATATTCAATGAAGAGAGTAAGGTAGAGAGCATAGAATGACTAGGGTTTCACTCGTTTTGTTTGTTGGCATTCAAGTGAGGAGAAATTTTGACTGCCAACTTCTATATCGTTTTTGGTAATATATGCCAGTAACCTTTCAACACAAATTCTAACTTTAGCCACATATTGCAAGCCATCATATATTCTTCTTGCAACAACTTGGTACATATCGCACCCTATCTACAAAAGAGTCATAACTCAAAATTTTTAAATTTTCAGTAGATCCAAAAAACTGCTTTTGTTAACTAGAAATATGTATGAAAATACTCAATAATAGGCATATTCATACGGCAATTTTTTGACGAAAAGAAAGAGTAAACGACGTCAGATTTTTACAGCGGATAGAAATGGTCCTTGGTGATTGTTTAAATTTTGAAAATTCTGAAAATTTTGAGTTATGACTCTTTTGTAGTTAGGGTGCGATATGTCTTTGGTTTCGTAAATATATTCTTCACATTTAAATATAGATGTCGCTCAAGTAAAGCACTTCATCAGTATATGCCACAATTTTTGACGATTTATTTATATTTGGCAAATATTAGAATCGAGTTGCATTATAAACATATTTTGAGCAGCAAAACAGTAAATAAGTTTAAAAAAACCAATTTGTTTTCAACGCTGCTGGGATTTAAAAACGAGATCCACATTATCTCCGTTTTGCAGTCCGGCATAATACCATCGTACCTGCTGATATATGGCCCAGTTTTGTGTAAAGGAACCTGTTGGATTTGGCACAAGTGTGAAGAGAGAAGGCCAATTAAGGGTAGAACAAATTGTATTGCAGTAATAGTTGTACAGCAATTGGTTCGATGCAACTGAATATTTTGCTGGGTAGTGTTAACTTAAATTCGGTGTGTTCAAATGTTAAGCCTAAAAGTATGCACTAATGGTATTTGGATTAAAAACAATTCAAAATAATCATTTGATACACACTGCCTAAGTTAAATATAGTCGTATGACAAAGTTTCAAATATAAATATAAAAACAATTTTATTTGAATTAATGAAAAATAAAAACCGATTTTACATACCATCGACATTAATTAATAGAAATCGAAAAATCGGTAGTCTTATCTACGTAACGATGTTCAATATTTGAATAACAACACTTTTACGCCCTTTATTGTCATTAATTATATTTTGGACTGACCATGGTAAATTTGTGGTGATTTCGTTCTCGATTTTCGTTACTCAAATCGACATCAGACCTTAGTTTATATTTTGTAATTCAAATTAAGTTAATTTTTGCGTGGATTTAGAAAACCACAGGCACATAAAACGGAGTAACATTTCATTAAATACAGTACAAATTTCCCAAAATTTAGTAAAACAGTTCCCTCTAATAAGTTCATATTTCTTTAAAACGCGGATCATTTTGTGTCGAAACTTATAATAAGTCTTTCGAACGCGTTCATCAAATCAACCTCATATCGAACTTATATTGAGGACGAACTGAATTAAATTGAGGAAATTTTTCCTTGAATAAGGTACACATTTTTTTAAAAATAGACAATTTTTGGTACATGTGTGTATTTCCTATGAAGTAAATTATTTTATTATTTGTAAATTTTTGTTCATTCAAAATTATAATACATAAAAAATTTAGATATGCATCATAATCATACATGGGGTTTTCTAATTTGCATTGGATTTTAATTTGCATTACTTTATCTAATGCAAAGGCAAAAGAATTACCATTGTTCGCAATGGCAATTAAAAAATTTTGAATTTGCATTTGCTCAAGCAATGCAAATGCAGGCTGTGGAATCGGATGCCAATTGTAATGAAATATGGGAATGCTTTTAAATATTTTGAATTTGTTCGACTGCTGGCGATTCTGTTTGTAAAGTAATTTATTTATGAAGAGGTTTGTGGCTTTGATAGGCATTGCCTCGTATTACTTCCAAGTTCATAAACCTGTACTGTATAAAATAGTTGAAAACCAAATCTGCCAATACCAAGGAAATACTTTAAAAATAAATACCAATGAAATTGACATTTTTTTGAATTTGCATTTCGAAAGGTAATTCAAATTAAACTAAACATAAATAAATGGTTTCCCATTACATCCCATGAAGGAATCAGGGAGAGCTTCTCACAGCCAGTGCGCTGCGCGGTTTCTAATTTTATACTCACTGATAGGGACCTACAGTTTTACAAGGGTTCCGAACGGTATTTTTGAGAAGCATTTTCATGGCTAAATACTCGATAGTGTCGCCGTCACTATGCGAGGTGACCGTCGTTGAAAGAAATGTTAAGGTGGTCAGACCAGGGATCGAGCCACCGACGGCCACGGCCACGGCCAATTAAACTACACATTATAATTGTCATATAATTAATTTGTCCCATGTCTGATCATAATATATGACGATTATTGAGGCGAGTTGGTAATTTGTTAATCTAATATATAAAATCAAAAAGAAAGTAAATAAAAAGTTTAATTTTAATATGTAAAAGGATACCAAATATGTAAAGATGTTACAACGGCAAAAGAAAATTCTAAGTAGTATATAAACTTGCTGGATTTATCAGTCGAATTATTGCATGAGAAAAGTTTCTATGTTACTAAATAAATGCTATTTTAATCTCCTTTTAAATATTGAGACTCTACTAATAGCATTGTGGTGTGTGACCAAAAATCTGATTTGAATGAGATAAACGAATCACCATAATTTTGATACGCTGAATATAATGGCATTCACTGTTTTTCTCTATCACGTCAAAATGTTGAAATATTTGACTATATTTGAATATTTGAAGTCAAAAATGCTAAGATTTTTGAGATTAAATAGAACGCTTAAGAAATAATATTTGACTTCTGAGTGAGTAATTTAGAGGACCTGCAGAAGATTACCACCTTTAAGTTTTTTGGAACGAAATTCCTTATCGCAAAAAAAATAAAAATTTTTTTAACACTATTATGCTACAACCCAGTATTATCAACTATATTGAGTACTTTTGCTTTGGTTTGTGTCTAGACTAACATATGTTGTGCAATTTCTTATTTATTGGGAAGTTTTTTAGGTGGAGCCTGTAACCAATATTTAGTATATATTGTAGTTTTGAACCCAATAGAAAGCTAATTTAGAAAATCCAAAGTGAAAGAAGTTTAAAAAAGAATATACAATAAGTCCGTGACTTATCGAACTCCCATCGTAATTATATGAAATACAACACTGTTCCCATCAAGTACCACCTGTTAGTAGACTACTGTCAAATTTTGAGCAAGTTCCGTCATTTACTTTGCATTTAAGAGCTGTTCAAAACAAACAACCTCGTGCATTTTTTTTAAATGTAAAAAAGTGAATTTCGAGTGCTCATTAAACATTAAATTTTGCGAAAAAAAAACCGTCAATCAAGCCAAGGAAAAGCTTGATAAAAACTATGGGGACTCTGCATCGTCGATTTCAATGGTAAAAAGGTGGTTTACTGACTTTCGTTGTGGTCGCACAAGTACAAATTATGCTGAACGTTCTGGACGGCCAACTGAGGTCAATACACCCGAAAATGTCGAAAAAATGCACGATATGGTGTTGGCCGATCGAAGAGTATAAATGCGTGCGATTGTTGATGCCATAGGCATTTCATATGGCAGTGTGGGTTCGATTTTAAAGGATGAGTTGGGTTTAAGAAAGCTGTCGGCAAGATGGGTGCCGCGTTTGCTCTCAATTGACCACAAACGTACGAGTGCACACGTTTGTAGTCTCAATGGCAAAATTGAATTGGCCTACGAATTGGTACCTCATCCATCATATGCTCTGGATTTAGCCCCCAGTGAGTATATCTTATTTCCAAACCTAAAGAAATGGCTCGGTGGAAAGAGATTTACCTCGGAAAATCCTATTTTTTGGAAAGGGTACAATAATTGGAGAAACTTTGGACTAAGTGAATTGAGCTAAACGGAGATTATGTTGAAAAACAGGATTTTTTTTCCAAAAAAAAACTGTGTTTCATTCAAAAAGTCACGGATTTTTTGATCCGCCCTCTAAGTGCCTATTTTAAAAAAAGTAAATTTACTCAAAAAAACAAAAACCTATTCATATTCTACTAGTACTTTTGCTTAAAAAAAGTAAATTGAAATACAAAAATTACTTTTCGTAAAATAAAGTAAATTTTTTTAAAATAAGTACCTTTCCTTAAAAAAGTACATTTTCTTACAACAAATTGCCTTTTCTTAAAAACTACCTTTTCTTTACAGAGTACCTTTTCTGTGAAACAAAATAGTTTTCTTGTGGTAAGTAACTACTCTAAAATATGTACCTATTCTTGAAGAAACACCAATTCTAAAAAAGTTCCAATTTCGTAAAAAAATCTTTTCTTCAAACAAATACCTTCTCTTAAAAAAATATCGTTTCTTACAAAAATGCATTTTCTTAAAAGCACATTTTCTTAAAAATAAAATAATACAGTTTCTTTTTCGAGACAGGTAGATTTTCTGAAAATAATAGCTTTTTCTAAAAAAATAAAATTTTCCTGAAAAGAGTTCCACTTCTTCTTCCTCTCGAAAAAAATGCATACCCTTATTGTAGGTAGGCACTTAACTCACAAAGTGAACACATCCAAAAACAGTTTGTCCGACTGCTATTACAGATTGTTTGGCATTAAACTCCTCCGAAACTGATGGACCGATTGTATGAAATTTTGTGAGCATATCATTATAAAACCTAATGGTATAGTACAGAGTGATGTGGAGGCCGTTAAACAAGGAACCATCAGTGGAAGCTTTACTGTAGGCATACAGGTAGCCCATAGCGTAAAAATCCGTGACACCAGAAATGAGGCATGGCTGACTCTCGAAAGTTTACAACAGGAATACAGTGGTCCTCTGACATTAAAGCCTGCTAAACTAAAAGACATGAAGGAACTCGCTGAGAAGTATGTTGGTCACAACGATTAAATTATTAATGCAGTAAACTTGACAAAGTGGCCGTCGGTGGTGCAATGGTTAGTGTGCGCGGCTCTTGTACATGAGATCGTGGGTTCGAAACCGGCTCTGACCACCTTCAAATTTTCTTTCGACGGCGGTCACCTCGCATAGTGACGGCGACACTATCGAGTATCTAGCCGTGGAAAAGCTTCTCAAATTACCGTTCGGAATCGGTGTAAAACTGTAGGTCCCAATTAGTAAGTGAAAACTGGAAAGCGCACAGCTCAGTGATTGTGAGAAGTTCTCCCCAGTCCCTTCATGGGATGTAATGGGAAACCATTTATTATTTTATTAAAATAAGCCAAATTATTCCATCTTCAAAAAATTGACTTAACATTGAAATCGACACCAAAACTACAAATATTGGTCTATCATCGATTTTCCAATTGTTCGATTGAACTGATGTAAGATGTGTACGTGACCCACCACTCACACTTACCATTTTCTCTTCCTGGCGTCTTTTTACGCTCGCTCATTTTTTCGACTGCTTCTCTCTCCATACCATCGTAAAAAATAGTTTCGTTACAATAACGAAATTGTTTCGTCAACTAAAAATGTTGACAAACCTCCAAAATAAATAAATAATACATATAAACTGTAAAATATAAGAGATAAACCAAATATCAGTATTTCAAAACTCATACCATTAATTTTTTTAAATTTTCAACCCATTTTTCTAAAAAATTCAAATTAAATAAAATTGTTGCAGGAACTACAAGTAAGTTGTTGCAGCAACGAAATGAAAAAATCTCAAGGAAGTCAAGTATGAAATTTTTCGTAGCAGCGACTACCAAATTCTCGGATATACGATAATTTACACTATAACAACGTAAAAACATTAACGAAAGTGTTTCATCCATGAGACGAAGCGTTTTTCTTTCAGTGAACAGACTTCAATTCGAATCCTTTTCGGATTTTTTTTTTATTGAAATGGATTGGGAAACGATCCACCTTTATAAAGTGCTGCTGATTCGAAACGGATCTATCAAATCCCAATTACACTAATTCCCTTTTCTGTTTTAATGGGCTCGTAAGGGGTTCGAAAAGGATCCGCCAAATTGCGATTTCACTTATTCGCCTTTTATGTTTTTATGGACTCGTAACGGGTTCGAGACAGATCCGTCAAATCGAAATTGCACTGGTTCAATTTTCTATATTTTTACGAAATCGTAATGGGTTCAAATGGGTTCGATAACTCACATTTCGTTTCTTTATGATTCTACGAAACCGTAACGGTCTCGAAATGGATCCGCGTCCGTTTTTGTACAAATTTTGATCTCAAAGAAGAGAGAAGGGAATCATAGGAGTTGTAACGGGTTTTTCAACAGAGACGCTACAAAAGTAAATCGATAGGGACAACAAACGACGCCATATTTTTTCCCGCTCTTTTGGCATTTCTCTTCAGTAAGGTTAACCATGGGAAAGATATACAAGCCAACAATGAGTCGAAATTTTTAAAATTTACTACCGAAATTTGGAGTCAGTGGCCTCAACTTTAAGAGCGCTACGTCCAATTTATGGTCGTCAGCGATGAGGCTCATTTCTGGCTGAATGGCTTCGTCAATAAGCAAAATATGCGTTATTGGTCAGACAGCAATCCACACGTAATCCATGAGTTATCATTGCATCCCGAAAATATTGGTGCGGTTTATGGGCCGGCGGCGTCATTGGGCCGTACTTCTTCCGTGAAGACCGGCATATTACTGTGAATGCGAATCGCTACCGTTCAATGATAACCGATTATTTTTGGCCCCAATTGGATAATATAGACTTGGGGGACATGTGGTTCCAACAGGACGGCACCACAAGCCACACAGCGAATGCCACAATCGATTTATTGGAAACCAAGTTTGGTGAACGTGTTATCTCACGAAATGGACCAGTCAATTGGCCGCCTCGGTCGTGCGATTTGACGCCGTTAGATAATTTCCTGTGGGGCTACGTCAAGTCTATGGTCTATGCCAACAAGCCAGCGACGAGTGATGAACATCGTAGGAATATCGAACCTGAAATTGCAGCAGTATCGGCCGATTTATGCTTGAAAACCGTCGAAAATTGGGTTCAGCGTCTGGACTTCTGAAAGGGTGCCCGTGGTGGCCATGCAAAAGAAATCGACTTCCATACATAATGGCGTCGAACGTAGTTTCACAGGAGTAAACAATTTCATTGGTATCTAAAACCGGTTTTGTTTTATTTAAAAAAACCATTGTAGCGCTCTTATTGAAAAACCCGTTATATATGTGCGTGTCTATCGTTTACACTAAACGGGTCTCCTAATTTTCCGATAAATCCGATGTATGTGAGGGTTAGTTTGCAGTAGAAGAAACAACTTTTACGATCAACATTTTTCATTTGTTGGACAAGTATTGACTTTTGTAGCCAACCATCACACTAAGTAACAAGTGAAATATATTTGGGACAAATATGCGGTTACTTCAGTTAAATTACCTGTTTGTACTGCTTTCAAACATCAAGGACAGGTATAGAGATATTCACAAGTATTAACAAGTTTTTCTAAATGTATATTTTTTTTCTTGCCAGAATATAGATAAATACCTGACATCTAAAAATCTGCTCTCAAAAAAGAATAAACAACTTTTTGGGTAAATTCTGATACGAAAACACACATGTTTTGCAAGATAACAAACTCTGTCGGCAACAAAAGCTATAATATCATTTCAGAATCTAATACGTTATAAATAGCTGGCGCTCTATAGACTTAAGTGTCAGTACGATACATATATATAAAACTTTAAAAAGCAACATGAAATTTATTTTACCAATTGTGGTTATTTTGGCAGTAATAGCTAATTTTAAAAATGCTCCCTTTCATGTTGGCTCGCGTTATGGCAAATAGTTTCCCAGCAAATTAGTGATAATGAGATGATGACAATAAAAATAATTCTGCAAACCTGAAAAAGTGTGTTAATTTTTATTTTATACTAATTCGCCTATTTGAGATTGGGAGTGAGATCCATTGATGATCTTCAGATGGTATCAATTCAGGCATAATAGTTGGGCATCTGATGATGAACTTGTCACGGAGTTCGAAACTTGTCATGCCAGTGAGTGTTATGGCTCTTTTTGGTACTTTTTATGCACTTTTGTGGTACACTATGTACTTGTGATACATTTTATGTTGGTTGGGTGGTTGGTTGAAAAGGCTGCAAGCTAAAGAAACGCATTGTGATACCTGCAGTTTCCTCTCTAGCAACTATTGACTAGTCGTCTAGCCAATTTGCCCTTTCAATGAATTTGTCTATAAGACATACTTCTCAGTCCTGCCAGAGCAGGGCAATCCAAGAGAAGGTGTTTCGTCGTTTCCTCGTCCTCGTCCTCTTCCATGCAACATCTACAGACAGTGGAGTTTCTATGTTCCAATCTTAGGGCGTGTTCCTATCATTCTGGATAACATGCCTCTCGGCAAGTTAAGTAGTTGCCTAGTCCTCTTCCTGTCCACCTGCGGCCAGAGGACCCCGGCTTGTTTGCTAGTTGAAGTAAGTTCCCACTTGTCCTTGAAAATATTATCGGCCCACTGCCTGATCTGCAAACGGCAGGTAGAGATTGGCATACTAATAACACCTTCTTTTGCCGGAAGAACCTGTGCCGTAGTACCCTGTCTAGCTAACGCATCCGCTACGCAATTACCTGGAATGTCGCTGTGTCCCGGTACCCAGGTGAGCCTGATGTCAAAATACTCTGCCATCACCCTAAGTGATGAGTGACATTCTTTCACCGTCAGGGACGCAGCAAACATGGCTTCCAGGGATATTATGACAGCCTGGCTGTCTGTGTAGATACATATTCTCCGGAGGGTTGTGACACTACTTTTCAGTAGTTCAGCAACCTCCAGTATGGCGGTAATTTCCGCCTGAAATACACTACAGTGATCAGGCAGCTTGAAGGAGATATTTACATATAAGTCCGGTGAATGGACACCATAGCCAACTTACTCGTCCAACTTTGATCCATCCGTGAACAATTTGATACTAATGGTGTCCCCTTCCAGTGACTTTTTCCAAGTATTCCTGTTCGGAATAGAAGTCCTTAGGTTTGTCGCTGGTAGAAGGTAGAGGATACAGTAGTCCGTTTTTACGGGAATAGAGTTGATCCGGTGTAGTAATTCAGCGTGTCCGAAATGCCCTGATATCAAAACGCCACAATCACTGATTCTCACCAGGGATGTTGCTGCTGCCGATTCGGCCATGATAAGAGGAGTACAGAAGTCCAGGATAGCACAAAGTGCAGTGCCTGACGTTATGCCCATTACCCCACTAACGCTAATCAGTGGTGATCTTTGAAGTTTCATGAAGGAATTCAGAATATATTTCTTCTATGTACTTCTTGCTCAATGTGTAATTTTTTGGTACATTATTTTTACTTTATGGTTGTTTTTAGGACACTTTGATACAAAATATGAAATTTTTGGAACAACTTGTCTGCTTGCTGTTACCTTTTATATAATTTTTGCTGTATATTCTTTAAGTACTTACCTAGATGGCCACAAACACCCTAGAGGGGTCAAGGGCCATACAAAATGAGGATATGAAGTTGGTAACACCAAACTCTCGTTGGCAAGTCTTGATCGTCTTACTTTTCGAAGACCATCAAGTACGTTTTCGAATACCTTTCGCACTGGTTCATTTTGATCCATTCTACCGACATGGCGAAGCCAGCGTAAACGCGATATTTTAAGACGCATAATTACGTTGATGCCGTGATACAGATTCCGTTGTCTATTGTAGGACAATATATTTTTCGGTGCATTTTTCTCTCGAAGACTCCCAGTGATGTTTCATCAGTATGCGATATGACCCAGGATTTTGCACCATAAAGCACGATAGGTTACATGAGAGTCTAATATCCTTGGATCTTCGTTTCTCGAGAGAGGTTCTTATATGTGAAGTGCTTGCTTAGCCCGAAATGATACCAGTTTGCAAGCACAATTCTCCTTGGATTTCCAGGCTGACGTTATTGCTTCTCTTCACTGCCGATACGGGGTAAACAAACTGGTCCAGTACCTTGAAATTATAACAGTCGTCGAAGTTTACCCTTTCGTCCAATTGGATGGATGTTCTGCTTGTTGAACCCATTAATTCGGTCCTGTCCTCGTTTATTGTCAAGCACACTTTTGCTGATTCCTTCTCCATTCTCGAAAATCCTGCTTTAACTTATGGCAAATTTCGCCCAATGATGTGTAAATCGTTTTATTAGCGTTAACTACAACTATTCCCACGATGGTCGCAATTAAAATGTTGAAGAGATCGCATGATTGGTTGACGCTCTGCGTTAATCATCGCCTAGTACTAAATGGCTCGATAAGATCTTTTACAATCTCTACCGAGAATTTCGTGTTGGCCAGTTTCATTCTACTACGGTGTATGAGATTAGTAGGAATACCAAGCTTCAACAATGTTTGGTACTAATTCCCCCTTATCGGGCTATCGAAGGCAGCTTTTTAATCTACAAAGAGCTTGTAGGTGTCGATTTACCATTCGAAGGTTTTCTCCAGGATTTGTCGTATGTTGAATATCTGGTCGGTAATTGACGTTCGGTCGACGTGGTCATCAGTGGTGTAATGGTAGTGTGCGCAAGTCTGGTGCACAAGAACGTGGGTTTGATCCCTTCTCTGACCACCTTAAATTTCTTTCGACGGCGGTCACCTCGCTTAGTGACGGCGGCATTATCGAGTATTTATCCATGAAAAGGCTTCTCGAAATACCGTTCGGAACCAGGTCTACATCTACACTGATAAGGTCCTATCAGGTCTGAAACAAACGGGATTAGTCCTTCGCACATTTCGCGAGAGAGAACCTTGTATGCGATGGATAAAAGACATATTTCACGATATTTCGTGCACATACTCGGGTCACCGTTTAAAAAAAAAAAGAACACACTATGCGATGACTCCAATCGTAGGGCATGCATTCGTCTAGCCAGATTTTGCGTATGAGCTGATGTATGCACCTTTCAAACGGTAGTCCACCAGCGCCAGTGGATTTGTTTTTCTTAAGCCGGGAAATTGCAGTGCTAACTTCGCCTTGGCTAGGAGACGGACAGATGACGCCATCGTCTTGTATGTGCTATATATCTATATTCAAGTCTCCTTGGACAAGTAAAGCTTAGAGGTGTTCTATTATTATTCCCCACATAGTGTGCACATCTGTGGTAAGATTCCCGTCGTTGCCTCTACAAATGGGGGGCCCTTATCCATGGCCGTTGCTTTGGCTTTGTACTCTTTGTGTAGAATTTACGGATCTTATTCTGCCTTCTGATAAATTCAATTTGCTTCCTCTCACGCTTTCTCCACAACCCTTTTTTTCTTCTTAAACAAACGGGTTTCCTCTCTCCTCTTCTCCTTATACCACTCTGTCACGGCTCGCATTGCAACTGTCTGGAGCATTTCCATATGCGCAGCCTTCTTTTTGTTACCTCCCAGGTGACACTCTTTAACGTATCATGGTTTATCTTTAAGCGGGTTTTCATAGCCAAGTCTGGTATCTGGTATAGAGTGTGAATTGCACTTCCACTGCGCTTCAGGATCATGAGTCGTGGGTGCATTCAGCACCAGTATCTGAGTGAACTTCTCTGCATAGGCTATCCCTGCTAATTGCGGTTTTTCCATGTCCAGCTTTCTATATGTCTAGTTTCGTACGACTTTCGCACTGCTTAACCTTGTGCGAACTTTTGCTGCAACCAGGTAGTGATCCGAATCGAAATTATCTCCTCGAACCACACGTACGTCCATTACACTAGTGGAGTGCCTTCCATCAACTACCAGGTGATCAGTACATTATTTGTACTCTTTAACTTTTAGAGAGTCGAAAGAACTGACGACTGCTCCTTTTTCGCACCTACTTCAGAGCGCGCACGCTGAAAAATCTATCGTTTATTGTTGTGTGGTCCCAAATATAATATACTTGTGTGCAAACATATTGTGTTTTCTATTTGTTTGAGACCCAGCGATTAATATATGTGTAGCCGTCGGTGGTGCAACAGATAGTGTGCGCGCCTCTTGTACATGAGACCCTGGGTTTGGTCGCTGCTCTGACCACCTTAAATTTCTTTCGGCGGCAGTCACCTAGCATAGTGACGGTGACATAATCGAGTATTTAACCATTAAAAAGTTTCTCAAAATATTGTTCGGAATCGGTGCCTTTGCAATGCCTAGTTTCTATACATTGGAGCGAGAAGCTGAGAATATCATTTCTCTAAACAAATCATTTTCAATATGATAATAGTCATGTTAATGTCATAACAAAGCTTTGTCAACTCCACTGGTTTGTGTCTTTGCTGGTTAGATTTGGTATGTAAAGGGTTTTTCAACAGAGACGCTACAAAAGTAAATCGATAGGGACCACAAACAACAGAATATATTTTCTCCCGCTCTTTTGACATTTCTCTTCAGTAAGGTTTGCCATTTTATCGTGGAAAGATATACCAGCCAACAACGAGTCGAAATTATTAAAATTTACTACCGAAATTTGGAGTCAGTGGCCTCAACATTAAGAGCGCTACGTCCAATTTATGGTCTTCAGCGATGACGCTCATTTCTGGCTGAATGGCTTCGTCAATAAGCAAAATATGCGTTATTGGTCAGACAGCAATCCACATGTAATCCATGAGTCATCATTGCATCCCGAAAAAATTACGGTTTGGTGCGGTTTATGGGCCGGCGGTGTCATTGGGGCGTACTTCTTCCGTGATGATCAAGACCGGCACATTACTGTGAATGCGAATCGCTACCGTTCCGAATATCCGAATATTTTTGGCCCCAATTGGATTATATGGACTTGGAGGACATGTGGTTCCAACAGGATGGTGCCACAAGCCACACAGCGAATGCCACAATCAATTTATTGGAAACCAAGTTTGGTGAACGTGTTATCTCACGAAATGGCCCGGTCGATTGGCCGCCTCGGTCGTGCGATTTGGCGCCGTTAGATTATTCCCTGTGGGGCTACGTCAAGTCAATGGTCTATGCCAACAAGCCAGCGACGATTGATGAACTTCGTACGAATATCGAACGTGAAATTGCAGCAGTATCGACCGATTTATGCTTAAAAACCGTCGAAAATTGGGTTCAACGTCTGGACTTCTGCAAGCTTGCCCGTGGTGGCCATGCAAAAGAAATCGAGTTCCATACATAATGGCATCGAACGTACTTTCACAGGAATAAACAATTTCATTGGTATCTAAAACCGGGTTTGTTTTATTTAAAAAAACCATGGTAGCGCTCTTATTGAAAAACCCGTTATATATGTGCGTGTCTATCGTTTACACTAAACGGGTCTCCTAATTTTCCGATAAATCCGATGTATGTGAGGGTTAGTTTGCAGTAAAAGAAACAACTTTTACGATCAACATTTTTCATTTGTTGGAAAAGTATTGACTTTTGTAGCCAACCATCACACTATGTAACAAGTGAAATATATTTGGGACAAATATGCGGTTACTTCAGTTAAATTACCTGTTTGTACTGCTTTCAAACATCACCGACAGGTATAGAGATATTCACAAGTATTCACAAGTTTTTCTAAATGTATATTTTTTTTCTTGCCAGAATATAGATAAATACCTGACATCTAAAAATCTGCTCTCAAAAAAGAATAAAAAACTTTTTGGGTAAATTCTGATACGAAAACACACATGTTCTGCAAGATACCAAACTCTGTCGGCAACAAAAGCTATAACACAATTTCACAATGA
This sequence comes from Phaonia tiefii, assembly GCA_963931995.1. NCBI lineage: Eukaryota > Metazoa > Arthropoda > Insecta > Diptera > Muscidae > Phaonia > Phaonia tiefii. Next base: position 246,310,582 of record OZ008370.1, on the reverse strand, counting down.
AATACGTTATAAATAGCTGGCGCTCTATAAACTTAAGTGTTAGTACGCTAGATATATTCAAAACTTTAAAAAGCAACATGAAATTTATTTTACCAATTGTTGTTATTTTGACATTATTAGCTAATTATACTAATGCTCCCTTTCATGTTGGCTCGCGTTATGGCAAATAGTTTCCCATCAAATTGGTGATAATGATATGATAACAATAAAAAATAATTCTGCAAACCTGAAAATGTGTGTTATTTAATTTTTTTTTATTCAAACGCAGCGTTTATTATTTTATACTATTCGAATATATACATAAATTGCATATTTGAGATTGAGATCCATTGATGATTTTCCGATGGTATCAATTCAGGAACAGTAGTTTTCGCACTGGTTCATTCTGATCCATTCTACTGGCATGGCCTAGCCACCGTAAACGCGCTATTTTAATATGCATAACCACGTCGATATCCGGATAAACATTATACAGCTCGTGGTTTATCTGACGTCTATACTCGCCGTTTTCTATTATACGACCATATATTTTTGGGAACTTTTTACTCTCGAAGACTCCCAGTAATGTTGCATCAGTATGCGATATAACCCAGGTGTTCATTTAAGGTGCCTGGACATAGCACTCATCAACGTACTCAGCATATAGAAGATGTGCTTTATTTGCGTGAGAGTTAAATTCTGGTCACCATAAATGAGTGGTAGGAAAAACCGCAAACAGACAGAAATGATGTCGCTGTCGAATTGTACACAATGCGCAAGCAGAGACTGGGTTGGTTACCACTGCTCTAAATGAACTATATAGTTCATGACCTACCCCACCCTAGTATCTAGGTACTTCGGAACGTTCAGACTGATAGCTGTGTCTTGCAATTTCGTCCATTTTGGATATTGCTTCGTATGTGAAGCCTATTTCTCCTCCGTCCTGGGGCATTTCTGGATTAAGACTCTTTGTTAGAATAACATGAAACTCAAAAAAATCAGTTTATTAATTCTAAAAATGATAAAAGATGCAATTGTATAGTTTTGTCACAAATCGTTTCTTGGTGATTATAGAAATTTTCGAAAAATGTTCATTATAAGTTCATTATATGTTTTGAGCCCTTAGGTCACGAATCATCACTAAGGACCATGTTAGAATATCAGTGCCAATTAAACGATTCACGGAGAAAGAAATGGAATGAAACGGTCTCTGCCATGGTAATGAATGAGAAGTTCAAACCTACAACGTCAAAGATATTGCTCTAAGTGAAAAACTGTTGGTTTTATGGGAATATAGGAGGAAAGGCCTCTCTAACATATTCTCCCAAACATATTCCGCAGGAACCATGAATATGTTTGGTACACTCTTCAAACATTCATGTATTTGAAAGTTACAAATCCACTTGTATTTAAATGTAAATAGTATCATGTTTACTGACAACGAAACGTACAAAAATATGCGTTCTTCATCCCAAGCATCCTTATACTTACGTGGAAGCATTCCCGTGTTTCCCTCAAACCTGCATGTACTTACTTGGACACATATGCGTATTTCCTTCCAAACATAATAATATTTAAAAAGGAATTATTTTTTGATTTCAATATATATGTATTATTTATTATAATTAATTTTATCAATATAAATCCACATTTATAAATAATAAATTCAAAAAATAAATAAAAGATTTAAAACGGCCCTTTTTACATTTACTTGCATTGAATGCATTATTTTCTTTTTTTTATGAAATGAGAATCTGCTTCTCATTTCTTTGTTGTCTCTCACGTTTTTATTTTCAGAAGGTTTCAGCTATGCGTTGGTTATCACTATGCGCTATTCTAATGTATAAGTACAAATCTAGTTCATGCAAGCCAAGCGTGTATTAATAATTTGAGTTTTTTTTTATTACATTTCACAAATGGTCCGCCGTTCCTATTTTCGCAGCAAAGGCTTGGAAAAACTAAGGGCTTCACGTTGTTGCCTTTTCACACTTACACGATAGACTATTTGGGCCGCAAACACATATATTATAACATATTCATCATTCTGTCTCAAACATGTAATATTGAATAGCAAACACAATATGTTTGTACACAAGTATATTATATTTTCGACCAGCTCCAAACACATGTTATATTTGGATTTAAAAAACAAAAAACGAGAGATTTTTCAGCGTGTAGTATCGAGCTCCGTGACAAATTCACGGAATTGGTACCAGCGGTATATCAACAATCGTCTATATGCAAATACGTACGCGAATTAGTATCGATCAAAAATTCCTAAGTATCAAGTCATACAGAAGAGCTCAATTATTCCAACACTAGAACGGCAGGCTTTCTTCCTCCTTGCTCTTATTTTCATCCTGCTTTCTTGAATACATGCGGTACTTTCAGGTTAAGTTTTATTCTACAACACACAGTTTTGTATTTTGACGTAGAATACGTCTTACCTTACGGTATGAGGAGTCATGTCAGGTTTTTATTGTTGTAATCTTTATTTCATTGAATTTGAGGAAACGGCTAGATGAATTTTTTTAAAATTTTTTTTGTAGGTAAATGAAGATGTTATCTTTCGTTTGATATACATTTCATATTGGTTGATATATTTCTAGTATTTTAATTTCTCAAATGAAAATTGTTTAAACACATACACTCAAACATATGTGTGGTGTTTGGTTGAGTGTTTTTGGTTGCTCAACATTGCTTAGGAACAGCAAGCTAATGTTGCTTGGCAACATGTATCTAGTAAAAAGTGAAACAAACAGTAAGCTAACGTAATAAAGCTTTTTGGCGAAAGCTTCAATAAAGCTGTTGTAACATTAATTTTGAATTGTAAAGCGTAAAGCTTTCACACAACGCTCGAATGCTAATGCGAAGACTCGATAAGGTAAACCTTTTTTAATATTAGGGCGGCCCTCTCAACATTCGCAGAACTTATTTCAATAAAAATATTAATTAAAATACATAAATTAAATTAAGTTTAAAAAAATTGAACATAATATTTTTTTTTTTAAACGGACTTGAATCAAATGCCGTTGGTAAATATAAAAATTACAGCAGACAGTTGTCCGAGGCCTTCGGCCACGGACTGTCCCTGCAGGTTGTGTCAGAGACACGGCCATTAAGTTTAACGTAGAATACGCCATCCGATAAGACAGAAAACATATATAACAATAAATGATAAATAATATAAGCAAATGAATTTATTGTTATATATGTTTTCTGTCTTATCGGATGGCGTATTCTACGTTAAACTTAATGGCCGTGTCTCTGACACAGCCTGCAGGGACAGTCCGTGGCCGAAGGCCTCGGACAACTGTCTGCTGTAATTAGTGGCATTAGTTTTTGAAAGACCGGACTAATGCCAAATACGTTTGAAAATTTTTCCCCTATGACAGAAATCATACGACCATTCTGCTTTTAGTTTTCAATGGAATTGGAGAAAGCGGAAATATATTTTTGCAAAATGACAAACAAACCAGGTGTTTCGAAATAATAAAGAATAGACATATAAAAATATAGTTATAAACAAAAATGGCAGCATGCGAAATAACCAACGAAATAAACGCCTGCACTTTTTTGAGCGAAATTAAAAAATTACAGAAGTCTAAAGGGCACCTTAGACCAGCGTTGTCGGGCCGAAATTCGAGTCAGGTCGAGTCAACTCCCAGTGTAAGGTACGGCCGGGCAGTCGGCCGACTAGTCGGGGAAAAATCAAAACTAGTTTGATTTACAGATAGTCGGCCGGAAAGTCGGTTAGTGTAAGGTGAAACAATGCCCAACACAAAACTCGGCCTGCCTAATTGTTGGCCGACCAGCCCACAGGTCTAAGGTAACCTTTACAGATCTGTTAAAATATTGTCTGCAAATCGTTGTCCTCAAGATTACACCATTCCATTCGCTCTCCGCAAATGCAAATTTTGATATATTCAGCGATATCTCTAATGGCGTTTAATGTCTAGAGGTTTCTCGACAGCGCGGTTACTGGTTTTAATTTATTTTCTGCTGTAATGATTTTGCTAATGTACCTTTTGTAAATAACCCCATCATTATAAATAATAAATAAAGCACCAGTATTTAAATTTTTAATTCAGTTTTTATTTATATCTTATTTTTGCAATTCAGCGACCTGCCAATGATTTCAATGAAGCTCCAGTTAGTTCATTTTTTTCTCCAGGCTTTATTTTCTCATCCAATTCCAAAGCGAAGGCAGCTAAATATCCCAAAAATACCACAATTACCAATGCGAATTTCATGTTGTCTCCGACCAGAAAATCGAACTTGTTGAAAAGGAATTCTATGGAGTTAGTATAAGCCAAACGCTAATAGGTGCCCTATATATACTGTTTGAGAGTCTTCTGTTAATAGCAGAATTTCCAAAAATAATACCTTAATGTACTGTGTGCATAATTAAAATACAAAACAAAACATTTTATTGGAAACAATTGTAGTATCTATAGCTTTATAAATCTTAGTTAGCAACCAAAACTTTGGCTAAAATTTGGAGTTTTATTATCACAGCGCGATAGTTATACCGGTTTAGTTATACGAGATTGCTGTACAATTTAAACTAAAGTCGTATACACTGTTTGAACACATGGGTTGTTTAATATTTACACAATTTAAAGAACTTTATGATTTTAAAACATGCCATTTTTCTATACAGGAAACTAAACTTCAATCTATTTAAATTTACTCTAGCCCAGTTTTTATTTCATATAAATCATATTTGCTCACGTATTAATGTATGGGAAGTTCATATACTACTATCTACGTTTTTTAAATTTATATTATTTTCAAAAAAGTCGACTTAAATCAATAATACAAAGTTAATAAATTTCACGTATCTAGACTCACTAATCAGAATCTACAGTTTTTCCCCGAATCCGAACTATCATTTATAGAGAAGCGTTTTCACAGCTAACTACTTGATAGGTTTACCGTCACTGCACTGAAAGGAAACCACTTCATCGCATGGATGAAAGATATTCGTTAATGTTTTACGTTCCTGTAATGTTTAACATTTCATAATGCAAACATTGGAATTACCACAATGTTTTTATAATATTATAAAAATAATATTCACATCAGTGACCATCAAATTGGTCCACGGCTGTTACTGAGGCGAATTTTAATACTACTGAGGTATAGAAACTTTATAATAATGCCAATGGTTGTGTTTGATGAATTTCAATACCACCTGTACGCAATCCACCGGCAGTCATTCGATGTGAAGGATTTTCCAATTTGAGTGATATGATTTCTTTAAAAAAAACACACTAATTATTAGGGATATTCAAATGTTTTTACAATCGATACAATTAAGTTCTGACTAAACCGTCTTCTTTTGAAGGAACGAATTCGATGAACCCAATTCGCGAGCACTTTTTCCACTAATTCAAGTCGTCTGCCATGAATAGCACGTTCAATGTTGACTTGTAAAGCTTGAAGAGAGTCTGGTTTATTACTAAAGACCAATGACTTCAAATGACCCCACAAGAAATAGTCTAATGGTGTTAAAACTTCTTGAAATAATCGAATCTCCAAAAATTTTTCGCACTAATTAGGTTGTTGCACGTGCTGTGTAGCACGTAGCCCCGTCTTGTTCGCACCAGATGTTGTCAAGATCAACTTTTTCCAATTTCCATCATAAAAAGTTGGTTATCCTAGATCTATACCACTCCCTATCGACAGTAACGGTGTTACCAGCTTCATTTCGAAAGAAGCATGGACCGTCGATTCCACCAGACCAAAAACCACACCAAACTGTCAATTTAGGTGAATGTAGGTGAAAGGGAGACAGAATATACCCCGGACATGTTCGTTGCTGTTGGGACATGATATTTGAAATGTATACCTGCCAGAAATATAATGTGTGATGTGCGATAAGACACATAAAGTGCGAACATGTCCGTGGCATATTGTGTCTCCCTTTGCCGGGTGTAAAATATATAACTGAACTCTTCTTGCCCACATGACATGCTAACCCATTTTGGTAAATGCATGAAACAAGAGAATTGTTGCCTAACTTCTACAGATTTCTACAATGTTAAAGAATTTAGAATATGTCATATTACATCGTTTATAAGGACCTAGTCCAGTATCAATGGTCTTGACATTTTTTGAAAAATTTCTGCTTCGTATTTTGAACAACATATGTGAAAATTAAAGTATAAAAGTTTTCCAAATGTCCTTGAAATCTATATAAATAAAAATGAAGCCTCAAAATGTGATGTGCTCGCTAAACTCGAAAACGCGTGGACCGATTTCAACCAAATTTTCACACATTGTAGACAGTGTTACGGAAAAGGTTTTTGTGCAGTTTGCTTAAAATCGGAACACGCATGCGTGAGTTAAGCGTACACACGCATCACATGGAATTGCTTATACGAAGCGTATAGCTAAGCTCTTTCTTTTAGCTGCCCCCATTGGTTGAGTAACACGTATTGAATTTTCATCACGCATATTTTTCGATATTTTTTGCGCTTTTTTGAGAATTTTTTGGATTTCCTGTTGAATTTTCTGAGAATTTTTTGGATTTTCTCTTGAATCAAGGTGAGCACATTTAACAACAAGTGACAATAAAAGTGTAAAAATAAAATTGTGTGTGATAATAATGGAAAATTTTGGTGTGTCAGCAAGGCTGGAAAGAGTGTCAATGTTTGTTTGACTGCAAAAAAATCCATTTTTGTTTTCTTTGTAATCAAAATAAAACACGTAACAATCTTTGCCGAAAACAATATAGCATGTTTGTGTTTTTTTTAGTCTAAATACAATGGAATGCTTAAAGAATTGTGTTTAATCGATAATATTTTGAAAGCATATATTCAAAAAATACATCCGTTACTTAGATGAATCCAGATTTGTGTTTGGCAATTTTTTCCTTTATTCTTAATTAACAAAGACGTGTTACTTATGATTATTTACAACAGGTGGCGCCATTAATTGCTAATTGATTAAGTGTGTTACATAGCAATTCATTTGAATTATTTAGTTTTCTTTAAGACTTCTTCAATGTGAAGACAATATTATTGATGAGTAAAGAAGTATATTTTCTTAAATACATAAAAATAAATTTCGGTTTCATTAATAATTTTAGAAAATGCCGGCAAGAGCCAGAAGTAATCTGGGACGTAGTACACGTAATGCATTAAGAGTTCAAAATCAAAGAGCAAATGAAACAGAACAAGAACATGGCGATAGAATAAGTAGAGGTAGACATCAACGGGAGAGATCACGTTCAGAGATTCGACCAACCAATATTGCCTCATGCACACATTTTGATTTGGTTAGCGGAAAAAATTACCGCAAATCAAATTACTGATATCATTTCTGCTGAGATCCCAGATGAAACTGTTGATCGAGAACTATATCACATTGTTACAAAAAATATGGTTCATGGTGCATGTGGTGCAAAATATAATATGGTCTCGCCATGCATGGTTGATAATAAATGTTCTAAAAGATATCCAAGACAATTAGTTCCCGAAACAATTACTGGCAACGATCCGTTATATCGTCGAAATTTGGAAAATGGACAAAGAGTTTATTTCAATGTTGATAATGCACAGCAAATTGCAGAACGACCACCAGCAACATCACTAACCGCATTTTTTGAATTATGTGAAAGTGATGCATTTGCAAGGACATTATTGTATTCGGATGTGCCAAAATATTATACTTGGAATGCATCGTCAAAAAAATGGCTGAGAAGAAAGAGAGGTACACCTGTAGACGGATACCCTTGGTCGACTTTACGCAGTACATCCCAGCCAAGCCGAGTGTCGACTTTACGCAGTACATCCCAGCCAAGCCGAGTGCTTTTATTTGCGTTTACTGTTGGTTAATGTTCCTGGACCAAGATCGTTTTTAAGTTTGAAAAGAGTCAATGGACGTCTATTTCACACTTATCGTCAAGCATGCGAAGAATTGAATTTACTTGAAAATGATAACCATTGGGATTCAACTCTTCTGGATGCATGTGTTTCAAATTCACCTCATCAGATAAGATCATTATTTTCGATAATCATTACATGTTTCCCATCTAATCCATTACATTTATGGCGAAGTTACCGTGACTATATGACTGAAGATATCTTAAACCAAATGCGTCAAATTCACCGAGATCAAAATTTAAATTACACCGAAGAAATGTATAATGAAGCACTTATTAAACTGGAAGATATGTGTTTGATTATAGTAAACAAAAATTTAGCTGAATTGGGTATGATTGCACCAATACGATCAATGCATGATGCCTATAATCAAGATTTGCGACGCGAACAACAATTTGATCGGAATGAATTAAACACTTTTGTAACATCAACTTTACCAAATTTGAATCAAGCACAAAGACATGCATATGACACAATTATGGGGAATATTGAAAACGTAACAGGTGGCATATTTTTCTTAGATGCTCCAGGCGGAACAGGAAAAACATTTTTGATTTCATTGATATTGGCTACCATAAGATCACAAAACAATATCGCATTAGCTCTTGCATCTTCTGGAATTGCTGCTACATTGTTGGATGGTGGACCTACAGCTCATTCGGCCCTGAAATTGCCACTAAATATGCAATTTAACGAACAACCAACGTGTAACATATCTAAGAATTCTGGAATGGGAAAAGTTTTGCAACAGTGCAAGATTATTGTTTGGGATGAATGCACCATGGCACATAAAAAATCACTGGAAGCCTTAAATAGAACTCTGAAGGATTTTCGTGTAAATCAAGCAATATTTGGTGGTGCTTTGATTCTATTGGCCGGTGATTTCCGACAAACATTGCCTGTAATTCCAAAATCAACGGCAGCAGATGAATTGAAAGCATGTTTGAAATCGTCTAATTTGTGGAGACACGTTCAAAAATTAGCGTTGACCACTAATGTGCGTATTCAATTACACAATGATTCATCAGCAGCAGAATTTTCAAGGCATTTATTAGACATCGGAAATGGTAAATTACCTACGAATGTTAATTCTGGCATGATTACACTTCCAAATAACTTTGTGAACTAACTGAATCAAGAGAAGAATTCATTAGAAATGTATATCCAAACATTGTGCAGAATTATAAAAATGGTTGAGTGAAAGAGCAATATTGGCAGCGAAAAATAAAGATGTTGCTGAAATTAATGAAAAAGTTGTAAATGATATTCCGGGTCAAATCTTAACATACAAATCAGTCGACAGTATTACGAACCCACACGATGTTGTGAACTATCCGATTGAGTTTTTAAATTCCCCCGATTTGCCTGGATTCCCACCTCATCGGTTACAATTTAAAATTGGTGCTGTTATTATTATGCTTCGCAACATAAACCAACCTAGATTATGCAACGGAACACGGTTAGCAGTAAAAAAGCTTATGAATAATCTGATTCAAGCAACAATTTTAAAAGGAAAATACAAGGGAGAAGATGTTTTAATTCCACGCATACCAATGATTCCCCCAGATTTGCCATTTGCTTTTAAAAGACTGCAGTTTCCCATACGTCTTGCGTTTGCAATTACGATAAATAAGGCACAAGGTCAATCATTTCAACTGTGTGGAATCGATTTACAATATCCATGTTTTGGACATGGTCAATTGTATGTTGCATGCTCCAGAGTAGGAAAGCCATCAGTATTATTCATTTATACATCAAATCAAGGCAAAACAAAAAATGTAGTTTACCCAAAAGCATTGGAATAGAATAAGTGGGAGAATGTTTGTTAATAAATGATGGAAAAAAATTAAAATTTATCTTTTAATTTATTTTAAAAAAAATTTCAAAAAATTAATTGTTAATAAATGATGAAACAATAACAGCTGGCGTAGCAGTTGAGGGTCCGCTCTTTATATATATTATTTTTTGGTGAAGAAAGATTTTGCGTATTTAGGTTTTGTTTTCTGGTAATTTTTAATTATTGAACTATATCACATTATTTAATTCTGAGGCGGTACGAAGTTCGCCGGGTCAGCTAGTTTTTTATAAAATATTTACTTAGTATATGCAACAACATATCTGAATATTAAAGTGTGAAAATTTTCAAAACTTCTTTTTAATTTTCTGAGAAGTTTTCATATATATGCCGGATATTGGGTTTCTTCCATTTTAAGGACCCAGTCCAGTTTCAATGTCCTTGAAATTTTTTATAGAATTTTTCTTTAGGATTTGCAACAATATGTGTGAATATTAAAGGGGGGAAAATTTTCCAAAAATTTTTTCAATTTTCGCCTGGATGACTAAAGAAATTTTCGAGAAATGGCTTCTTGATCAAGACAAAGAGTTTCGTTTGAAAAAACGAAAGATTTTACTTTTTGTTGACAATTGTACGGTATACCCGAAAGATATTCAAGATAAATTACAGAATATAAAGCTTGAATTCTTTCCTCCAAACTTAACGTCAGTATTGCAGCCTCTGGACCAGGGAATCATCAAAAGCATTACTACTGTATCAATATAACATTGCTAGATGCAATAAACGATCTTTGCAATGTATGGAACACACAAGTGTCAATTTCCCAAAGCTTCAAAAAAACCGGTTTTGTTAAAAGCACACTAATGGAAAATTCAAATGATTGGGACGTAGAGGATTTCTTTAGTCTCGCGGAACTGAAAGAAGTTGGGAATCTCAATAACGTTTCTTGGGAGGACTACGCAAGCACTGATGAGATTTTGGGCGTAGTGGGTCATTTAACAGACGAAGAAATCTTACAAAATGTGATGCAAGAAAAGTTTTGAATGGCAGAAAGTAAGGCAACAAAAAGTGAACTTATATGTATTTTAGCTGACGCAGAGGCTTATTTTTTGTACCTGATGGTGATGGTAATGAATCTGATAACGACATCGATACACACGATACACCGCCAACAATTGCCGCGACCATGGATGCGGTCAAAACTATCAGAAATGTTATTTGCTCCAAAGCAGGAGTACCGAATAGTATATTTCAGTCATTAAACAATATAGAAAACTTTATTGAAAAAGAAGAAGACTTAAACAGAAAACAAAAACTTATTACTGAATATTATCTTAGATAAAATACATATATAAAATGTAAATAGATACATATAAAAATGTCTAATATCCATAATTCGAATTTTCCCTAACTCGAAGTGTTTTGTCGCTCCCTAGACGATTCGAGTTAGGGGAATTTCACTGAATATGGCGGGAATTGTATTTCGTGGATTTTAAGGACCTTTTCAATATCCTTGACATTTTTTTCCAAAAATGTCTTATCATTACCACTAGAGACGTATATGGAAATAAAGGTGGGAACCCGTTTCTCAAGCGTTGGGCATCTCTGGGACGTCGTTGTGGCGAATTTTGCGAAAAGATCTTGGCCTACATCCTTACAAGATCAAATTGACGCAAGAACTGAATCCGCTTGACCACCATAAGCGTCGTATGTTCGTGAATTGGGCTGAGCAACAACTTGAAAATGATACGGATTTTCATCGGAAAACCATCTTCAGCGATGAGGCTCATTTCTGGCTGAATGGCTTCGTCAATAAGCAAAATATGCGTTATTGGTCAGACAGCAATCCACACGTAATCCACAAGTCATCATTGCATCCCGAAAAAATTACGGTCTTGTGCGGTTTATGGGCCGGCGGCGTCATTGGGCCGTACTTCTTCCGTGATGATCAAGACCGGCACATTACTGTGAATGCCAATCGCTGCCGTTCACTGATAACCGAATATTTTTGGCCCCAATTGGATAATATGGACTTGGAGGACATGTGGTTCCAACAGGACGGCGCCACAAGCCACAAGGCGAATGCAACAATCAATTTATTGGAAACCAAGTTTGGAGAACGTGTTATCTCACGAAATGCCCCAGTCGATTGGCCGCCTCGGTCGTGCGATTTGACGCCGTTAGATTATTTCCTGTGGGGCTACGTCAAGTCTATGGGCTATGCCAACAAGCCAGCGACGATTGGTGAACTTCGTACGAATATCGAACGTGAAATTGCAGCAGTATCGGCCGATTTATGCTTGAAACCCGAAAATTGGCTTCAGCGTCTGGACTTCTGCAAGCGTGCCCGTGGTGTGGTGTCCATGCAAAAGAAATCGAGTTCCATACAAAATGGCATCGAACGTACTTTCACAGGCATAAAGAATTTCATTGGTATCTAAAACCGGTCTTGTTTTATATTAAAAAAAACTATTGTAGCGCTCTTATTGAAATTAGCCCACAAACGAAATATGTGGGCTAGGATGGTTGGCTAACTTCACGCTAGTAAAACGTTTGCTGATGGAGATCTTGGGAAGATCCGTAATAGCTATACAGACAGCCCTGGTATCATTATATAAAATGTAAAATAATGTGAAGAAAATAACTTTGCTTAATATTAACAGGGTCTTGAACTTGAATAAATTTGAAAAAAACTTAAGCTTAATTTTTTAAACTTTATTTGTATAAGTATTCATGAAAATTTCTTCCAAATTCAAAAGAGTTTAGTGTGAATTTTAACTAAATTTATTGATTGAAAATTCAACACTCAATAGAAAAATTAAACGCGATCCACAAATTTAGCTACAGCTATGAAATGTTGATATTGAAACAAGAATAAGAATACTCCATTCAAAGCAATACTATACAATACATATCAATTCAATTTAATCCGGTTCAATTCAATCCCATTCAAAAAAATAAAATTCAATTCTATTCAATCTAGTTCATTTCAATTAAACTCAAGTCAATTCAGTTCGATTCAATTCGATTTAATTCAATTTAATGCAATTCCACCAAATTAAATTAAATCCAATAAATGCAATCCAATTCAATTCAATTTAGTTAAATTCAATTCAATGCAATTGAATGCAATTCAATTCCATTCAATTCTATTCAATTCTATTCAATTCAATTATATTCAATTCTATTCAGTTCTATTCAATTCTATTCAATTCTATTCTATTCTATTATATTCTATTCTATTCTACTCTATTCAATTCAATTCAATTCAATTCAATTCAATTCAATTCAATTCAATTCAATTCAATTCAATTCAATTCAATTCAATTCAATTCAATTCAATTCAATTCAATTCAATTCAATTCAATTCAATTCAATTCAATTCAATTCAATTCAATTCAATTGAATTCAATTCAATTCAATTCAATTCAATTCAATTCAATTCAATTCAATTCAATTCAATTCAATTCAATTCAATTCAATTCAATTCAATTCAATTCAATTCAATTCAATTCAATTCAATTCAATTCAATTCAATTCAATTCAATTCAATTCAATTCAATTCAATTCAATTCAATTCAATTCAATTCAATTCAATTCAATTCAATTCAATTCAATTCAATTCAGTTCAATTCAATTCAATTCAATTCAATTCAATTCAATTCAATTCAATTCAATTCAATTCAATTCAATTCAACTCCATTCAATTCAATTCAATTAAATTAAATTAAATTCAAATCAATTCAATTCAATTCAACTCAATTCAACTCAATTCAATTCAATTCAATTCAATTCAATTCAATTCAATTCAATTCAATTCAATTCAATTCAATTCAAATCAGCTGAACTCAATTCAAATCTACTCAAGTTAATTCAATTTATTTCAATGACATTCAATTAAATTAAATTCAATTTAATTCAATGCAATTCAATTAAATTAAATTCAGTTCAATCCAATTCAATTCAATGCAATTCAATTTTATTCTAAGTTATGCTAAGTTGCGGACCTTGTGGCAAACGCACTATTTCACACCTCCCAAGATTCGAGTATTGATTGCTAAGGCCTATCTTATGCCGTCTCTTCTTTATGGCTATGAAGTATTTGCGAATTGTGATTCAGTCAGCAGAAATAAGCTAAACACAGTCTTCAATAATATTTGTAGATATGTATACGGTATTGGTAAATACGATCATATTTCCCAGCATTCTATCAAACTTTACGGTATCACTCTAGATCAACTATTTAAAGTTCGAACCCTATTGCTCCTTCATAAAATAATATACTCTAAATTTCCAACGTATCTCTTCCGACGCCTTACTTTCACAAGATCAAGCAGAGGAATGAAACTTATTCCCATTCGGTACAAAACACTGACATCTGAATGGCAATTCTTCATAAACGTCATGCCTCTGTGGAACAGTTTACCACACTCAATTCAAAAAACCAGCAACATTACTCAAGTTAAGACACTTATTTTCAATCTTTTCGCAGGAAACACAATATCTTTTATTCATTCATGTAATTCTTTTATTCACTCATGTAATTCTTAAATATTTAGTTCCTGACTTCATAAAAGTATAAAATTAAATTGTCACATAGCTTCATGCCTTGAGGCCTTAAAATTATATTTTATTTTGTCATAGTATTGTATTGTATTGTATTATTCAAATGTTCTTCTTATGCTTTTCTTCTTCATTATAAATTCCTATACTGTAATTAATAAGATTTAAATCTTGCTGTATAGGATATCAAATAAATAAATAAATAAATTACAAGTGAAATAAAGGTGTTTTAATTATAGGTTACATTGCTGGGCGACTTTTCCAAGAACTGTCATATATATTTTCGATTCACAGTGAAATACAAATGTCACTTAACTAAACATTTTTCGTTGTAATTAGTAACGTTGTTTTCCTTTTTTTAAATTTTTGCATAATTATTTGTAAAATATACATGTATTATAACGAAAATGAAAAAAAAATTGTTTTTAATAGTTTAACTCTGTTGGAATCCTACCCCCGGAACCACACAAATTTGGGTTTCGGAGGGGAACATGTTACCATCCGCCACTGATAGTGTACGAAATAGTGTTCGAAACTGGGTTGCAATTTATATTTTATTCGTCATAACATAAAAAAACAACAAATACTTATACTGCCAGGTCCTGACGGAATACTTCCGATTATGCTACAGAAGGTAATAATTAATGGCTCAGAACAGGCAGTTTACGATTAAATCACATCCCGGAAATTTGAAGAAGGCTGAAAGTCATATTCATCCCCAAGGCTGGCAAGAGCGGCTATGAACCTGTAAAGGATTTCAGACAAATAACCCTCTCATCATTGAGTACTAGAATGAATTTATACGAGTATCAGATCGCTACTAACTAATAGCGGTTTATGGAACAGCCACCATGCCCTTATGAAGGTAAAAGATGTAGCTTCTATCTTCTTCCTGGATATAGAGGGCGCTTTTAACCATATCAAAAAGGGATCTGTTATACAAGGCCTAAAAGATATGAATTTCGGCAAAAGTATTATGAGTTGGGTAGACTCAATACGCGGCCCAGATAGATATACGCTCTGTGGTGTAAGGTATCGGCCACTATTTCAGTCTTTAGGGGTACACCCCAGTGTGGGGTGATATCACCGATACTATCGCTAGTGGTTATGAACACTCTACGGGTGGACTTGGGTAACAGAAGAGTACAGGCTGAAAAATTTTCAGCAACATATTGTAGGAAACATGTACATGTTTGAAAGCATTGTTTTCATGAATTGAAGATCTGCTGCCTTTCTGTTTCTTAGTTGTATGTCTCGTTTTTGTATTTAGAGGTTTTTAGCAAGCAACCCAACAATTGGGTTTCAAAAACATATATTAAAAAATAAATAAATGGTTTCCCATTACATCCCATGAAGGGACCGGGGAGAACTTCTCACAATCACTGAGCTGTGCGCTTTCCAGTTTTCACTCACTGATTGGGACCTACAGTTTTACACCGATTCCAAACGGTATTTTGAGAAGCTTTTTCATGCCTATATACTCGATAGTGTCTCCGTCACTAAGCGAGGTGAAATTTTAAGGTGGTTGGAGCAGGGATCGAACCCAGGATCTCCTATACAAGAGGCGCGCACACTACTCATTGCACCAAAAACATATATTATAGCCTATTAATCATTGTGTTTCAAACATGTTACATTGGGCGCAATACAAAAATATAGATTTTGCAGCGTGTAAGGTTAGCCGCATATGCGGATGACGCCGTGGTGTTGGTTACAGCCCCCTTTATGTCCGTGATAAGTGAAGTCATGTATAATATCTTGGCAGGTATCAGCAATTGGGCCACAGGCCAGAATGGGGATAAAACTGCACAGGTAGGCGAACTATTCCACAATATAGATACCGTCACTCAATGGTCAACAATTTGAGTTGTCGAATAGGGCGAAATATTTATTATTATTATTATTATTATTATTTATTAATAGATTAATGAGATAATATGCATTACAATTCAAATTAATTAGTATTATTAAAAGTAGTTATGATATATAATTGGCGAAGCATTTAACAATTAAGTTTAAAAATTTTTAGCAAATTTCTTTCTTTTTAAATAATGCAAATGTAGTTAAGTGTTCTAAATGACTAAATCTCAAATTCTTTCACTGTTAACGTTCTCAATTTCAAACATGATTCTAAATATAAATAGAGCGATTTGAAATTATTGCCATTTAATATATTAATTACTTCATTATAGTCTAGAGAAGTATGACCAATGTGTATTCTTCTTAATTCTCCACAGATAGGACAAAAGCCAATGAGATGGAATGTAATTTCTGATCCGTGCATGTTGCAAATTGATTTTCAGGCATAATGCCATATGGTCAGAATAAGGTTTAGATGCTGAAGAGAAAATATCTACCAATTGTAGAAAGTTATACGAACATATACAATAATCGATCACAGAACTACCCATAACTCCACAGAAGGCATAATCACCTTGAGCATCATCCACCGTACTGCCATTCAGTACGATCGCCCCTTACCTTATCAATTACATCCATAACACGAGGTCCCTGCCGATTTATTATCTTCTAAGATTACTGATATGTGGCAAATCACATAACTCATTCTCATCTATATACTATTCTTCCCCTATATGAGCATTTAGGTCACCCACGATACAAAAGCATCCATCCAAAAAGGTCTCAAAACTTTCAAAATTAATCTTCCAAATTTATAACTAAATTTTCATTAAAACTAATAAACTTTAGTGAAAATTTCTTTCAACTTTCCTTTTTACAACCATTTAAACAATCGCCACTTGCGCGGCCAGCTTTGCGTACTTTAGTTGCTGCAAACCAATGTAAAGTATAATTTTTGAAAAATTATGAAAAATGTAACTGCCGATCAGAAATTACATGTGTTTCGATGACAAAAAATATATCAAATTTATTAACGTATGTAATAAAAGTACCAAAATTTAAGGAATTCTCTAGATTAGATATGATATAGTATATTAAATGGCACGAATCAAATTGCTGTATCGAGGAATTAGCTTTTAGCTTTACTCCTGATTTAATCATTACAGAATACTTCATAGAAGCAACCATATTCCTCAAAAAGCTTCCCTAGATATTCAGCATCATTATTAGTATAAATTGTATCTGCTGCATTGATCATCTTCGGTATAAATATAGGTATATCTGATGACCTTTTAACTTTCCTTTAGCGTTTAGGACGTTAATCGCTTGGGAAGTTGTTTCTAAATGGAGCAGACAAGATTTATATGAAGCAAATATTCTCATTGAAATTACGTTTACTACCACTACTAGAATGTGTTTGTGTATATCCATAACCAGATGGAGCAGCAGTGCAGTTTAAGCCATTCACAATTACAATTGAGGATCGCGATTTAGGGTCAATTACTTCTAGTCGTTATATTTGTTCACGAGAAATCGACAATAGCGTCGTTTATGGTTCATTTGTTTTTTTTGAAACCCTACTTTTAGGATCAGGTAGTAAAACAGCTATGAAGTGTAACAGCAGGTGATACTTCTTTACGAATAGAGTGCGAAATAAAGGAGCACAGTGTTGTTTTGTTAAAATACCACCTCTCTCTCACCATCAATCTGTAGGATTGAATTTCCTCACTCTTTCTCTACAACCGTCATTTTCTCTCTTAAATTAACAGGTTTGCTACCTCCTCTTCTACTTCTACCGTTCCGTAGCGACTCACGATGAAACTGAATAAACCATTGCCATACGTGCCGGGTGTTTTCAACACTTGCAAGGCGATAATCTTCATCGTAAAATGGCTTGACTTTAAGAGGTTTTTCATAACCAAGTACGGTCTATGCAGCAACTGTCACACAGTGGATAACGTACCTTTTTTTTCACATTGACCAATACTCAGCGGATGCCCCCTATAAATGCCGTGCATTGTATTGGACTTAGGAAGTAGGGATAGAGGTGGGAGGAAAAAGGGTATAATGTTTGTTAATGTTTGATTTGAATCTCTCGATATTGAAAGAATTCGGCAATACACCCGCCGGAAGTTTATTCCACATACGAACTGTACGGCTAAAAAACGAATTCTCCCTGTAGTGAGTAGTTCTATCCACAGGCCAAGAAATAACAAATGGATGTGAACTACTGGAAAAGCGCGTTAAGCGATTAAATACTCTTACCTCCGGAATAGAGGCGTGTATCTCATATGAACACTTACCGTGAAAATACCGATACAAAAGTGATACGCAACTCACGTTTCGACGATGCTCTAAGGAAGCAACAGAGTTGGTTACCCTGCTATCTCCTATAAGCATCATCGCTCTCCGTTGTACGCGGTCCAGAAGCTCCAATGTGGACCTAGGGGCACCAGCCCAAATTTGAGAGTTGTATTCCATTTTCGGCCTTATATATGAAATGTATATACTGAGGAGATCAGATGAGGTGAAAAATTTCTTACACCGCTTTAAAAATCCTAAGCACTTGAAAGCTTCTTTGGACACGTTAAATACGTGATCATTCCACCGAACATCACACTGTATTTTCATGCCAAGAACTTCAAGAGCATCTGATTCCCCAATGTCCACACCATTCATAGAAATAGGTGACAGGGACATGTCATTCGTGCGCTTGTGCGATAATATGCAGCACTGGGTCTTACGCTCATTAAATTCGACCCGATTCGACCTACCCCACTCAGTTACCAGGCGAAGGTCCCGGTTGACTGAGTCATTCATCATCAAGTGCTGGTATTCCATGCGGGCCCGGGGATTTATTTGCGTCGAGCTCTGCGAAAACCTTTTTAACCCCACGTGTTCGAAAAAATATCTGAGCCATTGAGCTGGATATGTTGTCAATCACGGGGAGTGGTTGATTGCTATCCGGAAAGAAGAGCTATTTGCAAAAATTTCAGCCAACAGGTTAGCCTTATCAACCGGGTCAGTAAATATATGATCATCTTTAATAAGAGTTGGAATTGAAGAGGAACTGCTATTCTTTACTCTCTTAACAAATGACCAAAAGCTCTTACTTCCCCTGTGAGAAGAAAGAATTTAAGCACGAAGACACTGTTCGTATAGAAACTCAGCGCATCGTAGTACTTTGCCACAATGATCTTGTTTTTTTGCGCACTCCTCAGTAATTGGATTTTTATCCACAGTCCAATTATTGAAAGCTTCCTCTTTGGATCTGACAGCTTCTTTGCATGTCTGATTAAACCAGCACTTATTAGATGATTTAATCGAAATTATTTTCTTGGGAATAACTATTTTCATTCCCGTTAAAATAATATTTTCCACCATTTCTGCCGCAGCATCGACATCATTGTCAAGAAAACAGAGTTTCCAATTGAAGTTTTTATAGAACTCGTTGAGCTCAGCCCAACGAGCCTTTTAATATAAAAATATGGACCGCTTCGTGACTGGTTTTGAAGCAGTCGGAAGATTCGAATACGAAAATGATGCAGAAATCGTGCAGTGATTCGAGTTTCCAAGAGGTGCAAGAATATTATCTTCATACTTGTCCGGGTGTGAAGTTAGGAAGAGGTCAAGAGTGTTAGAAACTTCCCTTCAACACACGGAATGTGTGTTGGTTTATCTACCAATTGCACAAGGTGATTGTGTGCTGCAAAAAGCTCAGCGTATTGGCCCTCCGGAGTTGAATGACTCGAATGGGAAAGCCAGGAGTGATTGTGAACCATGAAATCACCAGCGATCACAATTTCGCTGCTCGGGCAATTCTCCAAGACTTTTGTTATTGAGTCAGAAAGGGCGTCAAAATCATTAAATGAAGCCTCCCTTCCTTGGTTTGGACTTCTATAAAGAAATCCGAAATGAATGACGTGTGATTTGACTCTGAATTTTAACCATAGGCAGTTAAATTCAGGATCTGTTGAGTCCAGTTGCGACATGGA
Organism: Phaonia tiefii; assembly: GCA_963931995.1. Classification (NCBI taxonomy): domain Eukaryota; kingdom Metazoa; phylum Arthropoda; class Insecta; order Diptera; family Muscidae; genus Phaonia; species Phaonia tiefii. The sequence goes on along the minus strand of OZ008370.1, from coordinate 246,290,498 downwards.
CTGAAATACGACGACATTTCGAACGTAAACTACAAGGCCTCTGTGAGGGAAAAAATAAGAAAAGATGTGATAACCAGGGATGTAAAAATCCTGCGGGTCAGAATCTTCACAAACCTGGGTCTCCCAAAGAGCGAAAACACTAGGCCGATTAACCTGAATGTGAGCATAAGCAGAGAAGAAATTTTCTCTCAGCCCTCGTATATTTGCAAAATCTATACCGAAATCACTTACCATATCGAGAGATGAATTTCAACCGCGCTTCAGGATCATGAGACGGGGCTGCGTACTGCACCAGTACCTGCGGGAGTTTCTCTGCATAGGCCGTGGCTATCTATGGTAATTGCACCCTTCCGATGTCCACCTTCTATCTGTCTGGTTTATCTTCTTATCCTTGTGTGAAACTTTGCTGCAACTAGGTAGTAATCCAAATCGATATTAGCTCCACGAATCACATGTACATCTATTATATTAGGTGAGGGCCTTCCATCACCAACCAGGTGTTTCTGGATATGCGGCACGTATCCGTTCTATCCCATCTGGCCTTTTCTCGTTCAAGGTAATGCAGGAAACTACCTCTTCTGACCGACCCTATAGGCATTGCGACTGACACCATATGGAGTTCGGTGGGAGAGGATCAGCCCTTTCGTTCCCTAGGAGAGCCTTGTTTTCCAAGTAAGAACCACATTGGCCAGGCGACCTAGGTCGACAAGTTTTTCCCCACATTCACTAATGCGTAAAGGTGCAGTATTCTTAGATTTAAGTGATAGCAGAGCCGCTTGGCTATCTACAAATATTCCAATGCGCTCTGTTTTTCGCTGTAGTATAAGTGCGGCGCAGGCTTCTTTCATGTCCAGTATCTCCGCTTGGAAAACGCTGCACTTGTCTGGGAGTTTGAATGATAAATTGAGGCCTGCCTCTTCGGAGAAAACACCCGAGCCGGTCCCACATTCCATTTTGGATCCGTCCGTAAATATTTTGGTGTTAAAAAATGTCAATGGTTCCCGTTTATCCCACTCTATTCTTCTGGGAATCCTGACATCGAATAGGTTATCGAACGTCAATGAGGGGGTGCAGTATTCGGTGGTTATATTCACATTTCTTGGGATTGTCTGTAGCATTCTCATATGTCCTTATGCGTTGCACTTCCAGATTCCAAGAGCATTTAGTCGGGTAGCACTCCAGGCCGCACTAGATGTTATGCGGAGGTCAATTGATAAAATATGAAGCATTGCATTAAGCTCTATGTTACGCATTCCGGATAGTTTAGGAACTAGAAACACCCTCAATATCTTGGCGTGAGTTGATAGTTGAATCTCTATTCCACTTAGCCGAGGAGGATTAAACTTTGGTATCTTCGCCTTTGTGGTAAAAAGCATGACCTCAGTTTTCCTGGCTTCACTCCAAGACCACAACCACTGGCCCAGTCGTTAAGTGATTTCAAGGCCCCATTCATGATTTCGCTTAACATGGATGGGACAGATGAATGTCCAGTTTCAGTAGTATTTTATTGATAACGAGTAACCAAAGTAGGGGAGAGATGACTCCACTCTGAGGAGTTCCCCTATTCACTCGCTTTGATGACTCACTGTTACAAGTAACATCAGGGGATATCCAAGTAGCCTTACGGATGTATTCCTGTTGAAATCTCAATCATATTTTCTTCCTACAAGGTTTTTTTCTTTTGAAGACCGGTAGAAATTAAATTGTAGATTTTTAGCAAAAAAATGATTTTTCTCGAAAGATCATGAACACCGCAGCTGTTCATGACGAAACCCATTCCGAACGTCCAATTTTGGGGCACTTTTTCGAGCATTCGTATGTCACGAAAGACCTGAACAATTGTGGTCACATGTTGCCCGGTTATCAGCATAAAAGTCATGGCTCATGGTGCGGTAACTATCTACACTGACCGTATCGCGAACTGATGCCACCAGCGTGCAAATCGCACCCAACGGTGAATTTCTCTGGATGTAAAGGGGTCCTTAGGGTCTGTTGTGGATTGGTATCATACCACCTGCACCAATTTTTTATATTAACAAACCCGTTAAGTCAAAAATGAGCCTTATCGCTGAACATAATTTTGCGATAAAACATCTGGTCAATTTCCAACTGCCGTAGAGCCCAAACGGCGAAAGAAGGACGAATATGATGGTGTCATGGTTTTAATTGCTGCTCCAGCTGGATCTTATACGGATGTAGGCCAAGATCATTGTGCAAAATTTTCCACGTAGTTGACGGACAGAGTTCCACTTCCTGCGACCAACCGCGATTCGATAAATTTGGATCTTCTTCCACACTTTTGTTTACAGTGGCGATATTTTCTTCAGTACTCCCACTCCTTCGACATGTTGTATCATTTAGAGAGTAGAGAGTATAAAATCTATCCACAGTTCCCCGGATGGCTTGCTCAGATGGTCGAATATGACCATAAAAATCCCGAAGTCGTCCAAATATTCTGCAGATTAATGACTGACATTGAAAGTAAATTTAGATAATTTGGTAGCGTTGTTTATACGTGCAGCTATTCATGTTGATTTGCCAGTGTATACTGATCAAAAATTGTAAAAAGTGAGCGCAGGATGACAGTCCGATTTACAGCCACCCCTACCGTAAATTCTATCTAAGCCAAAAAAAAAATAGCCATTATATTCAAATATTTCGTTGATCATTTTCACGGATAAATATAGCACAAGATCTTTCTTTTGTTGGGCGACTTATAGTGAAATTTTATTTTTCCATACACACCTAGTACGAAATTAACCCTTAAACGCATTTTATGTTTTGACTTCTTTCTTGCATTCAAGTTGAATTTTCAGTTTTGGTGTATTCAGTGACTTTAAGTGGAATTTTATGACAAATGTTTTAGTGGTACATTTCAATCGGTAGTTTTTACCCTGTTCCACAAAAGGGACAAAATGGACCCCTATTTGAGGACTGTAGGGTGTTAAAATGTTCCACAACAATTTTCCTTGTAGTATTATACGCAAAATTGCTGAAAATATCCTATACCTAAAATGTAAAGATCACATGGTTTCCTATGTCGATTCATTAAAAATGTGAAAAAGGGAAGAGACTTTAAAAAACATTCTCTATCATTAACCGTAAAATGGCGAAAAATTTAAAATATTTAAAATTTGCTTTAACTTCCGACATTTTAGGGATCATTGATACATTTTTTCTAAAAGATTGTACATATATTAGAAAGAATTCAGAACTGAAAAAAGGATAACAATATCGCCGAAGGTAGCAATACAAAATTTCATCTACTTAGGTTTTTTAGGTACTATCAAAAACAAAGCCCTGATCCTCAGCTGAAGTATTCTTTGGCATTTAAAAAAATTGCTATGCTTAAGGGCAAACCCGATTGAGGTTTTGTACTGCCACGTCTATATACTTCCATAATTTTTTGGAAGATACTGTCGCACAGTGTAATGAAATAACATTATGAATTATTAATAAAGTCTTAGATTCAGTTCTATAATGCCTTATTTATGTGAAATCCCATGAATTTATTTTCTGCGCAATTTAAAGTAAACATATGAAGTTATTTAAAAACAAAAATTGTTTTCAATATCGAAGGGGACCAATATTTTGCAAGCTTTATTTTCTTCACTTGCCTGGGTTTTTCTTTATTTATTTTGTCTGTTTTCTTAGAAACCGTAACTATTTATTCAAGTTCCATACCATGTTATAACTCTGTTTAACACTTATTAGTATTAGGATATAAATATAGTCCCAGCTCTTACGAACGTTATTTTTTATGTAAACACTGGTTTTGCCAAAACATTTAGACTGTTTGAATAAAGTGAAATAATTTTTTGTTGGATGACAGGGGAAATTTTTGTTGTTCTTAAAAAATTTCTTTCTATCCAGACAATTTGTACGTATAGCGGCCCAAATATTGTGCATTAAATATAAATTGAGTTTGTATTATTTGATCTCAAGTTCAAGATCAGTAACTATTAAAAGTACTTTTTCATACTAAAAAAGTAAATTTTCACAGCAAAACTTCGAAAAGATTTGCTGTGAAATTGATTACTATGGTAGATGATTGGAATAAGATAGTTCAATGCACACCAATGCACATCATCAGCTCCCTTCTCCTCCAGTATTTATTTATATCACCACACTTTCTAGGGATACACAAAACTGAACTTAGAATTGAATTGAATTGTATTAAATTAAATTGAATTGAATTGAATTGAATTAAATTGAATTGAACTAAATTGAATTGAATTGAATTGAATTGAATTGAATTGAATTGAACTGAATTGAAATGAACTGAATTGAATTGAATTCAAGTGAATTGAATTGAAATAAATTGAATTGAATTGAATTGAATTGAATTGAATTGAGTTGAATTGAATTGAATTAAATTGAATTAAATTGAATTAAATTAAATTGAATTGAAAGGAATTAAATTGAATGGAATTGAATTGAATTGATTTGAAGTGATTTGAATTGAATTGAATTGAATTGCATTGAATTAAATTGAATTAAATTGAATTAAATTAAATTAAATTGAATTAAATTAAATCGAATTGAATTGAATTGAACTGAATTGAATTGAATTGAATTGAATTGAATGGAATTGGATGGAATTGATTGGAGTTGAATTGCAATGATTTGATTTGAATTGAATTGAATTTAGTTGAACTGAATTGAATTGAATTGAAATGAAATGCAAAAAGTAAACGAATATTTTTCTGGAATTATCGTCAATAAAAGTGACAAAATAGCGTGATCCACCGCGCGACCACGATTGAAAAGGTCCGCAAACGCGTGAGATTAATTCCAAATAGCTTTCGAACGTTTTTCTGATGAGTGAAACGGCTTAGAACTTATTTTTCTTTTTGGGCACGACACAGAAACAACTTCTCCTGCATTATTTACCAACTCCATTCTAGGAACAAGGTTATGCTTTGCAAAACTACTTAAACTTTGAACATTTAAATGTCCGTATCTGTGTGCCACTGTATTGTATTTTCGACTCGCGTAAGGTTGCACATGTGAGCGAAGTCTTTCAACAAATATATTTTTTTTTCCTTTTTTGCACTGAACATAACTGTACCATTTTGGTTGTCTACAATTGTCGCGAAACCATTGTTAAATGTTGTTGTAAAGTCTTGTTCGTCGACCCGTGGCACCGAAATGAAGTTCCTGCATAAATCGGGAACATATAAACAGTTTGTAAGCAAGAAATCATACTTGTTTGTTTCCACGCGAACATCTCCTATGCCCTCTGCAACAACGCTGTACTCTCCAGCTAATGCGATGTTTTCTTTATGATCGCTCATAACCGTGAACATATTTCGGTCAGCACACATATGCGAAGTCGCGTCGCTGTCAACGCACCAAGTATGTATGTATTTGAATGAAAAAGGCGAGAGATTTCACCAACAAATTATTACCATTGAGCGGCGTTATCAGGGATTTTGGGATGAAGCAATGTTGGGAGACTATGTGTGGTTTCTCATTAGAGAAACGGATCCCAAAAGCAACCAAAGACAAAGAAAAAACAACAACTATTGCAAACACACAAAACTTTGACAAATGTATTACAAGCGTTCAAACACAATAAATTGTTGAAAAAATTTTAATATTCGGAGAATATGGGATTTGGATTTATTCACTCAATGGCTTATAACTTTGTCATTTGTCGGTCCATTTTCTTCTGTTCGGTCTTAGTTTTTGCGAAAAATTATCATCTTTACGTACAAGAAGAGAAATCTGATGTTTTTTTTTAACGATTTGCACTTTTCTATCGGCACAGAATCGCTGAAAAATTAGATTTTTTTGAAAATATCCCCTATTTCCATCGATATATTTTGAACCACTTAACTAATCAAAGATCCAATTATACATCTTTGTTCGTCATTTTAATACCTTGCATTTGAGTACCAACAAGCGATATGACTTGTCAAGTGAAAAAAGTCGAAAAAATAAAAATATGACGATATCTCAAAAACTGTTCAATAAAAACAATTTAATCCTGATTTTCGAATTCAGCAGATGAAAATACATAAGAAAACTCACCTCTCATCAAATGTATATAAAAAAAAATTTATTATGTAAACTTGTGCACTAGTTTTCACCGAAAATGTATATTTGATGAGAGGTGACTTTCTGAATTCGAAAATAAAGGTTAAATTGTTGATGTGTTAACATCTATATGCACGGGTAAAGACTAAACTCACAAAGTGAATACATTCAAAACACAGTTTGTCCGACTGCGATCATATAGTTTGTCCGATTGCGATCACAGATTGTTTGACGTTAAACTCCTCCGAAAGGGCTAGACCGATTTGTATGAAATTTTGTGTGCATATCGGGTAGGTTTCAGAATCGGCCAACATCTATTTTTCTTACCCCTAAATGATAAGGGTGACCCACCCCTAAACAGAACATATAGGTTATTCACGAAGGGCTGATTAACAGTGTAACCCCGTAAATGATTAACTCACCAACAACAAAATATATGGAAATATTTTCATCAACTTCGAGCAACCCTTGCCTTTGGGAAGTGATTAATGGAGTATATGATTGTTTGTAGTGTTGGAAAATACCACAACTGACAACACTAAAAACGGGAATTTTTAGCATCTGGCATCTCAAATTTGATATTTAAATATTGGTAGCATTGTTGTTTATGTTGCTTTTTTTGTGCGAAAAAATAAATATCAACATAAAATCAAAATAAATATCAATTGATTCAATTTCCAAAATACTCAAATGGACTCTGAAGTCGATTATTTCGTCTTTTATGCTTTGCTTAGGCATTATAAAATAATTTCAATTGTAAACAAAAATTTGATTTGTCGAAAAGCTGATTGAAAACAGCTGATAGAAAAAAGTAATCAAATATGCGACTAAATAACATATAAGGGTGTTCACGCAGCACAGAGATTATTTTTAATCTTTTCATCAAATATCCTATTAATCAGCCCTTCGTGAATAACCTTACAGATTTGTCGGACTGCGAAAAAAACACACACTGATGTAGCGGTAGCGAATAGTTTTCTTGTGTGGGTGCGGAGCATTCTTAGAGCAAAGAGAATAATGACGTGGTTATACATTTATATAAATATATATATATATATAAAAATGAGGCAGCAAGAGAGCAACGAAAATTGTGTAAACTTGTGTACCGTATGTACGAAGATAACAATGTATGTATGTTCATGTCTCTGTTTCTTTGCATTCTCTTTGTTTTTTGTGTGAATAAAACAAAAAGTATTAACCCTGCTGTTAGATTAGAAAAAACTTACGAATCTTAGATTGAGGGACCATTTGGTCCATACTGCAATTTTCATCCAAAATAATAATTTTATCTTATTCTTTGTAACTATTTTGGTTCAAAAATTTCTAAAGCAAGTATTTGACATATCAAAAACATCTTCTAAATATTTGACATGAATTTACATTCGCTTGGTAATGAAAAAATGTACTATTGACCAAATGGTCCTCTAACCTAAGATTCGTCATTTTGTATTTTTCTCAGTCCTGAATAAAGTTAGAAAATTTAATTTTCGCACATAACATTGTTTTATTAAAAGACCCCATTAGCAGAAAAATTTAGTCAGTATATATCACCGTTCCAAAGTTACAAGGGAAAACAGAAAAAATTTGGACCAAATGGTCCTAATCTAACAGCAGGGTTAAGCAAGAAACTAATGACACATGTGCTTGCACTTGTCTGCAAATACTTTTAAGTATTAATATTATTTAAATGTAACGTCACCATATGATTGAACGCTGTTTTTTATTTTCCAATGTAACATTTACGAATGTGTTCATAGAAATCGAAGAGATACCGTATAACAAAAAGGTGTTAACACATTATTCGTGAGTTCGAACACTCATTGGTTTTTTTTTTAAGGAACAGTTTTTGAGATCTCGTAATATTTTTATTTTTTGACCTTGTCTAACTTGACAAATCATATCTCGAGCAAGAAATATCCGATTATATCGTTGTTGGTACTCACATGAAAGGTATTGAAATGACGAACAAACATGTATAATTGGATCTTTGATTAGTCAAGTGGTTGAAAATATATCGATGAAAATAGGGGACATTTTCAAAAAAAATCATATTTTTCAGTGATTCTGTGCAATTCTATTTTTAAAGTATTTTATATGTTGATGTTTGTGGCTTCGATAGGTATTACCTTATCGTACTTTCAAATTCATAAACCTGTACTGTATCAAATATTCGAAAACCACAGCTGCCAGATTTGAAGGGAATGCTTTGAAAATAATTACAATTGCCAATGGTATTGAAATATTGTTGAATTTGCATTTGGACAGGTAATTCAAATTAAACTACAAATTATAATTGTAATAGTTATAATTAATTTGCCCCATGCATGATAAGTACATACACCCCGGTTTACTTATTTAAACGCACTAGAAATTCCATATTGAGCAGCCTGTATCTTTTGCAATTTGTAACCGATTGCAGAATTTTAAAATCTAGACATCTTGAGATAAAAAAAAGTGGCAATTTATAAAAAAAAGTACAAAGATGTGCTAGTTTTTTTGGTTCACTTGAATAAAGGCACTTTATTTTTTTTTTTAAATAAGCGATGATTTTTTGTAGGCAGCGTTTGTTTATTACAGTTTATTAAATCGTAATAATTTTACTAGTCAAAATGGCAAAACAAAAAATTTTAAATCTATCGGAAAAAACCAAAATCGATGTTTACCGTTCTGAAGGATATTCTAACCGCGCAATATATAAAAAATTGGACGGAGCCCAATAGTTGTCGACAATTACATCGAGGACCCCGAGGGCTACAAACACAATTGTAAAGGAAGGGTTTCATTATCTTTATCTACGTATGAGAAAAGAAAAATCATTAGAATTGCTTCTAATTCTGCCTTATCCTTGTCAAAAATAAGAGCTCAAGCTGGAGTGGAAGCGAGCAAGTCATCAGTACGAAGAGTAATTAAGAGCTGTGAGTATCTTAAATACCTGAAATTACAAAAAAAGCCGCCAGTTGTTCGTCGTAAGGAAAAGCGGCTTCAATTCGCGAGAGACTACATGGTATGGGATGTACAGGCAAGAGGGCATGTAACTGATTGGAGAACCGTTGTATTTATGGATGAGAAGAAGTTTAATTTGGATGGGCCTGATGGCTACAACTATTATTTCCATGATCTGTGCAAAGAAAAGCGTTTTCTGAACCGACATCACAGCCGAGAGGGCGACGTTATGGTGTGGGGTGCTATAACGTACTATGGCACCAGCGATAATACCCCTATATACAACGCCAGAATAGTAAAGGACTTCATTGCAAGACAAAATGTTAATATTCTTGACTGGCCACCCTAATCGCAAGATCTAAACATTATCGAAAATGTCTGAGATTGGTTATCTCGTAAGGTCTATGAAGGAGGTAGACTATTCGATATCTACTTCCGGCCATTAAGGATGCTTGGAATCAAATTTCGTTGGATTTCATAAATTCTTTTTATCTCTAAATGAAAACCCATATATTTGAAGTTAATAAAAACAACGGGCGTTGTACCCATTAGTTTTTAAATAAAGTAAAATAAATTTTAAAAAACAAGAAAAACTGTTTTTCATTAAAGTTAGTTAAACTTCATCTCACCCTTGTGTGGAAAACCACACAAACTGAATCTTTTTCCTACATTTTTAAAGAAAATTGTTAAGTCATGTTCATGAAATTTCTTGACATTTCTTGCCGCAACAACTTAGCACATAAAACGCATTAATTGATTCAAAATTACTGTTTGCTAACGAGATATTCAAAAAGTTACGTTGCTTACCCTGGTGTGTGGTTTTCCACACATGTGTAATTTCTCTATATGCTGCACTAGAAACAGCACTTCTTGTCGACAAATCTTATTTTCAATGATTCGGATGATGAAGGTTTTTCCGCCGATGAAGATTTTCCCAATTCGCCGCAAGAAAATGATTAATCGGAAGAAAGTTAACCTGCTTCTGAATTTAATGCAATATCGGTGTTCTGATTTTGGCTGGAGTTTACAGGTATATTGTTTATATTTCTATGTTTGATATGAACTTAATATTTTAGTTACATATAATAGTAATAATTATATCAAAGAATGAAACAATGCTGGACTTTTTCGATGGTGAATACGGACGTCCCATATTTACAGCAATAATGTGGAAGATAACATTTCAATATACGAATCGTGTTATTCCATTTGAAGAAGTTATGAGCAGACATCAAATAAGCTCTACGGACACATTTGCCCCAATTCGCGAAATATTTGACAAATGGTCTGAACTATTATTTTTATTACTGCTTATATCAACCCATCTGATTGTGTTAGTATTGACGAGCAATTGCTTGGTTTCTGTCGAAGATGCAAGTTTCGACAATATATACCTTACATGCCTGTATGATGTGGAATTAAATTTTGGCTGTTAGTTTACTCTGAAATTTGTTACGTATGGAAATTTCAACCATATTTGGGTAAGTCAGTTGTTGGTTTAGCTGAGAAGAATCACGGTGAACGTGTAGTTTTGGATTAGTTTCATAGACTGGACTACTTTTTCTCTTCTTACGAACAATGCGCAAAAGCAAAAGAAGCATCCCACCAAAACTTTTAGAATGCAAAAAATTCCGATGTTACAATCAACATTTTCTTTCACCGAAAATATAACACTCGTATCATACATAGGAAGAAAAGATAATTGCATAGTACTGCAGAGCACAATGCATGATTCGAATGATTTAGAACGTGATGGAAAAAAAGTTGCGAAAAATCATTCAATACTACTTTATAATAAAACCAAAGGTTCGTTTGAATACTTTTTATTTTGATGTCGTGGTGGGGATACAGTTGAAAAAATGTTGTCTTGTTACAGTTGTAAAAGAAAGTCAAACCGATAGCTGTTTGCGGTTTTTGCAAATATGATCGACATATCAGTTCAAAACGCGTTCTCAGATGTGAAACCAAATTGGAAAACAAAGCAATGTCGCGACGAGTTTTCTTGCGTGAGGTATGCCAGGAACCGAATCAGCGGCGTCTTTGCTTTCTGCGATTAGCAAGAAGTCAATAATTGAATCAGTGGGGGAGCCCAGTAGCTCAATAATCCAGTTCACATCTTCACTAGTCCGCGAGCCTTCTGAAACTTCATCCCGATCATTGAACAAAAAATTCAAAAGTGTTCCTCCGAATACCGAATGTTTGCACCAAATGTGTTAAAGAAAAGCTAATTCAATGTAACAGACAATAAAATATAAATGTGTCGAAATAAAAGTAAATGGTTTCCCATTACATCCCATGGAGGGATTAGGGGAGCTTCTCACAAACCAACGAGCTGTGCGCGGTCTAGTTTTATACTCACTGATTGGGACCTACAGATTTACACCGGTTCCGAACGGTATTTGTGAGAAGCTTCTTCATGGCCAAATACTCGATAGTGTCGCCGTCACTAAGCGAGGTGACCGCCATCGAAAGAAATTTAAGGTGGTCAGAGCAGGGATCGAGCCCACGTTCTCATGCACAAGAGGCACACACACTACCATTGCAGCACCGACGGCGATATAAATGTGTTGTTGACGGTAAATCATGATTTTGGTTACAAACAAATTATGTTTCTAGAGCAAAATACGTACATGCCTTATGTGTGGAAAACCACAGACAAGGAAAGACAACGTAAGCTTTTTTGAGGGTGAGATGAAGGTTAAAGTGCCTTTATTCAAGTGAATCAAAAAAATAGCACATATTTGGACTTTTTTTTATAAATTGGTCAAAAAAATATTTTAGTGAAGACACCACTATTGTCATCATTTTTTTAATATCTCCAGATGTCTAGCTTCCATTTCCGTGTTAAAACTCTGCAATCGGTTACAAATTGCAAAAGATTCAGGCTCCTGAATATTGAATTTTTAGTGCCTTTAAATAAGTGACCTGGAGTGCATAAAAAATAAATAAATGGTTTCCCATTACATCCCATGAAGGGACTGTGGAGAACTTCTCACAATCACTGAGCTGTGCGCTTTCCAGTTTTCACTCACTGATTGGGACCTACAGTTTTACACCGATTCCGAACGGTATTCTGAGAAGCTTTTTCATGGCTAGATACTCGATAGTGTCACCGTCACTATGCGAGGTGACCGCCGCCGAAAGAAAATTTGAAGGTGGTCAGAGCCGGGTTCGAACCCAGGATCTCATGTACAAGAGCCGCGCACACTAACTATTGCACCACCGACGGCCACAACCTAATACATAATGATAAAATTCAAAAAACTTACATCCTGATAAATTAAAAATGTTACCTAATGAAAAATTCAATGATACAACAAAAACTTGTCGGTGAAATGTTCTACATTTTACTCATTAAATATCTATAATTCCGTGCTACATTATCCGTATCTGTTATAAAGTATATTCTCTTCGCTATTGGAGTCCTTATTAGCTGTAACATTTCTAACATAAATCGACGTTTATAATTATTTTCCCTATTCAAACCTGACGTATATTGAAAGTTTGGAAAATGATTTAAATTTGCACAGTGTGATGGTAATGCTGTTTTTTTGTGTTGAGATGTGTCTATATTTTTGATCTGATTTCTGTCCTGCAATTCTAGTCTTAAGTTTATTTTTAGTTGTACCTACATATACCATATTGCAACTTTCACTATTATTTCCTCCACAAGGTGTTTTGTGTACTACTATGGTGGCCAAAAGTATTTTGACAAAAAAAATATATTTTTAATTTGTTTGTATCTTTTTATTTATTCATTAAAAAATTACATAAAAAATGGGGGAAATAAAAGGCATATATTACTTCTTAAAAATACATAAAAAAAATTTTAATTCAATACGATAGAGATTAGTTTGATTGAAAATTAATATATAATTCAAATTTTTAGCTGGCCAAAAGTATTTTGACAAAATGAAAATTACGTTAAAAAAGCAAAAGTAATAACTTTTAAAAACAAAAAATGTAATTTAATGAAAGATATATCCTCCTTTAACTTCAATGACACTTTACCAAATTTTGAATGGTTTCCAATGAAATGTCCTTCCATAGTCCTTCAATCTCATTAATAGTCTCCTCGCGTGTTCTAGTTAAACATGGGCTCCGTTTTCCTTTTATATAAGACCAAACATTCTCAATTATGTTTAAATCAGGGCTTTGGGGGGCCCAATCTAAAGTATTTACACCAATATCTCTTAAAAACTCAGTTATAAGTCTAGCTTTGTGACATGGAGCATTGTCCTGTTGCAATATAAAGGACTCCCCGATGAGCGTATCACCTGATATAAAAGCGTAATTGTTCAATATGTTTAAATATTTGTCTTTATTCATCGTGCCATCTATTGGAACCAAGTTTCCTAACCCACTGTTACACACGCATCCCCAGAAAATTACCGAACCACCGCCATGGGGTATGCGTTCATTAACGAGGGCATGTTTTTGCCTTAATTTTTGAGGTAGTCGACAGAATTGATTCTTTTTAGAACCATGGTACTCGAAAGTACTTTCATCAGTCCATAAAACTTGCTCCCAAAACGATATAGGCTTACTCCAAACGTTTAATCTTGTTCTTTGGAGATATATAGGGCACATTTTTGACTACATAGGTCCTAAAATTGGATTCTTTTAATCTCCTTTGGACAGTTTTTCTGCTGACTGCTATATTATAGTCCTGATTCAGTGAAATCGATACAGCTTTTGGTGTTAAGAGTGGGTTGTTTCTAACACTTGCTATGATTTTGCGATCCTGTTTAAGAGTTGTTACACGTGGGCGACCAGATCTGGGTCTGTTGTCGAATGAATTGTTTTTTTTATATTTATTTATTTGGTAATAAATAGTTTGACGAGAGATGTTATATAATTTGCTTAGATATTCTACAGAAATACCAGCATTATACTTCGTAACCACATCCATACGAATACTTGGGGTTTTGGTTATCTTGCCCCTTATATTCATAGGCTTATTAATCTATGCACTAACCCTATGGGAAAATTGTTGCCCATTAATATAATTCTAATCTTCACTTTATTTTTTTGTGAAAATTCCCATCTCTTATCTTCAAAACTCTCTCTCTATTAGGTTTCTTATCGTATTGATAACCATTAGTTTCGGGTGTTTGGAGTGATAAATAATTGATAACCCTTCCAGAAGCAGTTGGTTTTTGGTATTAATCCACTAATAAATTCCCCCATTTCTTATCACCATGGTATCCAAGTATGGGAGCCTTGATTCACACTCTTCTTCAATTGTAAACCTAATTTTAGGATGAAAATTATTAAATGTTGTCAAAATATTATCTGTAGCACCCCTTTGTGAAACGATGGAGAATAAATCGTCTACATATCTGGTAATCATTTTCGGTTTTATGGCCACCTCTTTTATGCGGGCATCACGTAAATTTTTCATAATAGTATCAGCCAAAGTCGGGGAAGGTGGAGATCCCATTGCAACTCCTTCTTGTTGAAAATGTACCTTGTCATCCCATCTAAAATACCTGTTATCTTCTAAACAAAACTTTAAAATATAGAGGAATAATGATTTTCCATTTGGAAATTTCGTCTTCCAGACATTGGCAGTAGTATTTCCTTAGGACCATGTCAGTAGGTGATATCAATTTATACAAGATATCTTCGAGACATGTCACTAGTTTTGACTTAGGTGACATAAATTGTGAAGGGGCTGACAATATATGTAAGACCATCCTATTGATTTGTCAGCACTTTGTCATAATTGGGACCTACAAATTTTACACCGATTCCGAACAGTATTTTAAGAAGCTGTTTCATGGCCGCCGTCACTATGCGAGGAGACCGCCGTCGAAAGAAATTTAAGGTGGTCAGAGCAGGGATCGGACCCAGGATCTCATGTACACACTTCCATTGCACCACCGACGGCATGTGCATATGTACATATATATAAATTCCAATAAATAAGTACCTATAAGATGACCCGACACCATAGTTACAGACGTCTTGAGTAACTGACCCACTGATGTATGGTTACTGAAGACGTCTTGCGTACATGTCACAAAGTGATCAGGACTGTTGACTAACTGTGGAAAATTCCTGCTCACTTTTGACTAAATGTATGAAAATTTTAGGAGGTGTCATGACGTTGTTTGTATGGGAGCGGGTTGGAAAGTCAGCAGTGACTCTGTCAATGATGATGTCTATAGGAAATTTCCAACTGGGTTATTAATATTTGTGTGCTGTTCTATTTTGATCCATTTTCCCTCGATAATGCGAAACATAGATAAAGTAAACTAATAGATGAAGAATAAGTGTTGGGAACATTTTAGTGTAATGGGTAATTTTCTAGATGTCATTGAAAGCAATAAATGGGATTTTTTTTTGTTCCCAAAAAAAGTCAAAAAGTATGACACTAAAAATTCTAAAATTTCATATCAAAAGAAAAAATTATTTCAATAAAAATATCACTTCAAAACAAGAATACAACACGTTACTTAAAGTAGAATATCTGATGGCCATCGAATTGCAAAGCCATGTCACCGCCGACTATGTCCTAATAAATGGGTTATTCGTCTGGTTCAGCTGTCATTCCTTGTTAAAGAGTCCTCAGACACTCTAACGGTTTTGGCATCTGCGACCATAGAAGTTGCTACAGTTTTTGGGAGGGGAAGTTCATGGGTTTGAAATAGTTTTTTTTTATATAAGAAACGTATGCTATTATATAAAATCATTAAAATTTTGTCAAATTTTCCCTTGTTTAAATTACTTTCACAAAAATTTCCCATAATTTTGAATAAATATCAATATGAATTATAGGAAACTTCAATGAAAGTGACAGTAGTACAGGACAGCACCTAGTGAACAAAGTTGACAGTGAGCCCCCGCCCATCATATCTATTATTTCCTTTATCCATGATGCGAAATGTGAAATCTATAGTAGGGGGTCCCGAAAAATGTTCCTTTCCGATTTTCATGGTTGCCCAAGCTTAATTATAGGATGAAGTATTTTTGCGACTTTTTTAAGATGTTTCGGAATAGGTTTAGAGGCCGCACATTTCGAATTTCACCCAAAACCCAATAACCATGATTTTCTTAGTTTGTAGGTCCACATTTTTAAAGCAAAACGTCCAAACTTTTATTGTATATGCATAAACCACCAGTTTTGGCAATGATTTTCCCCAATAGGGTACCATGTGTTAAATGTTTTCGTAAATTTTGGATAAATTTTGAAAATAACGCTTTATAACTTTTAAAATTTCTATAAAAATTTACAAATCGAATGATGCTTTTTAAAAGGCGAATAAATTCCAAACAAAGTAAAATTCAAAAAACCCCGGAATACCCGATTTTTGGGAGAAATTCGACTTGTGCTACCTCTAAACCTCTTCCAAAAATTCTGAAAATAGTCTTACACATACTTTACCCTATAAGCGCACAACATTTTTTATTGATGGGACACAATAGTCTACATGTATACTTAGAAATAAAGAAACTACATGGAATGAAATTAATTTTTCACAATTTTTAATCTTTGGTTCCTTTATTTTGTTCTTTAACAGCAATGAGTCCTCTATATTCTGTATTCGAGTAGTTGGAGTCCTACACAACTACAATTCACAAGAAGGGGAATTAACAAAAGATCATGTTGGTCTCAACGGAAAATCTTCTTTGTGAATTTTTGGGACTCCATACAACCTAGATGCTGTGGACACATTTGTCTTAAGTTTGTTCTTGTCCATTTGATTTATGTTTCCTGCTTTATAAAGTTTTTCTACAACATCATTGTTCATTTTTTCAAGTTTGATAGTAGGATCTTTATCCATCAGTATGTATTTAGCTGTATCCGCTACAATATTGTGAATTCGTGATATATAATCACATATAATCATTATAGCTACCGTAGCATTTCCCTTATCGGCATTAACTATCATTACATCCTTATTATTCTTTAAATACTTTTCAGCCTTATCTACTTGTTCTAACTAAAATTTATCCATATTCGCCAGTTTCATTTTATTCTTCTGACTATCTATGATCGTCGTCAATTTGGTTCTAGCTATTTCTTGTTCTACCTTACACGGTAGTGTTTGAACAAAATCTCCTCCTTCTGCTATAATATTCAATATTGATAACTGGTCCCTTTTGACGGGCAGTGCATATTTCTGCCCAAGGGAGAGAATCGATTGCACCTCCGTTGGAATGCCCTTACCTGTTTTATTACCGAACCATTTACTATTCAATTTTATTCCTAGTTTCTTTTTCTGTAAATCCACAAGGCAATTGAATTTTTTCTTGTGTACCTCCTTAATTTTCTCATTATACGATATATGATATCATACTCGAAAATCTCCATCATTTCCTCTCCTGTCAAATGTTGACTTAAGTTACGCATTAAAATTTCTATTTCATGTTCAACTTGTACAATCAATTGATGTTTTTCCCTTAGGGTAAGGTTAAGAGTTTTGTGATGCAAAAAATTCTCCGTAGATAATTTGCCGAAATATTGACAATCCATTTTCACCAAAAATATTCAAACCATTCTTGGTGGAATTTGCAATAAATTTCGGAATAATGCCTGGCTTTCGACAGCGGATTAGATATGTGATCGTCTGCTTTATTCTAGTGATATTTTCCCTCATTGTTTTTAATCTATACCCCCATTTCCTAGCCCGGCAATTCTTCTTGAATTTGTTGTAGTCCATTATCCTTACCCGTCGTTTGTTATTTGCCGTGCTCACCTTAGATTTAATAAGTGATGATTTATCCGACCTTTCATGTTATACTCAAAATTAAAAAGTTCGGGCGTTTGGTCGTTGTTTTAAATAATTTTTTTCTCCAACATTTCGCTGCAGGAGTCTATTTCGCTGCGAAATATTGGAGAATAAAATTTAAAAAAAAAAAACGACCCAACGCTCAAACATTTTAATTTTGAGTATAATACGAAAGGTCGGATAAATCATCACTTATTCCGCAAAAAAAAAAAGTTTTCCATTACATCCCATGAAGGGATTGGGGAGAGCTTCTCACAACCAGTGAGCTGTGCGCTATCTAATTTTTCACTTATTCAGGCAGCGAAACATTGTAGAATAAAATTATTTAAAAAAAAACGACCAAATGCTCGATCATTTTAATTTTGAATATAATATGAAAGGTCGGATAAGTCATCAGTTATTGAATATTGATAACGCTATTGATACTACCATTGTTTATACTTAATTTTTTTTTTTTGGTTTTTTAATTATGTACACAGTGCATTATTAGTTTTGGAAATTCTGCTATTAATCGAAGACTTTGCAACAGTATAAATAGGGCATCTAATTGTGTTTGGCTTATACTAACTCTTCTTTTTCAACAAGTTCGATTGTCTGATCGGCGACAACATGAAATTCGCATTGCTAATTGTGGTACTTTTGGGATACTTAGCTTCCTTCCCTGAAAAAATAGACGGTCTAAGTATAGGTTCATTGAAATCATTGGCAGGTGGTAGCTGAATTGCAAAAATACGTAATAAATAAAAACTGAAATGCAAATGTAAATACAGGTGTTTTATTTATTGTTTGTAATGTTGGGTTTGTTTTCAAAATTTATTATTTTAATTTGCAAAATCATTACAGCATAAAATAAATTTAAACCAGTAGACAGACCCTTTGTCGGTAAATCGCTAAGCGTTAAACGCCATTAAAGATATCGCTGTATATACTAAAAATTTCATTTGCGTAGAGCGAATGGAATAGTGTAATCTTGAGGATAACGATTTGCAGACAACATTTTAACAGAACTGTTAGACTTCTCAAATTTTTGTAATTTGTATCAAAAAATTATTCGATCAGGGTAGCATTTGGAATGAAACGAACAAACACAAAGAAAACGGAAATACAAGTTATTTCAGATGCTGCCTTTTTCTTTACAACTATATTTATACCCTCACCCATATGAATGGGGGTATATATCATTTAATATGTTAAAAAATTTAACACATAGAAGGAACCAAATTATACCCTTAGTATCTTTGGACGAAATTCGTTTTAGGACTTTTTAAGACGTTTGGAGCCATGTCCATCTGTCTGTCTGGCTGGTCAACACGATAACTGCCGTAAATCTTAACAGATGACAATGAAACTTTGTCAGTGACTATTATTTGCCAATATTAAGTTTGGGATTGAAAATGGGCGTTTTGACCACGCTCCTTCTGGTACCTCCCATACAAATCGACACATTTAGCACTAAATCATATTTCTTTGAAACCTTTCTTCTGGTAGATGTGATTAGCTTCAACTGTCACACCGGTTAATAATCTGTAAATGCCTACTTAACTGGAGAAAATGGGCGAGATTGTCATGCCCATTCTGGTACCTCCCATACAAAACAGGGTGTTCGACCTTAATGAAATCTATATATATATTACGCTAAGGTATTTATAGTGTAATTATTGTAACCGCTTCTCCTCCTAAACTAAAGGTCGCACAGTCAAGTGCGATACACCGTTGGAAAGGTAGTGGTCTGAAGGGGTGCACTAAGCATTAAAATTTAGCAAAAGTTAATTCCAACAGTGATTTAAACCGGATTTAATTAATCCTTAATCCCTCCATCTACCGGCGGCAGTGGCATCATTTGAACTGATGAATTTACATTGGTGGTGAAATTTTATTTAATTTGCTTGCTTTTTTAAATACATCTTTTAATTAAGTCTCTTATTTGGCAGGACGAAGTCTGCCGGGTTTGCTAGTTAGGTATAAGACTTCACGTTATCAAAATCTAATCACCGATTAAAACAGGGGTGATTTTGTCACGCCCATTGTGGTACCTCCCATACAAAAGTTGTTTGGCCGTCTGGTTGTTCTGCATGAGAAGTCCCCCAAAAACCGAACCAATCTTTATGAAAGTTTGTACTAGTCAGTATTTAGCCAAATAAAGCTCTCCTATAGAAAAAGAGCTGTTTTGCCACACCCATTCTGGTACCTCCCATATAAAAGTTGGGCGGGGGACCAGTTGATCGACACGATAATTCTCATAAACAACAACCGATCTTAATAAAATTCGGTACTAAGCTATATTTTGCTAAAAGCGACTGTGTAATTAATTACTGACCATTGTGCCTAGCCCAGTTTCGTACCTCCCATACAAAAAAATGGGGCGTATTTGGAGTTTGCCGACTCGATATCTCCAATAAAACATAACCGATCTTAATAAAATTTGGTACTGATCAAAATTTTCGCAACAACTTGCCATGCCCATTTTTGTACCTCGCATATAAATATTGGAAAGGGAAACTAACTAATTTGGGTATTCATTAATATTTAGCGTAATGTCGTCAATATGCTATTGAATATGGTCACTTTTGAGTATGGGCGTTTTTTTTATTTAACAGAACTCCCACGCAAGGGATGAGGTATGGCATGGTGAGGGTATGATTAAGTCGGTTCACCCGACTGAAACTTATGTACTGGTTTTATCTATTCTTTATTATTTCACAACAACTGGTTTGTTTGTCAACTTGCAAAAAAATATATCTCTCCTTTCTCCAATTCCATTGAAAACTGAAAGCAGAATGGTCGTTTGATTTTTGTCAAATGGGAAAATATTCAAACGCAACTGGCATTAGTTGGGTTTTAAAAATACTATTCCCACAGTGCAAAAATACCAAACTGTGTGGTGTAGAATCAAGCTTAACCTCAAAGCACCGCATGTATGCAAGAAAGCAGGTTGAAAAGAAGATCAAGGAGAAAAAAACCTCTCAATTCTTGTGTTGCAGTACTTGAGCTTTTCAGTATGAATTGATACTTAGGAATTTTTGATCTATACTAATTTGCATATGTAAAATTTCTCATACGAGTTTGTATATAGGCGATTGTTGACCTACCGCTGGTATCAATTCAGGCCCAGTAGTTACGCATCTAATGACGAACTTGTCACGGAGTTCGAAACTAGCCATGCCAGTGAGTGTGCTTTCCGCCTGTACTCCTATTAAACCAACCATTTTCCACTTAGAAACATATTTTTGACCTTGTAAGTTTGAACTTCCCAGGGAAGAGAGAGTTTTATTCCATTTCTCTCTCCGCGAATCGTTTTATTGGCACAGATACTCTAACATGAGGCAGGGTCTACATGAACATTTCATATTGTTCACCACCTGAAAGGTTAAATTCATGACCTAAAACTGCAGTTACACCTACCAAGATTATCGCGTTTTCGGGATTATAAATGTCAAACTCCATAAGACAAAACGGCGATAATGCCGACAATGCGATAATCTTGGTCGGTTTAAATGCCGTTTAAGACTCAAAACAGCTTTCGAAAATTTCTACTGTCACAACAAACAATTAAAGAAAAAAACAAAAAAAAAATTGTCACAAAACTATTATATACATATATTATATATTAACTATATTGCATCTTTTATAATTTTTAGAATTAATCAACCGAATTTTATGAGTCTTGATCCAGAAATGCCCCAGGCAGGAAGAGAAATAGCTTTTAAATACAAAGGAATATTCAAAATGGACGAAGTTGCATGACGCAGGCATCAGTCTGAACGTACATAAGTACCTAGATACTAGAGTTGGGTACTTCATGAAATACATTTAAGGTGACCAGACAACACTCTCACGAACATAGTGCACATGTTCGATATGCTGAGTATGTTCATGATTGTTCATGTACCTTAAATGAACGAGTTCGAGAACTAGTGGACGAGTTCGACGCAAGTCTACTAGATACCACATCTTACCAGCAAAGGCACAAACCATCTAACTAGCAAAGACACAAACCAGTAGAGATGGCAGAGGTTTGTTATGACGTTAATATGACTCTGTTAACATATGGAAAATGATTTGTTTAGCGAAATAGTATTCTCAGCTGCTCGCTCCAATGTAAACCAGGCACCGTAAAGGCACGGGAGGGTGCGTACAAAATGCTCACTGGTCAGGATACAGCTTGCGAGATTCGAGTCGTGTATTTCCGCAAGCCAAATGAGGCTCGTAAGTCTTTAGTTGTAAGAAATGCACGCGCACGCAAGTTCTTTCCAAATATAAATTTTCAACGCACGCGCTCTGGAGTAGCTGCGAAAAACGAGCTGTCGTGATTTCTTTCGACTCTCTAAAAGTTATTCGCTCCGTGCTTTGAGCGCGTGCTTTGAGCAAAAGGATAAATATTGTGGAAATGGTACCACAAATAATGTGGGATATTTACCACAATGAATGTACCTGGTAATTGATGGAATGCACCCTACTAGTGTAATGGACGTACGTATGATTCGAGGAGCTAATATCGATTATATAGAAAGCTATGCATTCGAAAGCTGCAACTGGCAGGGCTAGCTACATCTTATGCAGAGAAGCTGACTCAGATCCTGGTGCAGAACGTACCCCCGACTCATGGTCCTGAAGGGCAGTGGAAGTACAATTCACACTCCATGAAAACTGCTGTAGATACCAGACTTGGCTATGAAAACCCGCTTAAAGATAAACCATGATACGTTAAAGAGTGTCACCTGGCAGGTAACGAAAAGAAGGCTGCGCATATGGACATGCTTCAGACAGTTGCAATGCGAGCCGTGACAGAGTGGTATAAGGAGAAGAGGAGAGAGGAAACCCGTTTGTTTAAGAAGAAAAAAAGGGTTGTGGAGAAAGTGTGAGAGGGAGCAAATTGCATTTATCAGAAGGCAGAATAAGATCCGTAAATTCTACCAAAGAGTACAAAGCCAAAGCAACGGCCATGGATAAGGGCCCCCCTTTTGTAGAGGCAACGACGGGAATCTTACCACAGATGTGCCGACTATATTAGGAATAATGACAAAACACTTCTCTGCTTAAGGAGACTTGAATATAGATATTTATCACATACAGGACGAAGGCGTCGTCTGTCCGTCTCCTAGCAAAGGCGAAGTTAGCACTGCAATTTCCCGGCTTAAGAAAAACAAATCCGCTGGCGCTGGTTCACTACCGTTTGAGCTGTTTAAGGCTGACGGCTATGAGTTGGAAAGGTGCATGCAAAATCTGACTAGATGAATGCATGCCCGACGATTGGTGTTATAGGATACTATGCCCTGTTTTAAAAAACGGCGCCTCGTGTTTATGTGCCAACTATCGCGGAATAAGCCTTGTATCCACATCATACAAGGTTCTCTCGAGCGTAATGTGCGAAAGACTTAAGCCATTTTTTGCAGACCTGATTGGACCTTATCAGTATGGCTTTACGATTGGAGTGGCCTGGAGAAACCCCACGAAAAACAAATCGAAACCTACCACCTCTTTGTAGATAATAAAGATGCCATTCATTACCCGATAAAGGGTGGAACTCTACCAAACATTGTCGGAGCTTGGTATTCCTTCTAATCTGATATGCCGTTGTAGAATGACACTGGCCAACACGAAATCCTCAGTAGATATTGCAAAAGATCTTATGGAACCACTTAGTACGAGGCGATGCTTAACGCAGGGCGTCAACCTATCATGCGATATCTTCAACATATTAATTGTCAACGCGAATAAAATGATCACCTGCAAAAGTCACATGCTACTCGCGTATGCTGACGATTTACACATCATTGGGCGAAATCTGCTAGAAGCTAAAGCTGAATTTTCCAGAATTGAGAAGGAATCAGAAAAAGTGGGCTTGAGAATAAACGAGGACAGGACAAAATTAATGGTTTCGACAAGCAGAACATCCATCCAATTGGATGAAAGGGTAAAGTTTGACGACCGTGATAATTTCGATGTAGTGGACGAATTTGTTTACCCCGTATCGGCAGTGAAGAGAAGAAGCAATAACACCGGCCTGGAAATCCAACGGAGAATTGTGCTTGCAAACAGGGGTCGTTTCGGACTACACAAGCACTTCAGACATAAGACCCTCGCTTGAGAAACGAAGATCCAAGTATATTAGACTCTCATATAACATGTCTTGCTTTATGGCTCAGAATCTTTGGTTATATCGCATACTGATGAAACATCACAGGGAGACTTCGAGAGAAAACCGGTCGGAAAAAAATATATAGTGAAAATGTATAAATTTTGATACACTTTTTCATTGAAGCTGAATGATACTATATGTATGTTTATTGTTATAATTAATTTCACCTGAACATATCAACAACAGTTTGATTAAAAATTTCGAACAACTGAAAATGTGAGAATAACATTCTTTCCTCGGATTTGATTATGTTATGGAAATGCTTCTATGGAAGCGGTTCATATGCACGATATGCATCTTTTGTGTTGCTGAGAAAGCAATTCTTTTGGAAACGCTTCGATTTCTCTTTGCTGGATTGTAATATTATTTTTTTGTAATATCTCGTAGGGGAACATTCCCTTAGCAGCCCTGAAAATCGCTTAGCGTCCCATATAGGTAACATGGTCCAAAAATTAGGGAAATAGGGAAAATGAGCACATAAAAAATACAATTCCCTCAACTACAGATGCTCAGGAATCAAGAGAACCATTTAAGGAAGTTGCGCCTTTTCCACAAACGATCCCAAAAAATAACTTTTAACTTTTCTTAGAAAAAAAAACACCATTAATCAAAGAATTAGCGTCTGTGCTCGAAATATCAGAGTCCGCATCTCTGGTTATACCTAAACTACCGAGATTTTACACTATTGTTTTTTTAAATTCTAGATGGTTTTATCTTATGAATAGCAATTAAATAATTTAAATTAGAATATATATTAATTTTTTCCACTTCATAAGATCTTCATACATGAAAATTTCTTTTAAATTCGAACAGAATTTTTAAATTCATGTAGGCTTAATGTGAATATAATTTAAACTTGTACATTATATATTCAAAACTCATTGGAAATTGGAATATGATTTACATTTTAGTATAAAAATTAAACATAACAGTTAATTTAAATACAGCTGCCAAAGTTCATATTGAAATACGAATAATAATATGAAATTCAATTCAATTCAATTCAATTCAATTCAATTCAATTCAATTCAATTCACTTCAATTCAATTCAATTCAATTCAATTCAATTCAATTCAATTCAATTCAATTCAATTCAGTTCAATTCAATTCAATTCAATTCAATTCAATTCAGTTCAGTTCAATTCAATTCAATTCAACTCAATTCAATTCAATTCAATTCAATTCAATTCAATTCAATTCAATTCAATTCAATTCAATTCAATTCAATTCAATTCAATTCAATTCAGTTCAATTCAATTCAATTCAATTCAATTCAATTCAATTCAATTCAATTCAATTCAATTCAATTCAATTCAATTCAATTCAATTCAATTCAATTCAATTCAATTCAGTTCAGTTCAATTCAATTCAATTCAATTCAATTCAATTCAATTCAATTCAATTCAATTCAATTCAATTCAATTCAGTTCAATTCAATTCAATTCAATTCAATTCGCTTGAGAAACGAAGATCGAAGTATATTAAACTCTCATATAACATGTCTTGCTTCATGTCGCAGAATCCTGGGTTATATCGCATACTGATGAAACATCACAGGGAGACTTCGAGAGAAAAACGGTCGGAAAAATATATGGTACTACAGTAGACAACGGCGAGTATCGACGACGGATGAACCACGAGCTATATAATCTGTATACCGGAATCAACGTAGTTATGCGTCTCAAAATAGTGCATTTTCGCTGGCTGGGCCTTGTCAGTAGAATGGATCAGGTATTCAAAAACGTACTTGACGGCCATCAAAGAGTAGGACAATCAAGACTTCGCCGGAAGGATCAGGTGTAATATTGCCTACGAGAGTTTGTTGGTACCAATAGAAGGAGAAAAGCTAAAGATCGCGTCGGTTGGAGAAACTTGTTATCCTCATTTTGTATGGCCCTTGACTTCTTTACGCTGTTTGAGGCCATCTAGGTAAGTAAAGAATGTACAGCAAAAAGTATATAAATGGTGACAACAACCAAATAAGTTGTTCCAAACCTTGCTTATTTTGAATCGTAGTATTCTAAAGACTACCATAAAGTAAAAATAATGTACCACAAATTATAAAAGGTGCACCAAAAAAGTATAATAAAAAGTATAACAGCGTACTAGAATATATAAATTAACTAACTAAGAAAAGTACATAATGTTTGCCAAAATATTACACATTGCGCAAAAAAGTAAATAAAATGTATCAAAAGTACATAGTGTACCACCAAAGTGCATAAAAAGTACCAAAAACATGCACAGACTGTATCAAAAAGTTCATAGTGCACTAAGCACACTCACTGACATTCATCATCAGGTGCACAACTACTGTGCCCGAATTGATGCCATCGGAAGATCATCAATTGAATTTATACAATCTCAAATATGCAAGTTACATATGCGAATTAGTATCGATCGAAGATCCCTAAGTATCAAAACACACTTAATTCCAACACAAAAACAGAAAGCTTTTTTCCTCCAGGTTTTTGTTGCATACTAGCATTGTTGCTGTGCTTTTATGTGAGCTTCTACTATACCTTAGAGTTGTATTTTTCTGTGGTACAGATTTTTTGATGACCGGATTATTGTCAATTACGTGTCTCAATTTTGCATGCCACTCTCCTATTGCAAATGAGTGGCTTTGCCACACCTATTGTGGTACCTCCCAAACTCTCGTAAACCGAAACCGACTTAATGAAATTCGGTACTTGGCAATGTTTTGCTAAAAGCGACTGTGTAAGTACAAATTTTTCATACCTCCCATACAAAAGTTGGGCTGTTTTCCGGTTGGTCGACTCGATATCTGTCGTAAACCAAAACAGATTTAAATAAAATTTGGTATTGGGGAATTTTCCATCTTAACAAAAAGTGTCAATTTGCTGGTAGTCACGATAAATCCCCTAAACTACTTAGGATCCTAATTAAGGTGGATATTAGATACAATTTTGCACAATGCCACTCTGCCATTGAATCAAGACGCAACTGCCCCGCCCATTCATGTAACTGAAAGCCGAATATAAACGTTTTTCAGTAGAACTCAGAAATGACTTGTTTAAATCTGTTCACACGACTGCAATTTATCTACTGATCTTAACTTCATTTGTAGGCTGGGGTTTCCTTCCTAACAGTAATGTAAAACGCTTCTTTTCGCTGCTGAAGTTGTTAATAAACTGTATATGAACAATGCTATTTGTTTCTGGTCGGATAGCATATTTTTAGGCTGGCTTAGAATCTTGAGTTCGTTCGTTAAAATATAACGATATAAACAATTTTGCCATAACAGCAAGAAATGTGTACATTCCTTGCGGTAACAAATGAACCAAGAAATGTTGAATATTCAAACACCTATCGTCGTCTTCTTGCTCACATTCCTGTTGTCAAAATGAGCAAAGCAGCATGTTTTATTTTCTTAAGCGATTTTAAGTGACTTTCCATACAAACTAGTCGATTGAGTGCAAGCCGAAACCAAAACAATTCCCAGCAAAAAGAATGCATCCAAGGTAGCATAAAATCACCAAGTTATCACGGATAGAAGTAGTGAAATAGTGCGTAAACACTGGAGGAATTAATATGGCTTGTCGCAGAAAATAACTAATTTTTTGTGGTGCTTATTAGGGTACCCATTTAATCGGGATTTTTGATTAATCGTTAATCGTAAACTTCAATCTGACAACCGAACAAACCCGCAATCAAGTTATTCGATTAATCGATTATTCGAATAAAATAAAACAAAAAAAAAGAAAAGTGTTCAAGCATTGTACTAGGCATATTTATTAAAACAAATCAAAACGTAACAAAGGCAACTTCATTATAAAGTATATGGTAGGTACAATTCACAAATCGCAGTTGCAGCAACAGCAGTTGCGACTTTTGGTGCCAATCCAAAATTAAAAAAATCTCAAAGTTTTGACCCAAAAGTGCCGCCCTTCGGCGCTCTGAAACTATATCGCACTATAACACACTATTGGATTGATTAATTTTTACACAAATTTTGCAAAACGTAATTTTCTGACTATTATCCTTGTTGTATATAGTTTGAGCAGAACCGGACCAGGCATTTTGATATGCCCCATTCAAAGACACCAGTGGGTCTTGAAATTTCATCAGACTTACACCCAACTTAATTAACAAATTTTGAGACAGTTTTTTTTTTTATTTGTGGCACAAAACTACTATCAAATCTGTTCGAAATGTTTGTAAAGTTATGAATTTGTTCGCAAATCGTTGTCATATGAGTTGCCACATTGTAGGAGCGTTTCAACACGGACTGCTTGCCATAAACTCGTCCTTATATTTTATTAATCGATTAATCGCACTGATTTGATCGAGTTAATCGTTAATCGAAAAACTTAATTATTAAAATGTTCGGTTAATTTTATAGCACGATTAATCGATTAACCGAATAAGGATTAATTGAATGGTTACCCTAGTGCTTATTCAACATATTTTCACTCTGCCGAATGAGGTAGTGAAAACTCATATATTTTGATACACTTCTGGATTGATGGAAATGAACAACTGAAAATGTATGTATTTTGATACACTTTCTCATTGATGGAAAGGAACAAGTGAAAATGTATAAATTTTGATACACTTTTTCATTGAAGCTGAATGATACTATATGTATGTTTATTGTTATAATTAATTTCACCTGAACATATCAACAACAGTTTGATTAAAAATTTCGAACAACTGAAAATGTGAGAATAACATTCTTTCCTCGGATTTGATTATGTTATGGAAATGCTTCTATGGAAGCGGTTCATATGCACGATATGCATCTTTTGTGTTGCTGAGAAAGCAATTCTTTTGGAAACGCTTCGATTTCTCTTTGCTGGATTGTAATATTATTTTTTTGTAATATCTCGTAGGGGAACATTCCCTTAGCAGCCCTGAAAATCGCTTAGCGTCCCATATAGGTAACATGGTCCAAAAATTAGGGAAATAGGGAAAATGAGCACATAAAAAATACAATTATCTCAACTACAGATTCTCAGGAATCAAGAGAACCATTTAAGGAAGTTGCGCCTTTTCCACAAACGATCCCAAAAAATAACTTTTAGGGCAAAAAGGAGTAAAAGCGCAGGATTTTTTCTTAGAAAAAAAAAACACCATTAATCAAAGAATTAGCGTCTGTGCTCGAAATATCAGAGTCCGCATCTCTGGTTATACCTAAACTACCGAGATTTTACACTATTGTTTTTTTAAATTCTAGATGGTTTTATCTTATGAATAGCAATTAAATAATTTAAATTAGAATATATATTAATTTTTTCCACTTCATAAGATCTTCATACATGAAAATTTCTTTTAAATTCGAACAGAATTTTTAAATTCATGTAGGCTTAATGTGAATATAATTTAAACTTGTACATTATATATTCAAAACTCATTGGAAATTGGAATATGATTTACATTTTAGTATAAAAATTAAACATCACAGTTAATTTAAATACAGCTGCCAAAGTTCATATTGAAATACGAATAATAATATTCAATTCAATTCAATTCAATTCAATTCAATTCAATTCAATTCAATTCAATTCAATTCAATTCAATTCAATTCAATTCAATTCAATTCAATTCAATTCACTTCAATTCAATTCAATTCAATTCAATTCAATTCAATTCATTTCAATTCAATTCAATTCAATTCAATTCAATTCAGTTCAGTTCAATTCAATTCAATTCAATTCAATTCAATTCAATTCAATTCAATTCAATTCAATTCAATTCAATTCAATTCAATTCAATTCAATTCAATTCAATTCAATTCAATTCAATTCAATTCAATTCAATTCAATTCAATTCAATTCAATGCAATTCAATTCAATTCAATTCAATTCAATTCAATTCAATTTAAATTCAATTCAATTCAATTCAATTCAATTCAATTCAATTCAATTCAATTCAATTCAATTCAATTCAATTCATTTCCAGTCCAAACTACATAGAATAATCTAGTATTACTAAGTCAACTCTTTTTATCTTCATGAGAAAAATACTAACTGATATAGGTTTTAGAAAATGTAAGTATATCAAAAGCTGCATAATGGGGTTATATTTTCTGAATATTAATTAATAATTTTTACATGCAAAGAAAACACGACAAGGAAATGTTAATTTTTTGCTGATTTTGTATTAATTTTTATACAAAAAATTTAACATATTGTTTTCTATGCTAAACCAGAAAGCCGAATAGAAACTGTAAATAAAACAGAAAATTAACCGATTTCACGGTATTCCCCATTCTGCGAAACCAAACCCGGTTTGCCATAAGAGTGGTTTTCGAATTAACCAAACCCGGATATTCGAAAATGTCGGTTTTTTGAATAGCCTAATTACAGATGATCGCAAGATTTCAATTTACAACCCCTAAACTTTAAAAGGAAATTTTTACTTATTTACAATATCTTAAAACCTAAAATTTCAACTGGATATAAATCAGTCAAAATGCTAGTCAGTTGGAAATATTAATAAAATATTTATTGTTTTTTTTAAGATACGTGCACCATTACATTTTGGATTACAGAATCAGAATCTCTAGAATCTTCTTCATCCAGTTAAATTTTCTGATCAGCACCAACATGCAATTCGCGTTGCAAATTGTGGCAATTTTGGGGTACTTAGCTACCTGCAGTGTAGCAGTACTAAGAGGATGCACATTGGAATCAATGTGCAGTGGCTAAATTGCATTTAAAATAAACAAAAGAACCAAAAAGTTTTTCAGCAGTAACGTCGAATGCTACTGGTTGTGATGATATAAATCCAAAGTTTGTAAGGTTAATTCTCCCACAGATCATTTCGATTATTACACATCTCTTCAATTTTATTATAATGTCAAGCAATTTTCCTGAAAGATGGAGACATTCGAAAATAGTCCCTATTCCTAAATCCAAGACGGAATATAGACCTATTGCAATACTTCCGTACTTATCCAAAGTCTTTGAAAAGGTGTTACACTACCAGATGTGTTCATATATTGAATCATCAGCATTGCTCGCGGAAAATCAGTCTGGCTTCAGGGCAAAACATAGTTGTGTTACCACATTAACGGATGTTGTGGAAGACTTACGACTTAGTATTGATGATAAGCGAATGAACGTGCTTGTTTTGCTTGACCATTCCAAAGCTTTTGACACTATAGACCACGACATGCTAGGATTAAAACTTGGAAATTTTTTTAATTTCTCTAGGACTTCTGTGAGCTTAATAAAGTCTTACCTTTTTAATCGGAGTCAATCTGTTTGTACGGGGGCATCTGCTTCGCTTCCACTGTTTTTATCTAGAGGCGTTCCCCAGGGGTCAATACTGGGACCCTTGCTATTCTCGTTTTATGTAAATGATCTCCCGCAACACATACATAGCTGTAAGACACATATGTACGCTGACGATGTGCAACTGTACACTAGTACACCCATTTGATTATTGGGCGAAGCCGTCAACAGAGTGAATGCTGACCTTCGGTCAATATGGAATTGGGCAAACGCAAACGGGCTTTCGTTGAATCCGTGTAAATCAAAGTGTCTTGTGGTCCACAGTAAGTCATTGAACTCTACGTTTGACGTTAATATAACTATAAACGGACACAAAATTGAGGTAGTGTCAACCGTTAAAAATCTGGGTATTATAATGAACGATACGTTAACATGGAGTAATCAGGTTAACAGAGTTACCAGTGTTATTTATGCTAAGTTGCGGACCTTGTGGCAAACGCACTATTTCACACCTCCCAAGATTCGAGTATTGATTGCTAAGGCCTATCTTATGCCGTCTCTTCTTTATGGCTATGAAGTATTTGCGAATTGTGATTCAGTCAGCAGAAATAAGCTAAACACAGTCTTCAATAATATTTGTAGATATGTATACGGTATTGGTAAATACGATCATATTTCCCAGCATTCTATCAAACTTTACGGTATCACTCTAGATCAACTATTTAAAGTTCGAACCCTATTGCTCCTTCATAAAATAATATACTCTAAATTTCCAACGTATCTCTTCCGACGCCTTACTTTCACAAGATCAAGCAGAGGAATGAAACTTATTCCCATTCGGTACAAAACACTGACATCTGAATGGCAATTCTTCATAAACGTCATGCCTCTGTGGAACAGTTTACCACACTCAATTCAAAAAACCAGCAACATTACTCAAGTTAAGACACTTATTTTCAATCTTTTCGCAGGAAACACAATATCTTTTATTCATTCATGTAATTCTTTTATTCACTCATGTAATTCTTAAATATTTAGTTCCTGACTTCATAAAAGTATAAAATTAAATTGTCACATAGCTTCATGCCTTGAGGCCTTAAAATTATATTTTATTTTGTCATAGTATTGTATTGTATTGTATTATTCAAATGTTCTTCTTATGCTTTTCTTCTTCATTATAAATTCCTATACTGTAATTAATAAGATTTAAATCTTGCTGTATAGGATATCAAATAAATAAATAAATAAATTACAAGTGAAATAAAGGTGTTTTAATTATAGGTTACATTGCTGGGCGACTTTTCCAAGAACTGTCATATATATTTTCGATTCACAGTGAAATACAAATGTCACTTAACTAAACATTTTTCGTTGTAATTAGTAACGTTGTTTTCCTTTTTTTAAATTTTTGCATAATTATTTGTAAAATATACATGTATTATAACGAAAATGAAAAAAAAATTGTTTTTAATAGTTTAACTCTGTTGGAATCCTACCCCCGGAACCACACAAATTTGGGTTTCGGAGGGGAACATGTTACCATCCGCCACTGATAGTGTACGAAATAGTGTTCGAAACTGGGTTGCAATTTATATTTTATTCGTCATAACATAAAAAAACAACAAATACTTATACTGCCAGGTCCTGACGGAATACTTCCGATTATGCTACAGAAGGTAATAATTAATGGCTCAGAACAGGCAGTTTACGATTAAATCACATCCCGGAAATTTGAAGAAGGCTGAAAGTCATATTCATCCCCAAGGCTGGCAAGAGCGGCTATGAACCTGTAAAGGATTTCAGACAAATAACCCTCTCATCATTGAGTACTAGAATGAATTTATACGAGTATCAGATCGCTACTAACTAATAGCGGTTTATGGAACAGCCACCATGCCCTTATGAAGGTAAAAGATGTAGCTTCTATCTTCTTCCTGGATATAGAGGGCGCTTTTAACCATATCAAAAAGGGATCTGTTATACAAGGCCTAAAAGATATGAATTTCGGCAAAAGTATTATGAGTTGGGTAGACTCAATACGCGGCCCAGATAGATATACGCTCTGTGGTGTAAGGTATCGGCCACTATTTCAGTCTTTAGGGGTACACCCCAGTGTGGGGTGATATCACCGATACTATCGCTAGTGGTTATGAACACTCTACGGGTGGACTTGGGTAACAGAAGAGTACAGGCTGAAAAATTTTCAGCAACATATTGTAGGAAACATGTACATGTTTGAAAGCATTGTTTTCATGAATTGAAGATCTGCTGCCTTTCTGTTTCTTAGTTGTATGTCTCGTTTTTGTATTTAGAGGTTTTTAGCAAGCAACCCAACAATTGGGTTTCAAAAACATATACTAAAAAATAAATAAATGGTTTCCCATTACATCCCATGAAGGGACCGGGGAGAACTTCTCACAATCACTGAGCTGTGCGCTTTCCAGTTTTCACTCACTGATTGGGACCTACAGTTTTACACCGATTCCAAACGGTATTTTGAGAAGCTTTTTCATGCCTATATACTCGATAGTGTCGCCGTCACTAAGCGAGGTGAAATTTTAAGGTGGTTGGAGCAGGGATCGAACCCAGGATCTCCTATACAAGAGGCGCGCACACTACTCATTGCACCAAAAACATATATTATAGCCTATTAATCATTGTGTTTCAAACATGTTACATTGGGCGCAATACAAAAATATAGATTTTGCAGCGTGTAAGGTTAGCCGCATATGCGGATGACGCCGTGGTGTTGGTTACAGCCCCCTTTATGTCCGTGATAAGTGAAGTCATGTATAATATCTTGGCAGGTATCAGCAATTGGGCCACAGGCCAGAATGGGGATAAAACTGCACAGGTAGGCGAACTATTCCACAATATAGATACCGTCACTCAATGGTCAACAATTTGAGTTGTCGAATAGGGCGAAATATTTATTATTATTATTATTATTATTATTTATTAATAGATTAATGAGATAATATGCATTACAATTCAAATTAATTAGTATTATTAAAAGTAGTTATGATATATAATTGGCGAAGCATTTAACAATTAAGTTTAAAAATTTTTAGCAAATTTCTTTCTTTTTAAATAATGCAAATGTAGTTAAGTGTTCTAAATGACTAAATCTCAAATTCTTTCACTGTTAACGTTCTCAATTTCAAACATGATTCTAAATATAAATAGAGCGATTTGAAATTATTGCCATTTAATATATTAATTACTTCATTATAGTCTAGAGAAGTATGACCAATGTGTATTCTTCTTAATTCTCCACAGATAGGACAAAAGCCAATGAGATGGAATGTAATTTCTGATCCGTGCATGTTGCAAATTGATTTTCAGGCATAATGCCATATGGTCAGAATAAGGTTTAGATGCTGAAGAGAAAATATCTACCAATTGTAGAAAGTTATACGAACATATACAATAATCGATCACAGAACTACCCATAACTCCACAGAAGGCATAATCACCTTGAGCATCATCCACCGTACTGCCATTCAGTACGATCGCCCCTTACCTTATCAATTACATCCATAACACGAGGTCCCTGCCGATTTATTATCTTCTAAGATTACTGATATGTGGCAAATCACATAACTCATTCTCATCTATATACTGTTCTTCCCCTATATGAGCATTTAGGTCACCCACGATACAAAAGCATCCATCCAAAAAGGTCTCAAAACTTTCAAAATTAATCTTCCAAATTTATAACTAAATTTTCATTAAAACTAATAAACTTTAGTGAAAATTTCTTTCAACTTTCCTTTTTACAACCATTTAAACAATCGCCACTTGCGCGGCCAGCTTTGCGTACTTTAGTTGCTGCAAACCAATGTAAAGTATAATTTTTGAAAAATTATGAAAAATGTAACTGCCGATCAGAAATTACATGTGTTTCGATGACAAAAAATATATCAAATTTATTAACGTATGTAATAAAAGTACCAAAATTTAAGGAATTCTCTAGATTAGATATGATATAGTATATTAAATGGCACGAATCAAATTGCTGTATCGAGGAATTAGCTTTTAGCTTTACTCCTGATTTAATCATTACAGAATACTTCATAGAAGCAACCATATTCCTCAAAAAGCTTCCCTAGATATTCAGCATCATTATTAGTATAAATTGTATCTGCTGCATTGATCATCTTCGGTATAAATATAGGTATATCTGATGACCTTTTAACTTTCCTTTAGCGTTTAGGACGTTAATCGCTTGGGAAGTTGTTTCTAAATGGAGCAGACAAGATTTATATGAAGCAAATATTCTCATTGAAATTACGTTTACTACCACTACTAGAATGTGTTTGTGTATATCCATAACCAGATGGAGCAGCAGTGCAGTTTAAGCCATTCACAATTACAATTGAGGATCGCGATTTAGGGTCAATTACTTCTAGTCGTTATATTTGTTCACGAGAAATCGACAATAGCGTCGTTTATGGTTCATTTGTTTTTTTTGAAACCCTACTTTTAGGATCAGGTAGTAAAACAGCTATGAAGTGTAACAGCAGGTGATACTTCTTTACGAATAGAGTGCGAAATAAAGGAGCACAGTGTTGTTTTGTTAAAATACCACCTCTCTCTCACCATCAATCTGTAGGATTGAATTTCCTCACTCTTTCTCTACAACCGTCATTTTCTCTCTTAAATTAACAGGTTTGCTACCTCCTCTTCTACTTCTACCGTTCCGTAGCGACTCACGATGAAACTGAATAAACCATTGCCATACGTGCCGGGTGTTTTCAACACTTGCAAGGCGATAATCTTCATCGTAAAATGGCTTGACTTTAAGAGGTTTTTCATAACCAAGTACGGTCTATGCAGCAACTGTCACACAGTGGATAACGTACCTTTTTTTTCACATTGACCAATACTCAGCGGATGCCCCCTATAAATGCCGTGCATTGTATTGGACTTAGGAAGTAGGGATAGAGGTGGGAGGAAAAAGGGTATAATGTTTGTTAATGTTTGATTTGAATCTCTCGATATTGAAAGAATTCGGCAATACACCCGCCGGAAGTTTATTCCACATACGAACTGTACGGCTAAAAAACGAATTCTCCCTGTAGTGAGTAGTTCTATCCACAGGCCAAGAAATAACAAATGGATGTGAACTACTGGAAAAGCGCGTTAAGCGATTAAATACTCTTACCTCCGGAATAGAGGCGTGTATCTCATATGAACACTTACCGTGAAAATACCGATACAAAAGTGATACGCAACTCACGTTTCGACGATGCTCTAAGGAAGCAACAGAGTTGGTTACCCTGCTATCTCCTATAAGCATCATCGCTCTCCGTTGTACGCGGTCCAGAAGCTCCAATGTGGACCTAGGGGCACCAGCCCAAATTTGAGAGTTGTATTCCATTTTCGGCCTTATATATGAAATGTATATACTGAGGAGATCAGATGAGGTGAAAAATTTCTTACACCGCTTTAAAAATCCTAAGCACTTGAAAGCTTCTTTGGACACGTTAAATACGTGATCATTCCACCGAACATCACACTGTATTTTCATGCCAAGAACTTCAAGAGCATCTGATTCCCCAATGTCCACACCATTCATAGAAATAGGTGACAGGGACATGTCATTCGTGCGCTTGTGCGATAATATGCAGCACTGGGTCTTACGCTCATTAAATTCGACCCGATTCGAGCTACCCCACTCAGTTACCAGGCGAAGGTCCCGGTTGAGTGAGTCATTCATCATCCGTCTCCTCTCATGCACCGTGGAAGGACTTGGCCGACTATCAAATGAATATGAATGACATATACTACTGTCATCCGCATATGAGTACATTGGACTCGAAGTAAGACTCAAGAGGTCGTTAATAAAGATAAGACAAAGAGTAGAAGAGTAGAAGAGAGGACAGAACCTTGTGGTACCCCCGCATTAATCCTATATTCGTCAGAAGAGATCCCATCTATGACAACATGTATAGTGCGATCCCTGAGAAAATTCGATACAAATCGAGAGAAGTTACTACCTAAACCAAAAGCATTACCCTTGGACCAGAGCCACTATTTTACTCTCTCCCAGTCTATGAATAGACTGACTCCACTGTTCAGAGAGGAACGCCATCAGATCACCAGTAGAACGGTTTATGCGGAAGCCATACTGTCGATCACTTAGTAGACTGTTAAGTTCCAGATAATTGACCAGTTGGTAATTTACCATGGTCTCCATCACTGTAGAGAGTGTAGAGCATATTGCAATTGGCCGGTAGTTTTCGGGGTTACTAGCCTCACCCTTTTTCGGGATAGGCTGAACTTTGGCAACTTTCCAACGCGAAGGAAATATACCCGCACGGTATGAGCGATTAAAAAGATTGCGCAATGAACGAGCAAGCGTCGAACAGCACTTTTTGAGAACAAGTGCTGTTATTCCATCCGGGCCCGGGGATTTATTTGCGTCGAGCTCTGCGAGAACCTTCAGTAAATATATGGGTCAGTAAATATATGATCATCTTTAATAAGAGTTGGAATTGAAGAGGAACTGCTATTCTTTACTCTCTCAACAAATGACCTAAAGCTCTTACTTCCCCTGTGAGAAGAAAGAATTTAAGCACGAAGACACTGTTCGTATAGAAACTCAGCGCATCGTAGTACTTTGCCACAATGATCTTGTTTTTTTGCGCACTCCTCAGTAATTGGATTTTTATCCACAGTCCAATTATTGAAAGCTTCCTCTTTGGATCTGACAGCTTCTTTGCATGTCTGATTAAACCAGCACTTATTAGATGATTTAATCGAAATTATTTTCTTGGGAATAACTATTTTCATTCCCGTTAAAATAATATTTTCCACCATTTCTGCCGCAGCATCGACATCATTGTCAAGAAAACAGAGTTTCCAATTGAAGTTTTTATAGAACTCGTTGAGCTCAGCCCAACGAGCCTTTTAATATAAAAATATGGACCGCTTCGTGACTGGTTTTGAAGCAGTCGGAAGATTCGAATACGAAAATGATGCAGAAATCGTGCAGTGATTCGAGTTTCCAAGAGGTGCAAGAATATTATCTTCATACTTGTCCGGGTGTGAAGTTAGGAAGAGGTCAAGAGTGTTAGAAACTTCCCTTCAACACACGGAATGTGTGTTGGTTTATCTACCAATTGCACAAGGTGATTGTGTGCTGCAAAAAGCTCAGCGTATTGGCCCTCCGGAGTTGAATGACTCGAATGGGAAAGCCAGGAGTGATTGTGAACCATGAAATCACCAGCGATCACAATTTCGCTGCTCGGGCAATTCTCCAAGACTTTTGTTATTGAGTCAGAAAGGGCGTCAAAATCATTAAATGAAGCCTCCCTTCCTTGGTTTGGACTTCTATAAAGAAATCCGAAATGAATGACGTGTGATTTGACTCTGAATTTTAACCATAGGCAGTTAAATTCAGGATCTGTTGAGTCCAGTTGCGACATGGACTGAAATACGACGACATTTCGAACGTAAACTACAAGGCCTCTGTGAGGGAAAAAATAAGAAAAGATGTGATAACCAGGGATGTAAAAATCCTGCGGGTCAGAATCTTCACAAACCTGGGTCTCACAAAGAGCGAAAACACTAGGCCGATTAACCTGAATGTGAGCATAAGCAGAGAAGAAATTTTCTCTCAGCCCTCGTATATTTGCAAAATCTATACCGAAATCACTTACCATATCGAGAGATGAATTTCAACCGCGCTTCAGAATCATGAGACGGGGCTGCGTACTGCACCAGTACCTGCGGGAGTTTCTCTGCATAGGCCGTGGCTATCTATGGTAATTGCACCCTTCCGATGTCCACCTTCTATCTGTCTAGTTTATCTTCTTATCCTTGTGTGAAACTTTGCTGCAACTAGGTAGTAATCCAAATCGATATTAGCTCCACGAATCACACGTACATATATTATATTAGCTGAGGGCCTTCCATCACCAACCAGGTGTTTCTGGATATGCGGCACGTATCCGTTCTATCCCATCTGGCCTTTTCTCGTTCAAGGTAATGCAGGAAACTACCTCTTCTGACCGACCCTATAGGCATTGCGACTGACACCCTATGGAGTTCGGTGGGAGAGGATCAGCCCTTTCGTTCCCTAGGAGAGCCTTGTTTTCCAAGTAAGAACCACATTGGCCAGGCGACCTAGGTCGACAAGTTTTTCCCCACATTCACTAATGAGTAAAGGTGCAGTATTCTTAGATTTAAGTGATAGGAGAGCCGCTTGGCTATCTACAAATATTCCAATGCACTCTGTTTTTCGCTGTAGTATAAGTGCGGCGCAGGCTTCTTTCATGTCCAGTATCTCCGCTTGGAAAATGCTGCACTTGTCTGGGAGTTTGAATGATAAATTGAGGCCTGCCTCTTCGGAGAAAACACCCGAGCCGGTTCCACATTCCATTTTGGATCCGTCCGTAAATATCCCACTCTATTCTTCTGGGAATCCTGACATCGAATAGGTTATCGAACGTCAATGAGGGGGTGCAGTATTCGGTGGTTATATTCACATTTCTTGGGATTGTCTGTAGCATTCTCATATGTTCTTATGCGTTGCACTTCCAGATTCCAAGAGCATTTAGTCGGGTAGCACTCCAAGCCGCACTAGATGTTATGCGGAGGTCAATTGATAAAATATGAAGCATTGCATTAAGGCCTTCAGCTGGACACGTCCTCTATACAACAATTTCATGGTGGCCGTTTTCCCCGCGACAGACCACCATGTCATTGCTCCGTAGGAGAGCATTTTCGCCGATACACATAGCACCATAGCACCGATAGAGTCGGCTTCCGAATATTTTCCGACAAGCGTAGTACGCAACGGTTGCTCTCTGTGCGCCGTGCTCTATGTTACGCATTCCGGATAGTTTAGGATCTAGAAACACCCTCAATATCTTGGCGTGAGTTGATAGTTGAATCTCTATTCCACTTAGCCGAGGAGGATTAAACTTTGGTATCTTCGCCTTTGTGGTAAAAAGCATGACCTCAGTTTTCCTGGCTTCACTCCAAGACCACAACCACTGGCCCAGTCGTTAAGTGATTTCAAGGCCCCATTCATGATTTCGCTTAACATGGATGGGACAGATGAATGTCCAGTTTTAGTAGTATTTTATTGATAACGAGTAACCAAAGTAGGGGAGAGATGACTCCACCCTGAGGAGTTCCCCTATTCACTCGCTTTGATGACTCACTGTTACAAGTAACATCAGGAGATATCCAAGTAGCCTTACGGATGTATTCCTGTTGAAATCTCAATCATATTTTCTTCCTACAAGGTTTTTTTCTTTTGAAGAGCGGTAGAAATTAAATTGTAGATTTTTAGCAAAAAAATGTTTTTTCTCGAAAGATCATTACATGGCATTGACATTTGAAAATGATTTCGGGCATATGGCCACCGCAGCTGTTCATGACGAAACCCATTCCGAACGTCCAATTTTGGGGCACTTTTTCGAGCATTCGTATTTCACGAAAGACCGGAACAATTGTGGTCACATGTTGCCCGGTTATCAGCATAAAAGTCATGGATCATGGTGCGGTAACTATCTACACTGACCGTTTCGCGAACTGATGCCACCAGCGTGCAAATCGCACCCAACGGTGAATTTTTCTGGATGTAAAGGAGTCCTTAGGGTCTGTTGTGGATTGGTAACATACCACCTGCACCAATTTCATATATTAACAAACCCGTTAAGTCAAAAATGAGCCTTATCGCTGAACATAATTTTGCGATAAAACATCTGGTCAATTTCCAACTGCCGTAGAGCCCAAACGGCGAAAGAAGGACGAATATGATGGTGTCATGGTTTTAATTCCTGCTCCAGCTGGATCTTATACGGATGTAGGCCAAGATCATTGTGCAAAATTTTCCACGTAGTTGACGGACAGAGTTCCACTTCCTGCGACCAACCGCGATTCGATAAATTTGGATCTTCTTCCACACTTTTGTTTACAGTGGCGATATTTTCTTCAGTACTCCCACTCCTTCGACAGGTTGTATCATTTAGAGAGTAGAGAGTATAAAATCTATCCACAGTTCCCCGGATGGCTTGCTCAGATGGTCGAATATGTGCGCCATAAAAATCCCGAAGTCGTCCATATGTTCTGCAGATTAATGACTGACATTGAAAGTAAATTTAGATAATTTGGTAGCGTTGTTTATACGTGCAGCTATTCATGTTGATTTGCCAGTGTATACTGATCAAAAATTGTAAAAAGTGAGCGCAGGATGACAGTCCGATTTACAGCCACCCCTACCGTAAATTCTATCTAAGCCAAAAAAAAAATAGCCATTATATTCAAATATTTCGTTGATCATTTTCACGGATAAATATAGCACAAGATCTTTCTTTTGTTGGGCGACTTATAGTGAAATTTTATTTTTCCATACACACCTAGTACGAAATTAACCCTTAAACGCATTTTATGTTTTGACTTCTTTCTTGCATTCAAGTTGAATTTTCAGTTTTGGTGTATTCAGTGACTTTAAGTGGAATTTTATGACAAATGTTTTAGTGGTACATTTCAATCGGTAGTTTTTACCCTGTTCCACAAAAGGGATAAAATGGACCCCTATTTGAGGACTGTAGAGGGTTAAAATGTTCCACAACAATTTTCCTTGTAGTATTATACGCAAAATTGCTGAAAATATCCTATACCTAAAATGTAAAGATCACATGGTTTCCTATGTCGATTCATTAAAAATGTGAAAAAGGGAAGAGACTTTAAAAAACATTCTCTATCATTAACCGTAAAATGGCGAAAAATTTAAAATATTTAAAATTTGCTTTAACTTCCGACATTTTAGGGATCATTGATACATTTTTTCTAAAAGATTGTACATATATTAGAAAGAATTCAGAACTGAAAAAAGGATAACAATATCGCCGAAGGTAGCAATACAAAATTTCATCTACTTAGGTTTTTTAGGTACTATCAAAAACAAAGCCCTGATCCTCAGCTGAAGTATTCTTTGGCATTTAAAAAAATTGCTATGCTTAAGGGCAAACCCGATTGAGGTTTTGTACTGCCACGTCTATATACTTCCATAATTTTTTGGAAGATACTGTCGCACAGTGTAATGAGATAACATTATGAATTATTAATAAAGTCTTAGATTCAGTTCTATAATGCCTTATTTATGTGAAATCCCATGAATTTATTTTCTGCGCAATTTAAAGTAAACATATGAAGTTATTTAAAAACAAAAATTGTTTTCAATATCGAAGGGGACCAATATTTTGCAAGCTTTATTTTCTTCACTTGCCTGGGTTTTTCTTTATTTATTTTGTCTGTTTTCTTAGAAACCGTAACTATTTATTCAAGTTCCATACCATGTTATAACTCTGTTTAACACTTATTAGTATTAGGATATAAATATAGTCCCAGCTCTTACGAACGTTATTTTTTATGTAAACACTGGTTTTGCCAAAACATTTAGACTGTTTGAATAAAGTGAAATAATTTTTTGTTGGATGACAGGGGAAATTTTTGTTGTTCTTAAAAAATTTCTTTCTATCCAGACAATTTGTACGTATAGCGGTCCAAATATTGTGCATTAAATATAAATTGAGTTTGTATTATTTGATCTCAAGTTCAAGATCAGTAACTATTAAAAGTACTTTTTCATACTAAAAAAGTAAATTTTCACAGCAAAACTTCGAAAAGATTTGCTGTGAAATTGATTACTATGGTAGATGATTGAGAATAAGATAGTTCAATGCACACCAATGCACATCATCAGCTCCCTTCTCCTCAAGTATTTATTTATATCACCACACTTTCTAGGGATACACAAAACTGAACTTAGAATTGAATTGAATTGTATTAAATTAAATTAAATTGAATTGAATTGAATTGAATTGAATTGAATTGAATTGAATTGAATTGAATTGAATTGAATTGAATTGAACTGAATTGAATTGAATTGAATTGAATTGAATTGAATTGAATTGAATTGAATTGAATTGAATTGAACTGAATTGAATTGAATTGAATTGAATTGAATTGAATTGAATTGAATTGAATTGAATTGAATTGAATTGAATTGAATTGAATTGAATTGAATTGAATTGAATTGAATTGAATTGAATTGAATTGAATTGAATTGAATTGAATTGAATTGAATTGAATTGAATTGAATTGAATTGAATTGAATTGAATTGAATTGAATTGAATTGAATTGAATTGAATTGAATTGAATTGAATTGAATTGAATTGAATTGAATTGAATTGAATTGAATTGAATTGAATTGAATTGAATTGAATTGAAATGAACTGAACTGAATTGAATTGAATTCAAGTGAATTGAATTGAATTGAAATAAATTGAATTGAATTGAATTGAATTGAATTGAATTGGATTGAATTGAATTGAATTGAGTTGAATTGAATTGAATTGAATTGAATTAAATTGAATTAAATTGAATTAAATTGAACTAAGTCTTGTTCGTCGACCCGTGGCACCGAAATGAAGTTCCTGCATAAATCGGGAACATATAAACAGTTTGTAAGCAAGAAATCATACTTGTTTGTTTCCACGCGAACATCTCCTATGCCCTCTGCAACAACGCTGTACTCTCCAGCTAATGCGATGTTTTCTTTATGATCGCTCATAACCGTGAACATATTTCGGTCAGCACACATATGCGAAGTCGCGTCGCTGTCAACGCACCAAGTATGTATTTGAATGAAAAAGGCGAGAGATTTCACCAACAAATTATTACCATTGAGCGGCGTTATCAGGGATTTTGGGATGAAGCAATGTTGGGAGACTATGTGTGGTTTCTCATTAGAGAAACGGATCCCAAACGCAACCAAAGACAAAGAAAAAACAACAACTATTGCAAACACACAAAACTTTGACAAATGTATTACAAGCGTTCAAACACAATAAATTGTTGAAAAAATTTTAATATTCGGAGAATATGGGATTTGGATTTATTCACTCAATGGCTTATAACTTTGTCATTTGTCGGTCCATTTTCTTCTGTTCGGTCTTAGTTTTTGCGAAAAATTATCATCTTTACGTACAAGAAGAGAAATCTGATGGTTTTTTTTAACGATTTGCACTTTTCTATCGGCACAGAATCGCTGAAAAATTAGATTTTTTTGAAAATATTCCCTATTTCCATCGATATATTTTGAACCACTTAACTAATCAAAGATCCAATTATACATGTTTGTTCGTCATTTTAATACCTTGCATTTGAGTACCAACAAGCGATATGACTTGTCAAGTGAAAAAAGTCGAAAAAATAA
This sequence comes from Phaonia tiefii, assembly GCA_963931995.1. NCBI lineage: Eukaryota > Metazoa > Arthropoda > Insecta > Diptera > Muscidae > Phaonia > Phaonia tiefii. The sequence goes on along the minus strand of OZ008370.1, from coordinate 246,246,193 downwards.
AAATATGACGATATCTCAAAAACTGTTCAATAAAAACAATTTAATCCTGATTTTCGAATTCAGCAGATGAAAATACATAAGAAAACTCACCTCTCATCAAATGTATATGAAAAAAAATTTATTATGTAAACTTGTGCACTAGTTTTCACCGAAAATGTATATTTGATGAGAGGTGACTTTTCTTATGTATTTTCATCTTCTGAATTTGAAAATAAAGGTTAAATTGTTGATGTGTTAACATCTATAGATATGCACGGGTAAAGACTTAACTCACAAAGTGAATACATTCAAACACAGTTTGTCCGACTGCGATCATATAGTTTGTCCGATTGCGATCACAGATTGTTTGACGTTAAACTCCTCCGAAAGGGCTAGACCGATTTGTATGAAATTTTGTGTGCATATCGGGTAGGTTTCAGAATCGGCCAACATCTATTTTTCTTACCCCTAAATGATATATTTGTCCGACTGCGAAAAAAACACACACTGATGTAGCGGTAGCGAATAGTTTTCTTGTGTGGGTGCGGAGCATTCTTAGAGCAAAGAGAATAATGACGTGGTTATACATTTATATAAATATATATACATATATAAAAATGAGGCAGCAAGAGAGCAACGAAAATTGTGTAAACTTGTGTACCGTATGTACGAACATAACAATGCATGTATTGTTCATGTCTCTGTTTCTTTGCATTCTCTTTGTTTTTTGTGTGAATAAAACAAAACGTATTAAGCAAGAAAATAATGACAGATGTGCTTGCACTTGTCTGCAAATACTTTTAAGTATTAATATTATTTAAATGTAACGTCACCATATGATTGAACGCTGTTTTTTTATTTTCCAATGTAACATTTACGAATGTGTTCATAGAAATCGAACAGGTACCGTGTAGCAAAAAGGTGTTAACACATTATTCGTGAGTTCGAACACTCATTGGTTTTTTTTTAAGGAACAGTTTTTGAGATCTCGTAATATTTTTATTTTTTGACCTTGTCTAACTTGACAAATCATATCTCGAGCAAGAAATATCCGATTATATCGTTGTTGGTACTCACATGAAAGGTATTGAAATGACGAACAAACATGTATAATTGGATCTTTGATTAGTCAAGTGGTTGAAAATATATCGATGAAAATAGGGGACATTTTCAAAAAAAAATCATATTTTTCAGTGATTCTGTGCAATTCTGTTTTTTAAGTATTTTATATGTTGATGTTTGTGGCTTCGATAGGTATTACCTCATCGTACTTTCAAATTCATAAACCTGTACTGCATCAAATATTCGAAAACCACAGCTGCCAGATTTGAAGGGAATGCTTCCAAAATAATTACAATTGCCAATGGTATTGAAATATTGTTGAATTTGCATTTGGACAGGTAATTCAAATTAAACTACAAATTATAATTGTAATAGTTATAATTAATTTGCCCCATGCATGATAAGTACATACACCCCGGTTTACTTATTTAAACGCACTAGAAATTCCATATTGAGCAGCCTGTATCTTTTGCAATTTGTAACCGATTGCAGAATTTTAAAATGGACATGAAAGCTAGACATCTTGAGATTAAAAAAGTGGCAATTTATAAAAAAAAGTACAAAGATGTGCTAGTTTTTTTGGTTCACTTGAATAAAGGCACTTTATTTTTTTTTTAAAATATGCGATGATTTTTTGTAGGGAGCGTTTGTTTATTACAGTTTATTAAATCTTAGTCATTTTACAAAAAATTTTAAATCTATCGGAAAAAACTAAAATCGATGTTTACCATTCTGAAGGATATTCTAACCGCGCAATAGATAAAAAATTGGACGGAGCCCAACAGTTGTCGACAATTACATCGAGGACCCCGAGGGATATAAACACAATTTTAAAGGAAGGGTTTCATTGTCTTTATATACGTATGAGAAAAGAAAAATCATTTGAATTGCTTCTAATTCTGCCTTATCCTTGACAAAAATAAGAGCTCAAGCTGGAGTGAAAGCGAGCAAGTCATCAGTACGAAGAGTAATTAAGAGCTGTGAGTATCTTAAATACCTGAAATTACTTAATACTGCTCGTAAGGAAAAGCGGCTTCAATTCACAAGAGACTGCATGGTATGGGATGTGCAGGCAAGACGTCATGTAAATGATTGGAGAACCGTTGTATTTATGGATGAGAAGAAGTTTAATTTGGATGGGCCTGATGGCTACAACTATTATTTCCATGATCTGTGCAAAGAAAAGCGTTTTCTGAACCGACATCACAGCCGAGAGGGCGACGTTATGGTGTGGGGTGCTATAACGTACTATGGCACCAGCGATAATACCCCTATATACAACGCCAGTATAGTAAAGGACTTCATTGCAAGACAGAATGTTAATATTCTTGACTGGGCACCCTATTCGCAAGATCTAAACATTATCGAAAATGTCTGAGATTGGTTATCTCGTAAGGTCTATGAAGGAGGTAGACTATTTGATATCTACTTCCGGCCATTAAGGATGCTTGGAATCAAATTTCGTTGGATTTCATAAATTCTTTTTATCTCTTAATGAAAACCCATATATTTGAAGTTAATAAAAACAACGGGCGTTGTACCCATTAGTTTTTAAATAAAGTAAAATAAATTTTAAAAAACAAGAAAAACAGTTTTTCATTAAAGTTAGTTAAACTTCATCTCACCCTTGTGTGGAAAACCACACAAACTGAATCTTTTTCCTACATTTTTAAAGAAAATTGTTAAGTCATGTTCATGAAATTTCTTGACATTTTCTGCCGCAACAGCTTAGCACATAAAACGCATTAATTGATTCAAAATTACTTTTTGCTACCGAGATATTCAAACAGTTACGTTGCTTACCCTGGTGTGTGGTTTTCCACACATGTGTAATTTCTCTATATACTGCACTAGAAACTTGTCGAAAAATCTTATTTTCAATGATTCGGATGATGAAGGTTTTTCCGCCGATGAAGATTTTCCCAATTCGCCGCAAGAAAATGATTAATCGGAAGAAAGTTAACCTGCTTCTGCATTTAATGCAATGGAACAAAATGAAGATGTCAGCTCAATAGGGATTTCATACGTAGATCCACTGTTTGTCACAGAAGACGGTTTAGTATGGAATCCTCAAGGGGTTCAGAGTCGTGCTGGAAGATTACGGCTTTTATGTTGCTTTTCCCACCGCCAATTGAGAACGCATATGCAAAAGCACAATGCGGCAACAACTACTATATCGAAATCGACTCAAACTTGTTACATGCATATATCAGTGTTCTGATTTTGGCTGGAGTTTACAGGTATATTGTTTATATTTCTATGTTTGATATGAACTTAATATTTTAGTTACATATAATAGTAATAATTATATCAAAGAATGAAACAATGCTGGACTTTTTCGATGGTGAATACGGACGTCCCATATTTACAGCAATAATGTGGAAGATAACATTTCAATATACGAATCGTGTTATTCCATTTGAAGAAGTTATGAGCAGACATCAAATAAGCTCTACGGACACATTTGCCCCAATTCGCGATATATATGACAAATGGTCTGAACTATTATTTTTATTACTGCTTATATCAACCCATCTGATTGTGTTAGTATTGACGAGCAATTGCTTGGTTTCTGTCGAAGATGCAAGTTTCGACAATATATACCTTACATGCCTGTATGATGTGGAATTAAATTTTGGCTGTTAGTTTACTCTGAAATTTGTTACGTATGGAAATTTCAACCATATTTGGGTAAGTCAGTTGTTGGTTTAGCTGAGAAGAATCACGGTGAACGTGTAGTTTTGGATTAGTTTCATAGACTGGACTACTTTTTCTCTTCTTACGAACAATGCGCAAAAGCAAAAGAAGCATCCCACCAAAACTTTTAGAATGCAAAAAATTCCGATGTTACAATCAACATTTTCTTTCACCGAAAATATAACACTCGTATCATACATAGGAAGAAAAGATAATTGCATAGTACTGCAGAGCACAATGCATGATTCGAATGATTTAGAACGTGATGGAAAAAAAGTTGCGAAAAATCATTCAATACTACTTTATAATAAAACCAAAGGTTCGTTTGAATACTTTTTATTTTGATGTCGTGGTGGGGATACAGTTGAAAAAATGTTGTCTTGTTACAGTTGTAAAAGAAAGTCAAATCGATAGCTGTTTGCGGTTTTTGCAAATATGATCGACATATCAGTTCAAAACGCGTTCTCAGATGTGAAACCAAATTGGAAAACAAAGCAATATCGCGACGAGTTTTCTTGCGTGAGGTGTGCCAGAAACCGAATCAGCGGCGTCTTTGCTTTCTGCGATTAGCAAGAATTCAATAATTGAATCAGTGGGGGAGCCCAGTAGCTCAATAATCCAGTTCACATCTTCACTAGTCCGCGAATCTTCTGAAACTTCATCCCGATCATTGAACAAAAAATGCAAAAGTGTTCCTCCGAATACCGAATGTTTGCACCAAATGTGTTAAAGAAAAGCTAATTCAATGTAACAGACAATAAAATATAAATGTGTCGAAATAAAAGTAAATGGTTTCCCATTACATCCCATGGAGGGATTAGGGTAGCTTCTCACAAACCAACGAGCTGTGCGCGGTCTAGTTTTATACTCACTGATTGGGACCTACAGATTTACACCGGTTCCGAACGGTATTTGTGAGAAGCTTCTTCATGGCCAAATACTCGATAGTGTCGCCGTCACTAAGCGAGGTGACCGCCATCGAAAGAAATTTAAGGTGGTCAGAGCAGGGATCGAGCCCACGTTCTCATGCACAAGAGGCACACACACTACCATTGCAGCACCGACGGCGATATAAATGTGTTGTTGACGGTAAATCATGATTTTGGTTACAAACAAATTATGTTTCTAGAGCAAAATACGTACATGCCTTATGTGTGGAAAACCACAGACAAGGAAAGACAACGTAAGCTTTTTTGAGGGTGAGATGAAGGTTAAAGTGCCTTTATTCAAGTGAATCAAAAAAATAGCACATATTTGGACTTTTTTTTATAAATTGGTCAAAAAAATATTTTAGTGAAGACACCACTATTGTCATCATTTTTTTAATATCTCCAGATGTCTAGCTTCCATTTCCGTGTTAAAACTCTGCAATCGGTTACAAATTGCAAAAGATTCAGGCTCCTGAATATTGAATTTTTAGTGCCTTTAAATAAGTGACCTGGAGTGCATAAAAAATAAATAAATGGTTTCCCATTACATCCCATGAAGGGACTGTGGAGAACTTCTCACAATCACTGAGCTGTGCGCTTTCCAGTTTTCACTCACTGATTGGGACCTACAGTTTTACACCGATTCCGAACGGTATTCTGAGAAGCTTTTTCATGGCTAGATACTCGATAGTGTCACCGTCACTATGCGAGGTGACCGCCGCCGAAAGAAAATTTGAAGGTGGTCAGAGCCGGGTTCGAACCCAGGATCTCATGTACAAGAGCCGCGCACACTAACTATTGCACCACCGACGGCCACAACCTAATACATAATGATAAAATTCAAAAAACTTACATCCTGATAAATTAAAAATGTTACCTAATGAAAAATTCAATGATACAACAAAAACTTGTCGGTGAAATGTTCTACATTTTACTCATTAAATATCTATAATTCCGTGCTACATTATCCGTATCTGTTATAAAGTATATTCTCTTCGCTATTGGAGTCCTTATTAGCTGTAACATTTCTAACATAAATCGACGTTTATAATTATTTTCCCTATTCAAACCTGACGTATATTGAAAGTTTGGAAAATGATTTAAATTTGCACAGTGTGATGGTAATGCTGTTTTTTTGTGTTGAGATGTGTCTATATTTTTGATCTGATTTCTGTCCTGCAATTCTAGTCTTAAGTTTATTTTTAGTTGTACCTACATATACCATATTGCAACTTTCACTATTATTTCCTCCACAAGGTGTTTTGTGTACTACTATGGTGGCCAAAAGTATTTTGACAAAAAAAATATATTTTTAATTTGTTTGTATCTTTTTATTTATTCATTAAAAAATTACATAAAAAATGGGGGAAATAAAAGGCATATATTACTTCTTAAAAATACATAAAAAAAATTTTAATTCAATACGATAGAGATTAGTTTGATTGAAAATTAATATATAATTCAAATTTTTAGCTGGCCAAAAGTATTTTGACAAAATGAAAATTACGTTAAAAAAGCAAAAGTAATAACTTTTAAAAACAAAAAATGTAATTTAATGAAAGATATATCCTCCTTTAACTTCAATGACACTTTACCAAATTTTGAATGGTTTCCAATGAAATGTCCTTCTATAGTCCTTCAATCTCATTAATAGTCTCCTCGCGTGTTCTAGTTAAACATGGGCTCCGTTTTCCTTTTATATAAGACCAAACATTCTCAATTATGTTTAAATCAGCGCTTTGGGGGGCCCAATCTAAAGTATTTACACCAATATCTCTTAAAAACTCAGTTATAAGTCTAGCTTTGTGACATGGAGCATTGTCCTGTTGCAATATAAAGGACTCCCCGATGAGCGTATCACCTGATATAAAAGCGTAATTGTTCAATATGTTTAAATATTTGTCTTTATTCATCGTGCCATCTATTGGAACCAAGTTTCCTAACCCACTGTTACACACGCATCCCCAGAAAATTACCGAACCACCGCCATGGGGTATGCGTTCATTAACGAGGGCATGTTTTTGCCTTAATTTTTGAGGTAGTCGACAGAATTGATTCTTTTTAGAACCATGGTACTCGAAAGTACTTTCATCAGTCCATAAAACTTGCTCCCAAAACGATATAGGCTTACTCCAAACGTTTAATCTTGTTCTTTGGAGATATATAGGGCACATTTTTGACTACATAGGTCCTAAAATTGGATTCTTTTAATCTCCTTTGGACAGTTTTTCTGCTGACTGCTATATTATAGTCCTGATTCAGTGAAATCGATACAGCTTTTGGTGTTAAGAGTGGGTTGTTTCTAACACTTGCTATGATTTTGCGATCCTGTTTAAGAGTTGTTACACGTGGGCGACCAGATCTGGGTCTGTTGTCGAATGAATTGTTTTTTTTATATTTATTTATTTGGTAATAAATAGTTTGACGAGAGATGTTATATAATTTGCTTAGATATTCTACAGAAATACCAGCATTATACTTCGTAACCACATCCATACGAATACTTGGGGTTTTGGTTATCTTGCCCCTTATATTCATAGGCTTATTAATCTATGCACTAACCCTATGGGAAAATTGTTGCCCATTAATATAATTCTAATCTTCACTTTATTTTTTTGTGAAAATTCCCATCTCTTATCTTCAAAACTCTCTCTCTATTAGGTTTCTTATCGTATTGATAACCATTAGTTTCGGGTGTTTGGAGTGATAAATAATTGATAACCCTTCCAGAAGCAGTTGGTTTTTGGTATTAATCCACTAATAAATTCCCCCATTTCTTATCACCATGGTATCCAAGTATGGGAGCCTTGATTCACACTCTTCTTCAATTGTAAACCTAATTTTAGGATGAAAATTATTAAATGTTGTCAAAATATTATCTGTAGCACCCCTTTGTGAAACGATGGAGAATAAATCGTCTACATATTTGGTAATCATTTTCGGTTTTATGGCCACCTCTTTTATGCGGGCATCACGTAAATTTTTCATAATAGTATCAGCCAAAGTCGGGGAAGGTGGAGATCCCATTGCAACTCCTTCTTGTTGAAAATGTACCTTGTCATCCTATCTAAAATACCTGTTATCTTCTAAACAAAACTTTAAAATATAGAGGAATAATGATTTTCCATTTGGAAATTTCGTCTTCCAGACATTGGCAGTAGTATTTCCTTAGGACCATGTCAGTAGGTGATATCAATTTATACAAGATATCTTCGAGACATGTCACTAGTTTTGACTTAGGTGACATAAATTGTGAAGGGGCTGACAATATATGTAAGACCATCCTATTGATTTGTCAGCACTTTGTCATAATTGGGACCTACAAATTTTACACCGATTCCGAACAGTATTTTAAGAAGCTGTTTCATGGCCGCCGTCACTGTGCGAGGAGACCGCCGTCGAAAGAAATTTAAGGTGGTCAGAGCAGGGATCGGACCCAGGATCTCATGTACACACTTCCATTGCACCACCGACGGCATGTGCATATGTACATATATATAAATTCCAATAAATAAGTACCTATAAGATGACCCGACACCATAGTTACAGACGTCTTGAGTAACTGACCCACTGATGTATGGTTACTGAAGACGTCTTGCGTACATGTCACAAAGTGATCAGGACTGTTGACTAACTGTGGAAAATTCCTGCTCACTTTTGACTAAATGTATGAAAATTTCAGGAGGTGTCATGACGTTGTTTGTATGGGAGCGGGTTGGAAAGTCAGCAGTGACTCTGTCAATGATGATGTCTATAGGAAATTTCCAACTGGGTTATTAATATTTGTGTGCTGTTCTATTTTGATCCATTTTCCCTCGATAATGCGAAACATAGATAAAGTAAACTAATAGATGAAGAATAAGTGTTGGGAACATTTTAGTGTAATGGGTAATTTTCTAGATGTCATTGAAAGCAATATCTAAATGGGATTTTTTTTTGTTCCCAAAAAAAGTCAAAAAGTATGACACTAAAAATTCTAAAATTTCATATCAAAAGAAAAAATTATTTCAATAAAAATATCACTTCAAAACAAGAATACAACACGTTACTTAAAGTAGAATATCTGATGGCCATCGAATTGCAAAGCCATGTCACCGCCGACTATGTCCTAATAAATAGGTTATTCCTCTGGTTCAGCTGTCATGCCTTGTTAAAGAGTCCTCAGACACTCTAAGGGTTTTGGCATCTGCGACCATAGAAGTTGCTACAGTTTTTGGGAGGGGAAGTTCATGGGTTTGAAATAGTTTTTTTTTATATAAGAAACGTATGCTATTATATAAAATCATTAAAATTTTGTCAAATTTTCCCTTGTTTAAATTACTTTCACAAAAATTTCCCATAATTTTGAATAAATATCAATATGAATTATAGGAAACTTCAATGAAAGTGACAGTAGTACAGGACAGCACCTAGTGAACAAAGTTGACAGTGAGCCCACGCCCATCATATCTATTATTTCCTTTATCCATGATGCGCAATCTGAAATCTATAGTAGGGGGTCCCGAAAAATGTTCCTTTCCGATTTTCATGGTTGCCTCAGCTTAATTATAGGATGAAGTATTTTTGCGACTTTTTTAAGATGTTTCGGAATAGGTTTAGAGGCCGCACATTTCGAATTTCACCCAAAACGTTTTTACAGCTCGGCCAATAACCATGATTTTCTTAGTTTGTAGGTCCACATTTTTAAAGCAAAACGTCCAAACTTTTATTGTATATGCATAAACCACCAGTTTTGGCAATGATTTTCCTCAATAGGGTACCATGTGTTAAATGTTTTCGTAAATTTTGGATAAATTTTGAAAATAACGCTTTATAACTTTTAAAATTTCTATAAAAATTTACAAATCGAATGATGCTTTTTAAAAGGCGAATAAATTCCAAACAAAGTAAAATTCAAAAAACCCCGGAATACCCGATTTTTGGGAGAAATTCGACTTGTGCTACCTCTAAACCTCTTCCAAATATTCTGAAAATAGTCTTACACATACTTTACCCTATAAGCGCACAACATTTTTTATTGATGGGACACAATAGTCTACATGTATACTTAGAAATAAAGAAACTACATGGAATGAAATTAATTTTTCACAATTTTTAATCTTTGGTTCCTTTATTTTGTTCTTTAACAGCAATGAGTCCTCTATATTCTGTATTCGAGTAGTTGGAGTCCTACACAGCTACAATTCACAAGAAGGGGAATTAACAAAAGATCATGTTGGTCTCAACGGAAAATCTTCTTTGTGAATTTTTGGGACTCCATACAACCTAGATGCTGTGGACACATTTGTCTTAAGTTTGTTCTTGTCCATTTGATTTATGTTTCCTGCTTTATAAAGTTTTTCTACAACATCATTGTTCATTTTTTCAAGTTTGCTAGTAGGATCTTTATCCATCAGTATGTATTTAGCTGTATCCGCTACAATATTGTGAATTCGTGATATATAATCACATTTGGTTATAGCTACCGTCGCATTTCCCTTATCGGCATTAACTATCATTACATCCTTATTATTCTTTAAATACTTTTCAGCCTTATCTACTTGTTCTAACTAAAATTTATCCATATTCGCCAGTTTCATTTTATTCTTCTGACTATCTATGATCGTCGTCAATTTGGTTCTAGCTATTTCTTGTTCTACCTTACACGGTAGTGTTTGAACAAAATCTCCTCCTTCTGCTATAATATTCAATATTGATAACTGGTCCCTTTTGACGGGCAGTGCATATTTCTGCCCAAGGGAGAGAATCGATTGCACCTCCGTTGGAATGCCCTTGCCTGTTTTATTACCGAACCATTTACTATTCAATTTTATTCCTAGTTTCTTTTTCTGTAAATCCACAAGGCAATTGAATTTTTTCTTGTGTACCTCCTTAATTTTCTCATTATACGATATATGATATCATACTCGAAAATCTCCATCATTTCCTCTCCTGTCAAATGTTGACTTAAGTTACTCATTAAAATTTCTATTTCATGTTCAACTTGTACAATCAATTGATGTTTTTCCCTTAGGGTAAGGTTAAAAGTTTTGTGATGCAAAAAATTCTCCGTAGATAATTTGCCGAAATATTGGCAATCCATTTTCACCAAAAATATTCAAACCATTCTTGGTGGAATTTGCAATAAATTTCGGAATAATGCCTGGCTTTCGACAGCGGATTAGATATGTGATCGTCTGCTTTATTCTAGTGATATTTTCCCTCATTGTTTTTAATCTATACCCCCATTTCCTAGCCCGGCAATTCTTCTTGAATTTGTTGTAGTCCATTATCCTTACCCGTCGTTTGTTATTTGCCGTGCTCACCTTAGATTTAATAAGTGATGATTTATCCGACCTTTCATGTTATACTCAAAATTAAAAAGTTCGGGCGTTTGGTCGTTGTTTTAAATAATTTTTTTCTCCAACATTTCGCTGCAGGAGTCTATTTCGCTGCGAAATATTGGAGAATAAAATTTAAAAAAAAAAAACGACCCAACGCTCAAACATTTTAATTTTGAGTATAATACGAAAGGTCGGATAAATCATCACTTATTCCGCAAAAAAAAAAAGTTTTCCATTACATCCCATGAAGGGATTGGGGAGAGCTTCTCACAACCAGTGAGCTGTGCGCTATCTAATTTTTCACTTATTCAGGCAGCGAAACATTGTAGAATAAAATTATTTAAAAAAAAAACGACCAAATGCTCGATCATTTTAATTTTGAATATAATATGAAAGGTCGGATAAGTCATCAGTTATTGAATATTGATAACGCTATTGATACTACCATTGTTTATACTTAATTTTTTTTTTTTGGTTTTTTAATTATGTACACAGTGCATTATTAGTTTTGGAAATTCTGCTATTAATCGAAGACTTTGCAACAGTATAAATAGGGCATCGAATTGTGTTTGGCTTATACTAACTCTTCTTTTTCAACAAGTTCGATTGTCTGATCGGCGACAACATGAAATTCGCATTGCTAATTGTGGTACTTTTGGGATACTTAGCTTCCTTCCCTGAAAAAATAGACGGTCTAAGTATAGGTTCATTGAAATCATTGGCAGGTGGTAGCTGAATTGCAAAAATACGTAATAAATAAAAACTGAAATGCAAATGTAAATACAGGTGTTTTATTTATTGTTTGTAATGTTGGGTTTGTTTTCAAAATTTATTATTTTAATTTGCAAAATCATTACAGCATAAAATAAATTTAAACCAGTAGACCGACCCTTTGTCGGTAAATCGCTAAGCGTTAAACGCCATTAAAGATATCGCTGTATATATTAAAAATTTCATTTGCGTAGAGCGAATGGAATTGTGTAATCTTGAGGATAACGATTTGCAGACAACATTTTAACAGAACTGTTAGACTTCTCAAATTTTTGTAATTTGTATCAAAAAATTATTCGATCAGGGTAGCATTTGGAATGAAACGAAGAAACACAAAGAAAACGGAAATACAAGTTATTTCAGATGCTGCCTTTTTCTTTACAACTATATTTATACCCTCACCCATAGGAATGGGGGTATATATCATTTAATATGTTAAAAAATTTAACACATAGAAGGAACCAAATTATACCCTTAGTATCTTTGGACGAAATTCGTTTTAGGACTTTTTAAGACGTTTCGAGCCATGTCCATGTGTCTGTCTGTCTGTCTGGCTGGTCAACACGATAACTGCCGTAAATCTTAACAGATGACAATGAAACTTTGTCAGTGACTATTATTTGCCAATATTAAGTTTGGGATTGAAAATGGGCGTTTTGACCACGCTCCTTCTGGTACCTCCCATACAAATCGACACATTTAGCACTAAATCATATTGAAACCTTTCTTCTGGTAGATGTGATTAGCTTCAACTGTCACACCGGTTAATAATCTGTAAATGCCTACTTAACTGGAGAAAATGGGCGAGATTGTCATGCCCATTCTGGTACCTCCCATACAAAACAGGGTGTTCGACCTTAATGAAATCTATATATATATTACGCTAAGGTATTTATAGTGTAATTATTGTAACCGCTTCTCCTCCTAAACTAAAGGTCGCACAGTCAAGTGCGATACACCGTTGGAAAGGTAGTGGTCTGAAGGGGTGCACTAAGCATTAAAATTTAGCAAAAGTTAATTCCAACAGTGATTTAAACCGGATTTAATTAATCCTTAATCCCTCCATCTACCGGCGGTAGTGGCATCATTTGAACTGATGAATTTACATTGGTGGTGAAATTTTATTTAATTTGCTTGCTTTTTTAAATACATCTTTTAATTAAGTCTCTTATTTGGCAGGACGAAGTCTGCCGGGTTTGCTAGTTAGGTATAAGACTTCACGTTATCAAAATCTAATCACCGATTAAAACAGGGGTGATTTTGTCACGCCCATTGTGGTACCTCCCATACAAAAGTTGTTTGGCCGTCTGGTTGTTCTGCATGAGAAGTCCCCCAAAAACCGAACCAATCTTTATGAAAGTTTGTACTAGTCAGTATTTAGCCAAATAAAGCTCTCCTATAGAAAAAGAGCTGTTTTGCCACACCCATTCTGGTACCTCCCATATAAAAGTTGGGCGGAGGACCGGTTGATCGACACGATAATTCTCATAAACAACAACCGATCTTAATAAAATTCGGTACTAAGCTATATTTTGCTAAAAGCGACTGTGTAATTAATTACTGACCATTGTGCCTAGCCCAGTTTCGTACCTCCCATACAAAAAAATGGGGCGTATTTGGAGTTTGCCGACTCGATATCTCCAATAAAACATAACCGATCTTAATAAAATTTGGTACTGATCAAAATTTTCGCAACAACTTGCCATGCCCATTTTTGTACCTCGCATATAAATATTGGAAAGGGAAACTAACTAATTTGGGTATTCATTAATATTTAGCGCAATGTCGTCAATATGCTATTGAATATGGTCACTTTTGAGTATGGACGTTTTTTTTATTTAACAGAACTCCCACGCAATGGATGAGGTATGGCATGGTGAGGGTATGATTAAGTCGGTTCACCCGACTGAAACTTATGTACTGGTTTTATCTATTCTTTATTATTTCACAACAACTGGTTTGTTTGTCAACTTGCAAAAAAATATATCTCTCCTTTCTCCAATTCCATTGAAAACTGAAAGCAGAATGGTCGTTTGATTTTTGTCAAATGGGAAAATATTCAAACGCAACTGGCATTAGTTGGGTTTTAAAAATACTATTCCCACAGTGCAAAAATACCAAACTGTGTGGTGTAGAATCAAGCTTAACCATGTATGCAAGAAAGCAGGTTGAAAAGAAGATCAAGGAGAAAAAAACCTCTCAATTCTTGTGTTGCAGTACTTGAGCTTTTCAGTATGAATTGATACATAGGAATTTTTGATCAATACTAATTTGAATATGTAAAATTTCTCATACGAGTTTGTATATAGGCGATTGTTAACCTACCGCTGGTATCAATTCAGGCCCAGTAGTTACGCATCTGGTGGCGAACTTGTCACGGAGTTCGAAACTAGCCATGCCAGTGAGTGTGCTTTCCTCCTGTACTCCTATTAAACCAACCATTTTCCACTTAGAAACATATTTTTGACCTTGTAAGTTTGAACTTCCCAGGGAAGAGAGAGTTTTATTCCATTTCTCTCTCCGCGAATCGTTTTATTGGCACAGATACTCTAACATGAGGCAGGGTCAACATGAACATTTCATATTGTTCACCACCTGAAAGGTTAAATTCATGACCTAAAACTGTAGTTACACCTACCAAGATTATCGCGTTTTCGGGATTATAAATGTCAAACTCCATAAGACAAAACGGCGATAATGCCGACAATGCGATAATCTTGGTCGGTTTAAATGCCGTTTAAGACTCAAAACAGCTTTCGAAAATTTCTACTGTCACAACAAACAATTAAAGAAAAAAACAAAAAAAAAATTGTCACAAAACTATTATATACATATATTATATATTAACTATATTGCATCTTTTATAATTTTTAGAATTAATCAACCGAATTTTATGAGTCTTGATCCAGAAATGCCCCAGGCAGGAAGAGAAATAGCTTTTAAATACAAAGGAATATTCAAAATGGATGAAGTTGCATGACACAGGCATCAGTCTGAACGTACATAAGTACCTAGATACTAGAGTTGGGTACTTCATGAAATACATTTAAGGTGACCAGACAACACTCTCACGTACATAGTGCACATGTTCCATATGCTGAGTATGTTCATGATTGTTCATGTACCTTAAATGAACGAGTTCGAGAACTAGTGAACGAGTTCCACGCAGGTCTACTAGATACCACATCCTACCAGCAAAGGCACACACCATCTAACTAGCAAAGACACAAACCAGTAGAGATGGCAGAGGTTTGTTATGATGTTAATATGACTCTGTTAACATATGGAAAATGATTTGTTTAGCGAAATAGTATTCTCAGCTGCTCGCTCCAATGTAAACCAGGCACCGTAAAGGCACGGGAGGGTGCGTACAAAATGCTCACTGGTCAGGATACAGCTTGCGAGATTCGAGTCGTGTATTTCCGCAAGCCAAATGAGGCTCGTAAGTCTTTAGTTGTAAGAAATGCACGCGCACGCAAGTTCTTTCCAAATATAAATTTTCAACGCACGCGCTCTGGAGTAGCTGCGAAAAACGAGCTGTCGTGATTTCTTTCGACTCTCTAAAAGTTATTCGCTCCGTGCTTTGAGCGCGTGCTTTGAGCAAAAGGATAAATATTGTGGAAATGGTACCACAAATAATGTGGGATATTTACCGTAGAGTACAAAGAATGTCCCTGGTAATTGATGGAATGCACCCCACTAGTGTAATGGACGTACGTGTGATTCGAAGAGCTAATATCGATTATATAGAAAGCTATGCATTGGAAAGCTGCAACTGGCAGGGCTAGCTACATCTTATGCAGAGAAGCTGACTCAGATCCTGGCGCAGAACGTACCCCCGACTCATGGTCCTGAAGGGCAGTGGAAGTACAATTCACACTCCATGAAAACTGCTGTAGATACCAGACTTGGCTATGAAAACCCGCTTAAAGATAAACCATGATACGTTAAAGAGTGTCACCTGGGAGGTAACGAAAAGAAGGCTGCGCATATGGAAATGCTTCAGACAGTTGCAATGCGAGCCGTGACAGAGTGGTATAAGGAGAAGAGGAGAGAGGAAACCCGTTTGTTTAAGAAGAAAAAAAGGGTTGTGGAGAAAGTGTGAGAGGGAGCAAATTGCATTTATCAGAAGGCAGAATAAGATCCGTAAATTCTACCAAAGAGTACAAAGCCAAAGCAACGGCCATGGATAAGGGCCCCCCTTTTGTAGAGGCAACGACGGGAATCTTACCACAGATGTGCAGACTATATTAGGAATAATGACAAAACACTTCTCTGCTTAAGGAGCCTTGAATATAGATATTTATCACATACAGGACGAAGGCGTCGTCTGTCCGTCTCCTAGCACAGGCGAAGTTAGCACTGCAATTTCCCGGCTTAAGAAAAACAAATCCGCTGGCGCTGGTTTACTACCGTTTGAGCTGTTTAAGGCTGACGGCTATGAGTTGGAAAGGTGCATGCAAAATCTGACTATATGAATGCATGCCCGACGATTGGAGTCATAGCATACTATGCCCTGTTTTAAAAAACGGCGCCTCGTGTATATGTGCCAACTATCGCGGAATAAGCCTTGTATTCATCGCATCCAAGGTTCTCTCGAGCGTAATGTGCGAAGCACTTAAGCCATTTGTTGCAGACCTGATTGGACCTTATCAGTGTGGCTTTACGATTGGAGTGGCCTGGAGAAACCCCACGAAATACAAATCGAAACCTACCACCTCTTCGTAGATAATAAAGATGACATTCATTACCCGATAAAGGGGGGAACTCTACCAAACATTGTCGGAGCTTGGTATTCCTTCTAATCTGATATGCCGTTGTAGAATGACACTGGCCAACACGAAATCCTCAGTAGATATTGCAAAAGATCTTATGGAACCACTTAGTACCTATCATGCGATATCTTCAACATATTAATTGATATCATCGTGACAAAAAAAGCTGCAGTCAACGCGAAGAAAATGATCACCTGCAAAAGTCACAGGCTGCTCGCGTATGCTGACGATTTACACATCATTGGGCGAAATCTGCTAGAAGTTAAAGCTGAATTTTCGAGAATTGAGAAGGAATCAGAAAAAGTGGGCTTGACAATAAACGAGGACAGGACAAAATTAATGGGTTCGACAAGCAGAACATCCATCCAATTGGATGAAAGGGTAAAGTTTGACGACCGTGATAATTTCGATGTAGTGGACGAGTTTGTTTACCCCGTATCGGCAGTGAAGAGAAGAAGCAATCATACCAGCCTGGAAATCCAACGGAGAATTGTGCTTGCAAACAGGGGTCGTTTCGGACTACACAAGCACTTCAGACATAAGACCCTCGCTTGAGAAACGAAGATCCAAGTATATTAGACTCTCATATAACATGTCTTGCTTTATGGCGCAGAATCCTGGGTTCCATCTGTAAGTGATTCTGTTCAAAATTCTGTTACTCTGAGTAGTCAGCCTATTGGTAATCAATCAGAACTATCTCCTCCTGCTGAGGTCATTCCAATTGGTTCTGTTTCCGTTTCTCAAACTCCGGCTTTGACTTATGCGTCTGTTGTACAAGTTAATTCTACTGACACCATTCCTCAACATCAAAATCCTGGGCAAAAGGGTATTTACAACTTAGTTGTGGTGCCCCCTAGGAGGACAGTGTTCATATCTAGATTGGCATTTGATACTACTGTTGATGATATTGGTGATTTTATCAGATCCAATTATTCTATTGTTGGTAATGATATTGCTGTTTTTAAATTTAATTACTCCCAACCAAGGATATTTCTTCATTTCAAATATCGGTTCCAGGTAAATTTTTTGATGAGATTGTGAAAAAATCATTTTGGCCTGATGGTGTTTTGGTTCGAGAGTTTGTTCATAGAGATCGAAATCGTTCCGATGGGAATACTAGATTGCCACCCTCGGTCAATGTGCCAAAAAACTAGGTGCTTCAATTATATTCCTATATCAAAATGTAAGAGGTTTTAATTCTAAACTGAAACATATTTATTTGAATAGTATTGATTGTGGTTATGGTGTTATATGCTTATCGGAAACCTGGTTAAAACCTAGTGTCAATGATTCTGAGATTTTTTACAAAGATTATCAGGTATTTAGGAAGGATAGAGTTGGAACGAAATCGGGCGGCGGTGTTCTCATTGCTGTACATAGTACCATTTCTGCTGAATTGGTCACATTTTGTGGGGACTGTGAGTCTGAATTCATTTGTGTACGTCTTCGCATTGGTGTAAGATCTGTTTTTGTGACTTGCTCCTATATTCCTCCCAGTTCTAGTATTGACATTTATATGGATCACCTTCGATTGACAGAATCAGCTGTTAACTTAATGGATTCAAATTCGGACATAATTTGTGTAGGTGATTTTAACTTACCATATACAACGTGGGTCTCTGTAGATGACTCTAACGGATGTTTACCTGTGTCTTCTACTATAATGAGTAATTATTGGGATGGCATTTTTGATTTAGGTCTCCATCAGTTAAATTTTATTAAAAATGTGAACAATACAATACTGGATCTCGTATTTTCGAACAGTAACTGTATTTCTTTATGTAGAGTTTCTCCCATTGTCTTACCGGAGGATAAACATCATCCAACATTTAAATTTGCTCTTGATGTACAGGAAGAAAATTCTGGGTTAATCCAACGGAAAGAGCTACGTGCTATGAATTTTAATTTCGCCAGAACAAATTTTGCCTTACTCAGATCTTTTCTACATAATGCAAATTGGAATTATGATGGTGGTCTTGTGTGCAAAATTGAAAATTTTTATAATATTGTGAACTCTGGGTTTTCTGTTTAAATACCTTATCATCCTTCAAGTTTGGAATCTGGGCCTGCTTGGTTCACAAAAGAATTAAGGGGTCTACGTAATTTAAGAAATAGAATGAAAAGTAGATATGATAGTTGTGGTTCATTAATTTATTTGGCGAAATACATAGTTGCTAGGAATAAATTTAACGTTCTTAATAGGAAATGTTACTCTTTTTATATCTCTAAAATGAGAAGAGTTCTACTGAAGAACCCGAAAAATTTTTTCACCTTTGTAAATTCAAAGAGGAAAGTAGTTGGTTATCCGAGTAGTATGAAATTCAATGGTTCAGAGTCATCAGATGATGCCGATATTTCTGATATGTTTGCTAACTTCTTCCGTAAAATATATTCTCCTTCTGTTGCTTTACTAAATTACCCCTATAATATTAATACGTTTAATGGCATTCCGGATATTATCTTGTCTGAGGATGAAGTTCTTTCTGGATTGCAAACTTTAAAACATTCAAATTCGCCTGGACCTGATGGTATTCCCACTTCAATTCTTAAAATGTGTGCTCATGAATTGTATATTCCACTCACAAATATATTTAATGAATCGTTGACATCGGGTAAATTTCCCTCTTATTGGAAATCAAGTTTCATAAGCCCACTTTTTAAGTCTGGAAGTCGATCCAATATTGAAAATTACAGAGGAATTGCAAAGCTGAGTGCAATTCCAAAGCTATTTGAAAAATTGGTTACGAATAGACTACTTCATTTTGTTGGATGTTTGGTTTCGCCATATCAGCACGGTTTTGTTAAGGGCAGGTCGTCTACGACTAACTTACTGGAGTTAACGTCTCATGTTTTTGCAGCTTTTCGGGATAAATGTCAGATGGATGTAATTTATACAGATTTTAGTAAAGATTTTGACACAGTTGCTCATAATTTGTTAATATACAAACTTGATATTATTGGTTTTCCACATAAATTGTTGCACTGGGTATCTTCTTACCTTAGTGGTCGTACCCAAAAAGTGCGGTTTAAAAATGTATTATCTTCAACTATATCAGTAACATCTGGTGTTCCTCAAGGCAGTCATTTAGGTCCTCTACTTTTCGTTCTTTATTTAAATGATCTACCGTCTATAGTTAAATCCTCTAACATTTTGATGTTTGCAGATGATGTTAAGTTATTTATGCCTATATGCGATACTGAGGATTCCACCCATCTTCAATGTGACTTGGATGGTCTCACTAATTGGTGTTTGGTAAATGGTATGTCGCTAAATCAGGGAAAATGTAAAAAGCTTTCGTTTTGCCGTAGTACACCGTTGAATTTTGATTACCTTATTGGTTCTTATATATTGGAAAATGTGTCTTCTTTCATGGATTTAGGAGTACTTCTTGATCAAAAGTTGCGTTTTGATCTTCATATTGATTCCTGTATAGGCAAAGCCAGATCACTGTTAGCTTTTATAAAAAGATGGGCGAAAGAATTTGCGGATCCGTACGTCACTAAACGTCTTTTTGTCTCTCTCGTTAGACCTGGATTAGAATATGCCTGTATTGTGTGGTGTCCGTATAATGCCTGTTACATAGACCGCATCGAATCGATTCAAAGACAATTTTTACTTTTTGCTTTGCGTGGTCTCGCTTGGAACAATGATGATTTGCCACCTTATAAAAATCGACTGATGCTTATTGATCTTCCTACACTTGAAAAACGCAGGTATATGTTAAATGCTATGTTTATTGTAATTTAGCCGCGTTTGCCTCATTTACTATGAGATCTATAATTCCTTACCCGCTTCAGATTCTTTGAATATAATTAAGCACCATTTAATTCGTAATTAATCGGGAACTATTATCCAGCTTGTGTTGCCAACCATTTTCCTCTTATAAACCAGTCCTGCTTTTATTAATCAATCTTATTATAAATTCTGAATTCTACAATGAATTGTAGCTGACGCTGAAAAGATGGATGAATCATTAGCGGTTGACGCCAGATGCTGACATTCATGTCCCTCATCTCCATGTTCCAGATCTTCAAGTCGCTACTCTTCCTGTTTATCTCCCATTATGCTATTTTTATGTTCCTGTTTATCGTTCCACACATATTGTTGCGACGTTCCTGCTCCAGATGTGACTGCCTATGTTATCTCCTATGATTTTATCCTTAAGTTCCTGTGAATCATTCCACTAAAATATGTGGAGTTTGTTTACCATTTCTCTTGTTCCTGCTCATCGCCCTGTTGTTCTACTCCACCTGATGTTCCTGTTCCTGTTCCTCATGTTCCAGATGTTCCTGTCCCAGCTCCTGTATTCCCACTGTTTTAATTATAAGTTATTTTTATTTTTTTTATTTTGGTATTTTGTATTATTTTTTAACTATTTTGCTTCATTTCAATTATTTTATGATAATATTTTTATATTTATATTTTTCTTTTCTAAATTTTACAAATTTTCTTTATATTATTTTAATTGTACTCTACTCTTTTTCTTATGTTAAATGTATTTTAATTTTATTAAGTATTGTATGTTATTTCTACTACGTATATAATATAAATTTTACAACGTTGTTGAAAATATATTACCGGCAGTATCCTATTGAGGATTGTAGCTGTGAGATAAATAAATAAATAAATATATCGCATTCTGATGAAACATCACAGGGAGACTTCGAGAGAAAAACGGTCGGAAAAATATATGGTACTACAGTAGACAACGGCGAGTATCGACGACGGATGAACCACGAGCTATATAATCTGTATACCGGAATCAACGTAGTTATGCGTCTCAAAATAGTGCATTTTCGCTGGCTGGGCCTTGTCAGTAGAATGGATCAGGTATTCAAAAACGTACTTGACGGCCATCAAAAAGTAGGACAATCAAGACTTCGCCGGAAGGATCAGGTGTAATATTGCCTACGAGAGTTTGTTGGTACCAATAGAAGGAGAAAAGCTAAAGATCGCGTCGGTTGGAGAAACTTGTTATCCTCATTTTGTATGGCCCTTGACTTCTTTACGCTGTTTGAGGCCATCTAGGTAAGTAAAGAATGTACAGCAAAAAGTATATAAATGGTGACAACAACCAAATAAGTTGTTCCAAACCTTGCACATTTTGAATCGTAGTATTCTAAAGACTACCATAAAGTAAAAATAATGTACCACAAATTATAAAAGGTGCACCAAAAAAGTATAATAAAAAGTATAACAGCGTACTAGAATATATAAATTAACTAACTAAGAAAAGTACATAATGTTTGCCAAAATATTACACATTGCGCAAAAAAGTAAATAAAATGTATCAAAAGTACATAGTGTACCACCAAAGTGCATAAAAAGTACCAAAAACATGCACAGACTGTATCAAAAAGTTCATAGTGCACTAAGCACACTCACTGACATTCATCATCAGGTGCACAACTACTGTGCCCGAATTGATGCCATCGGAAGATCATCAATTGAATTTATACAATCTCAAATATGCAAGTTACATATGCGAATTAGTATCGATCGAAGATCCCTAAGTATCAAAACACACTTAATTCCAACACAAAAACAGAAAGCTTTTTTCCTCCAGGTTTTTGTTGCATACTAGCATTGTTGCTGTGCTTTTATGTGAGCTTCTACTATACCTTAGAGTTGTATTTTTCTGTGGTACAGATTTTTTGATGACCGGATTATTGTCAATTACGTGTCTCAATTTTGCATGCCACTCTCCTATTGTGGCTTTGCCACACCTATTGTGGTACCTCCCAAACTCTCGTAAACCGAAATCGACTTAATGAAATTCGGTACTTGGCAATGTTTACGAGTTGTTGTAGATGGGGTTTCATCCGACGAGCATAAATTGACTGGAGGTGTACCACAGGGCTCTGTTCTTTCTCCTTCTCTTTTTCTTATTTTCATTGACGATCTCCTGGGTCAGACTGTGAATCCAATCTACTCTTTTGCCGATGACAGTAATCTCTGCCATTCTTATTCATTCG
The DNA here is from genome assembly GCA_963931995.1 of Phaonia tiefii. NCBI lineage: Eukaryota > Metazoa > Arthropoda > Insecta > Diptera > Muscidae > Phaonia > Phaonia tiefii. The sequence continues at coordinate 246,223,681 of OZ008370.1, read as the reverse complement.
ATCGTAGGCCAAGTCTTCAAGAGATTGATGTCAAACGCCGGACAATGAATGAAACACTCGACCGCGATCTGGTGTCCATTGTTGAATGGGGTCGAAGGAATAGAGTAGATTTTAATGCGAGTAAGACCCAGTGTTGTTTGTTGTCGCATAAACGTATTGCTGACCCAGGTGTGTCGTCATTGTCTATGGACGGTGTGGATATTGATGAATCAGACGCTCTTGATGTTCTGGGCATGAAAATACAATGTGATGTCCGTTGGGCAAAACATGTATTTGAAGTGTCGAAAGATGCATTCAAGTGTCTATGCTTTTTGAAGCGGTGCAAGAAATACTTCACTCCATCTGATCTTCTCAATATCTACAACACCTACATCAGGCCAAAGATGGAGTATAACTCCCATATATGGGCAGGTGCTCCTAGGACTTCTTTGGAGCTTCTCGACCGTGTCCAGAGGAGAGCGACGGTGTTAATAGGGGACAGTAGGGTATCCAACTCTATTGCCTCCCTTGAGCATCGTCGAAATGTGGGTTGCGTGTCACTGTTCTATCGATATTTCCACGGTATGTGTTCCTCGGACATCCGTCAACTTATGCCGGACGTGAGGATATTTAGCCGAAGTACGAGGCTTTCCAGGAACTCTCATCCGTTTTTTATCGAGTGGCCGATTGACCGCACTACACACTATAGAGAAAATTCGTTCTTCAGCCGTACAGTCCGTATGTGGAATAAACTTCCGGCTAGTGTATTTCCCACCAATTGTGACATACAAACATTCAAGGCAAATATCAACAGACACTACTCCCTCTTTCCATCCTCTACTACCTCAATTTTCCTTCGCCAACACAATGCACTGCATTTATAGGGGGGCATCCCCTGAGTGTTGGTTTGATAAAAAAAAAAAAAAAAAAAAAATGTTTTGCTAAAAGCGACTGTGTAAGTAAAAATTTTTCATACCTCCCATACAAAAGTTGGGCTGTTTTCCGGTTGGTCGACTCGATATCTGTCGTAAACCAAAACAGATTTAAATAAAATTTGGTATTGGGGAATTTTCCATCATAACAAAAAGTGTCAATTTGCTGGTAGTCACGATAAATCCCCTAAACTACTTAGGATCCTAATTAAGGTGGTTATTAGATACAATTTTGCACAATGCCACTCTGCCATTGAATCAGGACGCAACTGCCCCGCCCATTCATGTAACTGAAAGCCGAATATAAACGTTTTTCAGTAGAACTCGGAAATGACTTGTTTAAATTGGTTCACACGACTGCAATTTATCTACTGATCTTAACTTCATTTGTAGGCTGGGGTTTCCTTCCTAACAGTAATGTAAAACGCTTCTTTTCGCTGCTGAAGTTGTTAATAAACTGGTTCGTGTATATGAACAATGCTATTTGTTTCTGGTCGGATAGCATATTTTTAGGCTGGCTTAGAATCTTGAGTTCGTTCGTTAAAATATAACGATATAAACAATTTTGCCATAACAGCAAGAAATGTGTACATTCCTTGCGGTAACAAATGAACCAAGAAATGTTGAATATTCAAACACCTATCGTCGTCTTCTTGCTCACATTCCTGTTGTCAAAATGAGCAAAGCAGCATGTTTTATTTTCTTAAGCGATTTTAAGTGACTTTCCATACAAACTAGTCGATTGAGTGCAAGCCGAAACCAAAACAATTCCCAGCAAAGAGAATGCATCCAAGGTAGCATAAAATCACCAAGTTATCACGGATAGAAGTAGTGAAATAGTGCGTAAACACTGGAGGAATTAATATGGCTTGTCGCAGAAAATAACCAATTTTTTGTGGTGCTTATTAGGGTACCCATTTAATCGGGATTGTTTATTAATCGTTAATAGTAAATTTCAATCTGACAACCGAACAAAACGCAATCAAGTTATTCGATTAATCGATTATTCGAATAAAATAAAACAAAAAAAAAGAAAAGTGTTCAAGCATTGTACTAGGCATATTTATTAAAACAAATCAAAACGCAACAAAAGCAACTTCATTATAAAGTATATGGTAGGTACAATTCACAAATCGCAGTTGCAGCAACAGCAGTTGCGACTTTTGGTGCCAATCCAAAATTAAAAAAATCCCAAAGTTTTGACCCAAAAGTGCCGCCCTTCGGCGCTCTGAAACTATATCGCACTATAACACCCTATTGGATTGATTAATTTTTACACAAATTTTGCAAAACGTAATTTTCTGACTATTATCCTTGTTGTATATAGTTTGAGCAGAACCGGACCAGGCATTTTGATATGCCCCATTCAAAGACACCAGTGGGTCTTGAAATTTCATCAGACTTACACCCAACTTAATTAACAAATTTTGAGACAGTTTTTTTTTTTTATTTGTGGCACAAAACTACTATCAAATCTGTTCGAAATGTTTGTAAAGTTATGAATTTGTTCGCAAATCGTTGTCATATGAGTTGCCACATTGTAGGAGCGTTTCAACACGGACTGCTTGCCATAAACTCGTCCTTATATTTTATTAATCGATTAATCGCACTGATTTGATCGAGTTAATCGTTAATCGAAAAACTTAATTATTAAAATGTTCGGTTAATTTTATAGCACGATTAATCGATTAACCGAATAATGATTAATTGAATGGTTACCCTAGTGCTTATTCAACATATTTTCACTCTGCCGAATGAGGTAGTGAAAACTCATATATTTTGATACACTTCTGGATTGATGGAAATGAACAACTGAAAATGTATGTATTTTGATACACTTTCTCATTGATGGAAAGGAACAAGTGAAAATGTATAAATTTTGATACACTTTTTCATTGAAGCTGAATGATACTATATGTATGTTTATTGTTATAATTAATTTCACCTGAACATATCAACAACAGTTTGATTAAAAATTTCGAACAACTGAAAATGTGAGAATAACATTCTTTCCTCGGATTTGATTATGTTATGGAAATGCTTCTATGGAAGCGGTTCATATGCACGATATGCATCTTTTGTGTTGCTGAGAAAGCAATTCTTTTGGAAACGCTTCGATTTCTCTTTGCTGGATTGTAATATTTTTTTTTTGTAATATCTCGTTTGGGAACATTCCCTTAGCAGCCCTGAAAATCGCTTAGCGTCCCATATAGGTAACATGGTCGAAAAATTAGGGAAATAGGGAAAATGAGCACATAAAAAATACAATTCTCTCAACTACAGATTCTCAGGAATCAAGAGAACCATTTAAGGAAGTTGCGCCTTTTCCACAAACGATCCCAAAAAATAACTTTTAGGGCAAAAAGGAGTGAAAGCGCAGGATTTTTTCTTGGAAAAAAAAACACCATTAATCAAAGAATTAGCGTCTGTGCTCGAAATATCAGAGTCCGCATCTCTGGTTATACCTAAACTACCGAGATTTTACACTATTGTTTTTTTAAATTCTAGATGGTTTTATCTTATGAATAGCAATTAAATAATTTAAATTAGAATATATATTAATTTTTTCCACTTCATAAGATCTTCATACATGAAAATTTCTTTTAAATTCGAACAGAATTTTTAAATTCATGTAGGCTTAATGTGAATATAATTTAAACTTGTACATTATATATTCAAAACTCATTGGAAATTGGAATATGATTTACATTTTAGTATAAAAATTAAACATCACAGTTAATTTAAATACAGCTGCCAAAGTTCATATTGAAATATGAATAATAATATTAATTGCAATTCAATTCAATTCAGTTCAATTCAATTCAGTTCAATTCAATTCAATTCAATTCAATTCAATTCAATTCAATTCAATTCAATTCAATTCAATTCAATTCAATTCAATTCAATTCAATTCAATTCAATTCAATTCAATTCAATTCAATTCAATTCACTTCAATTCAATTCAATTCAATTCAATTCAATTCAATTCAATTCAATTCAATTCAATTCAATTCATTTCAATTCAATTCAATTCAATTCAATTCAATTCAATTCAATTCAATTCAATTCAATTCAATTCAATTCAATTCAATTCAATTCAATTCAATTCAATTCAATTCAATTCAATTCAATTCAATTCAATTCAATTCAATTCAATTCAGTTCAATTCAATTCAATTCAATTCAATTCAATTCAATTCAATTCAATTCAATTCAATTCAATTCAATTCAATTCAATTCAATTCAATTCAATTCAATTCAATTCAATTCAATTCAATTCAATTCAATTCAATTCAATTCAATTCAATTCAATTCAATTCAATTCAATTCAATTCAATTCAATTCAATTCAATTCAATTCAATTCAATTCAATTCAATTCAATTCAATTCAATTCAATTCAATTCAATTCAATGCAATTCAATTCAATTCAATTCAATTCAATTCAATTCAATTCAATTCAATTCAATTCAATTCAATTCAATTCAATTCAATACAATTCAATTCAAAGGAATTCAATACCCATTTTTATCGGCAAACAGTTAGAGAATTTGAGTGCTGATGTGGGTTTTTAAGGAAAAAAATCATTTCCAAATTTTGGGGGAAAAATTTTTGATTTGAGATATGAATTTTAGTAGTCAATCAACATTCGTTGTATTTTGTTTAACTACAAAATAGTAGCACCAACTACACATGTTATATGAAAAATATTAACAAAAGTAGTATATTTTTTGTTTTGCTAACGACAATGGAGAGTACATGAGATTTTTTTTGTACAAGTTTGTAGTTGTACAAGCTAGCTCTCCACTTTGAATCATGGCAGTTCGGCATGGCAGTTACAATATTTTGCATTTGGATTTGCTCAGGCAACGCAATCGCAGGTTGTGGAATCGGATGCCAATTGTGATGAAATATGGGAATGCTGTTAATTGTTTTGAATTTGTTTGACTTCTGCCAATTCTGTTTTTAAATAGTTTACATGTAGATCTTGTAGGTAGCACATTTTTTTCCGAACAACAGTTATAATGGGCAAAATAAGTAAAACCTTTTTACGACGTTCTAAAACTGTTTTTACAAGTACAATTTCACTAACGAGTGTTTTCGATAGGTATTGCCTTGTAGAACTTTCGAATTCATAAACCAGTACTGTATAAAATATTTGAAAAACAAAACTGCCAGATATGAAGGAAATGCTTTGAAAATAAGTAGAATTGCCATTGGTATTTAATTTTTTTTTGAATTTGCATTTGTGTAGGTAATTGAAATTATATGACAAACTACATTTGTCATATAATTAATTTGACCATGTATGGTTTTAGAATATTTATCCAATTTAAAGATCCTTATGATTTTAAAATAGCATTTCACTAAGCCGACGGTCCGTCGCATAAACAATTGGATGGTGGTCCGAGATGGGACCGAAACCACGTTCTCATTTCCACGAACCACGAATTTCATCGGCCAAATTTCAATTATCTTTTGATCTAGTAAACATTCTTAAGTTCTGTAAAAAAAAACGATTGTAGGCATGTTGTCATGGATTACTGCGATATATCAAAAATTTTAAAATGGCACAGTGGGGGATATTTTAAAAAAATTTACTTTGTATATTTTCCGATTTCCAAGAAAACAGAAATCTTGTTTTTTTTTTTACTTTTTTATGTTTGAACTGAACTTGGCTATCAAAAACCGTACAAGGATAAGCCATGGTACAACAAAGAATGTTACATGTCAACTGATGAAAAAGACGCTGCACGCCTGGCAACGACGCACTCAGTTACAACCCGTGCTGTACAAGAGTTTGAGAAGGGAGGAAAACCAACAAAATGTTAGTGGGAGCAGGCTGAAATGTGCAAGATCATTAATGAATTCCCAAAAATTTTTCCAGAGGTTAAGAAGATAGAATAAGGGACCGAATAATGGAGTGCCCTCCTGCACGGCCGAGAAGAGGAATCTGGTGACTGATAAGCAGTGTGTTCTTAAAATATGCGGGGGACACTTTCAGCACGTCTCCACTAAGATTCTCCGCTGAAGATGAGGAAGTAATGATTGTGGAAGACATTGTAGATTGTATCCCCCAGGCAAGGCGAAACTAGAACGGCAATCTGCCTGTTTAAGAATAATAATGGGCTACCCGCTGAGCTTCTTAAGGCCGGTGGCGAAGTAACAGTCCTCCTTCACGTGCATCGATTTATATGCGGTACATGGTTGGGAGAATATATGCCTGACGATTGGAGTCTCAGTGTATTATGTCCTGTATTCGAAAAGGGTTATCCGTGTATATGTTCCAACTATCGCGATATCAGTCTTTTAACCATTACGTTTAAGGTCTTGTCAAGCGCATTATATGAAGAACTAATGCCAATAATTGAAAACCTGGTTTCCTTTATCTTTTGGATCCAACTTCCTTATCTCACGTTGCGGGATGGGGGCTAAATTAAAAGAAAAAAAAAATTTTCAACACTATTATGCTTCAACCCAATATTATTATCAACTATATTGGGTGCTTTTGCTTTGGTTTGTGTCTAGGCTAACATAAGTTTGGAAATTTCTTGTTTAATGGGAAGTTTTCTAGGTGGAGCCTGTAACCAATATGTAGGTTATATTGTAGTATTGAACCCAATAAAGAGTTAACTTAGAAAATCCAAAGTGAAAGAAGTTTAAAGAGGAATATTTTCTTAAATAAGTGAATTTTCTTAAAAAGATATATTTTCTCAAAAAATACCTACTCATATTCTTAAAATAAGTATCCTTTCAGTTTCTAAATGTATTCAAGCTCAAGACCTTTTTAATGTAAAGCTTACTTAATAGCTTTATATTATTTTTGAAAAAACTTAGAAAATTATAAGTTTAAAAAACAGACCGACTAAAAAACTTCGCAGGGGAAATGATGTAAGTACGTTTTCTTAAAAAAATTATTTTCTGATAGCAAATTTCCTTTTCTTAAAAAACTAAATTTTCTTTAAAAGTAAATTTTTTGTGAAACAAAATAACTTTTCTAGAGATAAGTGCCTTTTTAATTCTGTTGTTCAAGCTCGAGGAAAGTGTTCGGAAAATATCGCAACCAAAACACAAAAGAAAACATTTACAAAAACTTCTTTCCATATCCAGACCATCTCAATAGCATCCCTCCAAACAACCGCTGATGAAGATATGTGGCAAGCACTTCTTTGTAACAACCAGTACATAAGTTTCAGTCGGGTGAACCGACTTAATCATACCCTCACTCTAATTCATCCATTGCGTGGGAGTTCTGTTAAAAAAACGTCCATACTCAAAAGTGACCATATTCAACAACAGATTGACGACATTGCGCTAAATATTATTGAATACCCAAATTAGTTAGTTTCCCTCTCAATATTTATATGCGAGGTAGAAAAATGGGCATGGCAAGTTGTTGCGAAAATTTTGATCAGTACCAAATTTCATTAAGATCGGTTATGTTTTATTGGAGATATCGAGTCGGCAAACCCCAAATACGCCCATCTTTTGTATGGCATGTACGAAACTGGGCGTGTCACAATAGTCAGTTATTGATTACGTAGTAGCTTTTGGCAATATTTTGCCCAGTACCGAATTTTATTAAGATCGGTTGTAGTTTACCGATTATTTAATTTAAAAGATCAATAAATTGCCGATTTATCTTTAAACTATAGTGCGTAACCGAGCTCCGTTAGTTCTATACGAGTAATACTCCGAAAAATGTATGGACCTATAGTTCACAATGGCGAGTATCGCCGTCGCATTAACCACGAGCTGTATGAGCTATATCCCGACATTGACATTGTTAAACAGATCAAATAACGCAATTGCGTTGGCGAGGCCGTGCCAATAGAATGTGTGAAGACAAACCAGCACGAAGGGTTTTCGAAACTGAACTCGAAGAAAGACGGAAAATAGGAAGACCTATACCCCGCTGGAGGGATCAGGTTGACGAATTCCTGCCTACACTTGTTATTGCCAACAGGAGAGATGAGAAAAAAATATAGAACTGCTTGGCGAAATATGTTGTCTTCATTTTGTTAGGTCCCTGACCCCCACGGAGTTATTCGAGACCGGACATTTCCAAAAATTTATCAAAAAAGAGAAAATTAGTAAAACGAGTTATAATGTACTTAAAATATAGAAATATATATTTAAATCAACAAATAATTTGCTTCTAAATATAATTATGTTTGGGGGAAAACACGCATATGCTTCCACGTAAGTATATGTTGTTTTTGGAGGAAACACACGAATGCTTCCACGTAAGTATATGAATGTTTGAGATGACGCACGAATATGGTTACACGTAGAAGCATGCATGTTTATAAGCACACATGCTAATATTTACATTTAAAAATAAGTGTGTTTGCGAAAGGCAAATATATGAATATTTGGAGTGTGTTAATGCAGAATGTGTTTGGTATAATATATTACAGGGCCGTTTTTGTTGTTTTATAAGAGTTGCAACTTTTCGAAAGCCGCTTCCAAGAACCATCTCGTAGTTATCGAACGTCCTGGTAGATTCGAAATACTGTTATATATGCTGAAACAGTTAACTTTCTTTGTTGTTTGATGCAAATATAACGTGTTTGTGCCTTGTCGCAAATATAGTATACTAGTGTTCAAACATATTATGTTTCCTATTCAATATATCTGTGGTCACCCACAATAACAGCCTAAGTCGATTCTAAAATGTTTCAGGGAGAGCAGTTTAAAGTTTAATATCTTTACTGGAAATCAGGAGTCGGAGTTTTTGTGATAACTTTGTTACAGATAACAAGGAAACGACTTAACAAAAAAAGGGTTGCTTATTTGAGAACGGTGATTTTTGTCCTAACTCGAGTTAGGCTGTTATTGTTTGTGACCACAGATATCATGATTGGGACACAATAATTAATAGTTTATAATAAATGTAATTGTGACCCAAATTTGGGTTTGTTTGTTGAAAACTGCTGAAAACAAAAACTCGTCAGGCAATAAAGAAACAAACAGATCTTTATCTCACGAAAACAATGATTAGAAACATGTACATGGTGCCTGCAATATGTTGCTGGGGCCGTTATTTTTCAGCATGTAGTTGAGGTAGCAGAATAGCATTATCTGTTCTGGAATATTCGAATAAATGGTAGTGGTGAAATTGTAAAGAGAACGGACATGCGTAACATTATCAAGATAATACAGTTGCAATATTAACCACTTTGTTCACTTTGTTTGACATAAACGTTCTTTACACCAATCAGACAAAGAATTTATTGTAATAATATTAATTTACTACAGTTTTATTTATTTTATAGTAAATAAGTGTATGGTTTACATTAGTTTAATTCCCAGGCGCTAACATATCCAACTTTTTGAAAGTGGAGTTAATCTGATTAGTTCCTCAACGAAGATAAGTACATTGTCTAACAACAAATTTGAAAAGACAATAACTTTATATTCGGAACTGTAGAACCACAGTGGCTATCGGAGGACGATGGAACCTATACAAAAAAATGCATACAACTACTTATACAGATGTTGTATAATGTTGCTCTACAGCATTCCACTTACCTAAGTCTTTTGACAAAAGTTCAAAGAATGGCAATAGTGTGTGATTCGCACAGAACGTATTGAGAGTTATCCTCCATATGTTATCACTAGATTTAATGGGAAGGTTAATGGCGGAAACGTCAATAGTCCGTTTAAGATGTATTACCTTCTCTTACAGTAACGAGACCATTTAAAGGGCTATAATTAAACGGGATATAATAAACCATAGTTTGAAAAGGTCTACGACATTACCATTTTAGGTTTATTCCAAAGCGAATACACACATACATAAGTCTTAGATATTATCATTCCTGTACATCGCTTAACAATTAAATTATACAAAATGTTGCCTTTGATTCTCTTCGGGGATGACGGAAGTCTTTCCAATTTCTGGTAACCAGAACCGCTCTGGAGTTGATTAGCTATTTCTGCGGGAAGTGTCACTGAAATTGGATCAACCACGTAGAAAATTGGGTTTGACTTTCTAATGACACGTCTAATTTTACTATGTCGAATTTATAATACTGCCTACAATCAGACAATTCGATAATGGCTATTGTTAATTCCTTATAGCATACCTTAAGGCGCATGATAGCGTTCCCAACTAAAGTGTGTTGCTTGGATCTAATTAAGCGACGCGATTTTTAGCCGCAAATCTTCAATTTACTGATAAAACTTCTATATGATAATGCTAGGTACATAAAGTTTCCCATTTTCACTAGTTTATCTTGATAAATAAGAACTTTGTAAATTTGGTTGCAATATTCATAATATTTATGAGTCCTCTTCGTACATTTACCACGGGCGAATGGTCACAAATATAAAAAAAAATCTTCAAAAATTTACATAAATTGCACAAAAGGTACACAAAATTCTCCAAACGTATGTACTGGTTAAAGTACAAAAAGTGTTCGAAACAATAACATAAAGTGTACCAAACACCACCAAAATTGTACCAAAAACTACATAATGCACATAGGAGTACATAATGTGTACTTAGAAGGACATAAAGTGTACGCAAATATTTACCACACATATAAACAAAGTGTACCACAAATACATGTGTACTAAAAATGTACATTGTGAACCAAAAAGTGCACAGTGTACCAAGAAAATATATAAAGTGTACCTAACTGGGTATATAAAATATACATATACAAAATATATATATATACACACAATTTCCGAAAAGAACATTATCTCCCCAAAAAAAGTACACACAAAGTACCATAAAGTATATACAAATACCAAAAAAGTGCCTATATATAAAATGTAACGAAAAAATTAAACAATGTCTTTTTTGATAAAGTAAAAGGGGCACATACATAAAATACAAAAAAACATAAAATGTACCGAAAAATGTACCAATGTCCTTTTTGGTGCACTTTTTGATACATTTTATGTAACTTGTTTTTTATATGTATACTTTTTTTTCAGGTATAGATTTTTCAGGTATAGATTTTTTTATCTTTTTATATTTATATATCTTTTAATATAAGCTTGTTGGTAAATTTTTGTATGTACGTTTTAGTACATAGTGTTTACATTTTAGTATACTTTAAGACACTTTGATATAATATAATAAATTTTTCGTACAACTTATTGTGTCTGTTTTCCCCTTTTATGTACTTTTTGGTACATTTGTCGTACAATCTTTCTTGTACTCTGCTGCATTTTTTTGTATTTACTTCTTATATATATTACGCACGGTTTCTTAAATAGTTATCCCTCGCACTATAATGTTGAAAGGGCGAGTACGAGCAGTGTGGTGTTGCTCAACGCACGCGGCACAGTGGGGATTTCTCGAAAAAAATTTATATAATTCAACCGTTTCTAAACGGCTATTCCGATAGAGATGAAATTTCATTCTACAATAGCTAGAGTAATTTATATATATGAGCACCATAGATCCCACTGGAGCTGCACAGTCGTAGCCAAAAGTTGGATACCTCGGCCATGTGAGCCCTGGTAAAACTTTGAATATTGGTTTTATTTGAAATATTTTTTAGAAGTGTTTTTAGGAATCAGTGAGTGTAAAACTGGAAAGCGCACATCTCACTGATAGTGAGAAGCTCTCCCCAATCCCTTCATGGGATGTTAAGGGACACCATTTTTATTTTTAATTTTTAGGATAGATGTAACAACGAAATTCGTCAGTTAGTTTGCTTACTCATATGATGAAGACTTGAATCCATGAACATTATTAAAAATTCGTTCTAACACAAACCCAGAACTCCAAAAATAAAATATAACATCACCAAAATTGGGATTTTTTAGAAAATACTGAAAAATTATAATATTCTAGAGTGAATTGGGGTCAATTTCCCGCAAAAATTTATATAATTCAGATGAACTTTCATTATAAAATAGCTGAGGTTTTGTTCTAGAGAAACTTATACATATGAGCACCATAGATCCCCCTGGAGCCGCACAGTGGCAGCTAAAAGTTTGCTACCTCTGCCATGTGAACCCTGGCAAAACTTTGTATTTTAGTTTTAGTGACAACATTTTTTGAGACAGATGTTACAATGAAATTTGGCAGTTTGCTTACTCATATAATGTAGACCTAAAGCCATGAACATTTTTAAAAATTCTTTCTAACACAATCCCAGAACTCCAAAAATAAAATATATAATCCCCAAAATTGGAATTTTTTAAAAAATCCACAAAAATTTAATTTTTACAATTTTCCATCTATGTTTCAAGGTAGTCTAGTTTTTCAAGGTGTTTTTTTTTTGGAACACATGCTACTATCAGCATTACGATAAAAATCGCGAGGAGGCTTTGCACGTCGAGACATATTTCGCCGGATATAATTTTTTTTTATTTAAAATAGACCGAATTTCGAAGGCTCAGGAGAAAACTGTGTGAAAGACAGGAAACTCTGATATGTATATGATCAACTATTAAAACACATATAAAATCTTAAAATGTTTGAAATCAAATTCCTCTAGTATTGATAAAAATGTGGTGATACATTTTTTCCAAAAGCCCAGAAATGTAGGTGTTTTTTTAAGCTTGAATTTAATTGCATGCCATTTACCCAAAAAATAAAGGATTTTAACCATTTTTATCTTAGTTTACAAGATATGCTGTTTTAAGTGTAATGAAAAGGAAATGGTTTTCAATAACATCCCATGAAGCGATTGGAGGAGAGCTTCTCACAACAGTGAGTTGTGCGCGTTCTGGTTTTACAGTCATTGATTGGGACCTAGAATTTTCCACAACTTCCAAACGGTATTTTTGAGAATACTTTTCGTAACTACATAGTCGATAGTAAAGCAAGGTGACCACCGTCGCAAAAAATGTTAGGTCGTCAGAGCAGGGACCGAACCCACGTGCTCATGTACACACGCTGAAAAATAACGGCCCCAGCTACATATTGTACTAAACATGCACATGTTCGCAAACATTGGATTGTGTCTTTATTGTCTGTCACATTTTTGTTTTTCGCAGTTTTCAACAAACAAATTCAGATTTGGCTCATAAATACATATGTATATTATAACTTATTAATCATTGTGGCCCAAACATGTTATGTTGCATAGAAAACACAATGTGTTTGGACACAAGGATACTATATTTGCGACAAGCTGTAAACATGTTATATTTGCATGCAAACAACAAGAAAAAGTTAAATTTTTCAGCATGCAAGAGCCGGGCACACTACCATTGCACCATCTACGAACACAAAATGCTGAATGGAATACATTTTCTAAAATTAATATTGTTTTTAATTAGCTAGAGTATTTTCAAACAATTAAAAAAACCTGGCAAATTTGCAAAAAAATAAAAAAAAATCAATGAGTGTTCGAACTCACGGATGATGTGTTAACACCTTTTTGCTACACGGTACCTGTTCGATTTCTATGAACACATTAGTAAATGTTACATTGGAAAATAAAAAATAATAGTTTTTTTGTATACGCCGGGCAATGCTGAAAATCAAATGACAAGCTTTGTTTGGCCATAGAAACAACAACGAAACAACCAAACACACAACATCGCACATACTTTGTCCGAAGTAGCTGACGTATTAGTGTGTCATCATAACGTCGACTGGGCTTGCAAATGAAATTTTGCGTGGCTATGCTTTATATCTCCGTTCAACAACAGCAACAGACACATGTACATACATACATTATTATGTTAATACATACGCTATAGACACAATTTCGTTTGCCTCACCCCTGCCACACCACTCTTTCATTGCTCTCTTGCTCGCTCATTTTTGTTTAACACGTCATTATTCTCTTTCGCAGTCGCAGAAAATCTGGTTTTAGCAGCAGCATAAAATCTGACTTTGATAAATTTAGTCCCTATACGCCGCTATACATGTTAACACATCAAAAAATGTCTCAAATGCTATCATGCCAAAACTAAACATGCCTGCATGTATTTTGTAGACTTTATGTAGCGCTACAAGCGTAGAAAAAAATTTTTTCAATAAAAACAAAATCCAAAGTTTTACAAGAGCGCCAAGATAAATCAAAATCAGCTGTGACCGTATGAAATTTGCTCTTGATTCCTTTATATACATGTTTGAAGAATACCAAGCAATACCATTGGAACACTTTCATGCACAACTCATTTTTATCATGTCGAAAAACCATTGGTTTTAAACAGGCATGATTTGTTTTTGCTATGTCATTACAAAAACAACAAAACAGAGGGTTGCCATCAACAATATTATTGCTTCAAGCTCGCGGTGCCATTCGTCAACTTTCATCATTTCAATAAGAGCGCTACAAAAGTTTTTTTAAATAAAACAAAACCAGTTTTAGATACCAATGAAATTCTTTATTCCTGTGAAAGTACGTTCGATGCCATTATGTATGGAACTCGATTTCTTTTGCATGGCCACCACGGGCACGCTTGCAGAAGTCCAGACGCTGAACCCAATTTTCGACGGTTTTCAAGCATAAATCGGCCGATACTGCAGCAATTTCACGTTCGATACTCTTACGAAGTTCATCAATCGTCGCTGGCATAGACCATAGACTTGACGTAGCCCCACAGGAAATAATCTAACGGCGTCAAATCGGACGACCAAGGCGGCCAATCGACTGGGCCATTTCGTGAGATAACACGTTCACCAAACTTGGCAAACTTTCTGGCTGAATGGCTTCGTCAATAAGCAAAATATGCGTTATTGGTCAGACAGCAATCCACACGTAATCCATAAGTCATCATTGAATCCCGAAAAAATTATGGTTTGGAGCGGTTTATGGGCCGGCGGCGTCATTGGGCCGTACTTCTTCCGTGATGATCAAGACCGGTACATTACTGTGAATGCGAATCGCTACCGTTCAATGATAACCGAATATTTTTGGCCCCAATTGGATAATATGGACTTGGAGGACATGTGGTTCCAACAGGACGGCGCCACAAGCCACACAGCGAATGCCACAATCAATTTATTGGAAACCAAGTTTGGTGAACGTGTTATCTCACGAAATGGCCCAGTCGATTGGCCGCCTCGGTCGTGCGATTTGACGCCGTTAGATTATTTCCTGTGGGGCTACGTCGAGTCTATGGTCTATGGCAACAAGCCAATGACGATTGATGAACTTCGTACGAATATCGAACGTGAAATTGCAGCAGTATCAGCCGATTTATGCTTGAAAACCGTCGAAAATTGGGTTCAGGGTCTGGACTTCTGCAAGCGTGCCCGTGGTGGCCATGCAAAAGAAATCGAGTTCCATACATAATGGCATCGAACGTACTTTCACAGGAATAAAGAATTTCATTGGTATCTAAAACCGGTTTTGTTTTATTTAAAAAAACTTTTATAGCGCTCTTATTCAAAAACCCGATATTTAAAATTAAAACGTAATTGTTTGATTTAAATAGAGTTGTGAAATTTGGGTTTTATACACGAAGGTGTATATCAAATGCCCGCTAAACAAATTGTATGTGCTGTGTAATTTAATTTAAACCAAAAAACCGGTGCCCGAAACCCGGTTTCTTGAAAAATGATTTTTCGAACAAACCGGCAACCGGTATCCCAAAAATTTCGGATTTTTGGACACTCTAATTGATACTCTGGATTTAATACATCTATTGACTATTATTTATATTATTTTCAATTGATGTCTCTTAAAATTCAATTGATGTATTTTAACAGCCTGTTTGTTTAACTCGAACGTAGCATTCGTTCAAGTTCTAGACGAGAGAAAGTTGATTTGGGTTCCATAATCTTGTCCTTTCAAGCCGAATGAAAACATAAAATTTTTCAAAACTTTTCAGTGCGAATTTTGGTTTCTCTATTCCGAATGTGCTGGCAGTTGGAAACAAACATAGAGTCACGCGAATGAAAATTTCGACTTGAGTCGAATGTGAGTAACTGATTTTCGGTCGCTTAGCTTTTCGTACGAGATAGACAAAGAGGCTGTAAATTTAAAATTTTTTTTTTAAGACTTTATTAAGATTTATTGAACCTGCTCCAAAGGAGCCTAACAATAAGTATATGAATCTTATATTCTAAACGGGGTTAATCCAATTATTAATAATTAGATTGATGTTGAAGCGGGCCTCTGTATCGTTGCGTTTGGGATTTCTTGGTTAATTACAGTGTTGGGAAATCCCCTCTACGTAGACGGGATGAACTTGTTGTTATTCTTAGATTCCTTGCTAGAGCGTTTGTGTGTTGTGAAAGTTTTTGTTGGTGAATTTTTTTGATGCTGTGGATTTCGTCCTTTATTACAGGTAGTTTTAAATCTATATGTATATTCTCATTTCGCATATACCATGGTGCGCCGGTAATTACTCGTAGTATTTTTGACTGAACTCTTTGGATAACTTCGATGTTACTGTGTCATTTTAAATGACATCCTTTAAATTTCTATTGATGTCATATCAATTGAAGTATTTTAAATATCAAACAGAATTTTGAAATTTCAAACGACATTATTTAAATTTCAATTGAAAATGATTTAGTGCAAATACATATATGGAAAAACTAATTTGATTTGAGTTGTTTCGATTTGCGTAGCAATTTGCTGGTACGAATCAACGTCGTAAGTCGGGGGTTTGGTGTACTAGTGGTAGTTGCCAACACTAAGATCGTGTGATCGATTGAATAAAAACTTTATTTTATACATCGGCTAACAGACCCGTAGAAAAAAACCCTCGGAACCCCACTTTTATTCAGGCTTACTTATTCTGTTAGCATGCCGTTGCTTACTTCAAACGAAATTTTGATTTGTAGGATGGGGTTACTGATTGCCATTGCCGGACTCCTAGCAGCCATATAAAAACCCTCTTGCCGCAGCTGGTGTCTTTAAAATGGGCTTCGTGTATTTGAAGAAGATATCAGGTAATTTGTTGCTCATCGTAAAGCATAATTTTAGGCTTTCGGTATAATGCAATTTTGATGACAGAGACTAAATCAGTAACACTGTGCGACACCAAAAAAAAAATGTTGGAGTTCTGTCAACGGATTCTGGTAGAAAGGTCGAAAAAAATATATATGTGACCCGTTCCACGAAAAGGAACCTCCGCGCCGAAAAGAAGTTATTGAGAAAAACGCATTTAAAAAAAGCGCTTCGTTTTTCCGTGTTTTGCGCATGGTTATGCAACTCTTCCTTCAACCTGATCAGACAAAGGTGAAAAGCAGCAAAATACAGAAGAACCACCAAAAAAGCGTGTTAGGAGTAAAAAAGAGTAAAATTTTGATATTTTTGTAATTTTGTACCTTTGATATTGAACTTTTTTTAAATTTCAAATATTATATATATTATCTGTTTATATCACATTTTTCAATTTTTTCATTAATTATGTTCAACTTTACAGGTGATTTGTAAAAAAACTAAAAGACATAAAAACTTGCGGTTTGCGGCATTTGAAAGAGCGTTTTTTTCCTATAAGAATCACTCAAAAACTAAAAAAAAAATTTTTCGGCGCAGAGGCCCCCCTTCGTGGAGCAGGTCACATATGTGTATCGGCGTTTCATGTGTACGTGTATCGGCGCCATAAAATTTCACTATATGTGTCCGAACACTCCAAAAGACAAATCTTAGCTCAAGTGCTAGATACTAAGCAAAAGCTAACTGCCTTCTAAGGGTTAATAATGAACTTTGTCATTTTGCTGTTTCCATTTAAAATAGTCGACATAATATAACATTTTGTATTAGATTAAGATGGTTGGTTACATATATATTGAAATTTTATATCGATAATTTTTGTAGAGCATTTTGACCACGCCCCCCGTAATTTTCGAGCAGTTTTTTGCGAGTTCTCAAAAAAAAAGTTAAAATTATGGTTGTACGTGACAGTTAGAGGGTTAATTTGTTCCACAAAAATGTTTATCTGAATCTTTTCTATAAAACTTCTGAACATATTTTGTACCTCAGAAGTAAGGAACACACAATTTTGCATGACGATATGTTGCAGGAAAGTACCGAAGGGCGGAAACTTTGACCCGCCTTAAAAAAAAATTCTGATTAGATCTGGAAAAACGCCGATACACGCATATTTTTTTTAGACCTTTCTACCAGAATCCGTTGACAGAACCCCATCATTTTGAAACAAAATCTAATTTTGTCTCACAGTGTAATTAGTGCTTGTGTCCGAAAGTTCAGTCTCAGCATTTCTGATTGCTCATAGACTAAGGCTAACAAACAGTTATTGTTATCAGCTCGTGTTGAAATTGAAATATATTACAGATGGTTAGTACTACCAAGCCATGAAATGAAAATGGCCATAAATTAGTTTTATGTATTTACTTGAAAGTCACATTGTAAGCATACTGGATTAAAAATTTTATGAATTCATGTCCCTGATTTTTCGAACTTCCGTCTTAGTTATATGAAATGCAACACTGCTCCCATCAAATACCACCTGTTAACAGACTTCTGTCAAATTTTGAGCAACTTCCGTCATTTACTTTGAGTTTAACAGCTGTTGAAAATATACAACCTCGTGTATTTTTTTTAAATGGAAAAACATTGTTTTTTGCAAAAAAAAAAACCGTCAATCAAACCAAGGAAAAGCTTGGTAAAAAATACATGGAAACTCTGCACCATTGATTTCAATGTTAAAAAAGTGGTTTCCTGACTTTCGTTGTGGTCGCACAAGTGCAAATGACGCTGAACGTTCTGGACGGCCAATTGAGGTCAATACACCCGAAAATGTCGAAAAAATCCACAATATGGTGTTGGTCGATCGAAGAGAAAAAGTACGTGAGATTGTTGATGTTATAGGCATTTCATATGGCAGAGTGGTTTCGATTTCAACTGGTCTGTTGGGTTTAAGTAAGCTGTCTGCAAGATGGGTGCCGCGTTTGCTCTCAATTGACCATAAACGTAATCGTGTGACAACTTCAAAGGATTGTTTGGAGGTGTTTAATTGGGCCACGAATTGGTACCTCATCCACCATATTCTCCGGATTTAGCCCCCAGTGACTATTTCCTATTTCTAAACCTAAAGAAATAGCTCGGTAGAAAAAGATTTAGCTCCAACGATGAAATTATTGATCAAACAAATGCCTATTTTATGGACCTCGAAAAATCCTATTTTTGGAAGGGATACAACAATTGGATAAACGTTGGACTAAGTGTGTTGATCTAAAAGGACATTATGTTGAAAAATATTTTGGTTTTGCAAAAAAATACTGTGTTTCATTCAAAAAGTCATGGACTTATTGATCCGCACTCGTATCTCGGAAACGGAGCGTCAAATCGAACAAATTAACTAATTTTTGTCAGTTTCTAAGGGGTTCTCATAAAGTAGTCCAATTGGTATAGAAAATGTTCTTTTTTTTCAAAAACTCCCCAAAATAGGATAATCGCTGAAATACAATAATGGCTATAACTTGGAAACGGTATGTCCAATCGCAAAAATAATAATTTTTTTCATCTCCATAGGAAGCTTAAACCAACGTATGTCTTCCATATGGCATCACTTAAAAAAAAATCGCAAAAACTAAAATTTTTCGAAGAAAAAATCGCCAAAACGGCCTTATGTGTTCGCGATTTTTAAAACAAAAAAATTAAACCGAATTACAGACATCCAATGTTTAAAGCCTCCTAAGGAGCTAAACAATTTATTATTTTTGCGATTGGACGCATCATATCCGAGTTTATTTTTGTATTTTAGCGATTTTCTTATTTTGGCGATTTTAAAAAAAAAAAACCTTCTATGTGAATTGGACCACTTTGTGAATAAAAACCCATTAGAAAGCCATACAAATTATTTATTTTTCGATACGGCGCTCCGTTACTGAGATAGTATAGACTTTTTTCCTAATTTTTCGTATTTGCAATCAAAATAAAGGCCGCTTATCCATTTCTCATGTGTAGTGGATAATTCCCCATCGTCGTGGGTAGCTACCCATTACTTTCCCCATACCCTGTGGGTAATGGGTAAACGATCGCTACCCATTCCCCACGGCAATAATAATGGGTTACCCAGTGTAAGCCATTACCGACGAAATACGAAGCCCTGTTGAAGGGTAACCCAAAGTGGTTCAAGGGATGAGTTATTTTATCCCGGCATAACCATTGGTTGGTGTTGTTTATGGGCTGGTGGAATCATCGGTCCATATTTCTTCACAAACGAGCCAGGCCGAAATGTAATTGTGAATAGCGCCCATTGTCGCGCCTTAGAACCTACTATTTACTGCCTGAAATTGAAGCACATTATCTCGAACACATTTGACTCTAAAGAAGAAGGCGCTGCTTCCCACACAGTTAACAATTAATTTTACTATAATGTAACTCTTTAAAGAGAACAATTTTTACTCATCTGACGTATCCCTTCACACTCTTCGTGATGCTGTCGGTGTGATAGAGAGATGTTTCACGAAAACTGCCTCACACCAGGTGGAATTACAAGAACTTCTGACTTTAATTTTCCATGTCGTTTTGGTGAAAAACTGGGGAATTTTAATGTGTTATCACTCTTTATGATGTTAATGAACTGAAGAAGAAAAATCTGATGGGCAGTCTAGAAGCAACGTGCCTGTGGACACCATAAATTCTGAATCAGAGTCAGATTTGGACGACGATTTGGGTCCACAACTTAAGAGAGGGTTGTGATTTGCAAGTCCAGGGCCATCAACATTATAAATATAATACGAATATTTTTTTATTAATTTTGTAATAGATAGCATAGTATCTCAATGTTGAAGTAAAGAAACAACAATTGAAATTAAAAAATTTTCGGGAAATTTTTTACTTTTGCGGCTACCTAAACTTTACTTAAGCGCTACCTAAACGGTGTTAAGATTCATTCCTAGGTAGTTCGTATGTTTCAGAAAGTTGTTTACTGAGATTTTAGGAACATTTTTGTAGTTGATTGTTCCTTGAATTTGAAACAGTTTGCTACCTATGGACCTGAACAGGGAAAAAAGGTAAAAAATCGAATTTTTAAAGCTTTTTGCAATTATGATCTTGAAGATGAAGAATTTTTTATTTTATACGTTCACAATTGTTGTTCATTATGATAAGAGCTAAAACTTTTCCTCAGAGAGTGAACCAAAATTCCGAACGGTTTGCAAGATATGAGTCTGACAAAATGATAAATGTTTTGCAAAAATTACAACGAGGAACCAAATCTTTGGGGGCCCATAAAAAAAAGTCCATGACTTTGGGCAAAACTGGGAAACACGGTTCTTTTTTTTGTCTTTTATCACGTAGTGGTGTCCGTATATGGATATATTTTTTCGTGTTGCACTGTGTTATTGAAGCAATTCTTCTCAACATCCAAAGTTCATATCACACCAGGCCAAATGTCAACAATTTGCTGAGCGAAATGTTAAGTCAATACTTGGCCCCCTAAACAACGGAACGCATTGCGACAGTTTCATAATCTTCTTTTGAAGCCAAATGCATTTTACTTTTTTTTTTAAATATAAATAGAATTTCTATATGTATCAATACATATGTATGGGTAATTTCAAAATATTTGGACACAGTCCAGGACCCAACCCCTATTGAATTGTATAAAATTTGGGCAATAGTCAAAATTCAAAGTAGTTTTTGATTTATGGTTTTCTATGGCACTTTCTGAAAAAAGGACCTGACTGAAAAATAGCATATCATGATTCAGGCAAAATTTTATAAAAACAAAGCATAATTAATTTTTGATTTAATAAAAACTTCAATATCTGAGTAAATTAATACTGGATATTTAAAAACCAAGTTGCGTTTTACTCACTCGAAAACATCCCTTTTGAATTAATTCAAGAGTATTATGGTTTCCTTATAAAATAATGTGTGAAATCGTCGCCGAAGTTGACAAATGGCGAAAAAAATTAAAATACATCTGTTTGCTGGACATCTCATATTTTTTGAAGTAACGTATATATCGTTTGAAAGGCCTAAGTTTCTGCTTTCTAAATCGGGTGAGAAAGTTAAAATCGGTTGATAATCCACTAGCTTAGAGGCTTATATGTGTGCAAACGTACGCAAAACCGAGTTTTTAAGCGGTTTTCAAGATTTTGGGGGTGTTTGGGAAATTTCACAAGCAGATTCTTGTTTCACTCAACAATACCTACAAGATGAATACTATCACTTCCCAGGTATTTCTGCTTTAGTATTTTTTGTAACTGTGTCATACGTCGTCACTACTTGAAAAATCGAATCTAAAACAGCATAACTCGAACAGTATTTATCAAACCCCATGTATCTACTGATTCCATGGAGATTCCATTTGGAAATTTGACTATGATGTAGATAAAAAGATGGACTTTCTTTTTGGTGGGGGAAATCAAAAATTAAACATACCTTATGCCAGGATATTCAAGGATAAAGTATACTTTGGAGTTTTCAATATCATTGAACCACAACGACATGACTGTTGTAGGGGCTATTATTAAAGCGGTTTTTGCAAGCTTTAAAATGATATCCAACATTTTGTAATCCATTGACGCATTCCAAAGATATGCAATTTTTCAGTCAGGTCCTTTTTTCAGAAAGTGCCATACAATACCTACTTCAAGGAACCATAAATCAAAAAATACTTTGAATTTTGACTCAATTCTGGTGTTATCAAATTCGTACGAATGAGGAGAAACTACGTTCCTTTTATTTTTTTAATTTTGTACCAATTAAAAGTGGTCGGGTTCGAAAATTCTGATTTTTGTGTCGATTGTTTATGGAATTACCCGTATACCAAAATGAAAAAAAAAACATTTTATTACTTTGAATTTCAATAATTACATGCTTACCAGTATATGATAAAGAAATGCTTACCTGAAAATAAAAAGAAAATATTAATTGAATATTTTTTATATAAAATAAAATTACATTTTTTTGAATATAAAGGGTATCTCAGTAAGAATTCATTTTTCATTTTAAAATAAAAACAAGTATTTTATGAGATAGTTGTGAGCTTTTTATTGGATTGTAAAGAGGACATGTTCCGATTAAGTATTGAATAAAATATCCGGCAAACGGCTCCCACTGCTCTGCTGACAGGCCATCATTACCTTTTCATGAAATTTTGTTTGACTTTTTCACAGAGATGTGGCTGTATCTCATCTATCACGTGTTGGATCTCGGATGTAAGCTCAAGAAGTGCATCTCGTTTACTCGCATAAATCCGAGATTTCACAAAAAAGCTGATGCATGCACCTTACCAGCTCATCGCCACCAGCCTTAAACAACTCCGCCGGTAATCCATCGCCTCCTGCGGCTTTGTTGTTCTTAAGCCGGGCAATAGCTGTTCTGACCTCGTCTTGGCTAGGAGATGGGCAATGGACGTCGCCATCCAAATTTTGATCGCTTGTCGCGTCATTGGATATCTCAGGTACCAGTAGCGCAGAGAAATGATCTCTCAATATTCCCAACATACTCTGCACATCTGCGATGAGATTTCCGTTCTTGTCTTTACAGAAGGGGAGCCCTGAACCATGTCCAGTAGTTCCGTGTTTGACTTTTTGGTATAATTTTCGTCATCGTCATTTCTTTTCATCATTTGCAATGCGACACTCTTCATCGTACCGTGGTTTATTGCGAAGCTGTTTTTCAAACCCTAGTACGGTTGTTGCGGCAGTTTTTATAGAGTCGGATATTGGTTTCCACTGCGCTCTAGGATCGTCATCAGGAGGGGGTGCGATCTGTGCCAAAAGTTGCGAGAGCTTCCTTGAGTAGGCTTTGGCTACCTCTGGTAATTGCAGCTTTCCGATGTCTAGCTTCCTCTGCGTCTGGTTTCGTACGATTTTCCGATGTCTAGCTTCCTCTGCGTCTGGTTTCGTACGATTTCGCTCTACTCTTGTGCGAACCTTTGCTGCTACCAGGTAGGGTCAGAATCGGTGAGTGCCTTCCATCAATTACCACGTGATCAATTTGGTTCTTCGTTCTTTGATCAGGGGATACCCAAGTAGCCTTGTGGTTGTCTTTATGCTGGAACATATGGGTCAACGGCGGATAAAAAATCAAAAGAAGAAAATCCAGGTTCGACATATTGCATCCTGGTCAGCGTCTGATGCGTAATGGACGGCTGCAATCAAATATCCTGGCAGTAGGTAAAATGCAATAACCCGGTGGACTGGGTTTGCCTCCCGCCACCGTTTATAATGGCCAGTGAAAATACAAAAACGAAAGAGAAAACGTAAATAAGTGCTACATGTGTAATGTAATTTAAAGTAAAAAAAAATGAAAAAACCGGTTAACCGATTTTTGATAAAAGTAAAAACCGAAAACCGGTTTACTGAAATATAAAAATGGATTTATCGAATAAACCGAACCTGTTTTTAAAAAATTCCGGATTTTTTTGGCACTCCTGTGTATGGCCATAAAACTGATGATTTCGGGTTTTGAATTCTTTGTAACTACCCATTTGTCTCCACACACCCTGCGGGTAATGGATAATCGATTTTTACCCATTCCCCACGACGATGGTTAATGGGTTACCCACGATATACGAACCCTATACCTGGTGCTGGATTTAATTACAGAAATATTTATCGATGTTGATTTAATAATACACTTGAAGTAGCTTTCGATAAACAAGATTCAGATTCAGAAGTTACATATTTGGAGGCGGTCTAAATTGGCATTTATTCAAATTCGATTTCATAACAGCGTTTTTTTTTCAATTTTCTTCCAAACATTCTCTCCGAAATCTGTCATTGTTTATAATGAGGCATTCTTCATTAAACCCATATTGCGCATTTGTCTTAAATAGAGTAGGAGTCATGGGTAATTTTATTATTTGTATAGAATTGAATTGATTTAGAATTGGACGCGAAGCCATTGCGTTGGAAATTTTATGTTCCAACTTTTATAACAATTGCATTAATTAATATTACTTTTGCTGTTAATTAAAACAAATAAAGATAATAGTCGCTAATGATCTTCGTTTGACAGAACTGAAATACAAGAAGAGAAAAAAAATATGTTTTTAACTAAAACTAACAAAGTTTATTATTTCAGCTGAAGAAGAAAAAAGCTTTCGCCTTGACGGATGTTAGTATAAATAAATGAAATTTGTTGATTATTTTTTATTACTACAAAAAAGTATCATTTAACAACTTTAGCAAAAATTTTCAACAACCAATATGAAATTTTTTGTGGGACTTTTCTTCATCCTTGTGAGCTGCTTCGCCTGTGTCTTGCCCCAGTCTTTGCCCCAGTCTCTTGCCCCAGTCCAACAAGGTGGCCAGGTGGTGCTTGTGGATAAGATCAGAAATATCGTTGATGAAATGAAATTACTGACGGGAAGACTGCGAGTTGTCGGCTTGGATTTGAAGGACTTGAAGACAATCAATGATATTGTTAAGTCTTAGAATATTCTATATTTATTCAAGAAGATTCAAGAAATTGTAATAAAACAAAAAATATTTTGTTGGAAAAAAACACACTTTTATTTTTTTTCCTTCAGTCTGGCCTTGAGTATTCCAAAATTTGATAGAGAGGGGGAAGAGGGTTAAAACTTATAAAGTAGGAAAATATATAAATTTTTTATTTAAATTTTATGTTGAAAAAAAACATGCTTTATTATATAACAAATTGTAAGACTTTTTTAAATGACAAAAAAGGTTGATTAGAAACAAAATGCAATTTTAAGGAAAAAAAACTTTCGATTCGATAAAGTCTCATACGTTTTAAGGACTTATTTTTTGAGTATTTTTGAAATTATTGGGAATATTTGAATATACATATATATGTATATACATATATATATATTCATTAATTTGAATCAGAAATATGGACTTGTTTAACATTTTTAGAAATTTTCTCATATAGATATTACTGAGGTTGTCCTACAGAAAGGTCTATAAATTTCTTATTTTTTGCCCTATAGACATGCGGAAAACGGTAAAATATTCATAAAAGACGTGTCCTTCACATATATTTTTTTCGGATTTTTCGAAGGATGGGTCTTTTTTGCTAATCAAAGTTTTTTGAGAAAAAACGTAATTTTTCAAAGAATTTTTAAAAACTATTTTTAAAAACTATTTAAACATGTGACACTTCCAAAAGTGACTTTTTTTAGCTGGATTCCCCCATATGCATTTTCAAAACTGTACCAAATTTGTATTTGAAATTTCGAGCGTTCTCAAACGATTGCCAACTTTGAAGCAAACTACTATCATAAAATCAATACTTATGGAATTGTATTTAAGGATTCAAACTGTATTGGAAATTAAAATTATTTCGATTAATACCGTCTTACATTTTATCCCATAGTTTCTAATATTTTTTTAAATTCCAACTATTTCATTTCCACAGTTGTTTCCAAATATTCATTCTTTTCAATGGTTCCTTAAAAAAATAAACTAATTTCTTAAAATTTTTCAAAATCTTTTTTAAATCCTCAAATTGTTTGTGGCTCCGTAGAAATAACGTTCTTAATGCTCCTGCTGTTCTTAATTTTCTCAAATTTTACCCTAATTATATTAGCTTAATTTTTTAAAAATTAACGGACTCGAATTGACATGCCATGCTACACTCACAGAATTAATTGTTTGAAAAGAAGTTGTAGCAAACGTAAATTCAACTGCTGCCACCGAATTGCAGTTGCCAGAACCGATTTATGGTGTGGCGACTCAAATTCGGTTGAACCAACTCCTATAAGGTTGCGACAACCCATAATCTCAGTGACCATAGATTAACACATTTCACGTGAAGCGGACAACCAACCATTTCACGCGAAGCGGACAACCAACAAAATTTGTATTTTTTAAATTCTTTCATATTTAGCTTAACTCTAGTTCTCGTAGGTATGAAAGTGAACACGCAATATTTCCCTTGTATGATTTTATTTCTGAAGATATGAGATTTTAAACTTTTGCCGATTTTTAAATTTGTTTTTAAATTTAGTATTTTTTCGAATAAAAAAAGTTATAATTTAAAAAAAAATTAAACCAACTTAAAAAATGTTGGTTTGATTTTGGTTGCACTTCCGGTTTTGCACATAAAATTTTTTTTTTTCAAAGTTGATTTGAATTCCTGAAAGAGCAGACAATTTTCTATACCAATCGCGGATCTTTTTATAGCATTTTTTTTTATTCGAAAAAATACTTAAAAAGAACAAATTTCAAAAACGAAAAAATTGTACAATCTCATACATATCTTGAGAAATAAACATCATACAAAAGTAATATTGAGTGTTCACTTTCATACCTACTACAACTATAGTTAAGCCAAATATTAAAGAATTTAAAGCATTTTTTTTTTGGTTGTCCGCTTCACGTGAAATGGACACATGTGTTAATCTATGGTTACTACGGCATTATGGGTTGTCACAATCTATAGAACTAGAAGTACAGAACTACAGTAAAGCCAAATATGAAACCATTAGAAGAAAAAAATTTCGGTTGTCCGCTTCATGTGAAATGGTCCACAAACAAGATGACCCAACTCGCCCTTGGTTTTTTTTTAGACTGAAGGGAATCTTACATCTGGAAGTTGCTCGTTTTAATGTCAAGAGAAGAATTATATCGCTGGGGTTGGTTAGACAAAGCTGAGATGGAAATAAGTTGTTGCCAATGAGGGGAATTCTCAATTCAAATGAAGTTTAGTTTGCAGAGATCTTCTCACAAACAGTGAGATGTGCGCTTTCTAGTTTTAAACTCACTGATTGGGACCTACAGTTTTACACCGATTCCGAACGGTATTTTGAGAAGCTTTTTCATGGCTAAGTACTCCATAGTGTCGCCGTTACATGGCGAGGTGACCGCCGCCGAAAGAAATTTAAGGTGGTCAGAGCAGGGATAGAAACCAGGATCTCATGTACAACCACTGCACCACCGACGCATATAGTTTAATGAATTGTACAATGGCATCATTCCAAACAACTGCTGATGAAGATCTGCATTTTGCGAAACTCCTTTGTCATTCCAAACAACTGCTGATGAATATCTACATTTTGCGAAACTTCGTTGTTGAAAACTATTTTTTTGAATTTCTTACAGACTCCTGCTTAATAAAAGTACAAAATAACATACGTAGTTAGATAATACGTGAATGCGCAAAATTAAAAATGGAAGATTTGGTTCGATGTTCGCATAATTTTTTACAATTAAACAGCTGGCCGACGTTCGATTCCTCTCGGAAGATCCGCAAAGTGACACGTCGGATAAGCGAGTTGAATTATTTCGTACATATTAATCCATAGTTGTGACTACCGCCAGTGGTGCAATGGCTAGCGGGCGCAGCTTTTGTGCATGAGAACGTGGGTTCGATCCCTGCTCTGACCAGCTTACATTTCCTTCGACGACGGCCACCTCGCTGAGTGATGGCGATACTATCGAGTATTTAGCCAAGAAAAAGCTTCTCAAAATACCGTTCGGAACCGGTGTAAAACTGTAGGTCCCAAACAGTTAGCGAAAAATTAGAAAACGCACAGCTAATTGGTTGTGAGAAGCGCTCCGCATTCCCTTCATGGGATGTTATGGAAACGGGTTTTTTTTTAGTTGTGGCAACCTGAAATTCGATTGTGGTTACATCTAATATTGTTGTAACAACCTCTAAATCCGGTTACTGCTAGTTCGGTTATTTTTAGTGTGGGTTTAGGCAGGAATTTTGACATACGTAATACTCAGGGCAAAACAAACAGAGAAGCTAGCCTAAACCAAAGAGAATTTGCATTCTTATTACATCGCAGAAGTTGTTTGGAAATTGCTTCCTACATTCAGTGATGTAGGATGCACAGATTTGTTGCTCCTTTTTATACCGGCTCCGACTTGTAAGGAATTAGCAGCTCTTTCTGTCAAACGCACTGAAAACCAAATAGTGCGTAACTGGCATCCCAGCTCTCAAATACCGCACCCTAACTCATGGGTGTTTTTAAAGTGCGATAGAAACTGAAATTGTAGAAAATAACACATCAAAAAATATTTTTTTGCCATTTTTTGAACCAAAAAAAATTTATTCGAAAATTTTATTATTGATACATGGCAAGAATATTTGAAAATGATTTCGGGCATGTGGCCACCGCGACTGTTCATGACGAAGCGCATTCTGGACATCCAATATTGGGTCACTTCTCCGATCATTGGTGGACGTATGTCACGAATAACACAAACAATTGCGGCCTCTAAGGCGTCAATTATTGCTGGTTTATCCGCATAAACCTGTGCATTCACGTCGCACCACAGAAAATAGTCGAGAGGTTTCAAATTGCTCAATATTGGAGGCCAATTGACTGGTCCATTTCTCGAAACAAATTTATAGCCAAATTTTGATTTCAATAAATCGATGGTTGCGATCGTTGTGTGGCACTTATCGCCATCCTGTCGAAACCACAACTCCCCGGATCAATGTCATCCATATTTTGAAGCAAACAGTCATTGATTAGGTTCACTCTTCAATGGCGGTAGCTGAAATGCAAAACAACGGAACTAAAGGGTCCGCCGTCTAACGTTTTTTGTTTCAACTAGTGCTTAGTTGGTGAATGGTAACACTTAGCTCATGTCTGATCTGACAGATAATTAGTTTTATCCTTCCGCTGAACGAATATGGTTGTGTATACGCTTGAACAACGCTGGGAAATATTGCGACATTACTTTGAAAATCATGGTAATGTTGCAGAATGTGAGCGAAAATTGCGACCTGTTTTTGAAGATCGCAGAAGATCGGAGCTGCGATTTGACATTATTTGTGGGGTGCCCTCAAAAATAAGTGTTACGCCGACAAGCCAGAGACAATTGACGCTTTAAAGGACAATATTCGTGAAGCCATTGGTGAAATACAGCTGCACACAATCGATAATGTGTTTAAAAATTGGACCGATCGTGTAGGCTACTGCATGGCCAGCCGATGTAGCCATTTGAATAAAATTATTTTCCATTATTAACCGGAAGGATTGTACTTTCAAACAAAAAAAGAAATTTGAGAAAATATTCAGTAGTTTTTTTATAGCATTTTCAAAAAAAAAAGTTATTTGGCGGACCTGTTATATCTTTTATTTTTATACGGTAGCAGAAAGGACTGTAGAAAATGGTTAAGAACACGGCTCCGGCGGCCATATTTTTGAACTATAACTTGTGTAACATCTTACCTTCACCAGGAGTCTTAAATATGGCCGTTAAAACTGTATTCCTTACCAGTTTATAAGGTTTCAGTCTTCATCTGTAAAATATAGTTTTTAGTTTTGCTTTTCAACTGACGATATATCTATACACGCTGAAAAGTCTGTCTTCTTTCGTTGGTTGGAGCCAAATATAACTTGTTTGTAGCAAATATAATATACTTTTGTCCAACTACATTGTGTTTGCTATTCAATATTACATGTTTGAGACACAATAATTAAAACGTTGTAATGCATGTTTTTGTGACCCACATGTGGTTTTGACAGTTGAAAATTGTTGAAAACAAAAATATGACAGACAACAAAGAAGCAATCAGCAGATCTGCAATTCGTAGAAACAATGTTCCAAACTCATATATGGTTACTGCATTATGTTACAGGAGCCATTTTTTCAGTGTGTAGTTTTGAAATTCGATTAATGACAGAAGTTTCTTATATAACAACACAGCTAAAATATATATTTCTAATTTTTCGTGGCCGTCGGTGGTGCAATGGTAGTGTGCGCGGCTCTTGTGCATGAGGACGTGGGTTCGATCCCTACTCTGACCAACTTAAATTTCTTTCGACGGCGACACTATCGAGTATTTAGCCATAAAAAGCTTCTCAACATAGCGTGCGGACATACCGTGTAAAACTGTAGCTTCCAATCAGTGAGTGTAAAACTAGAACGCGCATAGCTCACTTGTTGTGAGAAGCTCTCCCTAATCCCCTCGTGGGATTTTATTTATTTATTTTAATGACCTGTGTTTAAGTGGGTAGTTAACTGTGAGATTACTTAATCGTAATTGAAAGTAAATTAGAGGTTAACTTATCATTTGGTTTTTCAGTGGCGTGTTAATGGAAACCGTCATATTGTTACTGATCAACCCTTACATTATTCTTGGAAGAAACAACTGGTTTGGGCCAAATTCCAAAACAACAAAGAGGAGCAACCAAATGGAATTATGAAAAATATGGAATAGGGACCAGATAAAGAATTATGTAGGCGTACAATTTAACTATCTACGATCAAAGTATGTGTACTAATAATCAAAACAGAAACATGTATGTTATACGATCTAACATTCATCATTTCGAAAAGCAGCACTGTGATTTATAAAATCATATGGTTCTGACTACAAGTTAACCAACCGAAATTGGGTGGTTAAATCAATGTTAACCATTAACTGAAAGAAACAATTTGATGTTTAACCACAATTTAACTAAGAAACGAAGATGATCACTGACTGAAAAACTAGTCATAAGACTTTGTATAGGGCATCTGTCCCTCCCTGTCAATTACCTGGTTTTATTTTGAAATAGTCACACCACGTATTTTGGAAATCGCAATAATTTATTCGTTGACCAATTTATCGACAGCTCATTATTTCGTACTTTGATTATTTCGTACTAATCACATTATTTAGATGAATATTCCTGACTCATGATTCTATTTAAATGTCAAAATAGTCGCATACGTTAGAAATATTTATGTAAATGTAAATATTTATTTTCATGTTATATGTTATTGTTGGAGATTTATCTTATTTTATGATGTAATTTGTTATGAGTTAGTTAATTTCTTTCAATTCTATTTTAATTTCTATAGCTTTATTAGTTTTTATTAATATTTGTTCATTTATCTACTTTAGAATTTAGTTTCTTATAAAATCTTAATATTTCGAGTCACCCTAACAAGCAAATGTTCTTT
Source organism: Phaonia tiefii (assembly GCA_963931995.1). Lineage (NCBI taxonomy): Eukaryota > Metazoa > Arthropoda > Insecta > Diptera > Muscidae > Phaonia > Phaonia tiefii. The sequence goes on along the minus strand of OZ008370.1, from coordinate 246,192,088 downwards.
TACGACATCACAACAACAACATCATGCAATGTTGTTTACTACTTATTTTCGGTCCGCTTACTGCTGGTGTCTTGTCTTCATCAGTCGTCGGTCCGCTAATTGGTGCTGTTGTTGTTGTTGTCTTGTCTCCATCAGTCGTCGGTCCCAACCATCAGTTGGTTGATCTGTTCGTCGATGCATGCATACGTATGCACACAGAAAAAAATATAGATTTCAAATTTCATAAATTTCAATTAAAAATATAATTGAATTTTTCAAAAAATTCAATTAAAAATTAATTGAATCAATTAAATTTTTAATCATATTTACAATTTATTTTTTGAGTTTACAAGATAACTTGAAGTTGGCAAGGCGCAAATGTACGCCGCTAAATATTTTTAATTTTTGAATGCATTATCGAATTTTTGTTGTGAATCTCACCTTCGTATATATTTTGAACGTGTAAAACAAGACTGCCCTAAATTGGATAAAAGCAATACAGTGACTGTTGCTGCGGAATGAGGATATAAATTGAATGTTTCTCCAGAGCCACCAGATGTACATACCAAATTTTTTGTATTTAATAAAAATCGTTTAAATATTTAATATACAATAATAGTTTAAGAAACCCGGACATTAGTTCCAATTATGAATCCAAATTCTAAAAATTAATTTTTTTTATAGATATAAGTACATGTGTATTTGCGAACGCTTGAATAAAAATAGGGGTTTCATGCTGAAAAAACAATAACGGTTTTAATTGATTCAATTCAAAAATTAATCAAAAATTGCGAAAAAATCTATAATTTTTCTAATTAACTTGATTACATACTTAATCAACATTTTTGAAATAAATCTATAAATGTTTTAATCAAATTTACAAATTTTTTAATTGAAGATGTTTTGACAAATTTACAAATACCTTTAATTAATATTATCATTTTCGTGATTACACCAAAATCAATTAAAAAATTAATCAAATAAACAAATATTTCAATTGAAATTGATTTCTATTTTTTTCTGTGTACGTACGTAGATACGTTCGCATTGTCTATTGCCTATGTAGTTATTCAACTTTGTTTATTCGGTCAGCTGATCCTATGTATTTTCTGTGCGCAATGACTGTTGTTTGTGGAAATTTGGATATTGCAATTTTTGGAGACTTCAAAGTAAATGATTTACTTTCTAGCCCTTTTGCATACCAAACAACAATCGTTGGACACCAGTGAAGTAATATAAGTCAACATGTATACTGCCGTGCTGCTACCTTTTACCAACTATTGACTTATACTTATACTTATGATTGTTTAACTGCCGTGCTGCTAAAATCGTTTTAACTATAAGCCAGTGACCTGTCTGTAAATTTATTAAATTCTGAATTTCTTCATATCTTCAAATAAAGAAGTATTTTACCCTTTTTAATATTTTAAACAAAAGTATTTTTATTTTGGTGGCTCCCGGAGCCAAATATCTCTTACAGTTATTAAAAATAATTCAATACTTTTACCCCACTGTATCTCTAAACACTGAAAAAAATACCAAAACCTTTAAGAAAACTCCATTTTATTTCGAGTAGTTTATAAATAAATTTATTTTTTTAATTTTTTGCGCATTTAAGGTGATGTATAGATTTCCGAAATGGGTGCCAATTTTTCCAAATCCAAATTCAAAACTCTCAAGCTATCGGTGATAGACTTGAGTTCATCGGCTATTGCCTGGATTTTCTTCATCACGACACCTCCTACATCGGCGCCTTTGGCTTCAGCCCCAATGTTGAACCAGGCAAGGCAGCTCAAGAGCAATACAAATGATAGACCAAATTTCATGTTGATTTAAGTTAAAGTTTCTTGGTACTTTTAATATCATGTTACCTTCAAGTTGGTTATTTATACCAATTTCTAAGAAAGCTTTTCAGAACTTAATACCACTGCGAAGTGCGTCAATGGGAACACCTGTATAATGTTTGCAGACTTCTGTTTGTTTACAGTTCTTAAAAAAATAATTAACGATAGACAGCAGAGTCATTAAAAAACTGACAGAGATGAATACGGAGTTTTAGATTATGAAACGTTTCTGTGCCTACGAAGAAGCCATGCGACAGTACTCGTCTACTTTTGCGGAAATTAATGTCAGTTAAAAACTTTACTTAAATCCACATAAATGTTTTATTAAATATACCAACCTACACAGAAAAAAATGTTGGCCCCAAAAATATATCAATTACGACTTTACATAGATTTACATAGATTTCGTACAAAATATATCAACACACACAGAAAGAAAATTATTGCGCAAAAAATATCAATTAAGACTTTGTCTAAACACAAAAATCAAATTCAAGTACTTTTTAATTGAGTCAGTTTCACGAGTAATTGGCCGAACAAACCTACGCAAAAAATCAGGAAACAAATAAATACAATTGGACCATTTAGAATTTCACTTGGACAAATTATTGGTGTACTTGAAATTACAAACTACACTTTAAATCAAATTTAGAAGGAAAGTGTCTCAAAACTTCCCGTATTAAAAGGTGTCTCAGTAAAGATGCACTTTTTCATTTTATAATAAAAACACGTATTTTTTGAGATAGCTGTGATTTTTTTAGTGGATTGTAAAGAAGATATACTCCCTCCCCTTGGTTGGTTGAAAGGACTGCAAGACAGCACCATTGAAGCCCATTGTGATACCTGCAGTTTCCTCTATAGCAACTATTGACAAGTCGTCTAGCCAATTTGCCCTTTCAATGAGTTTGTCTAATAGACCTACAGGAATATCCTGTAGGGCTACGGTGCTAACTAGATGTGTTCCGAATATTCTACTTCTCAGTCCTGCCAGAGCAGGCCAATCCAAGAGAAGATGTTTCGTCGCTTCCTCGTCCTCTTCCATGCAGCATCTACAGAGAGTAGAGTTTCTATGTCCCAATCTTAGGGCGTGTTTTCCTACAAGACAATGTCCGTAAGTGTTCCTATCATTGCGAATAACCTGCCTCTCGGCAAGTTAAGTAGTTGCCTAGTCCTCTTCCTGTCCACCTGTGGCCAGAGGACACTGGCTTGTTTGCAAGTTGAAGTAAGTCTCCACTTGTCCGTGAACATAATATCGGCCCACTGCCTGATCTGCAAACGACAGGTAGAGATTGGCATACTAACACCTTCTTTTGCCAGAAGAACCTATGCCGTTGTACCCTGTCTCGCTAACGCATCCGCTACACAATTGCCTGGAATGTCGCTGTGTCCCGGTACCCAGATGAGCCTGATGGCGAAATACTCTGCCATCACCTTAAGTGGTGAGTGGCATTCTTTCACCGTCACCGACGTAGCAAACATGGCTTCCAGGGATTTTGTGGCAGCCTGGCTGTCTGTGTAGATACATATTCTCCGGAGGGTTGTGACACTACTTTTCAGTAGTTCAGCAACCGCCAGTATGGCGGTAATTTCCGCCTGAAATACACTATTGTGATCAGGCAGCTTGAAGGAGATATTTACATTTAAGTCCGATGAATGGACCCCATAGCCAACTTACTCGTCCAACTTCGATCCATCCGTGTCCCCTTCCAGTGACTTTGCCCAGGTATTCCTGTTCGGAATAGAAGTCCTTAGATTTGTCGCTGGTAGAAGGTAGGGGATACAGTAGTCCGTTTTTACGGGAATTGAGTTGATCCGGTGTAGTAAATCAGTGTGTCCGGAATGCCCCGATATCAAAACGCCACAATCTCTGATTCTCACCAGGGATGTAGCGGCTGCCGATTCGGCCATGACATCAGGAGTACAAATATTCAGGATAGCACTAAGTGCAGTACCCGACGTCGTGACCATTGCCCCACTAACACTAATCAGTGCTAATCTTTGAATTTTCATCAAGGAGTTCAGAATATATTTGTTTTGGAGGGAGCTCCACCAAACTACGGTGCCATAGAGAAGTATTGGTCTAACTATTGCCGTATAAATTCACATGGTGATCTTAAGACACAGTCCCAGCGCTTTCCTATCGCCCCTTTACAGCACTAAAGAGCAACAGACGCCTTTTTCACTCTCTCCTCCACATTCGGTTTCCGAGACAGTTTTCTGTCAAGGATTATCCCCAGAGACTTGACCTTTCCGTCAACTGTAATTGCACCCCATTAACTGACGGCAGTTCAAATGCGGGTATTTTATATTTCCGAGAGAACAGGATAAGCTCGGTTTTAAGTGGGTTAAGTGATAGTCCGTTGTTAGCGGTCCAGTTCGAAATCAGACTAAGTAGGCTGGTTGTACGAATACTAAGTAAATTGAGGTTTCTACTTGCACAGATGATTGTAATATCATCGGCATAGGCAAAGACCTGGCATTGGGCCCTGTCCAATTCCAGAAGCAGTTCATTGACAGAGGTTTACCATAATAGTGGAGACAGAACTCCCCCCTGCGGTGTCCCCTCTTAACGTTCCTAGCAATTGTAACACCACCCCATTCAGCTTTGACGGATCTATCCACCAGAAGCTTTCCAATTAGGCGTGTCACTAAGCTGTCAACACCTAGATTCTGTAACAACCTGAGAATCGCCGAAGGCTGAATGTTATTAAATGCTCCAGGAAGGTCCCTAGAGCGAAAACCTTATTATCAAGAGAGTTTTTTATTATGCAGACTATAGAGTGGAGAGCCGTCTCAGTTGACCTGCCCTTGATAGAAGCATGCTGAGAACTCAATAGTAGACTTTATGAAAGATTACTTCGAACATGAATGTCCAGTAACCTTTACAATGTCTTAAGAACAAAGGATGATAGACTGATTGGTCTAAAGTCCTTTAGTTGGACATTAGAGCATTTGCCCGCTTTCGGGACGAAACCCACTTTGGTTTGCTTCCAAATGCTAGGAATGATTCCCAGCATAACGCAGCCTCTGAAGATTGCCTCCAACCAACTACAAGATAGGTATAGTGCCTCCTGTAGTTGCGCGGGAAATATCCCGTCAGGTCCGGCAGATTTATAGGGCTTAAAGCATCTAATGGTTTCTGCTGGATTATTTCTGCTCACTATTGAGCGAAATTTTTGGTATGCTAGGTGAGTTTTCGCCTAACTCTCCTGGCTGATGACCAACATTCCTGTCATAGTTGGGAAAGTGGGTATCCAGGAGAATACCAAGAGACTCTTCAGATGAATACGTCCAAGTTCCATCGTCTTGCATTTAGAACCCCGCACACGGTGGGTTTTTAGCGAGCACGCATCTTAAGCGTGCAGTCTGGTTGGTTCCCTAAATGGATTCACAGAAGTTTCGCCAAGATTTCCGTTTGGCCTTCTTGATTTCCCCTTTATATAGATTAAGACTAATCTTGTAAACGTCCCAATCCCTTTGGTCGCCGCTCTTTTATCCTTGTTGAAAGTCCGCCTAATAGACGATCTTAGAGCCTGAAGATCCGCGTTCCACCAATGAGGTTTTTTGTTACGCTTGGCAGCATTATAACCACTGGTCTTACCGGATTCATTGCGCGAGTTCCTGCACGCATCAGTAAATTTGCCAACTAGTTCTTCCAGCTCTGGCACATTAGTCGGAATATTCGGATGGTAACCTAAGAGGCGCCCATGATAGGCGTTCCAGTCCATTTTCCTATAATTTTTAAAAACTTCATTTTTCAGCAGTTCGATATTTATGTGGAACTGTAGATATCTATGATCAGAAAATGAGTGATCAGAAAGTACGCTGCAATCGAATACAGTTACAGTCCCCTTACGTGTGGAATAAAATACCCGTCAAATGCCCCCCACGACTCTGATGACAGAGAATTACTCTTTTCATGAAATTTTCAATGACTTTCTCACAGAGATGTGACTGTATCCCACCGACGGATCGTTGGATCATGAATTTGACCTCTGGAATTGTTTCTGTTTTATTCGCATAAACCCAAGATTTCATAAACCCCCAAAGAAAGAAATCGCACGGCGTAAAATCACTTAATCTTAGTGGCCAGTTGACGTCAGAATTTCTTGAGGCAATTTGTTCTGGACATCGTTTCTGCAATAAATGGATTGTTTCATGCGCGGGGTGCCAGATGGCGCCGCCTTGCTGAAACCACGTGTCGTCCAGATCCATGATCTAGTAGAGGTGACAAGAACTCCGTTATGATGTTCTTGTAACGAATGCCGTTCGGATGGAAATGCGCTTCATCGGAGAAGATTGTTTTTTTTTTTTGAAAAATTGGCATTGAATTCACTTTGCTCCATTACCCATTGAATGAATTCATGGTGCTTTCTATCATGGTCTGCTGGTTTGAGCTCCTGAGTAAGCTGAATTATGTAGCCCATTTACTTATAAATTCCCATTAATCTAGGGCCACAAACCTAAATATGCTTTAAGGACGAGTAAATTATTGAGAAATTCGTGACAAACAATGGCTTGGGCGTAGGTTACACGCGTTTAGCGGTCAACAGACAGCAGCTGATGCACGGACTGGACTTTGTATGGGAACATGCACAGGTCCTTGACCAAAATTCGCCATAGGGACGACCGGCTGATGGCTAATTGCGAGGCACGGCGTCTGGTCGATGTGTAAGGCGACAGCTCGACATCCTCGGCAACAGCGGCGATATTCTCGGCAGAACGGGCGCTTCGGTGCCGGCCACTCCTGGCAACGTCTCGTGTGGTCCCATACTCTTCAAGGGTGTCGGAAGGCCGGAGAATCGGCGATGGTATTCGCGCTGCGCCAATACCACAGACAAATTGTTACGCAAAAAATAGACCCGGTTATTCCGCGTTCTTGGGGAGTGTACCGCTCCATGGCTTTTTTACTTGTATTCTACATATGTCTAGTCCATAAATGTCAAAAGAGATTTAACATTGGCGGCCATTTGCATCTTCCAGTAGGGTGGTCACTTTTGACACACCCTGCATATGCAGCCCCCACACAAATTGTACCGACCATGATAGGCAAACTCGAGAAGTGTTCAGTATTACGATGGCGTAATATAAAAAGGCCTTAACTCGATTTTTTGTTACTTGACAGGAGAAGGAAAAACTTAACAGAATCCGTAAAATTTCAGATACAACAAAAAGTTTTAATCGAATTTCCAAAAATGTGTTGCCTCTTCTAATTAAAAATTGCATTAAAATTGAGTTAGGGCCTTTTTATATTAAGCCATCGATTAGCTGACTTCAAAGAAATTTTGAATATAAGATTTGGCCAAGAACGATTACTTTTAATAATGCGGGCGCATATCGGTCCACGTTTTGATACACCTGACATATAAATGTTCGTACCTGACACTATGACACTATGTTGTCCTTTGTTATAGACAAGTGGGTCACTTTTGAACATGGGAATTTTATCGAAATCGGAAATATTCCAACAATCATTGGTTTCTTATAGTCTGATGGATTTTCACGAATTGATGACCTTCTGCTGTTTTTTTTTTTTGTTTCTTTGCTGTCTATGACGTTTTCGTTTTCAGCAGTTTCAACAAACAATGCCATATTTGTGTCGCAAAAACATATAATTTATTTTGTCTCCAACACGGAATACAGAATAGCAAACACAATGTGTTTGGATACAAGTATAGTATATTTGTTAGCTTGTCACAAAATAGACGGATTTTACAGCGTGAATCTCAACGCCAATAAAGCGTGGTCATCAGTAGTGATAATACATACACGCAGAAAAACACGCCAATGTAGCATTATTCAGGATCCATGTATATATTTGGAACATCCATATTTTTGCGTGCAAGCATTGTATTCATAAATTGAAGATCTGCTGCTTTTTTAATTCTCTGTTGCCTGTCCTGTTTTTGTTTTCAACAATTTTCAACAAACAAAGCTATATTTGTGTCTCAAAAGCATATATTCAGCCTTGTCATGGCTTTCGTACGAAAACGAAATGAATTCGTATATCGTCACCTAAAATGCAAAAAGACGTAACAACTTTTTCATCACTTTACAGGGGAGGCAAAAAATAGTTAGATATAGAATCGGAATTTTGTGAATAAAATTACCATTTTGGGTCGTAGATGTCGAAAAATTTGTGGGGATATGTAGTTTAGTCAATTGTAAGTATAGGGCCATCGAAATTTTATATAAAATTACAGGTCAAAGAAAACACGTGTATTTATGAAAAACTTCATCTATTTAATCCTTTTAATAAACTTATGTGTTAAAAACTTCGTCAAATCGTGTATTTTAGTCAAACATATCGTAATCAATCAGAAAGAAAAATTTGGAATTTGGTTGTTACGTCATTTTGCATTTTAGGTGACGATATGCCATTTCGTAACGTTTTGCTTTTGCTTCTATGAATTTCGTACGTTTTAGGAAAACCGAACAAAAGTGAATACATTTTTTTCTAACGAACATCTGGCAGCTCCATGAGAAAATAATAGACAAAACAGAAACAAGGAAAACAAAACAAGGGATCACGAAGAAATTTGTTAGAAACTTAAGGAAAAAAGTAACTTTACACGAACGTGAACAATTAAATTACTTCTAGTATACCAAGAGTTTCAATAGTAGCAGTTATCGAGCACCAAAGGAATCAGTATTTTGTTCACAAATTGAACCGGCGAAGTTTAAGAGATGCATCAACATATGTGGCAATATTGTACAAAATCGTACAAATCGTAAAATCGACAACTTTTTGCGTTTCATGAATATTCTTTAGTAATCTTAAAACAAAATTATTAAAGAAATAGTTTTGGAAAATTATATTTTTCAAAGTAATATTATACTAGACAAAATGCTTTAATCAATAAAAGTATAATAAGAAGTGTTTTCTTTATTGATTTCTCTTTACGTTTGTCAATTTCACTGCAGTTTTATCAACTGTTTTTTCGTTTTTTTCGTTTTTGATTTTCTGTAGAAGGACAATACGAAATTGATTTCACTTTCGAACGAAATTGCGCTCTGTGACATGGCTGATTAAAACATATTAATTATTTTGTCTCCAATAAGTAACACTCAATAGCAAACACAATGTGTTTGGACACAAGTATACCATATTTGCGACAACCTACAAGCACGTCATATTTGCATCCAACCAACAAATAACTAAAGATTTCGTAGCGTGTATGTCTAAGATGTGTATGCTTATTGATCAGAAGGTAAAAAACGATTTCTAGCAAAAATAAAACGCATGGATTCTTTTTACCTATCTAGCCCCACTGTGCCGAAACAAATATTTTTTTTCGAACATCAAAACAACTTTGGCACTTTCTGGCATTAATATGTCACTGTGTTGTTATTCTTAAAAGAAAAATAAATATTTATAGTTCTGTTTTGAACGCGAAAAGCTTTTAACATAAACAAAATATCTTATTATTTAGAAATACTGACGTAACACAGTCTGAGGAAAGTAAACAAATATCTGCAAGTGTTCAGTCGACTGTATTAATTACTAGATTTGATAAATAATTGTCTTTCAAAAATGTGAAGTTTAAAAAACGACGCTATTAATACATTGCAGGAACCACGTACATTGTTGCAAGCATTGTTGTTAATCACAGACACGATCTGCTACGTGTTTTTTCTTTGTTGTTTTTCACGTTTCTGCAGTTTTCAACAAGCAAATCCACATTTGGGTCGCAAAAACGTATGTTATAACGTAATATAGTACAGGCTAGCAACCACAATGTGTTTGGACACAAGTATACCATATTTGCGACAAGCTACAAACACTTTATATACATCTCGCGATAACCGAGTAGAATATTTCCGCATCCTAAATGTGGCTCGTAAGTCGATAATTATAGGAAACGCAACGAGCATGCGAATACTCTCGAAATGTAAATTGTAAACCATGCGCCCTTGAGTAGGTGCGAGGAACGACCAGTAAACCAACTCGTGATTAATTTCGTTTCCGTAAAATTAACCTACTTTAGGGGAATTTCTCGAAAAACTGCATATAATTCAGCTAGTTCGATCAAGACCAAATTTCATACGGTCACAGCTGAGGAGTTGTGTTAGAGAAATTGATTTAGCCATGGTAAAGTTTGGATTTTGTTTCTATTTGAATATTCCTTTGCCCGCTTGTAGCGCTAGTTGAAGCCCACAAAATACATGGCGGCATGTTTAGTTTTGGCATGATAGCTTCTGAGATATTTGGTGAAATACTAAATTTGTAGCAAATTTTGCCATGTTTTTTCAGTTATTTGAAAACATCCTCGATAATTTAAATACAATATTAATTTTAGAAAATGTATTTCATTCAGCTTTGAGCGTCCGTCGGCGATGCAATGATAGAGTGCGCAGCTCTTGTACATGAGTACGTGAATTCGATCCTTGCTCAAACCACCTACTATTTCTTTCGCAGGCAGTCACCTTGCTTTACTATCGACTATTTAGTTATAAAAAATATTGTCAAAAATACCGTTCGGAAGCGGTGGAGAACGCTAGGTTCTAACCAGTAAGTGTAACACTGGAGCGTGCAGGGCCCACTGTTCTGAGGAGCTCTCCCCAAACCATTCATGGGATGTAATAGGAAACCATTTCCTTTGCATTACATTTAAAACAGCAGATGTTGTAAAATAAGATAAAAGTCATTTAAATCCTTTATTTTTGGGTAAATGGCAGGCATTCAAAGTGAAAACTTCAAAAAAAAAACACATAAATTACTGAGGTTTTTGGAGAAAATGTGCCATCGCATTTGCTATCAATACTAGAGGAATTTATTTAAGTGAATTAAATAATAATAATATATAATAATATTAAGTTTTGTCTGAGTTTCAAACATTGATTACGTGCATACCAGAGTTTCTTATCTTTCACACAGCTTTCTTCAGAGCCTTCGTAATTCGGTCAGTTTTAAATGAAACAAATTATATCTGGTGAAAAACATCTCGACGTGTAAAATTTCATCGAGATTTAATAACGTAATCCTGATAGTAACATAGATAGAAAATTAAAAAAAAATTACATTTTTGGGGATTTTGTAAAAAAAATCCCATTTTTGGGGAAAACTGGATAACGTTTGAGTAAAATACAACCACTATAAGGGTTCAAATTTTTAATTTGTAAAAATTTGTAATTTTTAACAGAAATGGAAATTTGGGTTTTTCGGTTTTGTTTTTCAAAAATTGTATTTAAATGAAAAAAATATTTAGCTTGGATTCCAATAGCTTCTAACAGAAGTCTATACGCTTCCAATAAGCTATAACACGATATATTCGTGCAACGGTTTCCTGGTGTTATCGTGCGGCAGAATAGGCTATCTCGAGGAATTATCGCCAGGATGACCTTATAAGGGTACCACATTAACACAATGAAACCGTTGCATGCATATATCTAGTTATAGCTTATTGGAAGCGTATAGACTTCTGCCAGAAGGCTTTGGAATCCAAGTTAAATATTTTCTTTCATTTAGATACAATTGTTGGAAAAAAACGAAAAACCCAAATTTTAATTTTTGTTAAAAATTGCAAATTTTTTCAAATTAAATATTGGAACTTTTAGAATGGCCGGATTTTACTCAAACTTTATCCAGTTTATATTCCGATTAAACTAAATCAATGTGCCAATTTGTTTTCAAATGCACCGAGGAGTGAAGATTGTCTAGTGTATACGAATTTTCACCCAAAAATGCCAAAATCCGAAAATTTTGACTAAAATTCGGCACGGCTTAGAATTGTCCGATACAGCCCAAATTTTCACCAAGTCATTTTTAGACTATAAGGAACAAGAATCCGTCTGGGGTTTATTAAAATTCGAAAATATATTTTCCTCCATACATTTTATTGCCACCCTAATGTATATACATACATACATACATTTATTAAGGTGGGATCAAACGATTTGTACATTTGCACAAAAAATTACAAATTTAGATTTGTACACATTTGTTCATTTGGGCATCGATGTGCAAATGATTTGTATTGCGATCAGACGATTTGGCTATTAAACATCAAAATGATTTGTCACACATTTGTACACAGCAGTAAAGTGACAAATATTTGCCAGTTCATTCACACGATTTAACCATTAAGTCATAAACACTAAAACAGCTGATCAGCTGTCAACCATAATTTTGCATCTTTATTGTAAAATTTAAAGTGAAATAAACGAAAGTGATGGTAACGCAAAGGCAAAGGAAACTCGCTGCAGTTTCTACATTTACTATTATTTAAAACGCGAAAAAAGTGCCAAAAATAAAGTTACTCCTAGACATTAAGAAAATTGGTAAAATCAACTGAATCAATGTTTTGCTTTTACTTGTAAAAACACATGCTGAGTCGCGAGAGGAGACAGTGTTGCCAATATGTTGATTTTTTTCGTACTTGTTATGGTTTCAATTTCTTTGCCATTTTAATAGAAATTTTGCTCCTCACCGATTTACACCAAAGTTTCACTATCGATAGAACTTTTTAAACGATTTAAAATGACCGACAATTTTTTTGGCGGTCGGTCCAACTTTTTGATATATAGGCCTTCAGAGCTTGCGTATATAATCGGCTATATCTCCAGTATTTATGGTCCGATCTGGGTCAAGTGAGTATCATTAGAAAGCTCATACAAAATTCTATAAATTACATTATGTAAATTTTTTCATTTTTATTAACCCATTGGCGGAAAATTAACAAAAAGGATTTTTTAACCTCACTTTTTTGATAGAAACCTATTTTTCTCAAAAAATGAACGCCGTAAAGTTGGTTTTTTTTTCTTGATTTAATGAGCAGACAACACTTCAAGCTTTTTTTACGGTATAGTACTCCTTATTAACCTTTCAATATTAACCGTAGATATTCACGTTCAAAACGCCTAAAATGGCCAGAGAGAAAGTTTGATAGCAAAATTCAGGCCGGAAGGGGTTTTTCGGGTTGTTTACAAAGAAAATTAATAACAAGGGAGTCTCAAGTCGGGGATCCACTATTTTCAATGTCCAATGTTATTATGTTACTGATCACTGTGACATGCTAAATTTTTTCCAGTTTTAAAACTTTGATATCTCTTGACCCAGATCTCTGGTGTTTAAAGCGTTACTGCAGAGTATTATACCTTAAAAAAAGCTTGAAGTGTTGTAACTTTACGACGTCCATTTTTTGAGAAAAATAGGTTTCTATCAAAAAAGTGAGGTTAAAAAATTCTTTTTGTTAATTTTCCGCCAATGGGTTAATAAAAATGAAAAAATGTATATAATTTAATTTATAGAATTTTGTATGCGCTTTCTAATGATACTCACTGGACCAAGATCGGACCATAAATACCTGAGATATAGCCGAGTATATACTCAAGCTTTGAAGGCCTATATATCAAAAACTTGGACCGACCGCCAACAAATTTTCGGTCATTTTTAATCGTTTAAAAAAATTCTATGAAATCGGTGAGGAGCAACTAAAGTGTAGTTATGCCAAATTATTAATCTAAATGGCAAAGAAATTGAAACTATAACAAGTACAAAAAAATCAACATATTGGCAACACTTGTCAACAATATTTGTCTATTTGGCACTTGCATTTGTCTTCAAGTGGCAAATCAGAAATTTGTCCATTTTCGTAAATTTGATTTGTCTTCTGTGGCAGCATTGCGTTCACACGATTTGGCATTCATGGTTGTTTTTGATTTGTCACAAGAAGCCAAATATTTGGCATTTCTGATAAATGACAAATGCAATTTAGAGATCACACGATTTGTCTATGAATATGACAAATTTTTAGCCAAATATACATATCGTGTGATCCCAGCTTTAGATGCATATTTTGAACACTCTTTTGGTAAACTTTATGTACTTTCTTGGTACACTATGGACTATTTGGTTCAGAATGTACATTTTTGATACACTTTATGTACTTTCTTGCTACACTATGCACTTTTTCGTTCACAATGTACACTTTTGGTGCACATTATGAACTTTTGGTATACTTTACGTACTTAGTGCTACATTTTTACTTCGACTTTATGCCTTTCTAACCTTACATATGTACTCCTTGGTAGATTATGTAGATTTTGATACAATTTTTGTGTTATTTTTTCGAACACTTTATGCAATCTCTCACAACCCATTACATACATTTGGTGCATCTTGTGTACATTTTTTTGGAATTTATGTAAATTTTTGATGCATTTTTTTTATAATTGTTAGCATTCGTCGGAGGGGGGGTAAATGTACCAAGAGAACTCAATAAGAATATTGCAACCAAATTTACAAAATTCTTATTATTCAACATAAACTAGTGAAAAGAAGAAACTTTAAGTACCTATTTTTATGCGTGTTTTGGTTACACCGCTTGTTTATACACTGAAAGAATATCTTTACATCAAACCGATGATAAATATCCATCAATTATTCTTCTTTGAATAGATGAGAAATTTCATCAAATTAATGAAAAGATCCTTCAGTTTAAAGATTGTGCGTTTTTTCACCTTTTTCAGCTTCATTTAATTGATGATCTTTCGTATATCAATCTTCGCCATTGGAATATAGAATTAACTAGTGTGATGGATTCCAAATATGGACGTAGTACGAGTAGTACGTTGTACGAAAAAGAAAACAGCTAGTAGAAAATTTAAAATAAATGTATAATATATAAATGGCCGTTGGTGATACAATGGGTAGTGTGCACGCCTCTTGTACTTGAGATACTGGGTTCGATCCCTGCTCTGACCACATTAAAATTTCTTTCGACGGCGGTCACCTCGAATAAAGACGGCGACACTATCGCGAATTTAGCCATGAAACAGCTTCTCAAAAACCTTTCGGAATCGGTGTAAAACTGAAGTTCCCAATCAAACAGTGATTATAAAACTAGAAAGCGCACAGCTCCCTGGTTGTGAGAAGCTGTCCCCGATTCCTTCATGGAATGTAATGGGAAACTATTTGTTTATTTTTAATAGAAAATAGTGCAATGGACAAAAGACAATATCTACGCTATGAGCATTTTCTGTGTTCTCTTACACCCTGTTCTTGTGAATTTTTACAATGCAAACTAAACCGTAGAGTTTACATCAAAATAATGACAAATTTACATCAAATTGATGATAAACTTGCATTAAATTGATGACAACCTTATATCTAATTGACGACAAATGTACAGCAAATCGATGAATAAGTTACATCAAAATAGTGAAAAATTTGCTTCCACTTGATGCGAAACTTACGTCAAATTAATGGAAAATTTACAGTAATTTGATGTAACGTTGTCGTTGAATCAAAATAAACTATTGATAAAATATGGATGAAAGATTGATGAAATGTTTTTCATCAATTGAATGAAATGTGTCATAGGTAGAAAAATGATTCATCCAATTGATGAAGGAATTGATAAATTTGATGAAGCTTTTTCTTTCGGTGTAAAGTATAATCGCTGGTTTAGTATGACTCACTTAGCGGAGACTTAGCGACGTCTTAGCGCCACAAATCATTTTCGCTAAGTTGATCATTTGTGTTTTTTGACATCTTTCACCATATCTTTGCTATATTTATGAATTATATGACTTTTCGCTGTATAGACGTTTTCTTTGCAACTTGCCAAGCGATAAACGGTTGCTTTACCCAAAACACAACCATTATCGTATGGAAGTTTTATCAGTAAATTGAAGATTTGAGGTTAAAATCGCGTCGCTTAATTAGACCTAATCAACACACTTTAGTTGGCAACGTTATCATGCGCCTTAAGCTATGCTATAAGAAATTAACAACAGACGTTATCGAATTGTCTGCTTGTAGGCAGTATTTTAAAAAATAGACTTCTCTTTCAAACCCAATTTTCTACGTGGTTGATCCAATTTCATCGACAATTCACGGAGAAATACGTAGCTAATCAATTAAAGAGCGGTTCTGGTTACCAGACATTGGAAAGACTTCCGTCATACCTGAAGAGAATCACAGGCAACATTTTGTATAATTTAATTGTTAAGAGATGGGCAACGATGTTAATATCTAAGACTTATTTGTGTATTCTCTTTGGAATAAATAAACACTTTGGAATAAATAAATGTTAATGGCGTAGATCTGTGCAAACTATGTTTTATTATATCATGTACCTATTACTCATAGTCACTAGTATAACTTATCGATATGAATTTCTACTTCTATCCTGCCATTTCGCACCCTTGTATTTTCGGACATGGTCCTAGTGGACTTTTCTTCATTAAATGAGCCAAGGAATACGATGGGGAACTTCCTGAATCACCCTGTATGTTGAGAAGTTTCTTGTGTAATGGGAAGATTTTTAGGTGGAGCCTGTAACCAATATTTAGTATATATTGTAGATTTGAACACAATAAAAAGTAAATTTAGAAAAGCCAAAGTGAAAGAAGTTTACAAAAAGAACATCTTCTTAAATAAGTCGCGTTTTCTAAATAAAGAGTACATTTTTTCAAGAAATAATTCCTATTAATATTCTTAAGTAAAGTACCTTTTCTTAATAAAATACCATATCTTAAACTACATTCGCTTAAAAAAATAACATTTTCTTAGAAAAAGTAAATTTTCTTACAAAAAGTACCTTTTCTTAAAAAAAGTAATTTCTTTTTAAAATAAGTACCGTTTCTTTTCTTGAGATACGTAGCCATTTTCGTAAAAAAGGGGTTCTCTTAAAAAGAGTACCACTTCTTTAAAAGTACCTATTCTTAAACAAAGTACTTCTGTGTAAAAAAAAATCATACTCTTATCGATTTTTCTTACAGAAAGTAGTTCTTCTTAAAAATACTACATTTTCTTAAAAACAACATTAGCTTTTAATAAAAGAAGTATCTCCCTGTAAAATATTACCTTTTCGCTAAAATATAATACATATTCTTACAAAAAGGACCTACAAATTGATCTTTTTTTCTTAAACAAAAGTTTATCATTTTACAAAAAGAATCTTTTCGTAAAGATCCATTTAAATTATGGTATTTTTCAACCGGCGATTTAGGCTAACAAGTACAAAATACTTCTATATAGCGAAAAGAACTTCGTTCAAAGCGCCACCACCATGACACCATGTAATTTTTTTAAGACGAAGTACTTTGTGTAATACAAAGCCACCAAGACTATTATTTTTTTTACAAATAAGTAATTAATTAAAAAAGCATCTCTGTTTAAAAAATTACCTTTTCGCTAAAATATAATACATATTCTTACAAAAGGACCTAAAAATTGATTTTTTTTTCTTAAACAAAAGTTTTTCATTTTATAGAAAGAATCTTTTTTTTAAAGATCCATTTAAATTATCGTGTTATTGGAACTAACTAGTACATAAAGGGAAGGGACTTCGTTCCAACCGGGTGTCCGGGTGTATTTTTTTTAAGACGAAGTACTTTCTGCAAGACAAAGCCATAAGAATATACATTTTTTTTACTAAGAAGTACTTATTTAAAAACAGGTACTTTTTAAAGAAGTGGTACTCTTTTTAAGAGGAGGTAATTATTTTAAGAAAACGCACTTATTTTCAGAAAGGCTACTTATCTCAAGAAAAGAAAAGATATTATTTTATTTTTAGGAAAAGCAATTTTTGTAAGAAAATTTATTTTTTAAGAGAAGGTATTTATTTTTTTGAGGAAAATGGTTTTTTTATAATAAATGGGAATTTTGTTTAGAATTTGTATTTTTTTTCAAGAATATGTTTCACAAAAAAGGTACTCTTTAAAGAAAAGGTATTTTTTAAGAAAAGGCAATTTCTTTAAGAAAATTTACTTGTTTAAGAAAAAGTACTTTTTGTAAGAAACTTTACTTTTTTAAGCAAAGGCACTTCTTTAAAATAATGTATATTTTTTAGGAAAATGTTCTTTGCTTAAGAATATGAATAGGTTTGTTTTGAGAAAATTTACTTTTTTTAAGAAAAGGCACTTATTTAAGAAAATGTTATTTTATTACACTTTTTTCACTTTGTCTTTTCTAAATTTGCTTTTTATTGGGTTCAAAACTAAAATATATACTAAATATTGGTTGCAGGCTCCACCTAAACAACTTCCCATTAAACAAGAAATTTCCCAACATATGTTAGTCTAGATACAAACCAAGGCAAAATTATAAATTATAGTTGATAATAGTGGTTTGTAGCATAATAGTGTTAAAACAAAAGTTGTTTAATTTTTTTTCATTTAGCCCCCATCCCGTTACGTGGGATAACGAACTTCGCTCCAAAAAAAACATATAATATCCTTGTATTAGGAAGAACTATTTTCATAGGAAAACGGTACTTAGGGCCAGGGTAGCAGGCTAATCCGACTGCTTTTTATATTGAATTGATCTCTTTCAAGTTTTGTTGATGAGATCTTAGATGTTTGAATTCTCAATTACGAAGTAGAGGTTTTTTTAAATTTAATTGAAAGTGCAGTTAATATGTCTGCGGCAGTACATATGACTTCACTTGGAATTCAAATCGAAGACAGTGGTTATAGTATTTATATTGCTCTGTGAACTCAGCTGTTTTCGCACAATAAGATGGAAAACCCAAATTTAAAATTGAGTTTTGCTCGCTTAATAATAATAAAATAGTTAACAACGGAATTTAGTTTTTTGCAAATAAATAACAAAGGATTATGTACACAAATTAAAGAATTTTTAGAAATGCTGCTGGTTGCAGCAAACATTGAACAAGTATAAATAGCGGAATAAGCTGCAGATTGGATCATAGTCAAATTGCCTGATCTGCGACACCATGAAATTCACTTCGATAGTTGTGGTAATTTTGGGATTCTTATCTTGCTACGCTTTAGCAGAGGACGAGAAAATGGGACCGGGAGAAAAGGAGCTTAATATTAAAACGTTGGAATCGATGGTCTATGGTTGAAATTGAAATAAAAAAATCTAAATGCTAAAAGACAATTAAAGTGGCTTGATTTATTGTTGAATATAAGGAGGATAGTGTTGTTTCCATACTGTTCCAAAAAAAAGATTAAAAAAAAGTCGCATGAGGTGTCAGGGACACCCGGTTGGAACAAAGTTCCTTTCGCTATATATTATGTACTAGATAGTTCCAATACGCCTAAGGCGCCCTTTGAAAAATACGATAATTTAAATGGATCTTTAAGAAAAGATACTTTTTGTTAAATGATAAACTTTTAAAAAAAAAAAATAATTTTATTAAAAAGTGCTTTTTTGAAACAACAACATCTATGCAATGGCTTTCGATGAAAGCATGCACAGGAAAGAAATGTTGTGATTATTGATGGTTATGGCAAAGTATTTGTTGTGAATGTTTTCGCACAAGTAGGAGTTTAGACAATTCTCGCTTAATTGAGATTTGTTTATCCCTATAATGTGTGAGGATATACCTAAATACTTGTGGAGAAGGGAGCTTATGATATGCTTTGGTGGGCATTGAAATTGCTATATTCCCAACAATCCACCATAATGATCAATTTCACATTTTTCTTTTTTAATATTTCTATGAAAAAGCACTTTTTCTATGAAAAAGTACATTTTAATAGTTATTGACCTTGAACCGAACTATTATTAAAAACATAACAACACCAAAAAGAGATCGAATAATATAAACTCAAACGGAATAAAAATTTTTAAGGGAATGTATTTGTTGTAGAAAAAAAAGTTTATTTTTAGGTCCTTTTTGTAAGAATATGTATTATATTTTCCCGAAAAGGCCACTTTTTAAAGACAGGTACTTCTTTTATTAAAAGCTAATGTTTTTTCAAGAAAAGCTAATATTTTTAAGAAGAAGTACTTACTTTATTTTTACAAAGAGGTAATTTTTTTCAAGAACAGCTACTTTTCAAAGAAGTGGTACTGTTTTTAGGAACAGGTTATTTTTTAAAGAAGTGGTACTGTTTTTAGGAACAGGTCACTTTTTTAAGAAAATGTACGTATTTTCAGAAAGGTTACTTACCTCAAAAAAAGTAAAGGTATTATTTTAGTTTTAAGAAAAGGTACTTTTAAGAAAAGAAGTTGTTGTAAGGAAAGGAAGGTATTTTTTTAGGAGAAGATATTTATTTGCAGAAAATGTTTTTCTTTACGAAATGGGTTATATTTTGGAATTGGTCCTTGTTTCAAGAATAGGTACATTTTTAAGAGTAGGTACTTATCTCAACAAAAGTTATTTTGTGTCACAAAAAATTTACTCTTTAAAGAAAAGTTAGTTTTTTAAGAAAAGGTAATTTGTTGTAAGAAAATGTACATTTTTAAGAAAAATTACCTATTTAAAAAACACTACTTTCCTTTAACAAAATGCACTTTTTGTAAAAAAAAAAATTATTTTTTAAGCAATGGTACTTCTTTAAGATAAGATTGTTTTTTAAGAAAATGTACGTTGTTTAAGAATATGAATAGGTATTTTTTTTTTTGAGAAAAATTACTTTTTTTAAGAAAACGGACATATTTAAGAAAATGTTCAATTTTTAAACTTCTTTCACTTTGGGTTTTCTAAATTTACTTTTTATTGGGTTCAAAACTACAATATATACTAAATATTGGTTACAGGCTCCACCTAAAAAACTTCCCATTAAACAAGAAATTTCCCAACATATGTTAGTCTAGACACAAACCAAAGCAAAGGTATCCAATATAAATGATAATACTGGATTGTAGCATAATAGTGTTAAAAATTTTTTTGTTTTTTTCATTTACGAGCAGGAACCTTGTTCCAAAACTAACTTTCGATTCAGAAACTAGTGTGGTGAGATATATCAACTGGGCATATTCGTCTTGTCGATAATAGTAAAATATACCTGGCCTTAAATAGCCTTCTTTGATTTAGTCTAGAAATAAATGTATACCACTGTTTTTGTCTAAAGCATATGAAATGCTGGGTCTATACTACGTAAATTTGAATAGGAATACTTACCATTTATTCGGTGGATGATATCTATATACTTTATTGTTTTTTCTTTCTCAAATTTGTTTCTCACTATCTGTTTAAAAAAATAGTTTTTCTAAAAAGTCCTAGCTAGTGTTATATTAAAATATAGTTCTCTTTTACAAAAAAAAACCTTTTTTTGTGAAAAATCGAATAAATAACTGTGTAACAAGTGTTTTTATAACATAAACTAAATTATTATTACAGTGACTAAAATTTGAACACGAATTCTAATATTGTACTTTTTATGAGTTGTATCTTCCAAATCAGATGAATGAAGTCTTAGAAATACGGAAATTGATTAATACAACTTAATTTCTATAGTAAGAAGTTATAGTTAGTAAGACCTATATTTAGTTTATCAATAACATCGACAAATAATTCTGATGTATTAGAATTATGAATTGTAATCATGGAATTTCGAATGCTTGAATTCATTTCCAACTAATCTTTTCACATTTCTATTTTTCCTTACTTGTAGCGTATTTTTTGTTTAATAAGATAAATCAGAAGTCACAATCGCTTCTACTAAGCTCATGTTATTAGCAAACAAAAGCCATGTAAGTAACGAAATTGTTAAAACTAAACTAAACAAACATTTGTGAATCTCCTGTGCATAACTAAGGTTTAAACTACATTTAAAGTTCGTCTTCGATTCATAGATAAATACTTAAGAGTTTTCATTGCTCTATTCGATGCCTCTTCATGATGTCGAGGTAGCAGGCCATTTCATAGAGTTTTATTTGCTGCTGTATTTTACCAATTTTACACATTCGTTGGACATTCGTTGGACATAAAACGGACAGAAATCAAAAGGAATGCGTATTTTCGTTCAATGCGAACAATATAAAACATAATTTAGCTGTCATTAGTATCAATAAACACTATTTAAAATTAGTTCCTGTCTTCTTTGCTCTCTCATTCTCCATCATCGGCCTGGTACCTTTTCGATCAGCTATACCATATAATCCCCCTGATTCGATTTCTCTTAATAAAAAATAAAAATAGAGCTCAATTTGATTTTTCTGTCTAACCCCCATTATCACCATTTCTAGTTATCATACAGTTAAAGATAATTAATAATTGGAAACAATTCTGAGTGACCAGAACTTTCAATGCCACTCTACCAACTAGTGGATATGTGTTACAGATTAATGTGAGTACCTGCCACAATGGCCTAATCTCACAGTGCTCTTAACACCGGGTGAATACAATGCGTCGACCAACGCCCCCGTATGCCGAAGCATGCGAGTACCAATTTAAAACTATGCATTTGGGCATAGTTTCCTCCTTGGTTAGGAACGGAGACTATCTAAACTCTTACCGATCTATGGGTCTCGGCACCCGGTTGCAATACAACTCCACATCGAGCAAAAAGCTGTACCCGCGATTTGGGTTTAAACCACAGCCAGCACGATACTCCCACAAGGGGGCAACCACACCCGTGCTACCAGAATTAAATCTCTGGTCAGACCTAGTAGCCGAAACTACTATCAGTTGAACCCCAAACGGTTCGGGGACTGGTAACCCCACTACATCTACTCTACAACCAGCACACCAGACAATACAACAAAAAGGTAGCAATTGTTCATAAAATGGCACCAATGGCGATAAGGACAATACAAACAAAAATATAAATAAAAACAAAATAAAAATCCTCTTCAGCGCCAAAAAAAAGAAAAAATAAAACAAAATAAACGCGCCAACATGAACGCTGCAAAACAAAACAGACACGCAACATTCAACAGAACAACATAAACCTCAGTTGGACTTGGAATTCCCAGTGGGAACAAAGACACGCCCTACCTCACTCTGGCTCTTCTCCTATTAAACGAACCCCTTGCGAATTGAGCCAACCGTCCAAACGTCCGATCGTCCTCTAAAACCCTACTGAAGTCCCAACCCGCCCTATTATGAGTAATACCCATACCCTCTAAATCCCTAATGTCGTCGCAAAAAGGACGCTGCGTCAGTATGTGCCTCCAGTCTTCCACCCCCGTCCCACAGTCACAGTCCGGAGTATCCGTCAGACATCACCGATGCAAAAATGCATTGAGCGAGCCATGTCCCGTCAGTAAAAATCCCGTAAATAAGCCAAAGGTAAAGTCAGGTCTGTCAAGTACGAACGTCGGGTCACGTATAAATTCGTAAGTCACCGGTCCTTTATCGGTCTCTGGCCATCGAGTCGTCCAGCGTGAAACCACGCAATCCGCGAGATGCGCCTTGACAAGTGCAATCTCGCCCTCCACAAAATCACCAGTGGCGATCCAATCTGCATCCAAAAGAGGCAGGCCCTTTTTGGCCTTGTAGAGAATTGCCCGAAGGACGATCTCAAGGTCGAGCGGGACTACTCCTAATAACACCTGAAGTGCCTCAGTAGCGACGGTCCTACATACCGGCAGACAGGCTAACAATATTATTCGCTGGCAGGATAATACACGGTTTCTACCGACTACAGTCATGGCTGTGTCGTACCATAGGGGTGCACCATAGGCCGCACAGGCCACGAAAAGACCACCATATATGGTACGCACAGCTCGCCTACTAAGGCCCAATCCCTTCCTGAGGACACGCCTCACTAAGCTTACTAAGCCAGTAAGCCTTTCCATGTTGAAATCATAGATAAATAACAAACCATAGATTGATAAAGACAAGTTTTGGATTTGAAAGTAAAGGGCAATTTTCTAGATGGCGCCGGAGTGGTGGATATTGACAAATTTCCTTGGAAACAAAAACTATTGAAAAAAAACTATATAACCATTTTGTATTGTCAAGAAATATCAAAAGCGATATCCTTTTCTATTATTTATATTCTATTTTCAAATTTAAACAACAGAATCGAAATAAAAATTATATTTGAGTGCTTTTTCGTCGCATCCGATTGAAAAATGGTCGCACGGAAACAGGCTTCGCCCTCTGATGAAAATCGTGATTAAGCAAATGAATCATCTATGGTTTTTACTTACAAGAAATTTTCAATTACGATTCCGTTGTGACGCCTAAAATCAGATGTATTTTATACTTTCTTTATACCTTTAGCATACATTTGGGCGAATGACAAAGTTTATTATGTCATTTATCGAGCACGGTGCGAAGGTGCACCAGTTTAAAAGAAATATTCACTTCTGTTTAGTTTATAGCCATGGAAGTGAAAAATTTAAATAAAAAATTTACGCAAAAAATTATTATTCAAATCTTTGATATCCTGCACGGTTTGGTTTTTGTGTTCAGTAATGTTTGGCATTGAATCCAGGAACCTATTAAATTATCATCGTTTCAGTCTTAGTGGTTTTAAACAGCGTGATAACGTTCCACTCTTTTCCACCGATGACTGGCTTAATTTCTAAATCAATAAGTTACTATATAATTAACTTATATACAGCCATGGACAGTAAAATAGCACAAAACTTTGTTATAAAGACCATCATATATTTTTATTGTATTTTAGTTCTAGCATCAAAAAACTGTAAACATAAAATGCATATCCATCTTTAAGAACAAAACCAAAACTTGGACGAAATTTCCAATCGTCTGCTCATTAGTGCCATTAATACCTCATACGCCAGATTTTGGAAGGACAATAAAATAGCACAAATTAAAGTTTCTGAAATAAAAGGGATATATTTTAAAATTTAACACAAATATTAACGGTTTTAGTTTATCTGGTCAATATTTAGTGGTGTAACCTTTATTTGTAAGTACCGCTTGGAATCTACGGTAGATGCTTAGAATCAAATTACCGCATTGCAATTCTGTATTCCATTCAATAGGTTATCTACATTTTTGTACTGATGTGCAGCAATCGCACATTTCACTTCATAGCAGAGGTTTTCAATGGGGTTCCAGTCGGGATTCAAACGGGGCTTCTTTCCTTCGGAAACCACTCCTTTACAAGCGAGTGTGAAAATGGAATCGACGAGTGTGAAAATGGAATATGTTCAAAAGCATAACGTTCCACTTGGTTCCTACGAATGTCCAAATTCTGGTATCGGCCCATTTTTCAATGAATTTTCACAATGATGCCCACACCCTGCCACGAAAAGGTTCCCCAATCCATGATGCATTGGGGTGTCCCAAAAAGTGTTTCTTTTTCGACTTTCATAGTTACTCAAGCTTGATTAGAAAGCCTATAGGGTAAAGTATTTTGAAGATTTTTCGGAAGAGGTTTAGAGGTCGCACAAGTCGAATTTCCCCAAAAATCGGGTATTCCGGACGTTTTTTGAATTTAACTTTAAACTCGGTCAATAAACACGACTTTCTTAGTTAGTAGGTCAACATTTTTAAAGCAAAACGTCCAGACTTTTATTGTCTATGCATAAGCAACCAATTTTGGTAATGATTTTGCTCAATAAGGTACAACGTACTACATTTTTTCGTAATTTTTGGGTAAATTGTGTTAGTAACGCTTAATATGTTTAAAAATTTCTATGCAAATTTAAAAAACTAATGATGCAATCAAAAAGACGGATAAATTCCAAGCAATTTTGTAGAAAAAAATTTTTAATTTGCTGTTACTGTTCCAGAGTTATACCACTTTAAAGCCCTTTGTCCATTGTATGAACCTAAAAATATTATATACTGTTTGTCATTTTTGCATCGGATTTGCTTTAAATTTCTATGAAAATTTAAAACACTAATGATGCACTTTAAAAGACGGATAAATGCCAAGCAATTTCGTAGAAAAAAAATTAAATTTGCAGTTACTGTTCCAGAGTTATGCCACTTTAAAACTCTTTACCCATTGTACGAACCTAATAATATTAATATTAATAATGTTAATCAATTGGAAGTCGAGTGGAATCTTCAAATTCAGTAACAATTTCGAGCTGCATTTAAAAGAAACCTTGAATACTTTAATTATTAAAATAAACCAGCTTCACGATGTTTCGTTTCGCCATTGTAAAGCAATTAATAGCATTTATTATTGGCTGTCAAGTCGGCTAGAATGGTCGCTCTGTTTGGGATTTCGAACAAAATCAAAATATCAAACAAGAAATTTTGTACAAATTCACAATTGGATCAGTCATGGTATTAAACACTATAAATTATACTTCGCAAGTATTTCACTACTAATGATTTTTTTGAAACTCCCGAATAATTTCTGGAAATTTTCCAACAATATTGCTATACTAAGCTTAGATTTCTAACTTAACTACGTGTTTTAATGCTAAATGTTGCTTGTACTGAACACAATTGAATCCAAAACATATGCTGGTAAAACAAATATAGTCTAAATGTTGTCTTGAAAAATTCAAAGAAATAAGCATAAATTTCTAATGAGGTTGTACAAATATTAATAAAACAAAACAATTTCTGATGAACCACCAACTAGAACGTAGGACTAATGTCTACCAATTTCTGTATAAATACCGCAGAAGTTGATGGTGTGGAATCAGAAAAAGTTTTACGTTCAGTTAACTCAATACAAAAAAAATTATTCAAAATGCGTTTTATCATCTTTGCTGTTATTGCTGTTCTTGCTCTTATGGCTACTGGAGCATCGGCCAAAATCCCCACAAGATCCCCTGGCATCCGAGGAAAAAGATCCCCTGGCACCCCCGTTTAAATTCTGAAGTATTTTAAAAAACCGATTGGATCGGACTGCTGATTATGGACATTTTTGATCTAGATTAGAAAAATTAAATAAATCGAACATTTTGAAAAATAACAAATACTTAAAATTTATTGAAAAAATTTAAACTGTTGACTTAATAGATATCTACTGTAAAGTCTTATTAAAATTAAATATTTTTTTATTTTATTATTCAAGTCAAACACCATTCTATACCTCTATTAATAGAGATATACCGGTTTTTTTTTAAAGAAATTTTGCAAAATGCATCGTCATGAGTCCTGGCAAACCGTGTAGCTATTTCAGATCTAGGCACAGATCTTCATTGCGGTTCTTTGGAATGCTGCTCTTGCAAAGTTCAACAAACAAAATGCAAATGAAAACTCATTTCAATTGAGAATTTTCCACTACGCAAGTGTTCGAAACATATAGCAAGCAAAACACACAAGAAAACATTTACAAAGACATTTCTTTCCATCTCCAGAGAACCATCGGTTCCCATTAGAAATGATTTTTGTTGTTTATTAAAGACAACTCAATTCTGATAGGCAATCGTGGTCTACGTTCATCAGAGATGATTTTTATTTATTCGATTTTTTTTATTTGCACTTTTTTATTTTAGCTATTTCAGATCTAGGCACAGATCCTCATCAGCGGTTGTTTGGTATGCTGCTTATGAAAAATTCATCAAACTTAATGCAAAGGAAACCTCATCTCAGTTGAGAATTTTCCACTATGCAAGTGTTCGAAAAATATCGCAAGCAAAACACACAAGAAAACATTCGCAAACACACTTCTTTCCATCTCCAGAGAACCATCAGTCCCCATTAGAAATGATTTTTGTTGTTAACTAAAACACAACGCAATTCTTACAGACGATTTTCAATGCCTGTAGATTCGTCGTGCTCTGCGTTCATTAGGGATGATTTTTATTTATTCGGTCTTTTTATTGGTACTTTTTTATTTTAGCTATTTCAGATTTAGCCACATACTCGTATCTTCATCAGCGGTTGTTTGGAATGCTGAAATGCGGTTGTTCGAAATTCATCAAACTATACCCAAACGAAAACTCATCTCAATTGCATAGTGGAAAATTCGTACTTTAGAGATAAAGGCCTCTCTGGAGTAACAAAATCCAGCTATAACAGACTCTCAAACAATCTGTCTTGCTTTATGGCGCAGAATCCCGGGTCTTATCGCAAGCAGTCGAAACATATGTATGTAGGAGTCTTCGAGAGAAAAATACTCCGAAAAATGTATGGCCCTTTAGTACACAATGGCGAGTGTCGGCGACGCATCAACCATTAGCTGTATGAGCTATATCCCGACATTAACATAGTTAAGCGGATCAAAATAACGCGATTGCGTTAGCTAGGCCATGTCAGTAGAATGGACGAAGACAAACCAGCACCAAGGGTTTTCGAAAACGAACTCGAAAGAAGACGAAAATTGAAAGGGATCCGGTTGACGAAGCTAAGTAAGTGTGAACTAATTTCATACATTTTACTCATAAAATTAATGAAAATGTGTCATACAGGATATGAATTCATACACCCAAGGAAAAAAAAAACGTTTATTGCTCGGTTGCCGCAACAATACTTGGATTGATTTGAATGAATTTATTAGTCGCAAACGTTTATGTAGTTCTCCCAAATAAACTTATATTTCGCAAATGTATATCATATCGTTGCAAACGGGTTCTCGTTTGCATCAAACGCGTACAAAATTACATTTGCCATAACGGAAATTAGCCGTCCTTCTAATAAGAGCAAAGATTATGAAGAACGTAAATTGCTCTCATTCACTCACTGTATACACACTCTAACCCACTCGTTTGGCATACAGCCTCACGCATTCACATAAAAGTGATCACACGCTCTAATGTCAATATATCTTCTTGTACCTTCTACCTCGTCAATGTATCTTGGATGAACAATTGACGCGTTGTAGTTTCCTGTGCTTTTAGTTAGTATTCGAATGCAAGGCGAGACAAATAGGCAAAAATTCCAGCTTATTTTAAAACAAATTTTATGGATAAAACCAAAATCATAAAAGTTGGAAATTTAAACAAACAAGGGCTTATGAAAGCCCTAAATAAAAGTTTTAATTACAACTCGGTTGCTGTAACCGAAAGAACAGTTGGTGGAACCATTTTTCGTTTCTCGCAAACGTTATTTCAGCTCTAATTGTTCATGACTAATTTACTGCAAACGTTTTTCAGTTCTCGCAAACGATTTTTAGTTAAGAGCAACTAGAACTCGGTTGCTGTAACCGAAACAACAGTTGGCGGAACCGTTTTTCATTTCTCGCACACGTTTTTTCAGCTTATGTTTTTCATAACTCGTTTGCTGCAAACATTTTTCGATTCCCCCAAACGAAATGACATGTATGGATTAACAGGAGTACGGTTCTCCCAACTAAAGTCCCCAAACGAACTTCAGTTATCTGAGAATTCGTTTGGAAGGAACGAGTTTTTTCTTTGCGTGTAGGATCTCTATGAAGAATTTCATAATACTTATGAAGAAATTTCTTTTAGTGTGCATATCATTAGCACATAAACGCAGCCAGAAGCAAGACGGTCAGTTGCGCCTACATAGAACTCGAAGCTAATGCTGATGCTTGTAACTTAGAGAAAAATAGGATCATAAGACCCACGATTTGATATAGTACAGGTGATTTAATTGCAATCCAGATCTTCGACCGAAATTGTTTTTAATTTGTTACTGCTTTTTTTTAAATTTTTGGACAACTGGTACTACAGGCTGTGGCAAACATAGCCAAGGAGCGATACTCAGGTGTACAACGAGTAAAAGTGATTCAAATATACGATTCAAACATACGATCGCCCTGCAAGAAGTAAATTTCGCGCATTGGGTAATTTTTTCGGTTAACCATTCCGGTCAGCTGAGTCAATAATCCGCCGGTCGGTGTAGAAATTTGAAGAAATTAGGTCGGCCCAAAATGAGACAAGACTTGAGCGTCTTCGTAGAGATCGTTCGGCAGACAATATTGCTGATGTGGAACGACGTGTGGACCAGACCGCGATAACCTCTATTCGTCTTCAGGCACAATTAATTTAACATTTTGTATAGCACCGTTCAGTGGATTTTAACAAAAAGACCTGTAGTTACAGGCCCACAAAATTCAGTTGACACAGGAACTGAAGCCTAGAGACCATTTGCAGCACCGTGTATTTACCAACTGGATGCTTGAACAACAAGCAGTTGATGCTGATTTCACAAAAAAAAATCATCATGAGCGATGGGTCTCATTTTCACGTAAATCGATAAGTTTACAAGCATTTGGGGTGCAGAGAATAACGACATATCATTCAGGAAAAAACTATGCATCCACAGTGAGTCATTGTTATTTGAGACCGTACAATTTCGGAAATTATGCCGGTAACGCTGACACAGTGAACGTTATCGTGACATGATAAAAAACTGTCAACTACCTGAATTAGATGGCATAGACTTGGACGAAATATTTGGTTTCACGAGGAATGTACAAATACAACGTCGCATAGTCTAACTATTCTTGACCCATTGTTCCCAATATTCCTTCTTTTGCATTTAATATAATCGTGAAATAGTAAGGTCATACGCGAACATTTCCTCCTCTCCCGTAAACGACGTGTCTTGAACGCACAATTTTAGATCGTCCATCAACATACGCTG
Source organism: Phaonia tiefii (assembly GCA_963931995.1). Lineage (NCBI taxonomy): Eukaryota > Metazoa > Arthropoda > Insecta > Diptera > Muscidae > Phaonia > Phaonia tiefii. Next base: position 246,162,180 of record OZ008370.1, on the reverse strand, counting down.
ATCATCGCCTATGTCCGCGGGTTTATCGGTGAAAGAAAATAGTTGTTCTAGTGGCACCACCGCCGAGATTACAACATGTACACGATTATAGTATAATGTATCGAGCAGAGTAATGAATCGCCTCATTTGGGATTTTACAATAGCGTTATCTGCGGAACATCGTGTATAAGTACCGTGTGAAATACTTGTCCAAGTTGAATATAATCACTGCCTCCCAAAGGACGATCACAAATTTCTCCGAACGTGCTGTCCAAAACTTGTCCAAAATCGGCAATAGTGCGCGGTCGAAAAATATTATTCTATTGGGAGCACATAATCTTAAACATACATTCCATTTGTGGTTTAGCATCCGTTTTCTGAGATTTTACAAAGTAGTTTGTATCTCCCGATTTCGCAATACGTCTATAACACTGTACAACAATGGGTTTCGGGCCTCAACCAAACCAAAAAATTGTGAAAGTATTTGGACGTGGTATCACAAACCCCGCTCGGTTTTACCCCTATACGTAACAATTTTTTTTTTACAGGCCGAAGAAAATTTAGGAGGTGGGTCAGGGCCCTATTTCAGATTTTACTTCAATATATCGTAAACAGCTCGAAATATTGAATTACAACCTTTGACAATATTGTAGCTATTTTCCCATTTCACAATTCCCTCTAATATATTTCTACGGAAAAGTACACTGTTAATCGATTATTTCACGAAACGTCAGGAAAATTTCATATATTTTATATGTTTTAACATTTCTTGCCTATCGGTACATAAATTGCGGTAGCTGTGTTCAAAAGAAGTGTATGCTGATGTATTTGACAATTTTGTCGAAATCCTTACGTTGTACAACTTTGGAGAACAGTATTACATTCCTGTGTTAATAGTATAGAAATTATAAGAGAAAATTTAAAAAAAATTTAAATTTCTGGATTGATACCATCATTTTGCAACCCCGAATGTTATTTTTGTTCATTAGCGTATTTGACAATATTGTTAAGTATATTAAGCACTACAACGTTGCAGAAGATATCACTTTGTAATTTGTTTAATATTGAATACATATAGTTGAATATTTAAAGAATATGTTTAAACGCAGCATTTCTACACCAATTATGGAGCTCTAAATATAAATGTTGTTGACTAGTGTATTTAGAAAAGTCATCAAGAACTTTATAAGCTACACTTCTTTTGAGCACAGTTACCGCAATTTATTTACCGTTGGGCAAGAAATGTCGAAACATATAAAATATGTGCAATTTTTCATGACGTTTCGTGAAATAATCGATAAAGGGTGTACTTTTCCTTAGAAATATATTAGAGGGAGTTATGAAATATGATAATAGCTACAATATTGTCAAAGGTTGTTATGCAATATTTTAAGCTGTTTACAATTTATTGAAGAAAATCTTAAATAGGGCCCTGACCCACCTCCAAAATTTTTTACGGACTGTAAAAAAATATTGTTTGGGTATAAACCCCGAGCGGGGTTTTGTGATACCACGTCCAAGTACTTTCACAATTTTTTTTGGTCTGTTTGAGGCCCGAAATAAATTCCTTTCATTTGAGTCACAGTGTAATCCACCCCACTGTCCATTACACTTATACGTATTACATAGGTTGAGTGAAATTCCAATGAATGATACGAAATTACTTCGTTGTAGGCCATTCTTATACAAATCATTGGGATGACGATTACTAGTGGCCACTCACACAAAACCCTGATTAAACAGGTGAGTAAAGAGACTCCTCAGAATCATGACATCTGTAATGTCCGTAACTTGAAATTCATCAAAGCATATCAGCCAATATTAAGCAGCAATCTTTTCCCCCACAGGGAATGTGGGATCAAATGGCATAGGCTTTTCTGTGTTAAAGGCACGGTCCTGAGGTCCGAGTTCCTCTTTGACTTGGTGGTGGATGCGTGTGTAAACATTGGCCATGAATGAGTTGAAGTGAACACGATACTTTAGGGCATATCTGATCCATAAGGGTAGTCTTACCACCTCCAACACTACCATGGGTATATAGGTCCTTCGGAGCGTTTGTGTTTAATAGTTCTATCTTAGGCGGACCCTGATCTTTATGCAAGAGTCTACCAAAAAATTTACCTTCGGATGATTTTGATCTCATTTGAACATTTGTTCAAAACTGAAGCCTGCCGAAACGTAACTATGAATCAAAACGGAACCTGCTAACATGCCCGAATGTTAATTAATTGGATGAGTACCAGAAGATTTCCGAGCGGCAATCATTTTTAGTGTTGGATTCAGTAATAATTTCGAACTTCAGTTAATGGAAGATTTTAAAGACTTTAATTATCGAAATATATCAGGTACGTGACAATTCCGTTTGCCATTGTAATGTAGTTTTTGCATTTACTACTGGCTTTAAAGTCGCCTACAATTGTCGGTATGAATGGGACTTCGAAAAAAATCAAAATGGCAAATAAGCAATTTTTTACAAATTCACAATTAGCATCGGTCATGAGATTAAAGACTCGGGGTTAGAGGTTTCAATCATTTAACTACGAATAATTTTTTCCAAATTCTCGATTAATTTTTGGAAATTTTACAATAATATCGCTACGATACGCTGAAGTATTCAAGTGTTAATGTTTTAAATGATACGTGTTCTAATGTCAAATGTTGATTCTACGCAGCTCTGTTATAAAATTCGAACTACCAATTCAATTCAATACAATTCAATCCAATCGAATTCAATTCAATACAGTTCAATCCAAAACATGTGCGGGTACAATAAATATAGTCTAGATATTGTATTCAACAAAAGAAATAAAAAACCTTAAATTTCTAAAGAATATTATACAAATATTAAATACTAGCTGACCCGGCAGACTTCGTCCTGCCTGCAAAAGTTAGCGGATAGTAATACTATTTCCTTCCTTCTTTTTTTAAAAGATAAAGATATTTCAACGAAGGCGTTTCATTGGTTGTGTGACTTTAGTTAAAAGTTATATAACTGAGTAACATCAGTCAAACACGCTTGCATTAATCACTAAAATTTCAGAATTACAATGCTGGCTTTCCGCATTTGGATATAAGAGAAAGGAGAAAGAATATACTCAGTGATAACGTAGCATTATACTGGAGAAAGAATTTTGAAAATCGGAGTAGTTTAGAAGATCCGTCAAGGGGGAGACTTTTCCCCTTTTGACCCCTCCCGGTAGGATTGCCTATAGCACTCAGTGATGACGTAGCATTCTACTGGTGAAATAACTTTGAAAATCGGATGAGCAGTTTAGAAGATCCGTCAAGGGTGAGACTTTTCCCATTTTACCCCACACGGTAGGATTGCCTATAGCACTCAGTGATAACGTAGCATTATACTGGAGACAGGATTTTGAAAGTCGGATGAGTAGTTTAGAAGATCCTTCAAGGAGGAGACTTTTGCCCTTTTTACCCCTCCCGGTGGGATTGCCTATAGCACTCAGTGATGACGTAGGATTCTACTGGTGAAGGAATTTTGAAAATCGGATGAGTAGTTTAGAAGATCCGTCAAGGGGGAGACTTTTTCCCTTTTTGCCCCTCCCGATAGGATTGCCTATAGCACTCATTGATAACGTAGTATTATACTGGTGAAAGAATTTTGAAAATCGGATGAGTAGTTTAGAAGATCCGTCAAGGGGGAGACTTTTCCCCTTTTTGCCCCTCCCGGTAGGATTTCCTATAGCACTCAGTGATAACGTAGTATTATACTGGGGAAAGAATATTGAAAATCGGATGAGTAGTTTAGAAGAGCCGTCAAAGGGGAGACTTTTCCCCTTTTTGCCCCTCCCGGTAGGATTTCCTATAGCACTCAGTGATAACGTAGTTTAGAAGATTCGTCAAGGGGGAGACTTTTCCCCTTTTTGCCCCTCCCAGTAGGATTGCCTATAGCACTCAGTGATAACGTAGTATTATACTGGGGAAAGAATGTTGAAAATCGGATGAGTAGTTTAGAAGATCCGTCAAGGGGGAGACTTTTCCCCTTTTTGCCCCTCCCGGTAGGATTTCCTATAGCACTCAGTGATAACGTAGTATTATACTGGGGAAAGAATGTTGAAAATCGGATGAGTAGTTTAGAAGATTCGTCAAGGGGGAGACTTTTCCCCTTTTTGCCCCTCCCAGTTGGATTGCCTATAGCACTCAGTGATAACGTAGCATTATACTGGAGAAAGGATTTTGAAAATCGGATGAGTAGTTCTTAAGATTAGCTCCGTCATACAAACAAACAAATTCACAAACATGCGTGAATGAGGAATGCGTAACCCAAGTTTCATGATTCTGCCTTCAGCCGTTTGGTATTTACGATGGTACTATTTTTGTCCCCTTTAGTACTATTTTTATCCCTAAGGGTAGAAATTTCGTAAAACCACTTCCCACTCCGATTCTGCGTCATAAGAAAAAATTACAAACCAAATTTCTTGATTCTGTCTCCAGCCGTTTGGTCAAGACGATGGTACCACTTTTTTCCCCCTTTTGCCCTTTTTTCTCCCTAAAAGTAAAAATTTGGCAATGTTACTTCTCCTCCCCATTTTTATGCGTTAAGAGGAATGTACAACCCAAGTTTCGTAATTCTATCTCAAACCGTCTGGATTTTAGTGTAGTACCATTTTTTCCACTTTTTGCCCTTTTTTCTCCCTAAAAGTACAATTTTTGAAAATTCACTATTCCCCCTCATTTTTATTCGTTAAGAGGAATGTACATACCAAGTTTCGTGGTTCTGTCTTTAGCCGTTTGGATTTTAGTGCAGTACCATTTTTTTCCCTTTTTGTCCTATTTTTCTCCCTTAAAGTACTAAATTCGAAAAATCTTTTCTTATCTCGTATATTCACACCTAAAGCAATTTATAGTTAAAATTTTATTATCCGAAACCAGAATGTAAATAAAAAGTACCAAAAATGGGCCCGAGCACTTTCATGAGAGTATCAGAGAAATAGCATAAAAGGATGCAAAAGGTACCAAAAAAGTACAAACACACGATCCGACACAGTGACAAAAACTGACAGATTGTATCCAAAAGTGATAAACCTAAACCAAAAAAAAAATGTTCCAAAATGTAAAAGAGTACAAAAAGTACTTGTTAACACCAAAAATTTACGGAGAAAGATACCAAGGAAGGCCAAGTAGAACAACCTAGATGTTAAAAATAGGAACAAAATTGTACCAAAAAAGGTACCAAAAAGTACAAAAAAAGGTACAGAGAACTTCAAAGAGGTTGTAAGAGAAATAGCAAAGAAGGCCGCAAAAAGTACTAAAAATGGTACCAAAAAAGTAGCAAAAAAGTACATAAAAAGTACCATTTTCGGCTTCTCATCCATTAAAAAAATTTAGATCCCTATATTCGCCATTCCATCACCAGTCGTTTGGTTGTAACGATAGTACTATATTTTTCCCCTTCTTGCCATATTTGTATCAATAGAAGTACAAATCTTGAAAAAAAAACTTCTTCTCCTATGTCTGCGTTATAAGAGGAATGCGTAACCGAAGTTTCATGATTCTGCCTTCAGCCGTTTGGTATTTACGATGGTACTATTTTTGTCCCCTTTAGTACTATTTTTATCCCTAAGGGTAGAAATTTCGTAAAACCACTTCCCACTCCGCTTCTGCGTCATAAGAAAAAATTACAAACCAAATTTCTTGATTCTGTCTCCAGCCGTTTGGTCAAGACGATGGTACCACTTTTTTCCCCCTTTTGCCCTATTTTTCTCCCTAAAAGTAAAAATTTGGCAATGTTACTTCTCCTCCCCATTTTGATGCGTTAAGAGGAATGTACAACCCAAGTTTCGTAATTCTGTCTCAAACCGTCTGGATTTTAGTGTAGTACTATTTTTTCCCTTTTTTTCTCCCTAAAAGTACAATTTTTGAAAATTCACTTTTCCCCCTCATTTTTATTCGCTAAGAGGAATGTACATACCAAGTTTCGTGATTCTGTCTTTAGCCGTTTTGATTTTAGTGCAGTACCATTTTTTCCCCTTTTTGCCCTATTTTTACCCCTTAAAGTACGAATTTCGAAAAATCCCTTCTTATCTCGCATATTCACCCCCAAAGGAATATACAGTCCAAATTTCATTATCCTACCTTTAGCCGTTTGTCCAGGGCGCTGATGAATCAGTCAGTCAGTCAGTCAGTCAGTCATTCAGTAACGCAACAATTTTATATATATAGATAACAATTTCTGATAAATACCCAACTAGAACATACGAATAGTGTCTACCAATTTCAGTATAAATACTGCATAAGTTGATGGTATCGAATCAGAAAAAGTTTTACGTTCAGTTAACTCAATCAAAAAAATTATTCAAAATGCGTTTCATCATCTTTGCGGTTATTGCTGCTGTTGCTCTTATGGCCACTGGAGCATCGGCCAAAGGCCCCGTAAGATCTCCTGGCATCCGACCAAAAAGATCGCCTCGTATGAAAAAACTGTAAAATTTTAAATACCATTCGGATCGGACTGCTGTTTATGAGCACTTGTGCTCTCTCAATATTGGAAAAATTAAATAAAACGAACCTGTTGAAAAATAACAAATACTTGATATTTCTTTAACTAAATTGAAACTGTTGACTTAATAGATATCCAGTTTAAAGTCTTAATAGAATTAAATATTATAAAATTTAATGTATTTTTAATGGAGTGGCTGTATTGGTCATATTTCAGTATCTCACCAAATGCACTATGAGTAATTCATTCCCATTGCAAAACATGATTAGGAAGCAGATCTTCGTTCTACAGTCTGTAGAGTTATATGTAGACTACGTTCATGTATATGAAAGTAAGTTCGAATATAACTTCCAGAGCTCTGCTGCACGACCAATTGGCAGCGGTCTGTTAACTACTTAACAGAGCTATGTTAAACAGCTATTATATGCGATATATATAGTTACAATATCATTAATTTTTACAAATCTAGGTTAAAAACATAATAAGCCAGGAGTTTTATGAGAGATGTGTGACTGACTGCAAATGTATTATTTCACAACAAAAGCAAATTTTATGTTTGGATTCAGCATCGCTGACGCGATCTGCAGCGGGTTGCGTCAATGGGACTAATATTAAATAATAGCTATTGGTGTTTAGTTTACGAACTATAAACCCACTTTTCCCAAAAATAATTCAGAATTGCATAGTCTTCTTCTTACAACTATTTCATAAGGGGGACGGACTAACTGCGTCCTTAGTGATAAAACGAACACGGTTGCCTCAATGGATCTAGTATCAAAAAATAGGTATTAGTGTCTTGATTTATAATCTAAAACCCAGGTTCCCCAGAAATTAAAGTGACATATCTTGGACTTTTACAATTGTTCGGTTCAAGATCAAGATTTTGTGATCGTCGGTGGTGCAGTGGTTGGTTAGTGTGCGCGCCTCTTCAGTGAGTGTAAACCTAGTAAACGCACACCTCACTGGTTGTGAGAAGCTCTCCCCAATTCATTCATGGGATGTACTGGGAAACAATATTTGTATATCTTGGACTTACAAGACTATAGGGAATTTCCCATTTTGGATTTACGAATTCAAGCAGTTTCTAATTGGAAACAAAATGTATCTGCTTTCATTTTTTCTGATACAAACAGTCCCGTTGATGGGGGGCCTTTTTTTCTCAATCATGTGCCTATGGCTTTTTTTCCTCAGCGTGGTGGTTCCCGGGCAACGCTAGAATATTTCTAGCGGCTGAAGTCAAGCTTTTCCGATGAGCAGTTGGATTGGCTATACGATTACCGACGCGTCTCCGGTTTAGTAGGTGACTGATGTCACTGAGTCTCATTAAACTATCTGTAATATTATTTTGTCCTCAGAAGGCGCATGAACCAAACATATGGGCCAAGGGAGGATAGAAACCAAAAGAAGAAAATCCAAGTTCGACATTTTGCATCCTGGTCACCGTCTAATCCATAATGGAATGTAAGAACTCTATACAGATCCAGTGCAAGTATCCAATTGACAGATGTGTTCGAATGTTATATGGAGGACATCTGCCAATTTGATGCTTGCACCGGATCTATGTAGAGTTCTTACATTACCGCTATCCAGGAAATGCGATTAATAGGAATGACTACACAAGGAAAAGAAACTGCGACCTATACTACAGTTGCCATGAGAAAAAACTTGAGTTTGGTTGCAGATTTGTAATTGGCAAAAGACTGCGACATCTAATCTCTAGATTCAATCCTGTGAGTGAACGTTTAGGCACAATCCGCACAAAGGCGAAATAGTTTTGTAATCATCCAACTGTTTGCAATTTCAGTCTACATGCTGATCCGAGAACGCAGTTCCGACAATGGTATGAGACTGATTGAATTTGTCGCAGCAAAAAACATGGTCGTTAGTGGTACAAGATTCCTTCACAAACGCATTCACAAGGCTATTTTGGTATCCCTCGAACAAAGACCGAAGGAGCAAATTAGTCACCTGGTAATTGATGGAAGGCACTCATCCAGTGTTATGGAGGTCCGAGTCATCGGAGGAGCTAACATCGATTCTGATCACTAACTGGTAGCAGAAAAGGTTCGAACCAGATTAAGTAGAGCGAAAAACGTACGAATCCAGACCCAGAGAAAGAAAGCTCTCGCAACTGTTCGCACAGAACAAACCCCCGCTCGATGACGATCTTGATATGCAGTGGAAACGCATTTCCGACTCTATAAAAACTGCGGAAACAACCGTACATGGTTTGCGGAAAAAACTACAGCAGACAGTTGTCCGAGGCCTTCGGCCACGGACTGTCCCTGCAGGCTGTGTCAGAGACACGGCCATTAAGTTTAACGTAGAATACGCCATCCGATAAGACAGAAAACATATATGACAATAAATTCATTTGCTTATATTATTTATCATTTATTGTTATATATGTTTTCTGTCTTATCGGATGGCGTATTCTACGTTAAACTTAATGGCCGTGTCTCTGACACAACCTGCAGGGACAGTCCGTGGCCGAAGGCCTCGGACAACTGTCTGCTGTAATTTTTATATTTACCAACGGCATTTGATTCAAGTCCGTTTAAAAAAAAAATATTATGTTCAATTTTGTTAAACTTAATTTAATTTATGTATTTTAATTAATATTTTTATTGAAATAAGTTCTGCGAATGTTGAGAGGGCCGCCCTAATATTAAAAAAGGTTTACCTTATCGAGTCTTCGCATTAGCATTCGAGCGTTGTGTGAAAGCTTTACGCTTTACAATTCAAAATTAATGTTACAACAGCTTTATTGAAAAAAGCTTTATTACGTTAGCTTACTGTTTGTTTCACTTTTTACTAGATACATGTTGCCAAGCAACATTAGCTTGCTGTTCGTTTCACTTTTTGCTAGATACATGTTCCTAAGCAATGTTGAGCAACCAAAAACACTCAACCAAACACCACACATATGTTTGAGTGTATGTGTTTAAACAATTTTCATTTGAGAAATTAAAATACTAGAAATATATCAACCAATATGAAATGTATATCAAACGAAAGATAACATCTTCATTTACCTACAAAAAAATTTTAAAAAAATTCATCTAGCCGTTTCCTCAAATTCAATGAAATAAAGATTACAACAATAAAAACCTGACATGACTCCTCATACCGTAAGGTAAGACGTATTCTACGTCAAAACTCTATGAAGCAATGTCTGAGCTCGGTATTCCTGGAAACTCATACGCCATTTCAGGATGACTTTGACGAACACCAAATCCGCAGTAAAAGTTGGTAAAGATCTTACCGCACCATTCGAAACCAAGCGAGACCTCAGGTAAGGCGACACACTATCGTGCGATCCCTTTAACATCTTAATAGAGATCATTATGAAAAAAGCTGCAGCTAGACCATGTCAGTAGAATGGAAACCAGCACGAAGTGTTGTCGAAAACGAACTCGAAAGAAGACGAAAAATAGGAAGACCAACACATTTTTCTAGCTCTAATTTGTCATAACTCAGTTACTGCAAACGTTTTTCAGTTCTCCCAAAAATTTCATATTTAGTTATTTTCAGTTAATAGCAACAGTTGGCGGAACAGTCTTTCGTTTCTCGCAAACGTTTTTTCAGCTTATATTTTTCATAACTCGTTTGCTGCAAACATTTTTCGATTCTCCCAAACGAAATGACATCTATGGATTAACAGGAGTTTCTTTCTCCCAACTACAGTCCCCAAACGGTTTTTTCGTTGGCTGTTACAGAAAAGGTTATAGTGACATGGTAAAGAACTGTCTTTTGCCTGAATTAACTGACTTGGACAATATTTAACTTCAACAGGACCACATTTGTTCAAAAATGCAGCTGGTCGAAACGTAACTATGAATTGCGAAAATTAAGCCGCTAACTAAATGGAACCTGCTAACATGCCGGAATGTTAATCACTTGGATGAGTACCAGAAGATATCCGAGCAGCAATCATATTTAGTGTTGGATTCAGTAATAATTTCGAAATTCAGTTACTGGAAGATTATAAAGACTTTAATTATTAAAATATATCGGGTACGGGATAAATCATTTTGGCATTGTACTACAATTTGTGCATATACTATGGAACTTCGAACAGCATCAAAATGATAAATAAGCAATTTTGTACAAATTCACAATTAGGATCAGGCATGAGATTAAAGAATCGGCCTTAGAGGTTGCAATCATTTAAGTAGCTACGAATAATTCTTTTCTTTTTGGAAATTTTCCAATAATATCGCTATGATAAGCTGACAATTCAAGTGCTAATATTTTAAATGATACGTGTTATAATGCCAAATGTTGATTCTACGCAACTCTATTATAAAATTCGAAATACCAATTCAATCCAATCGAATTCAATTCACTCCAAAACATATGCGGGTAAAATAAATATAGTTTAAATGTTGTGTTTGACAAAAGAAATAAATAACCTCAAATTTCTGAAGAGTGTTATACAAATATTAAATATAACAATTTCTGATAAAAACCCAACTAGAACGTACGAATAATGTCTACCAATTGCTGTATAAATACTGCATATGTTGATGGTATCGAATCAGGGAAAGTTTTACGTTCAACTAACTCAATCCAAAAAATTATTCAAAATGCGTTTCATAATTTTTGCCGTTGTTGCTGCTCTCGCTCTTATGGCCACTGGAGTATCGGCCAAAGTCCCCGTAAGATCTCCTGGCATCCGACCAAAAAGATCCCCTTTATTCCGTTTAATAAAAGTGTAACATTTAAAATTCCGTTTGGATCGGACTGCTGTTTATGAGCACTTCAGCTTTCTCAATATTGAAAAAATTAAATAAAGCGAACCTGTGGAAAAATAACAAATACTTAATATTTATTTAACTAAATTGAAACTGTTGACTTAATAGATATCCAGTTTAAAATCTCAATAAAATTAAATATTTTAAAATTTAAAGTGTTTTTAATGGAGGGGATACATTATTCATAGTTAAATATCTCACCAAATCCACGATGAGTCATTAATTCATTCGCATTGCAAAACATGATTCGCAAACAGATTTGTATTCTACAGTCTGTAGAGTTATAACTCGACTATATTCATGCATATGAAGGTAAATTCGAATAAGTATAACTTCAAGAGCTCTGCTGGCAGACCAATTGGCAGCGGTCTCTTAACTACTTAACAGAGCTATGTTAAACAGCTGGTATTTGCGCTATATACATACATGGTGGCTCAGTCACGGCTGGACAAATTTCACCAGCGTATTCCTTAGCTCATTTCATGAAACTATGTCCATCTACGACCATCCCCGAAAATGCAAGTGAGTGAAATGGCATAAGTTTGAAAATTTTCGGATTGGTGGTCGGAGGGTTGTAGGGTAAAATTGCTAAATTCTGAACCAGTGGTCTTGTTTTTGGGCTTGTTGGAAAGGTCTTTGGGACAGGTCTTTGTTACCTGCCATCTGGATGAGCAAATTGAGGTTATGTGCACATTCTTATGTCTTTTTAGATTTTTTTTTAAACTCTGTATCTCGGCGATTTCACTTTTTTTAAACCGAAGTTCCTTATCGCACGTTGCGGGATGGGGGCTAAATGAAAAAATTTTAAACAATTTTGGCGTAGAATACGTCTTACCTTACGGTATGAGGAGTCATGTCAGGTTTTTATTGTTGTAATCTTTACTTCATTGAATTTGAGGAAACGGCTAGATGAATTTTTTTAAAATTTTTTTTGTAGGTAAATGAAGATGTTATCTTTCGTTTGATGTACATTTCATATTGGTTGATATCTTCCTAATATTTAAATTTCTCAAATGAAAATTGTTTAAACACATACACTCAAACATATGTGTGGTGTTTGGTTGAGTGTTTGAGTTTGTAGCGTGAACACAAACTATGCTGCTGTTTCAGTGTGGACACAAACCTTCGGCTGTTGTTTTGATTGATGAAATATTGAAATTTCGTATATTTACTTATATATTTAAGTGAAACAAAATGTTAAATGTGAATTTGAATTTAACATGCATACATAATTATTAAAAATATATGAAAAAATTAATTCATACATTTTTATGTTAAATGAAAGTGCTGCCAAGTAAGCAAAATAACAATGCTGTTTGATGCTGTTTGACAGCAGCTGACAGTTGACGTTTAGTAAATTAAAATAAAAAAAAACATATTTATCCTATTTTTCCTACCATAAGCTTATGTATATTATCAAAAGTAATTATCAAATAAATAAATTCATTTGCTTATGTTATTTATCATTTATTGTTATATATGTTTTCAGTCTTATCGGATGGCGTATTCTACGTTAAACTTAATGGCCGTGTCTCTGACACAGCCTGCAGGGACAGTCCGTGGCCGAAGGCCTCGGACAACTGTCTCCTGTTTTTTTTTTTATTATGCTATAACCCAGTATACAACCCAGTAATATTCTGCATACTTTTGGGATTTATTATTTGAAAATTGTACCCATTCGTCTTGTTATTTTATTTTATTGCATACCTTAAGATATGATTTTTAATTATTACTAGATTTGTACAGTCAGGGGTGTATATGAGGGATATTTTCTTTCATGTTGGCTCTGTGATAGTCATGCCCATGTAAAGTGTGCTGGCTGCAATGGACATAATTACAGCTAAGGATAGCGGGCTTCGCTGAATATGTTGGAAGTGTAGGGAAATCGATGTTGACTTTTAGAAGCTATTTAAGGAGACCAAGAAAGGATTTCAAAATTTAAATTCTGATTTTGTCTATATTAGTTCGAAACATAAGTCGTTGCAAGTCTGCTCGTAATGAATTTATATTGCCGCACATATAGTAACTACAACGTTGTTATCGTAACTGTATTATTGTATGTTATTCTTGATTAAGAAGTGGGGGAACCCCGTTGCATCAATTCGATATTTTCTTATGATTTTATAATTTTTAAATATTACATTGTGTCTATGATTTAGTTTTGTCTCATTTAATAGGACATAATCGACTACCTACCCAGGCTTAAAAATTTACATATTTTTTACAAAGGACTAATTCAAAAAAAATCCCATTTGTTAAAAAACCCGTTTTCTTAAAAAAAAATTCTCATAAAAAATACCGTTTCTTACAGAATTCGTTTTCTTAAAAGTACCCTTCCTTAAGAATAAAATGTAACCTTTTTTTGTTGAAATAAGTAGGCTTTCTGAAAATAGGTAAATTTTCTTAAAAAATAACCTTTTCCTAAAAAGAGTACCACTTATTTAAAAAGTACCTGTTCTTTTACTTACGTCTTACTTCTTTCTTCTTTTAGTACCTCTTTGTAAAAAAAAAAACTCATACTCTTATGGCTTTTTCTTATGGAAAGTACTTCTTTTTAAAAGTAGTACCTTTTCTTAAGAAACATTAAGTGTTAATAAAAGAAGTACCTCTTTCTAAAAAATACCTTTTCGGGAAAATACAATATATATTCTTACAAAAAGGACCGAAAAATATCCTTTTTTTTAAAATAAATAAATTGTAGAAAAAATATTTTTTTAAAAAAAGTTTTTTTTATTTTACAAAAATTTACTACCGAAATTTGGATTTAATGGCCTCAACTTTAGAGTGCTACGTCCAATTTATGGTCGTCATAATCGTCCTACCTGATCAACAATTGAGCGTCTAGTGGATAAATTTTAATCCACAGGCACAGTACAAAATGTTGGAAGTGAAAAATATCCTTTTTTTTTAAAAAAATAAATTGTAGAAAAAATATTTTTTTAAAAAAAGTTTTTTATTTTACAAAAATTTACTACCGAAATTTGGATTTGGTGGCCTCAACTTTAAGAGTGCTACGTCCAATTTATGGTCGTCATAATCGTCCTACCAGATCAACAATTGAGCGTCTAGTAGAAAAATTTGAATCCACAGGCAGAGTACAAAATGTTCCCGTGCCAGTGAGACAAAGAAGTGCCCGTAGTGTCGAGAATATTGCTGCCGCTGAGGCTTCAGTTCAAGAAAGCCCAAATGTGTCTCTCAAGCGTTGGGCATCTCTGTGACGTCGTTGTGGCGAATTTTGCGAAAAGATCTTGGCCTACATCCTTATAAGATCAAATTGACGAAAGAACTGAAGCCGCTTGACCACCATAAGCGTCGTATGTTCGTGAATTGGGCTGAGCAACAACTTGAAAATGATTCGGATTTTCATCGGAAAATCATCTTCAGCGATGAGGCTCATTTCTGGCTGAATGGCTTCGTCACTAAGCAAAATATGCGTTATTGGTCAGACAGCAATCCACACGTAATGCATGAGTCATCATTGCATCCCGAAAAAATTACGGGTTGGTGCGGTTCATGGGCCGGCGGCGTCATTGGGCCGTACTTCTTCCGTGATGACCAAGACCGGCACATTACTGTGAATGCCAAACGCTACCTTTCAATAATAACCGAATATTTTTGGCCCCAATTGGATAATATGGACTTGGAGGACATGTGGTTCTAACAGGACGGCGCCACAAGCCACACAAAGAATGCCACAATCAATTTAGTGGAAACCAAGTTTGGTGAACGTGTTATCTCACGAAATGGCCCAGTCGATTGGCCGCCTCGGTCGTGCGATTTGACGCCGTTAGATTATTTCCTGTGGGGCTATGGTCTATGCCAACAAGCCAGCGACCATTGATGAACTTCGTACGAATATCGAACGTGAAATTGCAGCAGTATCGTTCTATTTATGCTTGAAAACCGTCGAAAATTGGGTTCAGCGTCCGGACTTCTGCAAGCGTGTCCGTGGTGGCCATGCAAAAGAAATCGAGTTCCATACATAATGGCATCGAACGTACTTTCACAGGAATAAAGAATTTCATTGGTATCTAAAACCGGTTTTGTTTTATTATTTATATTATAGCGCTCTTATTGAAAAACCGGATATATGTGAAGGCGTACAATAAAAACTATGCAGGATATATATCCATTTTGCAAATCTACACGTACTCTAAACGTGTAAAGGGTACGATAATATTGTTCTGTTATTCTTAATTGTATACTAATATATATCAAATTAAATAACTTGTTATGTTTTGAAATTAAATAACTTGTTAATAACAAAATTTTTTTCTGTATTGAAAATGAATTTGGTGAGTGAAGTTTTTTTTTTGCAAAATAACCCAAGACAGTGTTTTTCGTTAATAAAACAACATTGCCCACCTCGTGGCACTATGCCAAAATTTTGGTTACAGCCCCTAATGTAGACTATTGAGAATGAAGTCTATTTATAATGTAGACTATATACAATGTAGACTATACTTCTATAACGTAGAATAACATTTTGTTTGTGAATGAGATTTTGCAGTTCGAATGAATTACTCATCGTGGATTTGGTTAAATATTGGGATCTATCCCCTCTATTCAAAAACACTTTGAAATATTTAATATTGTTAAGACCTTAAACTGGGTATCTACATTCAACTGGAGTCAACAGATTCCATTTAGTTAAATAAATATTAAGTATTTGTTATTTTTCAACAAGGTTGGTTTTATTTAATTGTTTCAATATAGAGCATGTGTCCATAAACAGCAGTTCGATCCAAACGGTATTTAAAATGCTTCAGCATTTAAACAGGTACGACTCTTTTTGGTTGGATGCCAGGAGATCTTACGAGAATTTTGGCCGATGCTCCACTGGCCATAAAAGCAAGAGCAGCAATAACGGCAAAGATGATGAAACGCATTTTGAATAGATTGTTGGATTGAGTTAACAGAACGTAAAAATTTTATAATTCGATACCATTAACATATGCGAGATTTATATACAAATTGGTAGACATTATTCGTACGTTCTAGTTGGTTGTTTATCGGAAATTGTTATATTATTTAATGTTTGTATAAAATTCTCCAGAAACTGAAGGTTGATTAATTCATTTGTCAAAGACAATATTTAGACTATATTTATTTTACCCGCAGATGGTTTGCATTGAATTTTATTAAACTGAATTGAATTGTTTGTTAAACTTTTATAATAGCGTTTCGTACAATCAACATAGTATAATAACAGGTATCACGTAAAATATTAACACTGTTGGAAAATTTGCCGAAATTAATCGAGAATTTGGAGAAGAATTATTGGTACTTAAATAATTGAGATCTCTAGTGTTTAATCCCATGACTGGCCCATATTTGGAATTTTTTTCTAATTCGTTATTTTCATTTTCCTCGAAGTCCCATACATAACGACAATTCTAGGCGACTTTGCAGCCAGTGGAAGACGCAATGAAATGCAATACAATACCAAATTGAAACATCACGTACCTGGTTCAGTTTAATAACACTGTGCGACAAAAAAAAATGATGGGGTTCTGTCAACGGATTCTGGTACAGAGGTCTAAGAAAAATATACGTGTATCGGCGTTTTGTCAGATCTGATCAGAATTTTTTTTTAGGGCGGGTCAAAGTTTCCCATTGCACATTTTGTATGGGAGGTACCAGGATTCTTTTAAATTTGCCACACATTTCTTGGAAGTCAAATGATTGCACAGTATAAAGTTTAGAAGAATTCGTACAGTCTGATTGGGCGTTATAGCGCGTTGAATTTTTGAGATCTATTTAAACGTCTGTATGGGACTTATCAGAAGACTTGGTCCGATTGGCTCCAAGTTTTGTAAATTTTATGATTTTGACCAAAAATAATGTCGTACACAATGTCATGGATCTGCTACAACTCGTTCTATTTTTGGCCCATTTTTGAACTGAACAGAACGGAACTGAGCTGAACTGAACTGAACTGAGCTGAATTGAATTGTATTGAATCGAGTTGAATTGCATTGAGTTGAACTAAATTGTATTTAATCGAGTTGAATTGTATTGAATTGTATTGAAATAAAATGAATGGAATAGAACTAAACTAAATTGAAATTAGTTGAATTGAATTGCATTAAATTGAATTTAATTGAACTGAACTGAAATAAATTGAATTGAATGGAACTGAATTTGAATTGAAGTTTCTTGATTTTGACCAACAACAATGTCGTTCAAAATTTCTTGAATCTGCGACTAGTAAAGGGTTTCTCAACAGAGACGCTACAAAAGTAAATCGATAGGGACAGCAAACGATGCCATATTTTTTCCCGCTCTTTTGACATTTCTGTTCAGTAAGGTTTACCATTTCATCATGGAAAGATATACGAGCCAACAACGAGTCGAAATTATTAAAATTTACTACCGAAATTTGGAGTCAGGGGCCTCAACTTTAAGAGCGCTACGTCCAATTTATGGTCTTCAGCGATGAGGCTCATTTCTGGCTGAATGGCTTCGTGAATAAGCAAAATATGCGTTATTGGTCAGACAGCAATCCACAGGTAATCCATGAGTCATCATTGCATCCCGAAAAAAATTACGGTTTGGTGCTGTTTATAGGCCGGCGGCGTCATTGGACCGTATTTCTTCCGTGATGATCAAGACCGGCACATTACTGTGAATGCGAATCGCTACCGTTCAATGATAACCGAATATTTTTGGCCCCAATTGGATAATATGGACTTGGAGGACATGTGGTTCCAACAGGACGGCGACACAAGCCACACAGTGAATGCCACAATCAATTTATTGGAAACCAAGTTTGGTGAACGTGTTATCTCACGAAATAGCCGTTAGATTATTTCCTGTAGGGCGACGTCAAGTCTATGGTCTATGCCAACAAGCCAGCGACCATTGATGAACTTCGTACGAATAGCGAACGTGAAATTGCAGCAGTATCGGCCGATTTATGCTTGAAACCCGTCGAAAATTGGGTTCAGCGTCTGGACTTCTGCAAGCGTGCCCGTGGTGGCCATGCAAAAGAAATCGAGTTCCATACATAATGGCGTCGAACGTGCTTTAACAGGAATAAAGAATTTCATTGGTATCTAAAACCGGTTTTGTTTTATTTGAAAAAAACTTTTGTAGCGCTCTTATTGAAAACCCCGTTACTTCTATTTTTGTCCCACCAATGAATAGGCGCGAGGTACTATCAGGCGTAGTCATCGAACCGTACTTCTTCGAAAATGATGCCGGTAACGTTGTTGCAGTGAACGTTATGGTGACATGATACAACTTTTTATTGCCTGAATTAGATGGCATAGATTTGGACAATATTTGGTTTCAACATGGCGACATTTGTTCATAAATGAAGCCAGCCGAAACGTAACTATGCATTGCGAAAACTAACGCGCCATCTAAACGAAATCGGTTAACATGGCCGAATGTTAACAATTTGAATGTTATGGGACTTGGGGCAAAATTAAAATTGCAAATAAGCCATTTTGTACAAATTCAAAATTGGGGTAAGTCATGGGATTAAAGACTCGGCGTTAAAGGCTTCAATCATTTAACTACGAATAATTCTTTTCCAAATTCTCGATTCATATTTCATATTGCATATATACATTTTAAAATAATATCGCTATGATAACAGCTTAAGTATTCAGGTGTTAATATTTTATTTGATACGTGTTCTAATGCTAAATGCTGATTGTTCGCAACCCTATTATACATTTCAAACTAGGAATTCAATGCAATTCAATTCAATCCAATTCCATTCAATACAATTCAATCCGAGCATATGCGGGTAAAACAAATATAGTCTAAATGTTGTATTTCACAAATTAAATAAATAACCTCAAATTTCTGAAGAATGCTATACAAATATTAAATATAACAATTTCTGAAACAAAAACCAACTATAACGTACGAATAGTGTCTAACAATTTTAGTATAATCAGAATCAGAAAAAGTTTTACGTTCAATTAACTCAATCCAAAAAGTTATTCCAAATGCGCTTCATCTTCTTTGCCGTTATTGCTGCTCTTGCTCTTCTGGCCACTGGAACATCGGCCAAAATCCCCGTAAGATCCCCTGGCATCCGACCGAAAAGATCCCCCAGTGACCGCTTGTAAATGCTGAAGCTTTTTAAATACCGTTTGGCTCTAACTGCTGCTTATGGACACTTGTGGTGTATATTGTAAAAGTGAAATAAAACGAACCTGTAGAAAAATAAAAAATACTTAATATTTATTTATCTAAATTGAAACTGATGACTTGACAGATGTCTTAATAAAATTAAATATTTTAAAATTTTAAAGTGTTTTTGAATTGGATACATTATTTAGATTTCAATATCTAACCAAATCCAAGATGAGTAATCCATTCGAACTGCAAAATATCATTCGCAAACAAAATTGTATTCTACGTTCATTCACAAACAAATCTGTGACCGACTACAATCTATATAGTCAACATTTTAAATCGTCCACAGTATATATAGTCTACATTCTATATAGACTACATTATATATCTGAGTCAACACAATGGTCATTTTCCAGATTGTTTTATTTACTGGAACCTTTTGTCTGCATCCAATTAGATGCATAATATTTATAGAACAGAATATGTAAATTCCCTTAGAGATTCCAACAACAAACCTTACTCTGTTACTTGTTATGAAAGCTGGCAACATGTTGACGGGAGAGCACTATTTCTGGCCTTTTTGGTGTCTCGAAAAATTCACCTGCGTTAAAAAATAGAATTAATTGGTGAACATTTTCGTGCCATTATTTTTCATGCTTTCCGCCATGGATTAAGAAGAGAAGACTGTTTGGATGAACTTAAGACTTTATATGCCGATGAAGCACAATCATATAAAACTCCGAAAAACTGGTATAATGGATTTAATTGAGGTCGATGTTCGCTTCAGGATGCATTTCGTGCAGGTCCCAGGAAGGCTGCTGTGCCAGAAACCACAGCTGCTGTGAGTGAACTGGTATTTTAAGATAGTCAGGTAATATACCGTGGGATAGCGGTTATCCAGAGTTTTGCTTATTGAATTGAATTGTATTGAATTTGATGGAACTGAATTGAATTGAATTGAATTGAATTGAATTGAATTTGATGGAACTGAATTGAATTGAATTGAATTGAATTGAATTGAATTGAATTGAATGGAATTGAATTGAATTGAATTGAATTGAATTGAATTGAATTGAATTGAATTGAATTGAACTGAATTGAATTGAATTGAATTGAATTGAATGGAATTGAATTGAATTGAATTGAATTGAATTGAATTGAATTGAATTGAATTGAATTGAATTGAATTGAATTGAATTGAATTGAATTGAATTGAATTGAATTGAATTGAATTGAATTGAATTGAATTGAATTGAATTGAATTGAATTGAATTGAATTGAATTGAATTGAATTGCATTGAATTCAATTGAATTGAATTGAATTGAATTGAATTGAATTGAATTTTTTTTTTTTTTTTCAAGATTTTGAGCTTTATTGAACAAAAAATAATTTCTTACATTTCATCTTAATTCATATTCCCGCGAAGCCATTTCGGCTTGTCTGCAGGATAACAAGTAGTTGTGTAAAACAATGTTAATACTATTATGCTTATTTCAGCTCAGCTGTATACATACATATGTATTTCATAAAAAATATTTCAATATAAAATCTAATTAATTCAATTTTTGTTTTGTTAATTTTAATTTGAAAGATTTAATTTAATTTAATTTAGGAAGTGTTTTTTGATTAATTTCTTTCTACTTATCTTATTATGTATGCTTAATAGGTATGTTGGCATATTATTAAGAGTTGTTGTTAGAGTTACGGCTAATGACTTCTTTCCATAATCATTTCGGAAGCTCGGTACTTTATATCGTCCCTGTGCCCTTCTTCTTGTGTTCTGCTGGTGATCAATGTATTCAAGCAAGTTTGGATCGTTGTAAAATTCGTTTACTATTGAGGTTTTGTATATTCCCTCAATATTCAGAATTTGGAGATACTTGTATAAATTGGTATCATTGTGCGATGTTTGGTAGCGATTTTGGTGTGCGTTATTATTTTGGTTGGCTGTGTTGATCGTTTCGGTATTGTTAGTTGTGTGGATGTTTATGTTTTGGTCTATGTAGTTTGTTTTATGTTGTTGGTTTTTATATAATAATTTAAGGAGTCTATTTTGCGTTAATTGCAGTGTCCTGCAGTATGTCGCTGTTCCCCATGCCGTTATCCCGTGCCGTAAATAGGATTCCGCCAGCGAGAAGTAAGCTTGCATCAGAACGTTGTACGGAGAGCATTTACTTAAGTGATATAATGCAAAGGTTGATTGACGTAGCTTTTTCTGTAGTTTCTCGATGTGCGTTTTCCACTTGAAGTGTACATCTATATGTATTCCTAGGTATTTATATGTACTAACCACTTCTATTTTCGTGGAGCAGTCATCATTATAAGGAATGTTGTTGTTAGCATATGTCTTGTGCAGGCAATCAGTGTTGTGAAAGGTCACTGTAATATCTGTCGGATGGGTATGTCGCGATCTTATGTGCATTATTTTAGTTTTGCTTGCATTTATTATCAGTCCGCTGTCATGGCACCATCTGGATATATTGTTTAGTTCGTTTTGCATAATTCTTATAGCAGTATGAATACATCCGTGAGATACGACTATTGCAGTATCGTCTGCATATGCAAATACTTTACTTTCTTTAACTTGGTTTATCATTGCGTTGGCATATATTAAGTAAAGCAGCGGCCCAAGCTTGGAACCTTGTGGAACTCCGTGCGTTATATTGGTATTTTCGCTTTGATAGTTATCAATCTTGACTCGAAATGTTCCACACTGTAGGTAGTCTTTGAACCATTCTAGGCACGTGCCTCGTATTCCATTCCTTTCCAGTGTTTCAATTAGCTTTTCATGTGGTAGGGTGTCGAAAGCTTTACTAAAGTCTATATACAAGACAAGACAGTGGAGTTTATTGCTTAGACTTTGATTTACGTAGTTCGAGAACGATCCTAGAAGTTGGTTTATATTCTTTCCTTTTTGGAACCCGTACTGATTTTGACTTATTATCTTATATTTAGACAGAAAGTCGTTCAATCTCCTTACCAATATTTCTTCTAGCACTTTTTCTACAACTGGAAGAATTGAAATTGGCCTGTAGTTATTGAAATCCGATTTGCTTCCATTTTTATAAATTGGCCGGATAATAGAAGTTTTTAATAACTGTGGTATTTTTGACTCGCTTAGGCTGGTGTTAATTAGCTTTGTTATTATTTTAGTTAGACAATTCGCATTGTTTTTTAAGTCTATAGCTCTAATCCCATCAGCTCCGGGACTTTTCTAGCATTTAGATTTTTGAGTATTGTATATATTTCCCCTTCATTAGCATAAGTCAGGTACATTGTATTTTGTGTACTAGTTTGTGGATTTGCATTTGTTTTTATATTACATGTGTGTATTATATTTTGAACATTTTCTTTGAATTTTTCGGCGAAACTTTCGGTTAGATTCGGAGTATTTTCATGTGGAAAGTTCCTTTTGATTGTTTTATCTATATTACTGGACTTTCTACCAGTTATATCGTTTATTAGTTGCCACGTTCCTATTATGTTGTTTCTGTTTATTTGAAATTGCCGCATATTGTATGTATTTTTTGCATTTATAATTTTTTTATTTAATTTATTGTTATATGTTTTGTATATTTTTTCATTAATTACATTGCTTTTATTATTTTGCCACTTTTTATGAAGTTTATCCCGGATATCGCAATACCTTAATAAATCCATGCTAAGCCACGGATATGGTTTTCTTTTTTTAAATTTCACCTTCGGTGTTTCCTTCGATTTATCATAAATTTCTGTAAAAATGTTATGTAAGTATATTATCAAAAAGTTCATTTGTGTTGCCTGATCTATTTATAACTTCATTCCAGTTTACTTCACTTATTAGACGGTTAACTTTTACATTATTTATTTTTGCACTAAAATGCGTACCCTGCTCATCTTCGATGGTCTTTTCAGTTTTGCTTTCTTCGATGCAGCCAAAAAGAGAATAGTGGTCCGATATTGTTGTTGTGACCACGGCGGAGTGTGCGGTTGCTGTCGCTATGTTACACCGCATAAATATGTGGTCTATACATGTGTGCGTTTGGTTGTGAATATCTTCTCTCGTTGTCTCCGTCACCATGCACTGCAGTCCATGGGACGACAGCATATCCAAGTAGTTTGTTGTTATTGCATTATCTCTCTTTATGTCAACATTCATATCTCTCACTAATATTGTGTCCTGCTTCTTGTTGATATTGTTTATGCATTCGTCTAACTCATCTATGAAGGTTTTTATGTTTTGATTTGGCGGACGGTAGACGGGTAGAACGGTGACAATTTTGTTGTTGTTTGTGTTTATATTTATTTGGGTAGATTCGAATGATGATGCGTTTATTGTTATTGTTTCGTAGTTGGTGTTCTCGTTAACGTACACTGCTATTCCACCTCCTTTGCCTTCTCTATTTAAAAAAGTGGCTCTGTAACCATTTATGTTGTAAAGATTGTTTTCGGCATCTGTTATATTTGTTTCAGTTAGAATTATTAGGCATATTTTATTTGTGATGTTTTTTATCTGTGTTATCAAAGGTATGACATTTTTTCGTAAGGAGCGGATGCTCATGTGTATAAAGGATGTGGGATAACTTAGCAAAGTTTTATCGATTTCATCGAAATTGTTTATTATTTTGTTAAAATTGTTCATTTTTTAATTAAAAAAAAGAGAAAAAAATATAATGTGTAAAAGTTTATGAGGTAATTTAATGTGTTAAGAATAAGGTTTTAATTTGTGATTGTTATGGATTCAATATCAGAAGAATTACAGATAGCCCACACAAACTTCCATTTACACTCTTTCGCTTTAGTTTTCGCCATCCATAAAAGGCGCCTATTATTTGGTGTAAGTTCATCGTTGACGTAAATGTAGTTGTGTGTAGGGTTGGTCTCTCTGCTTATTACACACGCATCAATTCTATGCCCTTTCATCTTGCTTATTAACTCTTTCTTTTTCTGATCAGACGAAAATTCTACAATAATTTTGTTGTTTTTTCTGATGCGATGTGCGCTGCTGATGTCAGTATCACACAGCTCAATGCCTACCGAAGCTGAAATGGTTTTTATGACATTCGTTGCTGCTACTTCTGTGTCGGTCACATTATTAATTTCAATGTTTTTATTAATTGCTTGTTGTTCAAGACGCTGGATTCGTTTCTCCATTTCGGATATTTGTTTGGTTTTTTCTTTATCCCTTTCTTCCAAATCTTTAACTTGAACATTCAGATTTGCCATGTTCTGATTAATTTTATTAATAGCGTCGGCCAGTTGTTCTTTTATAGTATTATTCGACGCATGTTTTGGGCAATTTGCGGCATAGTGCTTTTTAGGTCGACCATGCCTGACTTTATTTCAGTAATATCAGATTGCGGGGTTTTTGCGGGGTTTAGATGACATAGAATCGTGTGCGTTCTTATAACGTTTGCTGCACTCGTCCTCTGCGTCATCGTCCTCTCGTTGAGTCTTATTCTGCATTTGTGGTATGCTTTCGTTGACTGCGAATGACATACATATGTTGTTGGGAGATCTGCTTCGCGGTTTACATTGGTGGCATTTCCAATCTGCTTTTTTCCCAATGCCCATACAACTATACGTATTTTCGGATACAACAGTGCAGGGACTGAAATGGTATTTTTTGTTGCAGTGCTGACAGAGAACATAATTTGTCATTGTTATTGGCTCGTTGCACTGATTACAAGTATTATCCGGCACTTCTAACTGAGACATTCTCCTTGATTTACACACACACTAATATTTCCAACTATATATATTTTTTTTTTTCAAATATCGCTTGTACGCATAACGCTTAAAACACAACCGATCGCGTCGAGAGCTACAGCTGAACTGAATTGAATTGAATTGAATTGAATTGAATTGAATTGAATTGAATTGAATTGAACTGAACTGAATTGAGTTGAGTTGAATTGAATTGAATTGAATTGAATTGAATTGAATTGAATGGAATTGAATTGAATTGAATTGAATTGCATTGAATTGAATTGAATTAAATTGAATTGAATTGAATTGAATTGAATTGAATTGAATTGAATTGAATTGAATTGAATTGAACTGAATTGAATTGAATTGAATTGAATTGAATTGAAATGAATTGAATTGAATTGAATTGAATTGAATTGAATTGAATTGAATTGAATTGAATTGAATTGAATTGAATTGAATTGAATTGAATTGAATTGAATTGAATTGAATTGAATTGAATTGAATTGAATTGAATTGAATTGAATTGAATTGAATTGAATTGAATTGAATTGAATTGAATTGAATTGAATTGAATTGAATTGAATTGAATTGAATTGAATTGAATTGAATTGAATTGAATTGAATTGAATTGAATTGAATTGAATTGAATTGAATTGAATTGAATTGAATTGAATTGAATTGAACTGAACTGAACTGAAATGAATTGAATTGAATTGAATTGAATTGAATTGAATTGAATTGAATTGAATTGAATTGAATTGAATTGAATTGAATTGAATTGAATTGAATTGAATTGAATTGAATTGAATTGAATTGAATGGAGTTGAATTGAATTGAATTGAATTGAATTGAATTGAATTGAATTGAATTGAATTGAATTGAATTGAATTGAATTGAATTGAATTGAATTGAATTGAATTGAATTGAATTGAATTGAATTGAATTGAATTGAATTGAATTGAATTGAATTGAATTGAATTGAATTGAATTGAATTGAATTGAATTGAATTGAATTGAATTGAATTGAATTGAATTGAATTGAATTGAATTGAATTGAATTGAATTGAATTGAATTGAATTGAATTGAATTGAATTGAATTGAATTGAATTGAATTGAATTGAATTGAATTGAATTGAATTGAATTGAATTGAACTGAATTCAATTTTATTGAATAGAATTGAATTGAATTGAATTGAATTGAATTGAATTAAATTGAATTGAATTGAATTGAATTGAATTGAATTGAATTGAATTGAATTGAATTGAATTGAATTGAATTGAATTGAATTGAATTGAATTGAATTGAATTGAATTGAATTGAATTGAATTGAATTGAATTGAATTGAATTGAATTGAATTGAATTGAATTGAATTGAATTGAATTGAATTGAATTGAATTGAATTGAATTGAATTGAATTGAATTGAATTGAATTGAATTGAATTGAATTGAATTGAATTGAATTGAATTGAATTGAATTGAATTGAATTGAATTGAATTGAATTGAATTGAATTGAATTGAATTGAATTGAATTGAATTGAATTGAATTGAATTGAATTGAATGGAGTTGAATTGAATTGAATTGAATTTAATTGAATTGAATTGAATTGAATTGAATTGAATTGAATTGAATTGAACTGAACTGAAATGAATTGAATTGAATTGAATTGAATTGAATTGAATTGAATTGAATTGAATTGAATTGAATTGAATTGAATTGAATTGAATTGAATTGAATTGAATTGAATTGAATTGAATTGAATTGAATTGAATTGAATTGAATTGAATTGAATTGAATTGAATTGAATTGAATTCAAATTGAATTGAATTGAATTGAATTGTATTGAATTGAATTGAATTGAACTGAATTGAATTGAATTGAATTGAATTGAATTGAATTGAATTGAATTGAGTTGAATTGAATTGAATTGAATTGAATTGAATTGAATTGAATTGAATTGAATTGAATTGAATTGAGTTGAATTGAATTGAATAGAATTGAATAGAATTGAATTGAATTGAATTGAATTGAATTGAATTGAATTGAATTTAATTTAATTGAATTGAATTGAATTGAATTGAATTGAATTGAATTGAATTGAATTGAATAGAATTGAATTGAATTGAATTGAATTGAATTGAATTGAATTGAATTGAATTGAATTGAATTGAATTGAATTGAATTGAATTGAATTGAATTGAATTGAATTGAATTGAATTGAATTGAATTGAATTGAACTGAATTGAATTGAATTGAATTGAATTGAAGTGAATTGAATTGAATTGAATTGAATTGAATTGAATTGAATTGAATTGAATTGAATTGAATAGAATTGAACTGAATTCAATTTTATTGAATAGAATTGAATTGAATTGAATTGAATTGAATTGAATTGAATTGAATTGAATTGAATTGAATTGAATTGAAATGAATTGAATTGAATTGAATTGAATTGAATTGAATTGAATTGAATTGAATTGAATGGAGTTGAATTGAATTGAATTGAATTGAATTGAATTGAATTGAATTGAATTGAAGTGAATTGAATTGAATTGAATTGAATGGAGTTGAATTGAATTGAATTGAATTGAATTGAATTGAATTTAATTGAATTGAATTGAATTGACATGAATTGAATTGAATAGACTGGAATTGAATTAAATTATTTTGATTTGAATTGAACCTAACTAAATACTATGTCTCACTCACTAACGCATCATCTATTCTACTTCTTGTTAGAAAGTCAAAAACTTCACTTAGCTTATTGCGAATTCCTCTAGAATTCCAAGTAAAGATTCTTAACGAATTTGAGTTCATGATAAAAATGTAAATGCTAAAGTAGTTACAACATCAAATTGATCTAATTTCGATTTACAGTTTCTTAGTAAGTCAATAAGTTCAAATGTCATATTTGTAAGTTCTTCTACAGTTCTTCTTGTTCTTTAGGAAAAATGTGGAGCAAATTAATTACATGATAATTAAGATTGAATTAAATTAATTTATCCTAATTTAATTTAGTTTAATTAATTAAATTTAATTTAATTAAATTGCTGTCCGATTTTACAACCCTGCGTTCGCACTGTTTGCCAAGCTTTTGAACTATTGGTATTGCAATTGCGTTAGGTAAAGCATCTAATGTAAATTAAATGCCAATAGAAGTTATAAAATTCTAGGAATGAATGAAATGGAAAAAACAAAAACAGTTAATTATAAGTCGTATTATAGTAAACTATTTGGATTTATATTTCTTTTGGAGCATGACGAAAATACATGAAGAAACTTATGAAAATTGTATCGGAAGTTTCATCTTCGGTAGGGTTTATATTAACTTTCCTTAACCCTTTGGGGAGCATACATATTCGGCCAAAGCGATTTATTATTTTGATTATGTTCGTGATAGTAGCGTAATAATGGACACGCCACAATAACTGGGACAAACAATTTCTTTTTTGTAGATATTAGTCCATTTTAGCTGAAAGACACACGTACACGTATTGACTAAACATATGTTCGGTTCATGTATGCACGTTGAAATTTGACCATAAATGTAACGTAAGACATGGGCTCAAAAGTTACCTGACGTTTCCCCAACGTGCGCTGTTTTCTTCGACGTGGCATGCCTTTGTAGTAGACCATTTTTTGATCCACTTTGATGGCTCATAGGGGTCAAATTGAATCAGTTAGAGAGTTTATGCCTACTACACTATTGTTGCTTCACATTTACTTCATCTTCCTCGTGAACCAAAAACTCTAGGGCAAACAACAAAGATTTAAGGTGAAAATTGTTGCGAAAGTTTCGTGCTAACGAGTTCGAGTTTATATCTTGAACTGAATTCAGGGAGTCTCTTATAGAAAACAAAATGTATGGGATATCGTGTATTGTGATATAAACAGCCAGTACAAACAAATTCCATAAATTTCTTTTGCTAAGATCAATGTAAATGTTTCATACATCTCATTTATTACTTCTTTGGTTAAAAATTATGAATATATGAAGAATTTCACAACATTTGCGAAGAAATATCTTTTACTGTGGGTGTCATTAATACATGAGCAGAGTCAGAGGAAAGACGGGCAGTTGCCCTAACCTAGAACTCGAAGTGAATCATTTTAAGTTATCCTTGAAACAATCGATCGCCAAAGTTAGTCCGAATACTACTTCCCATTGTTGACATTTTTTCTGTATCCAGGATTTGCTTTCTCTGTGATTGGTATCGTACGGTTTTAATTCTACCTACCTTTGATGCATAATTATCTGAATCGATATTGAAGACTCGAATCCCAGTTCACTCACGTTTTTAATGCTGTCTACCTTTGATGCATAATTATCTCAATCGATATTGAAGATTCGAATGCCATTTCACTCTAGGAGTGTCTTCCATCCATTAGCAAATAATCAATCTGGTTAAACTTTGTTAATGCCTTTATGTTGAAATCATAAACTACTGCCAACCAGTATTTCCTTTGGATGTGGTGAAAACTATTAGTCTCGTTCAGTTATCAAACGTGTTGGAATTTAGTGGCAATTTACCGAAAGATGAAGGAAATCCATTTTCGCTGCCTATTTTTGGGAATTTCTATCAGCTAGCATAGCCTAAGCGTCCCATATCTATATAGAATAATTTCGTTATTAGAGGGTTATTAGTTACAAGCCCAACAAAAAGCTATTTATTGTTTATATCATAGTATACCTTTAGGCGCAACTGGAATGAATTGTGCTTTCATAAAGAGCAGTGCTGGGATTTTTTAATTTGCGTTGGATATTAATTTGCATCACTTTGTCTTATGCAAATGCAAAAGAATTTTAATTGTTCGCAGTGACAATAAGATTCTCTTGAGATTTTGAATTTGTTTGACTGCAGTTAATTCTGCTTTTAAGTATTTTATATGTAGAGGTGTGTGGCTTCGATTGGTGGTGGATCGTAGTACTTTCAAATTCATAAACCTTTACATATAAACTAATTAAAAAGCAAAACTGCCAGATATGAAGCAAATGCTTTGACACCCACAACAATTGGTATTAACTTTATTTTGTTGAATTTGCGTTAGTAGAGGAAATTTAAATAAAACCTACAAATTATAATTGATAACTAATTAAATTTTCGCCAATCACACCAATTATTATGAAATATTAAACCACTTCCCCTGACCGAATTGTGGCGATCAAGTTCAACCCCGTTAACTGCAATACATTAACAACTGCTAATGATAAACGAATAGCATGCCTGATATTATATTTGTTATTTTATTGAGTTCAACCGAAAAGCAAGTTGATAGCTTTTACCAGCAGGGTTGCGAACGTAGGGCTTTTGACATTTTGTGTTGAGAGAGTAGATAAAAATTGTCTACTGCTTAAACAAAAAAGTGTACTAAAAGTGTACTTTCAGTAAGAAAAAGCCATAAGAGCTGGGATTTTTTTTTTTACAAAGAAGCACTTTTTTAATAACAGGTACTTTTTATATTTTTCTCAAGAAAAGAAAAGAAGAGAAGAGAAAAGGTATTATTTTACTTTTCATAAAATGTACTTTTAAGAAAAGGAATTGTTGTTAGAAAAGGTATTTTTTTAAAAGAATGCCTTCGGTGGTGCAATGGTAGTGTGCGCGGCTCTTTCGGCGGCGGTCACCGCGCTTAGTAACGGCGACACTATCGAGTATTTAACCACGAAAAAGCTCCTCAAAATACCGTTCGGTACCGGTGTAAAACTGTAGGTCCCAATCAGTGGGTGTATAACTATAATGTGAACAGCTCACTGGTAGAGAAACTCTCTCTAATCCCTACATGGGATGGAACGGGATACCATTTATTTTGTTGAAGAAAAGGTTTCCTTTTAAGAAATCTGATCTTTTTTAGAATTGGTCCCTTTTTCAAGAATTGGAAAATTTTTAAGAATAGGTAGGTACTTATCTCAAGAAAAGTTATTTTGTTCACAAAAATTTATTCTTTAAAGAAAAGGTAATTTTTTTATGAAAATTTACTTTTTTGAGAAAAGCTACTTATTTTAAAAACAAAATAATTTTTCTTTTAAGAAAAGGTACATTTGTAAGAAAATTTACTTTTTTTAAGCAAAGATACTTCTTTAAGATAACGTATTTTTTTAAGAAAAGATAATTTGTTTAAGAATATAAATAGGTATTTTTTTAGGAAATTTAGTTTTTTTAAGAAAAGGCACTTATTTAAGAAAATGTTATTTTTTAAACTTCACTTAATTTGGCTTTTCTAAATTTACATTTTATTGGGTCCAAAACTACAATATATACTAAATATTGGTTAAAGGCCTCACCTGAAAACTTTCAAGAAAGAATTTTCCCAACATATCGCTACCTCAAAATACGGATGTCGTAAGTGAGATTTGTCGGTTTTGAGATTAATATATATTCATAATATACTTCGCACGCTATTTCTAGTGGTATTATCAGTGTCTTCCCAAACCTTATAACTTCCGAGATATTCAGCAGGCATTTTGTCGTAAGTCACAAAATTGTAACATCCTGAGCATGTATTTTGTCGTATGTGCATCAAAAATGAGCATACGACATTTTTTAATGCAAAATGATGAGTTTTGTTACTGAAAATATAGTTGTTGTACGTCATACAAATTAGATTGCACTCATTTATACTAAGTATCTGGACCAAAGAGGAATCAAAGGAAAAACAGCTGATCAATTGAGTACTTGGAGAGCAAATAGAGAAGATGATTTCAAAGAAGAAACAGTGATAGGTGACTGGGTTGTGTGGTGTGACTTTCATACTTTGCTACCGCGTATCAAGCCAAAACTATAAAACCCATCAACTGGAAGTCAATTTTGGCAATTAGATGGATTAAAAAAATATATAAAAATAAAATCAAAATGTAATGCCGTTCAGTAACATCGCGTAAATATTTAGAGATCCATTTAAGTTTACAAAATATGTATGTTTCGTATAAGGAAACGTGTGAAAATCCTGTAGCCATACCTACGAATAGACATACTTTTAATAATGAATTTAATTTATCATTTTATAAGCCGAAAAAGGACCAATGCGCTAGATGTGTTTACGCAAAAGTCAATAATAAGACATTAATTGCAAATGAAAAGTCAGAATATAAAATACATTTACAATTTGACAGAAAATCTCATAAAGCATAATGGTGAAAAACTAACGTACTGTGCTTTCTGTGTTTTGCTGGAAGAGGCAGAAATAATATAGCAAGCGCTCTTATAAAATTTGTAATCAATGGAGAAAATGACCACCCGGAACTAAAGAAAATAAATTTGTTGAGTGATTCCTGCCTTCCCCAAAATCGAAATCGAATAAAACATTTCGAAATTTCAAGTCAAACGACACTGGCACGTATATTAAGAAATGCTGCATACAAAAAACCAAAAGCAGAAACATTGAATTTTAAATTCATTCCATTCTCTAAAATAAAATATATTGAATATAATAATGCAAGCATTTAACAAATCGGCTATAAACTGACGCATGGTAAAGATGAAATGATTTTTAAGACTGTTAAAAAACAAAATTTCCGACGTATATTGGATATACTAACCCGATAACTTCTTTGAAATACAATTAGCAATAATAAAATATAAGAAAGTTGATGTCAACAAACTAACAGATTTGAAAAGCATGATATGCTGCTATACTGACACAGAGTGGTCGGAATTTTTATGAAGAACTATTGAAAGATGTATGTATAGATAATATTTTTCTCATATATATTATTAAAAAATTATGGAGGTTTTGCTTTTAATTTTATTTTTTGTTAAATAAATAGTTTTTAACGTAGAATACGTTATACGGTAAGGTAGGGGTGTTGATCTGGAGCACAACATTTTGAGAAAATGTTTGTCACTTTCATTATAAGTTTTTAATACTTTACGCATGCATTGAAGAAAATTCAAGTATGGTCGTAACATATTTAATATGTCTTCTTTTGATTTGTATTTAAATAATCATATTGCTACATATAATTTTTTTGATTCTATAAGTAAATCAAAATTTAATTCCTTCAAGTTTTGTATTAATTTTCATATGCTTTGTATTTTATGTATTATAAATAACATCATGTGTAAGAGCAGTACGATTATCTGTGTGTTCATCACAGAACCAGTGTGAGAAAGAGAAGAAGTATAATGACAATGCATGTTTTATGTGAACATTACAAAACCAGTGTTGCCACATGCAGTATTTACACTTGTTTTCAAAAGTGCATCGAATTGATATAAAGTGTACCCAAATTTTGTTAAAAACTATCCTAAATTTTTAACATAAAAATTAAAGATAAATTTGATAGATTTAAATCATTTATCAAAAATTATATTTAATTCATATATTTTAATTGCAAAATGACTAACGTATTCTACGTCTGACCTATGCGCCCGTGTTATCTAACACAGGCTTCATATTTTTTTTGTTGTAATTGTTTGTTGTAAATAATTTTGTCACAAAATTTCGAAATTTCCTTTATTAAATTACATATTTCCAATAGGCATTTTGTCGTATGTTCCTTCAAAATAACTTTTTGTGACAAAATGCCACATACGACAAATATATTCTGATCCAAAAAGGCTAATAACGCCTTTGGGGTCAAGTCGGGCCAGTCGCTAAAATCGGCTCACAGTTTAAACCAATTAGAGCCATTTATTTTGCAGCGGCGTGAGCTTCAAAACAGTTTTGGTGGCGACGACGTGTCGGAAAATTTTCGATCGGCTTCAGTCTGTCAAACGGTTTATTTTTTGTGTATGTTTTTATATGGTTGCATTTTTTTAGTAATAGATCATTCGCACTGCAAAATATTTTCCCGAATTCGCATCAACTGTCCAAACAAAATCCAAAGTGTTCGCATTGGAATTTTTCCTGATTTGATTGAAAATCAAGGCGCATTGACGAGGTAGTGTTACTACGACAACAAACACACCAATCCCTCAATTATAAGCATACGGTGTGTCTGGTATTTTCCCTAACTACAATTCAGCACAAATGTATTCCAAAAATAAAAGAAACAAAAAACTATAAAAAATATATGAAATAGTACCTAAGAAATTACAAAAGTACATAACTCGGCTGTTCTAGTAGTACCAACACATCACTGCGTTTTGATAGAAATGGTTGTAAACAAACGTACCATTCGTGCGTAGTGTGAGATAACAGTATTGCTATAAGAAAATTGTTTCTTTATTTTCAGACAAATAACAAAAAATACCAGATTTGTCGTCTGTAAAAACGTATGGGAAATCAATCAAGTTGTCTTGATTTCTGCTTAAAATCAACAAAACTGTCAAAATCAAGAAAATCGATGCCAGTGCGAATGCTGTAAGTATAACTAACAGCGTTGCATTAAAATGTACACCAGTTTTAAATGAGGTTAAACATTAAAATGCAGTTTCTACAGATTATAATTACATGAGTAATCTTCTAGGTTAGCGCGGGTTAACAGAGTTAACCTTCGAAATGCGTTAATATTGTTTGGTGTAAAGCAGCAGCAAAATATGTCATCTCCGTACTCCATAGCATGTAGGTGGTCATACATATTCCAGTGATTGCCGAACTGTATTTCTGTTGCTTTGCTACACTACCTTATACCCATACCCGTCTAACACCAACATATGTGGTTAAAGATTGGCTTTCCTGAGAATAAAAATAGACGACTTCTACACACTCATAGTGGGTGCATACCATACGAATGTTGGGTGGACGTTTAGCTGGTAGACACTATAAATCTCCAATCTCCAATAAATAAATCTCTTATGGATAAATATGCATATTTTGTCGACCGTCGGTTGTGCAATGGGTAGCGTGCATGGCTCTCGTACATGAGTACGTGGGTTCGTTTCCTGCTCTGACTACATTACATTTTCTTTCGACGACGGTCCCGCCGCATTGTGACGGCGAAACAATCAAGTAATTAACCATGAAAAAGCTACCTAAAAAGCCGGTTGGAATCAGTCCAAAACTGGAATCAATCAGTGCAAGTTTTTTTTGGTTGAAATCACACAGATCTCTTCATGTGAGGAGATTTCCCCTCAACCCTTCATATAATGTAATTGGAGACAATCTTGTTTTATTAATTTAAGGGGAAACCAAATTTATTTGTTACACAAGCAGACCAGATTTTGTTGTGTTCGCAAATACGTTGTCCCGTATTTTATCAACACTGCAGCAGTTTGCTGTTAGATCAGTGCATTTGATGTAATAGCGGACAAATCGTCTGTTGATACGTGGCTAAAATTATTTGCTGTTAATAGGAAACTTTATCATTTGATGCCGTGTATGCTTGTACAATCTGTAGCTTTCGTTCGTCTTTCCCATAACATCACATAGGAGCATTCATGCCAGGTAAACGTACAGGTCGTTAGGAGCATACCAACACGTTCATTATCCTGTGGAAAATATTAGGCAATCAGTGCTCTTGCAAAGTCATATGTTCTGCAGTTACTCTACCTTGTGCTGCGTTATGTGCTTAGAAATAGTATTCCTCCCAGAGTTTTCAGAGCGACCTGTATTTCATTTGGATCAAAGCTGGCCAGAAGTGGATACAATGCACTCATATGTCAAAGGCACATCTGACACAAACCCGGAAGCAAGGATGGTCATATAAACCGTATACAATACCTTGCCAAACACTACTTTTTTGCTCAGGAATATGGGTGATTTTGCCACTTTCATTCTGGTACCTACCATGCCAAAAAAAAATGTGGTTGTCCGGCTGATAGAGATGATATCTCCTGTAAGCTACCACGGACACTAATGAAATTTTATAAAGGGCAATATTTTGTCAAAAGCTGCTGCGTATTTAAAAATAGAGATTTCTACATACAAATGTTGGGAGGACATTTAGCTGGTAGACTTGATATATCCCTAATATCGCAACAGATCCTAAATAAATTAGATATTACATACATACTATTTTCCGCCATTTTACTTTGCTATTGAATATGACCGATTTTGCTACATCGCCCTCAACGGGAACCAAAGATTTGTCGGTCGGAAGAAATAATGCCAATATTTTTATGCAACTCTAATTCAATGGACGAATAACAGTGAGGACACGAGTAAGTCGGTTCCCCCACTGCAATTTCGAAATGTGCTCAGATACATTTTGAAACACGTTTTACTTTCCAAATTATATGAAATTATATATATTTAATTTTGAGTCCAAATACTTAATTAAGATGCTATTTTCTAAACAAGAAAGTGGTTGCAGCAAATAGAACAACCACTAGGTATTCTTTAATTTTATCAATATTTATTTATTCACTCATATGTTGTTTCCGGCAAAAGATATTTGAAAACATCTGGATTCAATGCCAGCATGAAACGTTAAGAATATAAACTTATATATTTTTTGAGCTAACATTAGAAGAAACGAATTCAAAATTTCTAAAATAAACTAACCTAATTTCAAAAACAATATCGCATCACATTTCACGGGCATATTATCTTCTCAGTTTAGTATAAATACCCCAGGAGGTGATGACATCGATTCAGAAAACGTTTCGAAGTCGATCCAACACATTAACCAAAATGCGTTTCATAATTTTTGCTGTTATTGCTGCTCTTGCTCTTATGGCCACTGGAGCGTCGGCCAAAATACCCGTAAGATCCCCTGGCATCCGACCAAAAAGGTCCCCAGTTAATCCTACAATGTTGGCTACTTTATCGGGTGGTGGTCTTGGTTAAATTATGAAGGAGTATTCAACCATTTAAACGCTTTTTGGAATGGAAGGCTGTTTGGTGCAATAGATCGAAATTGTATAATAAATAAAATAAATTGAAACAGAAATTCTATTGTTTTTATTTAATTAGTCTGAAATAACCGACTGGGCTGCTGAAGTGTTTCTATATAGTTTGGAAACTATTTAATTTAAAATTCAGCAGATATGCAGATTCCTAACAATTTAGGAGGAACATAGTGTACGTTGCAACACAAATCAGAAAGTCATCAAAAAATGGGGACTCGCAAAGTCGGGGTATATGTATACTTCCCTTGCCCTTCAACAAGGACAAGCAAACTAAATTCTGTCAGCATGTCAACTGACCACAAAACGAACTGTTAGACAATAAGTCTTCGTTTGAGGTATTTATTTGCGGCATATTGACATTTACATTAATGGCAAACGAAAACCGAGTTATGGTAGTAGCATAACGACAGCTACCATGAGGTCCAGATCCAAATACCTAAAGATTATAACATGTTTGCATCGTCCTTTTAATTGTATGGGTGATTTACACCCATGAGTTCATTTTTGATATATGTAAGTAGTTTGGCAAAAAGAACAGCCCTATACTTATTACCAAGGTTCGTATTTCGTGGGTATTATTGCCGTTGGGCATATGAGTAGCGATCGTTTACCCAGTTTCAACAGGGTATGGGGAAATAATGGGTAGCTATCCACGACGATGGGGAATTACCCACAACGATTACTCAGTACTAGGGATGCCAAACGGGAAATCCCGAATCCCGAAATCCCGGGATTTTTCGGGATTATTATTAATTTTGAAAAACATAAAACTAAAAACAATGACAAAAGTTCAGTGTGGTGTTATTTTTTGGAAGAATCGAAAGGTGCACCTCAAGCAAAATGCAAATTGTACAAAAAGGGTTTAAAAACCAATGGCGGCTCTACAAACGGTTTAATAACACATCTTAACTTAAGCTAATTTTGGAATATGTATGTCTATTATACGGCTTACTCTCCAAAAATTACAAAATTTATTGCGTTGGGTAAGACAGTAAACAAAAAAAGTAAAATAACAAAATCGAGGCAAATGCATAGTTTCGGAGTTATGGATCACAACATTTTGGATAATCTTTCCACTAACTTACCGTGTGAAGCCATTGCTATCACTTTTTTGTATAAAACAAGTCATAACTAACTCAAAAAATAATGTACCATTTTTCAATAAGTCGCTTAGTTATCGCGTTATCGGATGTTTACGTTTCTCAAACAAAAATTTTAAAATTTTTTTTAGAATAATTTTTGTTTGAATAAAATATTTTCGAAAAATCGCGCGATGTTTTTAAAATAATTTTTGTGTTTGTTTGAGAGACGTAAACATCATAAACAACTAAGCGACTTATCGAATAATGCGACATTAAAAAGTGATATCAAAATCGATAGTTTTTCTAAATGTCAACTTCCGATAATTCGATGACTAAGCGACTTATCAAAAAGTGCTACACTATTTGATGAGTTTGTTTTGAATTGTTTTATACAAAAAACTGATATCAATGGCTTTACACGGTACGTTAACGTCATAACCCTCTCACATATTCGAAATTTTTGTTGTTTTACTTTTTTTGCTTAGAATGACGTATTCTATCGCCTTGTGGTTGTTTATTGGAGCGTAAGCCGTAAAATAGACCAGTTCCCAAAAAAAAAATTAAGAATAGAATCCCGAAAAATCCCGAAATCCCGGAAAAACCCGGGAACCCGAAAAATCCCGAAAATCCCCGGATTTCGGGATCGCGATTTCGAAAATTCCGAATCCCGAGATTTTTTAAAATCAGTTCCGTTTAGCATCCCTACTCAGAACCCACAGTGTAATGGGGAAAATAATGGGTAGTTACTCACGCCCATAGGTAATAGGGTACCCAGGGTAACCCATCGCCATTTTTGATCGAAAATATGAAAAAATTTCCAAGTAAACAATTTTCTGGTAACCCACTTGCATAAAGTGGTCCAATTCGTAAGAC
Organism: Phaonia tiefii; assembly: GCA_963931995.1. Taxonomy (NCBI): domain Eukaryota; kingdom Metazoa; phylum Arthropoda; class Insecta; order Diptera; family Muscidae; genus Phaonia; species Phaonia tiefii. The sequence continues at coordinate 246,123,512 of OZ008370.1, read as the reverse complement.
ATTTTTTTTCAAAAAAAACTGAAACCAATGGATGTTTTTTTTTTTAATATTATTAATATCGTTTATTTCATTAATTTATTTACAAAATTATAAGAGTGCCCAGCGTCACACAGACATTATTGGGGCGAGTTGGCAAAAATATGTTTCACATTATTACAACTTACTTATACAAACATACATATGTATGTAATTAAAAATAAGAAAACAAAAAAAATAGTTAAAATAAAATAAACAAGTAGTGAGGGAAACAATATGTGTATATAAATAATAAACTGTTATAATTTGCTAGCTAGCTAGAGTGAGAAGGCGAAACAAATGAGCATCAAATCAGGTTTAGAAGGTGACTGATGTCACAGGAGCTCATCAAACAATCGGGCATATTCTTTTGTCCTTAGAAGGCGGATGAGCCAAACATACGGCCCAACGGCGGATAGAAACTAAAAGAAGAAAATCCAGGTTCAACATATCGCATCCTGGTCAGCGTCTGATCCATAATGGGCGGCTGCAATCAAATATCCTGGCAGTAGGTAAAATGCAAAAACCCGGTGGACTGGGTTTGCCTCCCGCCACCGTTCATAATGGCAGTGAAAATACAAAAGCGAAACAGAAAACATAAACAACCCCTATTTGTTGACGACCCCCGCAAACGTTATAAGGACCACGATTTACGGATATGCACTTGGAATGTAAGAACTCTATATAGATCCGGTGCAAGTATCCAACTGGCAGATGTTCTCGAAAGTTATAAGGCTGACATTACCGCTATCCAGGAAATGCGATGGACAGGACATGGCTGCACAAGAAAAAGAAACTGCAATATATACTACAGATGCCATGAAAAAAAACATGAATTTGGTTGCGGATTTGTAGTTGGCAAAAGACTGCGACATCTAGTCTCTAGGTTCAATCCTGTGAGTGAAAGTATAGCCACAATCCGCATAAAACCGAAATATTTTTATATTTCCCTAATTTGTCTGCATGCCCCGACAGAAGAGAAAGATGATGATGCCAAAGACATATTCTATGAGCTCCTAGAGGAAACGTATGACCGCTGCCCTGGCCATGACATTAAGATTGTACTAGGAGATTTTAATGCCAAAGTAGGAAGGGAGAATGTGTTTAATCCAACTACTGGCAATTTCAGTCTAGATGCTGACAGTTCCGACAACGGTATGAGACTGATTGACTTTGCCGCGGCAAAAAACATGGCCATTAGTGGTACAAGATTCCAGCATAAAGACATCCACAAGGCTACTTGGGTATGCCCTGATCAAAGAACTAAGAATCAAATTGATCACGTGGTAATTGATGGAAGGCACTCATCCAGTGTAATGGACGTACGAGTGATCAGAGGAGCTAACAACGACTCTGATCACTACCTGGTAGCAGCAAAGGTTCGCACACGATTGAGTAGAGCGAAAATCGTACGAAACCAGACGCAGAGGAAGCTGGACATCGGAAAGCTGCAATTACCAGAGGTAGCCAAAGCCTACTCAAGGAAGCTCTCGCAACTTTTGCCACAGAACCCACCCCCTCCTGATAACGATCGTGATGCGCAGTGGAAACCCATTTCCGACTCTGTAAAAACTGCCGCAACAGCCGTACTTGGTTTCGAAAAACCGCTTCGCAATAAACCGTGGTATGATGAAGAGTGTCGCATAGCAAATGACGAAAAGAACGCTGCACGTATGGTAATGCGTCAGTCAATTGCAACGCGAGCTGCAACTGAGGGGTATAGGGAGAAGAGAAAGGAGGTAAACCGTCTCTTTAGGCGTAAGAAAAGGCAGTGGAGAAAGCGCGAGAGTGAGAAAATTGAGACATACAGAAGGAAGAACGAAGCCCGAAAATTCTATCGAAAAGTCAAAAACGGAACTAATGGACATGGTTCAGGGCCCCCCTTCTGTAAAGACAAGGACGGAAATCTCGTCGCAGATGTGCAGAGCATGTTGGGAATATGGAGAGAGCATTTCTCCGCGCTACTAGTACCAGAGATATCCGATGACGATGGGACAATCGATCACAATATGGACGACGACGTCGATTGCCCTCCTCCTAACCATGACGAGGTCAGAACAGCTATTGCCCGGCTTAAGAACAACAAAACCGGCGGAGCTGTTTAAGGCTGGCGGCGATGAGCTGATAAGGTGCATGCATCAGCTCATTAGCAAAATTTGGTTAGATGAATGCATGCCCGGCGATTGGAGTCTCAGTGTACTATGTCCCATATTTAAAAAAGGTGACCCGAGTATCTGTGCCAACTACCGTGGAATAAGCCTTTTATCCATAGCATACAATTATCGCTGACCTGGCTTTAGACCTGGAAAATCGACAACTGACCAGATTTTCACGCTACGCCAAATCCTGGAGAAGACACACGAAAAACAAATCGACACCTATCATCTATTTATCGATTATAAAGCGGCCTTCGATAGTCCGATACGGGAGAAACTCTATGAAGCAATGTCTGAGCTTGGTATTCCTGCAAAACTCATACGCCTTTGCAGGATGACCTTGACGAACACCAAATCCGCAGTGAAAGTTGGTAAGGATCTTACCGAACCTTTCGAAACTAAGCGAGGCCTCAGGCAAGGCGACACCCTATCGTGCGATCTCTTTAACATCTTAATGGAGATCATTATGAAAAAAGCTGCAGTCAACATGAATAAAACCATCAGCAGCAAAAGTCACATGCTGCTCGCATATGCTGATGATATAATAGAGAAGTTTCTGCGGTTTCTTTCGAGAATTGAGAAGTGGGTCTGACGGTAAATGAGGACAAGACAAAATTAGCGGTTTCAACGAACAGGGCCTCCACGCGATTAGACCAAAGCGTGAACGTTGATAACCGTTATAACTTCGAGGTAGTGAACAAAATCAACAACGTCAGCCTTGAGATCAAGCGGAGAATTGTGCATGCGAATAGATGTTATTTTGGGCTAAGCAAGCACTTTAGAGATAAAGCCCTCTCTCGAGTAACAAAAGTCCAGCTGTACCAGACTCTCATTCAACCTGTCCTCGGTCCTATCGCAAGCAGACGAAACATGTGTAGGAGTCTTCGAGAGAAAAATACTCCGAAAAATGTATGGCCCTATAGTGCACAACGGCGAGTATCGGCGACGCATGAATCATGAGCTGTATGAGCTATATCCTGACATTGACATAGTTAAGCGGATCAAGATAACGCGATTGCGCTGGCTAGGCCATGTTAGTAGAATGGATGAAGACGAACCAGCGCGAAGGGTTTTCGAAACCGAACTCGAAGGAAGACGAAAAATAGGAAGACCAAGGCTCCGCTGGAGGGATCATGTTGACGAATCCCTGCGTACACTTGGTATTGCCAACTGGAGAGATAAAGCAAAAGATCGAACTGGTTGGCGAAATATGTTATCTTCGTTTTGTAAGGTCCCTGACCCCCCGGGGTTGTCCGAGACCGGATAAGTAACTAAGTAAATAAATAAAATAAATGGTTTCCCATTACATCCCATGAAGGGACCGGGGAGAACTTCTCACAATCACTGAGCTGTGCGCTTTCCAGTTTTCAGTCACTGATTGGGACATAAAGTTTTACACCGATTCCGAACGGTATTTTGAGAAGCTTTTTCATGGCTTTATACTCGATAGTGTCGCCGTCACTAAGCGAGGTGACCGTCGTCGAAAGAAATTTTTAAGGTGGTTGGAGCAGGGATCGAACCCAGGATCTCCTGTACAAGAGGCGCGCACACTACCCATTGCACCACCGACGGTCAAGTAAGTAAGTATAATTTGCATTTATAACAGAAGCATTTCCAAGTTAGCAAGCAAGTAAACGAGTTTTGAAAAGAGAAATTTTAGATACATTTTTTAAATCAATTGGAAGACGATTAAACTCAGAAACACCGGCATGCTCAATCCGCTGCTTCGTAGTTTCTAATCTACATCTTTTGATTAATAAGTGCGAGCCATGTCGAGTGTTAAACATATTCTGATTTGTACAAAAACGTATTGTCTGATGGCCAAAATTATGTTTTGCTTTGAACATGTACATCAATAGCTGCATTTTATATAATCCCTAAATAGGAAGAATATTCTTAGTAACAGTTTCATATAAGGATCGTGTAGGATATAACATGGGGAGATTACAAACAATTTTCAATGCTTTGTTTTGAGTTCTTTGAAGTGCCATTAACTCGGTAGTTTTACGGTGCGCATAAACCAAAGGCAAATAATTAAAGTGGCTGTGTATAAGCCCATTATAAATCAACAGTTTTGTTTCTGCATTAAATTTATTTTTAAATTTAAAAAGCAAACCCAGGGCTGGTGCAACTTTACTTTTTACATGTTGAATATGCATGTTCCATGACAAGTCACTTTGCAAGTGTACGCCTAAATATTTTATTGAAGTACATTCAAAAACATCTTTATCACGAATTTGAATACAAAAGTTATTACCGCCAATAGCATGATGTCGAAATCGCAACAATTTGGTCTTATCCGCGTTTAAAACTAGTCTATTTAGCCGAATATATTCCTGTATTATTTTGATATCATGTTCCATTTGGAATTTAAGAATAACTGCATGTTTATATGGATAAAACAAACTAATATCATCTGCGTACATTATAATTTTACCATATAGTTTTAGGTTGGAAATATCGTTCACAAATATTGTGAATAATAATGGGTCCCAACACAGATCCCTGCGGTACACCCCTTTTGACGGAGGATATTTCACTCTGAACACCTTCAATTTGAACAAACTGTTTTCTATACTCAAGATAGCTATTTAATAATTTCAGTATTTTAACACCATAAAACTGAACTTTTTTCCGCAAAATTTCATGATCAACTAGATCAAATGCCTTAGGTAAATCAAAAAATATTCCAGCAACACCACCATACCCGTTATCTAAACAATCACATATAAAATTTACAACGTTTACTACTGCACGTTGGGGTCCACATCCTTTCCTGAATCCGAATTGCATTTTATATAATAAATTATTTTCACTTAAAAACTCAGATAGTTGTTTGTGTAGTATTTTCTCAAATATCTCATCAATGATTGGTAAAACTGCAATTGGACGGAATTTAACAACTGCTGAAGCTCTGTTTTCTTTCGGAATGGGAACAATTTTCGCAATTTTAAGATCATCAGGGTATGTCGATGTTGAGACAATTCAATTGAAAGTATTTAAAAGATGGGAATGTAAAATATCCTTGCATTTGGTAAGACATGTCGAAGATATGATATCCACAGCTTTTATTTGTCTTAAGAGCTGATATCAATTCATCTATTTCCTCGGAACAGGTGTGACTAAATACAAAATTATTCTGACACATAACAAGACTATCCAAAGTATTACAGTCGTCAGTTGGATATATTGGTGGTAGTTTTTCAAGAACTTCTGGCAGTTGCAAAAAATAATTCTTACACCTGTTACACATTATATTTTTTTCTAAAATTAAATGACCTTGATCGTCTTTTAGCTGGACGTTTGGCTTTACATTTTTTACATCACTTTTTTTTACAAACTCGCTGAAACTAAAATTTTTCAAATATCAAGTCGCTAAAAAGTCCTTATGTCTATATCTCCCCATCATATTGTGGCGTTTTTTTGAAATAAAAATTCTTCCATACGAATTCTTCCATGCCAATATGAAAAATCCCTAGAAATCCGGAAAAACCTTTTTATTTTTCAATTGGACGCTTCGTTTCCGAGATATAGACATAAAGGCATTTTAGCGATTTTTTATTCGAAAATATTAGTTTTGGCGACTTTTTAAAGAATGTGATGCCATTTTGAAGACATATATTGGGTAAAGCCTCTTGTGACGATAAAATTTTTATTAAATTTTCGATTGGACGCACCGATTCCGAGATATAGCCACCTTTTTTTTATTTTGACGATTTTTTAAAAAAAAAAAATTCTTTTATACGAATTGGACCACTTTATGAAAAACCTTTAGAAACCATTAAAAATTACGAACTCCAGTTATTATAGAAGTTACGCTCAATGGTATTCAATTTGGACTGAATGGTATCTGTTTGAAACCACTGTAAATCGGCTGTAACCCAAAGCATCTCTCTTCCCTATTACTTTTCATACTCACGTGTTTTATTAGTTTGTGCAGCAGCAGTAACACATATATATATATACACACTTGTCCAACAGTCTCACTCAGTAAATAGAATTATGAGTTGTTTTGTCATTTTGCTGCCTAGTAACATGGTTTTTGATTTGGAGTTTTCAGTTGTCTATTTTCGCTAAAATAAAGTGGTTCATAGTACTCTTTTTAAATCGAACAAAATCGTTTTATTTTTCTTTCGCAACTGTCTATAAAGAAGTTTATAGGCTCAACACTTTTTGACTTTCGAAACTGTCTATAAAGAAGCTTATAGGCTCACAACAGTATCCTTAGGATTAAAGTAGCTTTTTCTACACTTTAAATCCGCATATATTTTATGGTTATGGCAAAGAATTGTTGTGGATGTTTTCGCACAAGTAGCAGTTTAGACAATTCTCGCTTGGGTTATCCCTAAAATGTGTGATGATATACCAAAATACTTGTGAAGAAGGGCATGAAAATAGTTATATTCTCCATCATTAACCACAATGCTCAATTCCACAATATTTTTTCAATAATTTATTCTATGACAACTTACTTTATGTTATAAAGGAAATAGAATAAAAAATATAAATTGATCTTGAACCGGAAAAATTATTAAAGAACATGAACAAATAATTTCACGCCTCGCGCCGGTGAATTGGCCTTCTAGGTCAGGTGATAAACACGTCTACACTTTTTCGTTTGGACTGCAAAAAGTCCAAGGCATACATTGATAAGCCGGCCACGGTTGAGGAATTGGAAACCAACATTACTCGTGTCGTTTGTCAAATTGCAGTCGAAAGGCTGGTATACGTCATCAAAAATGAGTAATGAATATGTTAGCTATGGCCAACATTTGACCGAATAAATCGTTAATGATTTCCTCTTTAGTGAACTGATTGTTTTTAGTGCACCCTTTTACATCTGGTTGTAGCAACTCAGGTAATTCAGTTCCTAAGATGTTTCCCATATCCTCTACATTAAACAGAAACAATTCACAATTATGAAATATTTTAGTAGAGCAAAAAGTTGCACTTGACATTGAACTATCATTCCCTAGCTTCAATTTCGTTAAATAAAAATTACTTAATTGTTAATTTTAAATATGTTTTATTTTATTTTTAGACAATATTTAGCATTTAGTTCCTTAAGCACAATTCATCTCTAAATGTATTTAAATCTTTGAAATGCTCCTTCCTGATTTAACCAAGACCACACATTATGAAATATTTTAGTACAGCAAAAAGTTGCACTTGACATTGAACTATCATTCCCTAGCTTCAATTTCGTTAAATAAAAATTACTTAATTGTTAATTTTAAATATGTTTTATTTTATTTTTAGACAATATTTAGCATTCAGTTCCTTAAGCACAATTCATCTCTAAATGTATTTAAATCTTTGAAATGCTCCTTCCTGATTTAACCAAGACCACCACCCGATAAAGTAGCCAACATTGTTGGATTAACAGGGGATCTTTTCCCTCGGATGGCAGGGGGTCTTGTGGGGATTTTGGCAGATGCTCCAGTGGCCATAAGAGCAAGAGCAGCAATAACAGCAACAACGAAGAAACGCATTTTGTTTAATGTTTTGGATTGAGTTAAAAACGATTTCTGATTCGATGTCAAGACCGGCTGGTGTATTTATACTAAAGTGAAACGATACTATTTCCTAGATACGTGGTATATGTTTCTGAAATTAGATTGGTTTATGTTTCTATAGAGTTCTAGAATTTGTGGTTCTATTGTTAAAATCAGTCAAATTATAAATTTTCATGTTATCAACATAGCGCTGGCATTGAAGCCATACGTTTTCAAATGTATTTTGCGATACAAATATTGATTCAATTGAACAATAGTTGTTATTCTCAAATTTTCACTGAAACCTCGGCCTTGTTTTCGGAATAGACATCTAAATTAAATATATGTATGAATTCAACTATAAACCGAATATTTTCCACTAAGCACTTGCAACCGATTCGTATAATTTTGAAGATAAAATGTGTTATAAAATGTCTCGGGAAAATACAAGGTTGACATTACCTACAGACATTCGGGTATCTTGCTGACAAGACAAAACAAATAATGAAACTAAAACTGTGACATCCATAACACTTGCAATCGTGAATTAGGTGTCTGATATGTAAAGTTCGCAGGATTCCGCTATTCTGCGTTTAATTTTTAACCCAATGACAAATATCCATAATCAATAAAAGTCAAAAATATGGGTTCAGGGATTTGACCTATTCAATGCCTGCATGGTTAACACTAGAGCTCGTCCAAGGACGAAGGTTTCTTTGGACCGAATGTTTTTAAATTTTTAACAACCAATTACAAAATTCAATTGATTTGAAATTAGTACCAAAGAAGATCATTGATCATTATTGAATTAAATGCCTACAGTCGTGGTCAGCAAAATATAACTAAGCACAGCAAAAGTGAAAATGTTGTAAAAATATATTTATTGCTTAAATTAATGGTGGCCGTCGGTGAGAGAACGTGGTATCGATCCCCGCTCGGGCCATCTACTATTTTATTCTACAATGGTCATCTCGCTTGGTGACGGCGAGACTATCGAGTAATAAGCTATAAAAATCTTCTCAAACCAACGTTTGGAATTTATGCAAGACTGTAGGTCTCAATCAGTGAGATTAAAACTTGAAACCACTCAGCTGTCTTACAACGAGAAGCTTTCTCCCCGTCCCTTCGTCTAATGTAGTTGGACACTATCTTGTTTTATTGTTTTAGGGGGAAGTCACATATATTTGCTACTTCAGCAGAGCAAAGTTTTCTGATTTGCACAATTGTTGTCCGGTATTTTATCAACACTCCAGCAGTTTGTTGTCACACGAATTCATTTGCTGTAATAGCGGACACATCGTCTGTTAATACGCAGCAAATAATATTTGCTGTCAAGATAAAACTTATCATTTGAGTGTATGCGTTTACAAACTGTTCCCCAGCGGCCGAAGTCATGACCTGGAAGTCCTGAAATCATGACCAAACAGGCCTTCTTTAAAATACGGAAGGCCTTCCTACACACTACCTTCTCCTTTTCCAATTAACATTGCGTGAGATTGGGAGGCAGGGTATTCCTAACGAAGGACTTAGAAGGCATACAAAAAGGAAGGCCGTAGAAGGCATGCAAAGGGAGGGCCTTACTTGACTTTAGTTTTGTTAAATAAAAATTACATAATTTTTTTTATCACAAAATCATTATCCACATATTTTTTATACGTATGTACGTATGTGGCTAACTTAGAAAGTTCTACCACGCCCAACTTCAAATTGAAAGTCGGTTTCTTCTTAAATTTTAAATAAAAAATATAATTAAAAAATTTTTGTGAAATGTACCAATTAAATTACGGTTAAACGACTCAGAAAATAAATTTCTCAAAATTTTAAAAATCTTCATCATGGTTATATCTGTAAAAAAAAAAGTTCATGCATTCCGTATGCCCTATTTTAGGAAGGCATTACAAAAGAAGCATACCACATGCCTTATTTGTGGATGGCCTTGCGAATTCCGCCGCTGGGTCTCTTCGTTCGCCTTTTCTATACCATCACATTGGAGCATTCATGTCAGATTAACAATCAATTCGATATGAGCATAGCAACACGTTCAATATCCTGTGGAAACTTCTTCTTAGTCTTGCAAACTCATACGATCTGCAGTTCCTCGGAATGCTCCTGTGGCATGGCACATACACAATATGGACTTTGTGTCGCTCAGGTAAATATATTAGAAAACACCTGGATTCAATGACAGCACATAAAATAATAATTTCCGCAATCTGGCTTTGACTTCTATATTTCTATAGAAAAATAAACAAACCTCATTTCAAATAAAAATAAATATATCAAACAGCTCTCTAACTAATATCTATGTTTTGGTATAAAAACACCAAAGGTGACGACCAGAGTTACCATAGGATAACAAAACAAATTGTGTTAAACGCTCAACAAATAACAAACAACAGAAGCAGCATGAAAAAAAGGGGATAAAAAAGGGGCATTGTTAATAATAAGGCAAGTACAGAAATCATTTTGGAAATTCGATTTGGTCTCATTGAATTTTAACGATTCAAATCCTTCTTATAACAGTCGTTGTATGTTTGTTTCCTTGAAAACTTTCAAATGTAGAAGGGTTTCTGTAAGGTATGTGGCCGCCGGTGGTGCAATAGCTAGTGTGCGCGGCTCTTGGACATGATAACATGGGTTCGATCCCTGCTCAGAACACCTTACATTTCTTTCTACGACGGTCACCTCGTTTAGTGATGGCGACACTATCGAGTACTTAGCCATGAAAAAGCTTCTCAAAATACCGTTCGGAATCGGTGTAAAACTGTAGGTCCCAATCAGTGAGTGTAATCTTAGAAAGCGCACATCTCACTGATTGTGAGATGCTCTCCCCAATCCCTTCATGGGATGTTAAGGGACGCCATTTTTTTTTTTCTGTAAGGTATTAACTTTGGGTTCTCCTCACTGCCCTGACCTACTATCGGATCACTACCTGTGTTCAGAAGCAGTTCGCCCAAGGTTAAGCAGGTCGAAAAGCATACGAAACCAGTTAAATAAATAGCTGAACGTCGGAAAGCTGCAATTACTAGAGATATCCCCAGTCTATGCAAAGAAGCTACCCCAGAGACTGACGCCGAACGCACCTCCTCCTCATGGTTCTGAAGCGCAGTGGAAGTACAATTCCCACTCTATGAAATCTGCTGCAGAGACCGTACTTGGTTATATAAGCCGCTTAACAACAAATCGTGATACCATGAAGAGATGTGCGTGAAGATAAATTCGAATTTAATTAGCAAAGACACAAACCACTTTGCTGAGCAGAGCACTGTTATTACCTTAACAGATATCTGTTAAAGTAGTAGATAAGAAAGTATGTTGAAATAAACAAGGTTTTTGCCGAATTAAATTAATACAAAAATACAAAACATACAAATCGTATAAAAAACATTACGAGCTTTCAGTATCAGAGGCACAAATTTTGAACAGCTTACCAGCGAACAATATATTTTAGTTCAATATATATATTTTTAGAAAGAACATTGAATCCAAATCAAGGATTCTTCGCCAACTAAATGAATATCTAGACATAAGTCGGAGCATGTTCTTTTAGGTAATAGTACTCCGACGATTCAGACGAATTTCAGAATACTATAATTTTAGGCATTTTCCTTTAAGCACTTTGCTCTACATTTGCACCATGCACTGTGTCCATAACAAGGACACTTGGCAGACAAGACTTATACCAGATTAAAGCTCAATGTTAGTGCTTTTCTAATTTACCACCCTCATATTTCATAAGAATTTCTGAACTGTGATATATGGAATTTACTATAGCTCCATGTCTTAACATTTTGACCCACTGTGCCCAAATTAAAGTCGATTTAAATTTATTCCCGGCGTTAGTACACCACTAGTGCTTTCTGAATTGATATTATTTATGATGGAATCTTATAGAAGGAAGAACGAGCCCCGTCAATTCTACCGAAAAGCATAAAGCCACACCAACGGAAATGAATCAGGGCCCACCTTTTGTAGAGATAAGGAGGGGACTTTAGTCGCAGATGTTCACAGTATGTAGGGAATATGGAAAGTCACCTCTTTGTTTTACTAGTCCCAGGAAACTTCAGTACAGATGAGGATCTTGATCAAATACAGGATGATGGCGTCGACTGCCCCCTTTATAGACAAAGCGAAGGTAGAACTGGAATTTGCCGGCGTAAGAACAATAAAGCCGCTGGTGCTGATGGACCTCCAACTGAGCTGTTGAAGGCAGTTGGATATGAGTTGGAAAAATGCATGCATCAGAGATGATCAGCTGGCGTCAAGATCCTGCAATTGGGTTGCCTTTAAAGAAGAAGGGCAAATTGTGAAAATTTAGTAAACTTACAAGAAGTTACTACCAAAATATGTTGGATATGGGAGATTTTGTATTCGAGTATTTTTTAAATCTTTCATCAAGACATAGACCTCATAATATTGATGATTTTCATCTTAGAGTTGTCGATAACTGATTCGTCACTGGGTAAATTTTCTGCGCCTATTACGAGCGATACATCAGTATTTCTACTGGCGTCATATATTCCTCCTGATGCACAGCTTGAAGTATTCTACGCATCTAATGTCAACTCATCGCATGATACAAATGTAGTTGATAGTTTTCAAAGTTTCTATTTAAGTCCAAGGAATTCCTTTAGAAATTCCATTAAACTCATTCGAGATTAAGTTTATATCAGCAGAGACTTACAATTCACTATCGATGCACGTGACAGTCCATTAATAAAACAGGAATTCCAAAACAATTTTCTACAATAATAGTTCTCTTCTCCTATTTATAATATTATACCAACTTAGTCGCCTTTATAAGTTTTACTTACCCTTTTGGAACGAAGTTCCATATCGCACGTTGTGGGATGGGGGCTAAATGAAAAAATGTTAAACAACTTTTCTTTAACTACTTTATTACAAACCATTATTATCAACTATATTGGGTACTTTTGGTTTGGTTTGCTTTAAAGGGAAGTTTTCTAGGTGAAGCCTGTGTATTACATATTGTAGTTTTGAACCCAATAAAAAGTAAATTTAGAAAAGCCAAAGTGCAGCACTGGCAAATCCATGACATACAACCCTGAGCATGGAATTACACTTAGAAGAACACTTATTCTTACACTCGTAATTTTGTTCTGGTTTGTCTCTAGACTAACATATAGGTCGACATTTCTTGTTTATAGAGAAATTGTCTAGGTGGAGCTTGTTTATTACATATTGTAGTTTTGAACCGAATAAAAAGTAAAAGTGAAAGAAGTTTCAAAAAATTAAATTTTCTTAAGTAAATGAGATTTCTTAAAAAAGTAAATATTCTCAAGAAAATACCTATTGATATTGTTAAACAATGTAAATTTTCTTAAGAAAAATACCTTATCTTAAAGAAGTACCTTTGCTTAAAAGAGTAAATTTTATTACAAAAAGTATCTTTTCTTAAAAAAAGTATTTATTTTAAATAAGTACATTTTCTTAAAAAAGTACATTGTCTTACAACAAATTGTCTTTTCTTAAAATACTACTTCTTCTTTAAAGAGTACCTTTTTTGTAAAACAACAAAAAACTTTACTTGAGATAAGAACCTACTCTTAAAATTGTACATGTTCTTTCGTAAAAAAAAAGCATTTCTTCAAAAAAAAAATAGCTTCTCTTAAAAAAAATACCTTCTCTTAAAAAAAATACCTTTTATTAGAAAAATTCCTTTTCTTAAAAGTACATTTTCTTAAAAATAAAATAATACCTTTTCTTGTCTTGAGATAGGTAGCCTTTCTGAAAATAAGTAAATTTTCTTAAAAAAATAACCTTTTCCTAAAAAGAGAACCACTTCTTTAAAAAGTACATGTTCTTAAAAAAAGTATTTCCTTGTAAAAAAAATCACATGAGGTGTCAGGAGACACTCGGTTGGAACGAAGTTCCTTTCTCTCTACTTACATATTATGTACTAGTTAGTGCCAACACGCCTAAGGCGCCCGTTGAAAAATACGATAATTTAAAAAAAGATACTTTTTGTAAAATGATAAACTTTTTTTAAGAAATTTTTTATTTATTGAGTGTTTTTTTTTAAAAAAAAGTATAGTTTTAGGCCCCTTTAGTAAGAATATGTATTATATTTTTCCGAAAAGGTACTTTCTTTGATAAGAGGTTCTTCTTTTATTAAAATAAAAAAAATGGTTTCCCGTTACATCCCGTGAAAGGATTAGGGAGACCTTCTCACAAACCAGTAAGCTGTGCGCTTTCTAGTTTCACACTCCCTGATGGGGTCGTACAGTTTTACACCGGTTCCGAACGGTATTTTGAGAAGCTTTTCATGGCTGAATACTCGATAGCGTCGCCGTCACTAAGCTAAGAAAGGCCTAAGAGTATGAATTTTTTTTACAAAAAATACTTTTTAAGAACAGGTGCTTTTTAAAGAAGTGGTACTCTTTTTAGGATAAGGTTATTTCCGAAGAAAATTTACTTATTTCAGGAAGACTACTTATCTCAAGAAAACCAAAGAAAATGTGGTACTTTATTTTTAACAAATGGTACTTTTAAGAGAAGGAATTTTTGTAAGAAAAGGTATTTTTTGTAAGAGAAGGTATTTTTTTGTGAAGAAAAGCTTTTTTTACGAAAAAACAAATACAATTTTAAGAGTAGGTACTTATCTCAGGAAAAGTTATTTTGTTTTACAAAAAATGTATTCTTTAAAGAAAATGTAGTTTTTTAGGAAACGGCAATTTGTTGTAAGATAATGCACTTTTTAAAGAGAAGGTACTTATGTAAAAAATTAATTTTTTTAAGAGAAGGTACTTTTTGTAAGATAATTTACTTTTTTAAGCAAAGGTACTTCTTTGAGATGTTGTTTTTTTTAAACTTCTTTCACTTTGGCTTTTCTAAATTTACTTTTTATTCGGTTCAAACTACAATATGTAATAAACAGGCTCCACCTAGAAAATTTCCCATTAAGCAAGAAATATGTTAGTCGGGACACAAACCAAAAGCACAAGTGTTAAAGTGCTGCCACATATAATTCCATGCTGAGGGTTGTGTTTCATGGATTTGCCAGTGTTGCACTTTGGCTTTTCTAAGTTTACTTTTTATTGGGTTCAAAACTACAATATGTAATACACAGGCTCCACCTAGAAAACTTCCCTTTAAATCAAACCAAACCAAAAGTACCCAATACAGTTGATAATAATGGGTTTTAATAAAGTAGTTAAAAAAAGTTGTTTAAAAATTTTTCATTTAGCCTCCATCCCGCAACGTGCGATAAGGAACTTCGTTCCAAAAATTCATAGTCTTAGGCTTTTTCTTACAGAAAGAACTTCTTATTAAAAATGGTAGATTTTCTTAAAAAAAATATTAGCTTTTAATAAAAGCTAATATCTCACAATAAAGAAAGGACCTTTTCGGGAAAACATAATACATGTTCTTACAAAAGGGACCTAAAAATATACTTTTTTTTTTTAAAAATACATTCAATAAATAAAAAATCACAATAAAGAAAGGGCCTTTTCGGGAAAATATAATACATATTCTTACAAAAGGGACCCAAAAACATACTTTTTTTTTTTAATACATTCAATAAATAAAAAATTTCTTAAAAAATTTTTATAATTTTACAAAAGGTATATTTTCGTAAAGATCCATTTAAATTACAGTATTTTTAAACAGGCGCCTTATGCGTGTTGGAACTAACTAGTACCTAATTCCAACCGTGGGTCCCCTGACACCTCATGTAATTTTTTCATGTTGCTTCTTTATTTTATCATTTAACACACTTTTTTATTATCGTATGGCAACTCTGGTCGTCACCTTTTGGTGGGTTTATACCAAAATAAAAAGATATTGTTTCGATAGCTATTTGATATATTTATTGTTCTTTGAAACGAGGTATATTTATTTTTCTGTAGAAATATAGAAGTTGTCACTTCTATTGTTAAAGCCAGTATGCGGAAATACAACCTGTATATGCGCGTGTCGTACTGTGCAAGGCTGGCATTGAATCCAGGTGTTTTCATATATTTTTACCTCTGTGGTACAAAGTCCACATTGTGTATGAGTGTGCCATGACACAGGGGTATTCCGAGGGACTGTAGATCGTATAACTTTGCAAGAGTAAGAATTTCTACAGGATATTGAACATGTTACCATGTTCATAACGAATTGTAAGTTTATCTGGTATGAACGCTCCTATGTGATGGTATAGGAAAGGCGAATGAAGGGTAGAGATTGTAAATGCATCCACTCAAATAATAAAGTTTCCTATTATCAGCAAATAATATTTGCTACGTACCAACACACGATGTCTCCGCTATTACAGCAAATGAATTCGTATAACAACAAACTGCTGCAGTGTTGATAAAATACCGGACAACATTTGTGTAAATCAGAAAACTTTGGTCTGCTGAAGTAGCAAATATATGTGACTTCCCTTTAAAACAATAAAACAAGATAGTGACCACCTACATTAGACGAAGGGACGGGGGAAAAGCTTCTTTCAGTTAGTTAGCTGAGAGGTTTCAAGTTTTAGACTCACTGATTGAGACCTACAGTTTTGCTCAATTCCAAACGTTTTTTTGAGAAGCTTTTTCATAACTACCCTAAAGGCAATATGGTGTCAATGGTCTAAAAGTACATGTCCTGACATAGGTGAAAAGGGGATATGTCTCCAAACTAGTTCTAAAGTGTTAAACAAAAGTCAATTGTGTTGAACTGCCGTTCCGTTGGTAGGGCGAGACTAAAGAAAGGAAATTGGAGGTTGACTAAATGGATTGGACCCAAGGGACCTACTGGAATGAAAATAGAAGGGTCCTCCTAGAAAATAATTAAAGTCATTATCTTTAGGAATTATATTGGGATTTTCTATAATATTTTCATATTTAATCTTGCTAGAACAAAGCGAGTTATCGATTTATTTTAAATACATAATTAATTAATACTAGCGTTTAGACAATTTGGAAATTCAATCGTTCTCAAGGTGCATTGCAATTTTGAAAGTTTGTTTAAGGGGTTAATTGGGGCTTTTGTCTGGGACTTTCTCAATTTGGACCTATTCTGTGACGGATTCAATTGGGACTAATTATGTGACGGGTTCAATTGGGACGGATTATTTTAGATCAGTACGTTGATATATCATAGAGTATCTAACGAGTGTCAATGACAAAGCTATGTTAAAATTGACGGTTCTTTTCATACAAAAGGGACGATACAGGGACCGGTCAATATCACTAATGGACCTATCACGCGACTGGTTCTGTACCAGTCTCATTACAGGTAGGGTAATTACTCGATAGCCTCGCTGTCACTGAGCGAGGTAAGCGAAGTCAAAAGAAATGTCAGGTGGTCATGGCAGAGTTCGAACCCATGGTCTCTCACCGACGGCCAACAATATCTAATTCAAGCAATAAATGTAGTTTTTACAATATTATCACTTTTGATGTGCTCAATTTTATTTTGCTGACCGCGGCTGTAAATATTTAATTTGATAATGATCAATGACTTTCTTGGATTCTAATTTCAAATGTGTCCGATTTTGTAATTGGTCCTTGGTCGAATTTTGGTGTTAACCATGGAGTCGATGAATAGGTCAAATCCCTGAACCCATATATTTAAATTCTATTGATTATAGATATTTGTCACTGAGTTAAAAATTAAACGTCAAATAGTGTAATCCTTCGAACTAGACGTATCAGACACCAAATTCACGATTGTACGATTTAATGGATGTCACAGTTTTAGTTTCATTAATAGTTTTGTTATCGAAGTGGTTGGCGAAATATGTTATCTTCGTTTTGTAAAGTCCCAGACCCCTCGGGGTTGTTCGAGACCGGATAAGTAAGTAATAGTTTTGTCTTGTCAGCAAGATACCCGAATGCTTGTAGGTAATGTCAGCCTTGTATTTTTCCGAGACATTCCATACCACATTTTATCTTCAAAATTATACGAATCAGTTGCAAGTGCGTAGTGGAAAATTTTCGATTTATGGCTGTATTCGTACACATATAAGTGTGTGTTAAATTTGGATGTTATTCTGAAAACAAGGCTGAGGCAAAGTTTCAGTGAAAATTTGAGAATAACACCTATTGTTGAATTGAACCAATATTTGTTTCGCAAAATAAATATGAAAACATCAGGCTTCAAAATGTATTATTTTGACTGATATTGACAATAGAACCACAAAGTCTATAGGAAAATAAACTAACCTAATTTCAGAAACCTATACCACGTATCGAGGAAATAATATCGTTTCACTTTAGTATAAATACACCAGCCGGTGTTGACATCGAATCAGAAATCGTCTTTAGCTCAATCCAAACCATTAAACAGAATGCGTTTCTTCATGGTTGCTGTTATTGCTGCTCTTGCTCTTATGGCCACTGGAGCATCTGCCAAAATCCCCACAAGACCCCCTGCCATCCGAGGAAAAAGATCCCCTGTTAATCCAACAATGTTGGCTACTTTATCGGGTGGTGGTCTTGGTTAAATCAGGAAGGAGCATTTCAAAGATTTAAATACATTTAGAGATGAATTGTGCTTAAGGAACTAAATGCTAAATATTGTCTAAAAATAAAATAAAACATATTTAAAACTAACTATTAACTAATTTTTACTTAACGAAATTGCAGCTAGGGACTGTCAGTTCAATGTCAAGTGGAACTTTTTACTGAGCAAAAATATTTCATAATTTTGAAATGTTTTATTTTTAATGGAGGCGATATTGGAAGTGTCTTAGGAACTGAAATGGCTGAATTGCTACAATTGTGCGTTACAATTGTAGTCAGATACATGAAATGTTACGTCATTATGGGGCAGCTGTTGGTGGAGCCTTCAACATTAAAAGGCAAAATAAATTGTACATCAAAAGGGAATTTCCGCTAAATGTAAAAGGGCGCTTTAAAAACAGGCAGTGCACTAAATAGGAAAGCATTAAAGATTTACTCGGTCAAATGCTGGCCACAAGTGCGGCTTACATAGTCCGTTCTTATTTTCGATGACGTATACCAGCCTTTCGACTGCAATTTGACAAACGACACGAGTAATGTTGGTTTCCAATTCCTGAACCGTAGCAGGCTTATCAATGTGCGCTTTGGTCTTTCTGCATTCCAAACGAAAAAGTCTAGAAGGGTTTATCACATGATCTAGAAGGCCAATTATTAATGAAGATGTTGATACTTAGGGATCTTCGACATGTGAATTGCAGAATTGAGTTTGTATATATACAATTGATGTTCAACCGATGGTATCAATTCAGGCACAGTAGTTAGGCATCTGATGATGAACTTGTCACGGAGTTCGAAACTATGGCATTCCAATGAGTGTGTGTTTAACTGAATTGTCTATTATTTCCAACAAAAAACCAACCATTTTTCAATTAGAAAAATTTTCATGACTTGTAAGCTTGTAAGGGGTCCGCCAAATAACTTTTTTTTTTGAAAATGCTATAAAAAAAAAACTACTGAATATTTTCTCAAATTTCTTTTTTTATTTGAAAGTACAATCCTTCCGGTTAATAATGGAAAATAATTTCATTCAAATGGATGCCTCGGTTGGTCATGCAGCTGTATTTCGCCAATGGCTTCACGAATATTGTCCTTTAAAGCGTCAATTGTCTCTGGCTTGTCGGCGTAACACTTATCTTTGAGGGCGCCCCATAAATAATAATCCAACGGTGTCAAATCGCAGCTCCGAGGTAGCCAAACGACATCAGCTCTGCGGCTGACAATGCGATCTTCAAAAACAGGGCGCAAAACATCGAGTGTAGCTTCGGCTGTGTGGCACGTAGCGCCGTCGTGTTGAAACCAAATGTTGCCAATATCCTCCTGTAATTGACTCCATTGACTCTAACGGCCACTCCTTGCTCATTTTCAAAGAAAAATGGCCCTATTATGCCTCTGGACCAAAATCCGCACCAAACAGTGACTCGTTTTGGGTGCATGGGCTTTTCAATGTATGCGTGCGGGTTTTCTGTGCCTCAAATGAGCTTCATCTGAAAAGGTGATTTTTTTGGCAAAATCGCCATCTTCTGTAAGTCGATCGCAGGCCCATTTTTCCCATATTTCCCAGCGTTGTTCAAGCGTATACACAACCATATTCGTTCAGCGGAATGATAAAACTAATTATCTGTCAAATCAGACATGAGCTAGGTGTTACCATTCACCAAATAAGCAATAGTTGAAAAAAAAAAACGTTAGATGGCGGACCCGTTAGAATGAATTTCTCATACATTAACCAAAAACTAACAAATTTCGGTCAATAAAATTCAAATTCGGATAAAAATTAAGCCAAATATTAATTGGCGATCTTTTTGGTTGGATGCCAGGGGCACATACGACATCGCGTAATAACTGCGATAGCAATGGGGATAGACGGACTTGCGATACTAGCGGCTGTGTTCCACTCCATTTCGTTGAAAATGTATACTGTCATCTAAAATTCAAAGTGACGTAACCAACAAAAATTCAAACTCCGAGGTTTTATTAATAATCACAAAGCCACGTCCTACAATATGGTTAAACTTCCATCATAAAGTAAAAGTAAGTTGTTGTGTCATAAGTAATAATTGCCAGTACTACAACGTCCTTTACAATTTTATAAAGATTTTTGCTTCATCAGTAAAAAAAAATAAAAAACTTAGTTACGTTATTCTGCATGTTAGCTGGCAATATTTGAAAATATTTTTCCATATAAAATTCAAAAATTACTTGACGTGTCAGGAGACGACACCAGGTTGGTTCGAAGTTCCTTTAGCTATATGTATATTATATTCTAGTAAGTTCCAATACGCCTAATGCTACCGTTGAAAAATACGAAAATTTAAATGGATCTTTAAGGAAAGATACTTTGTAACGAACCTCCTTGTCTGCATTAGGTTTCGGCGTTGTTCAGGGCATATGGGAGGGTTGAGTTACGACAGACAGGTACACAATATAAACTAAAGAACGAAGGAAATAGTACGAAATTATAAAATTGGTTTTTATCCGCATAAATCTTCATTTTCGTAACGGAAACCCTTTTCTACGTATTTTCCTCTTGTGGGACTATATGGACCAGTATAACAACTTTAGGCCTCGGTTGGACTAGGATTAGCTTCTTGAATTAGCAAATCTTTCCCAGTTTAACCCTTCCTCCAATATCGATATAGAACACTTTTCGAAACTTCAAATAATTATTTTGCGATATATATATTTTCTCGGAATTATAAACTGAAACGTCTGGTGAAATGAGTCAATGATCATTGAAAATTTTTGATAGCATAAAAACCTAAATTTCAAATGTTTATTTTCTTCCAAATTTCCTTTTCGAATTCATGCAAAGTAAAATACTTTACAACCTTTTGTAAAATGATAAACTTTTTTAAAAATTTTTTTTTTTCTTTATAGAATGAATTTTTTGAAAAACAGGAGTATGTTTTAAGGTCCTTTTTGTAAGAATATATATTATAAATAAAATAAATGGTTTCCCATTACATCCCACGAAGGGACAGGTCAGAGCTTCTCCCAATCACTGAGCTGTACGTATTCCAGTTTTCAATCACTGATTGGGACCTACAGTTTTACACCGATTCCGAACGGTATTTTGAGAATCGTTTTCATGGCTATATACTCGATAGTGTCGCCGTCACTATGCGAGGTGACCGACGCCGAAAGAAATTTATGGGTGGTCAGAGCAGGGTTCGAACCCAGGATCTCATGTACAAGAAGCGTGCACACTAACCATTGCACCACCGACGGCCACGAATATATATTATATTTTCCCGAAAATGCCCTTTTTTAAAGAAAGGTATTTCTTTTAGTAAAAGCTAATGTTTTTAAGAAAAAGTAATATTTTTAAGAAGTACTTTCTGTAAGAAAAATCCATAAGAGTATGAATTTTTGTTACAAAGAAGTACTTTTTTAACAACAGGTACTTTTTAAAGAAGTGGTACTCTTTTTAGGACAATTTTATTTTTTGAAGTAAATGTACTTATTTTCAGAAAGGCTACGAATCTCAAGGAAAGAAAATGTATTAAAGTAAAGAAAGTCACTTTAAAGTAAAAACATTTTTGAAAGAAAATGTAGTTTTTTAAGAGAAGGTTGTTTTTGAAGAAAAGGTTTTTTATAAAACTGGGAAATTTTTTAGAATTGGTAATTTTTTTAAAGAATAGGTACATTTTTAAGAGTAGATACTTATCTCAAGAAAAGTTATTTTGTTTCACAAAAAGGTACTCATTAAAGAAAAGGTATGTTTTTTTGGATATCTATTCCTTTCGTTTTTAATCAATAATTGTGTTTATCTTCCTGACGATGCTACCCAAAGGGCAGCGAAATATCGAAGAATAAAACTAATTATAAATACGACCAAACGCTCGAACAATTTAATTTTTGAATAAAAGGTACTTATTTAAAAAAAATTTCTTTTTATAAGAAAATGTACCAGAAAATTTACATTTTTAAGCAAAGGTATTTTTTAAGATGAGGCCGTCGGTGGTGCAATGGCTAGTGTGCGCGGCTCTTGTACATGAGAACGTCGGTGCGATCCCTGCTCAGACAACCTTACATTTCTTTCTACGACGGTCACCTCGCTTAGTGATGGCGACACTTTCGAGTACTTAGCCATGAAAATGCTTCTCAAAGTACCGTTCGGAACCGGTGTAAAACTGTAGGTCCCAACCAGTGAGTATAAAACTTGAAAGCGCACATCTGACTGATTGTGAGAAGCTCTCCCCAATCCATTCAGGGGATGTTAAGGGACACCATTTTTTTTTTTTTTAAGAAAATGTTCTTTGTTTAAGAATATGAATATGTATTTTTATTTGAGAAATTTACTTTTTTAAGAAAAGGCACTTATTTAAAAAATTTTCTTCTCTTAATTTTCTTTCGATTTGACTTTTCTAAAATTACTTTTAATTGGGTTCAAAACTACAATATATACAAAATATTGGTTACAGGCTCCACCTAGATAACTTCCCATTAATCAAGAAATTCCCAACATATGATAGTCTAGACACATACCAAAGCAAAAGTACCCAATATAGTTGATATTACTGGGTTGTAGCATAATGGTGTTAAAAAAAAGTTGTTTTATTTTTTTTTCATTTAGACCCCCGCAGCGTGGGATAGGGACTTCGAGCAAAAATTTAAAAATTTTGCCTTACGTTTGTATACCAAGTATATATATGAATGTTTTCCTAAAATTAGTCGAATTATTAATACAATTTTGCAGATATGATTAATCAATATTCCAATTATTCCAAAACAACATATCAAAATTATGAAACATTTTAGTACAGTAGTCATCTTGACATGGAACTGACAGTCCCCACCTTCAATTTAAAATTTAATATTTTTTAAATTTACTTAAAAAAAAATTAGGTTATTGTTCGTTTTAAAACATTTTTATTTTATTTTTTGATAATATTTAGCATGCGTTTTCTTTATCAGCGTTGTTTCCTTAACTTTTCTAAACCTTTTAAACGATCCGTCATAATTTAGCCAAGACCACCACCCGATAAAGTAGCCAACATTGTAGGATTAACTGGGGATCTTCTTAGTCGGCGGCTAGCGGAAGCTGAGGGGTTTGCAGCTGATGCTCCGGTGGCCATAAGAGCAAGAGCAGCAATAACGGCAATAATGATGAAACGCATTTTGGTTAATGTATTTGATTGAGCTAGAGAAGTTTTCTGAATCGATGTCACCACCGGCTGGTGTATTTATACTAAAATTTACCATATTGTTTCCTCGATACGCGGACTTGTGAATTTATGATTCTATTGTTAATATCAGTCAAATTATAATTTTTCATGCGAAAAAGATAGCGCTGGCATTGAAGCTTTATGTTTTCAAATATTGTTTGCAAAACAAATATTGATTTAATTCAAGAGTAGTTGTTGTTCTTAAATGTTCACTGAAACCACAGCCTTGTTTTTGGAATAGCATTTAAATTAAATATTTCAATACAACTATAAATCGAAAATTTGCCACTACGCACTTGCAACTAATTCATATAGTTTTGAAAACAAAGTGTGTTATAAAATGTCCCTGAAACCAAAAAACCTTTACGTTATCAACTGGCATTCGGATATCGTGCTGAGAGGAAAAATCAGTTAATGAAACTGAAACTGTGACAGCTATAGACACTGACAATCGTGAGTAAGTTGGCTGATATGTAGAGGCCTACTGTTCTGGACATAACCCCCACAGCAATCGTCATATTCCCCATGGGGGATTATGTCAATTTTGAGAGCGGACATAACCCCCATTTACGAAATGGTGGTTTTGTCCTCCTTGTAATCGGCCATAATCCCCATTTCTGTAATGGGGATTATGTCCGTGGGGATTATGACCAGGCACTATCGAGTACATAGCCATGAAAAAAGTATCTCAAAATATCGTTCAGCACCAGTTTAAAATTGTAGGTTAAAAGGATACAACTTGAAAGCGCACAGGTCACTGTTTGTGAGAAGCTCTACCCTATCCCTCAATGGGATGTAATGGGAACTCATTTTTTATCGATTGCGGACACTTGAGCAGAATGACGTAATCCTTAGGCCACCACTTATGTGCCAGCTTACTCACGATTGTCAGTGTCTATAGTTGTCACAGTTCCAGTTTCATTCACCGAATTCCTGTCAGCCAGGTATCCGAATGCCAGTAGATAACGTCAAGGTTTTTTGGTTTCATGGACATTTTCTAACACACCTTGTTTTCAAAACTATATGAATTAGTTGTAAGTGCGTAGTGGCAAATTTTCGATTTATAGTTGTATTCAAATATTTGATTTAGATGCTATTCCGAAAACAAGGCTGTGGTTTCAGTGAACATTTGAGAACAACATTTACTACTGAACTAAATCAATATCTGTTTCGCAAACAATATTTGAAGACATATAACTTCAGTGCCAGCGCTATCTTTATCGCATGAAAAATTATAATTTGACTGATATTAACAGTAGAATCATAAACTCCACAGTTCTATAGAAAACTAAACTAACCTAATTTCAGAATTTCAACAAGACATACCACGTATCGAGGAAATAGTATGTTAAATTTTTGTATAAATACACCAGCCGATGGTGACATCGATTCAGAAAACTTCTCTAACTCAATCAGATACATTAACCAAAATGCGTTTCACCATTGTTGCTGTTATTGCTGCTCTTGCTCTTATGGCCTCCGGAGCAGCGGCCACGATCCCCTTAGCTACTGCTGGCCGCCGACTAAGAAGATCCCCAGTTAATCCTACGATGTTGGCTACTTTATCGGGTGGTGGTCTTGGTTAAATTATGACGGAGCATTTAAAAGATTTAGAAACATTAAAGAAACAACACTGATTAAGGAAATGAGTGCTAAATAATGTCAGAAAATAAAATAAAAATTTTTAAAACGAACAATTACCTAATTTTTCTTCAAGTGAATGGAAAAAAACTGAACTTTAGATTGAAGCTTGGCTCTGTCAGGTCATTTTCAAGCTGACTACTGTACTAAACTGTTGCATATTTCTTTTTTAATGGAGGCTGTACATAATGGGACGGTAGTGGAAACGTCTTAGGAACTGAAATAGCTGAAATACTAAAGGGTGTTTCTCAAGCGCGATAGAACTTCAAATTGTAAAACAATAACACAAAAAATTAAATTTTAATAAAGTTTTTTTTTTTATTCGAAAGATCAATACGTGGCATTAACATTTGAAAATGATTTCGGGCATATGGGCACCGCGGCTGTTCTTGACGAAGCGCATTCTGGACGTCCAATTTTTGGCCACTTTTTCGAGCACTGCTGGCCTTATGTCACAAAGAACACGAACAATGTTGGCCTCCAAGGCGTCAATTGTTGCTGGTTCATCAGCATAAACCAGTGCCTTCACGTAGCCCCACAGGAAATAATCGAGAGGTGTCAAATCGCACGACCTTGGAGGCCAATTGACAGGTCCATTTCTCGAAATCAACTTATCGCCAAATTTTGATTTCAATAAGTCGATGGTTGCGATCGCCGTATGGCACGTAACGCCATCCCGTTGAAACCACATCTCGTCTGGATCAATGTCATCAATATTTTCAAAAAATCATTGATCATCGTGCGGTAACGATCTCCATTGACCGTAACGCGAGCTCCGGCCTCATTTTTAAAGGAATATGGTCCGATGATGCCACAAGCGTGTAAGCCGCACCAAACGGTGCATTTTTCTGGATGTAATGGAGTCTGGAGGGTCTGTTGTGGATTGGTCTCACTCCATATACGGCAATTTTGCTTATTAACAAACCCGTTAAGCCAAAAATGAGCCTCATCGCTGAACACAATTTGGCGATAAAACAACGGGTCAGTTTCCAACTGAGTTTCAAAGTAAATTTGGATAATTTCGCAGCGTTGTTCAAGCGTGAGTCTATTCCTGATGATTTGCCAGAGTATACTGAAACAAATAATAGAAATTTTTTTATTAAAATTGAATTTTTTGTGTTATTTTTTACAATATGAAGTTCTATCGACCTCAAAAAAAACACCCTTTACAAACATGCTCTACAACTGTAGTCAGATACTTGAAATGCATGCAACATGAAAAGGAAACCGAGTATTACATTAAAAGGGGCAGATGCAAGAGGGCGCTCCAAAACAAGCAGTGCACTAGAGAGGAAAGCAATAAAGATTTATCTGGTCATAGTCCGTTCTCATTTTCGAAGATGTATACGAGCCATTCGATTGGAATTTGACAAAAGACACGAGTAATGCTGGCTTCCAATTCCACAACTCTAACCGGCGTATCAACGTAGGCTTTGGACTTTATGCATCCCAAAGCGAAAAAGCTTAAAGAGGTTTATCACATGACCTACAAGGCCAATTTACCAGTCTGAAGCGTCAAATTATCTGTTCACCGAATTGGATTGTTGAAGCCAAATATAAATTAGCGATATTTTTGGTTGGATGCTAGGGGAATGAACGACATCGCGTAATAACTGTGATAGCTGTGTGATCGAAGGGACTTGCGATATTAGCGGCTGTGTTCCACTGCATTAAGGTGGATGTGTATACCGACAGATAAAACGCAAAACGACGTAATTAACAAAAAATTGCAAATCGGTGTTCTTATTCATTCAAAACGTTACGTCCCTCAACATTTGAAGACTTCCACGATATAAAATTAAGTTTATTGTGGGATAAATAATATTTGACACAGCTACAGCGTTCTTTACAATTTTGTAATTTATTTTGCTTCGTCCGAAAATAAACACAAATTACAGTTACGTTGATTCACATGTCAGATAGAGATACTATAAAATATTTTTGCATTTAAAAAAAAACTACTTCTAGCCTAATGATACCTTTCTATCCAAAATGAATACCATTCCGCAAACGCAATTAATTCATCAAACAAAAGTTAGTATCCTACCATTTCGTTTGTGGGGAACGAAAGTTTCCTTTGCTTCTAACAATAATGCCTGTGTTCAATTCCATTTCAGGGAAAGTGTATATACTAAAATATATGTTCTACTTCCATTCTAAGGATACACATTAGGGTGTATTGAAAACTTTTTTGAGGGGGGGGGGGGGGGTGCGTAAAGAAGAGGTGGCTACGGAAACGTCAACCTTTTTTTATACGCGGGTACTTTATACGAGGGTAATTTTATATTTTTTTTGGACAATATGGGGCTCAAGCGACGTGTCGTCACGTGTCAAAATTTTGACACAGCATTTTTTTTCACCACGTCATTTTGAATCTTTATCATGCATATTTTGTCTTCCCAAATATGCTGTTGTTTTCATAAATATTCCATCAAATAGCTAATTTTTCAAAAAAAAGTGCATTTTCTGTTTCGCCAAATCACCTACAAATATACGTATTTTATATAGTTGATGGAATATTTATGTAAAATACAGCAAAGCGAGGAAGACAATTTTGCATGATTAAGATTTCAAAATGACGTAGTGAAAAAAATGCTCTGTCGAAATTTTGAAAATATTTTTCCTATATATGGTCATAATAACACGTCGTTTTAGCGACATACTGTCCAAAAAAAATAATTTCTTTTTTTTCGAAAATGTACCGGGAATCGGAACTTCAACGGCCGGTAGAGGGCTATAAGTACCCTCGTATAAAAAAAGTTGTACGCACCCGTCATAACCTCTTTTATACGTGTCGTTTGAGACCCTCTAACATTTTAAATTCCAAATAAAACGCTTTCCAGTACACCCTAATACACATGCATCCAATATTAATACCATTCATGATAATAATTTTAATAATTTTCATAATAAATATAACACTTTTTTTTGCACTTCATGGGTGCAATACCACCCACATCATTAAAAGGACAATACAAAAATGTTTGAATCTTTTGCGTATTTGGATATGGAACACGCGGCAGCTGTCGTGGTGCTACGACCATAACTTGTTTTTCGTTTCCTATAAATGTAAACGTGCATTTTCCGCAAATAAATACTAAAAACGAAGATTTATTCTCTAACAGTTCGTTTGTGGACATTTGTTATTGTGACAGAATTTAGTTCGCTTAGACCAGTTAAAGGGTAAGGGAAGTATATGCCCCGTCTTCGCGTTTCACCATTCCAGCTTCTTATTGATTACCTGATTTCCGTTGCAACGTAGACTATGTTCCTCCTAATTGTTAACAGTGCATATATCCGCTGAGTATTAAATTTAATAGTTTCCAGACTATATATAAACATTTCAGTAGCCCTGTCGGTTAGTTCCGACTACTTAAATAATAACAATAGAATTGATGTTTTTAATTATGTTTCTATTTATTTTACATTTTAGATTTATTTCACCAAACAGCCTTCCATTCCAAAAAGTGTTTAAATGGTTGGTTGCTCCTTCATAATTTAACCAAGACCACCACCCGATAAAGTAGCCAACATGGTAGGATTTACGGGGGATCTTTTCGGCCGGATTCCGGGGGATCTTACGGCGATTTTGGCCGATGTTCCAGTGGCCATAAGAGCAAGAGCAGCAATAACGGCAAAGATGATGAAACGCATTTTGTTGAATGTGTTGGATTGAGTTAACAACGTTTTCTGAATCGATGTCATCATCATCTGATGTATTTAACGGAACGGTAAGACCTCCGGGCTTCGTTTAGGTAATTTTCTCGGCATTATTTCAACAGAAAAAACATAAGTTACCTGCGATCTAGCTGAGCAAATTGAGGTTAGGTGAATTTTGTTTTTCCATTTTTTTCCCGAAAGCTCTGTATCTCGGCGATTTTACTTTTTTCTACTTTCTTCTACTTTCTGATTCTGAAAGGCAAATAAGATCAAAAACAAAAAAGTCCGACCACTGGCTCAGAAGTTAGCAACTTTACCCTACTACCCTCCGACCACCAATCCGAAAATGTTGAACCCGCTGCCATTTCGCACCATTGCATTTTAGGACATGGTCCTAGTGGACTTTTCTTCATCAAATGAGCCAAGGAATACGCTGGAGAAATTTGTCCGGAACTTCTTGAATCACCCTGTATATTGGGTTCTTGGATTCTATAATAATTTCGACTTTCAATTTAGTGGAAGCTTTTCAAGCCTTTAATTATTAAATCGACACAGATCCGGAAGTTTTTATTTTACATTGGTTAAGATTTGGCTGTAAAGTCGCCTAGAACTCTCGTTATGTGTGTGACCTCCGGTGAAATAAAATGAACAAATAAGCGATTTTGGGCAAATTCTGAATTGCGGTCGGAACACTACAGCTAAGAGGTTGTAGTCATTAAACAAATAACGATTCGCCTTCAAATTCACGATTATTTCTCAGACAGCTATACTTTCCGGAAATTTTCCATTAATATGGTTATGCTGTGTTTGCATTAATATTTCATTATAAAACGCTACCTAATGTCCCATGTTGTTTATGCGGAACACTATTATTCAATTCTAGGTATAAGAACAATTGAATTCAAAACATGCGCAGGTAAAATAAACATGGTCTAAATGTTGCCTATAACAAATGAAAGAAACAAACTTCACTTCTAAGATATGAATTTAACTAAATTGAAACTGATAATTTAATACAAAAATATGCAGCTTTAAGACCGGGAAGTTTCTTAATAAACAAAAACGTATCATGTTTGTTTGCAACCCAAGGTTTATGGGCATAAAACAAGTAAATTGTCCAAAAACGTTTTCACGGGATAATGCTTGGTTCTCTTCGCAAGGAATTTTCAGTAATATGATGCATGTTTCGACACTACTTAGAGTTGGGTAGCTCATGAACTATATAGTCCATCTAGACTGACTGGATATGATGCTAATTGGTTGCGATGATTATGTTCGCAACTGATATGTCCGAGCATCTTAAATGAACAAGTTTGGTACAAGACTATTGTTGTTTGCAAATATATCGTGTTTGTACCTCGTCGCAAATACAGTATACTTGTGTCCAAACACATTGTGTTTGCAATTCAATATCACATGTTGGAGACACAATGATTAATAGGTTATAACCGGTATTTCAACAGGGCTCATTTCTGGCTGAATGGCTTCGTCAATAAGCAAAATATGCGTTATTGGTCTGACAGCAATCCACCCGTAATCCATGAGTCATCATTGCATCCCGAAAAAATTACAGTTTGATGCGGTTTATGGGCCGGCGGCGTCATTGGGCCGTACTTCTTTCGTGATGATCAAGACCGGCACATTACTGTGAATGCGAATCGCTACCGTTCAATGATAACCGAATATTTTTGGCCCCAATTGGATAATATGGACTTGGAGGACATGTGGTTCCAACAGGACGGCGCCACAAGCCACACAGCGAATGCCACAATCAATTTATTGGAAACCAAGTTTGTTGAACGTGTTATCTCACGAAATGGCCCAGTCGATTGGCCGCCTCGGTCGCGCGATTTGACGCCGTTAGAATATTTCCTGCGGGGCTGCGTCAAGTCTATGGTCTATGCCAACAAGCCAGCGACGATTGATGAACTTCGTACGAATATCGAACGTGAAATCGCAGCAGTATCGGCCGATTTATGCTTGAAAACCGTCGAAGATTGGGTTCAGCGTCTGAACTTTTGCAAACGTGCCCGTGGTGCCCATTCAAAAGAAATCGAGTTCCATACATAATGGCATCGTACGTAGTTTCACGGGAATAAAGAATTTCATTGGTATCTAAAACCGGTTTTGTTTTTTTTAAAAAAACTTTTGTAGCGCTCTTATTGAAAAACCTAGTAAAGGGTGTCTCAGTGAGACTGCACTTATTAAATTTAGAGAAGATATTTCGTGGCTTATTACTCGATAATGTCGCCGTCACTAAGCGAGGTGGCCGTCGTCGCAAGAAAGTAAGGTGATCAGAGCAGAGATCGGACCAACGTTCTCTCCGCACACACAACCGTTGCACCAACGACGGTCTATTATACACCTGCTGACTATTCTACACATTAAAAGCAACTACCGCCCGAAACAGATGCACGATCGAGTGCCATGATTTGAATGAGCTTTTCATACTATGCAGTTGGACCTATTAACTGTATAAAGGAGAACATGGATCCGCACCTTATTGTAAAAATACTGCAGGAAGAGATGCTCCCTTATTTTAACGACGAACTATAATGATATGGGGAGGTTAAGCTTGGCAATTATTCCAAGCATACTAGAAAATTCTCGATAGAGTAGATTTTGAATAACAAACTGACTTGGAAAACCTGCATCGAAGTATAAATATGACGTGTAACGTAAAGAAGGTAGATCATTGCTATTGCTCATCAACCCACCAACAATTCACAAGTTTGCGAAGCGGTGGTGGATCCCTGAATGATAGTAATTGGTGGCAGATGCCAAAATCTGGAAAGGTCAATACAGCGACGGTGTACTGCTGTTATCGTTAGCAAATTTCACGCATCCACAATCTAGGATGGATGAGTTTTTAAATTGTCCAACTTTTTCTTTAACTTTTTCTGTACTCGGCAATATTTTTCTGACTGCGTCTGTAGATATTTAATTTGATAATAATATATGGCTCTCTTTGATGAAAATTTCAAACCAGTTCGATTTTGTAATTGATTACAACAAATTTAAAAACATTCGGCCTAAAGAAACCACCGTATTCGGTCGAGCTCTAGTGTTAACCATGGAGTCATTCAATAGGTCAAATCCAGGAACTCATATATTTTGACTCCTATCGATTAATGACACTTGTCATCATGTTAAAAATTTGATGCAGAATGATGTAATCCTTAGACCACTACATATCAGCAAACAAACACACGACTGCCAGCGTCTATAGATGTCACAGTTTTAGTTTCATTAACCGCTTTGTCCTGTCAGCAAGATACCCGAATGCCGGTACGTAACGTCAAGGTTTTTTTGTTTTCAGGGACATTTTATAATACATTTTATCTTCAAAACTGTATGAATTAGTTGCAAGTGCGGAAACCCGTTTCGATTTATGGTTGTATTCATATATTTGTTTTAGACGCTATTCCTAAAACAAGAACACATTTTAGAATAACAACTATTATTGAATTGAATCAATATTTAATTTAGATGCTATTCCGAAAACTAGGAAACATGTTCAAATAACAGCTATTGTTGAATTGAATCAATAGTATTTGTATCGCATAATATATTTGAAACCATCTGGCTTCAATGCCATCGCTATGTCAATCACACGAAACTTTATAATCTGACTGATATTAAAAATAGAACCCCAACTTCTAGCATTCTATACACAAATATACTAACTTAAATTCAGAAACCAATAAGACGTACCACGTATCGAGGAAATAATATCGTTTCATTTTAGTATAAATACACCAGAGGGTGGTGACATCAAATCAGAAAACCTTTCCAACTCAATCCAACACATTAACCAAAATGCGTTTCATCATCTTTGCTGTTATTGCTGCTCTTGCTCTTATGGCCACTGGAGCATCGGCCAAAATCCCCATAAGATCCCCTGGCCCTGGCATCCGAGGAAAAAGATCCCCTGTTAATCCTACAATGTTGGCTACTTTATCGGGTGGTGGCCTTGGTTAGATATAAAGGAGCATTTAAAGGATTTACAAACATTTAGAAGAGAATGCTGATGAAGGAAAAGTATGAAAAATAGTGTCTACAAATAAAATAAAAAACTATTTAAAACGAAAAATTATCTAATTTGTCTTTAACTAAATTGAAGCTAGGG
This sequence comes from Phaonia tiefii, assembly GCA_963931995.1. NCBI lineage: Eukaryota > Metazoa > Arthropoda > Insecta > Diptera > Muscidae > Phaonia > Phaonia tiefii. The sequence goes on along the minus strand of OZ008370.1, from coordinate 246,090,785 downwards.
ACTGTCACTTCAATGTCAAGTGAAACTTTTTACTGTACATATCAGTACCGTACACAGGATTTTATTTCGTGGTGGGCCCAGCTTGATATTTAGGATAGGTTCAAAAATAGCACTACATTCAAAAATCATCTATTAAAGAAATAATTTCAGGAGGCCCGAGCCTCCGGGCCCACCACCAGCGTACGTCCCTGGTACACACTAAAATATTTCATAATCTTGAACTATTTTTTTAACGGAGAGGATATGGGAAACGTCGTAGGAACTGAATTACTTGAGATTCTATAAACATGCTCTATTACAATAGTCAGATACTTGAAATGCTTGTCATGTTGGTCCAGCTCTTCCTGAAGCTTTCAACATGAAAAGGCAAATTAAATTTTGCATAAAAATCGGACTTGTGGTAGATGTAAGAGGATGCTCTAAAAACCAGTGCTGTGGAGTCTGGTCAAAATTGGACGACTTCGACTCCAACTCCAGTAATTTAAAAATCCATGACTCTGCTCCAACTCCAGCATTTTGAAAACTCTCGTCTCCACTATTAAATAAATCCATTTTCAAAAGTACCATTTTCATAAACAATGGAATCATTTTAAATGCATATAATGTGTAATTGTTGGCAGCACAACACACAAATATTTATTTTGATTCCAAAGATACATTTTTTTAAATTAAATTCAAAATATTATAACGCGAATTCATTCTCGAAAATAAAGTGACTATATTCTCGAAATCAAAAAAAAAAGGGTTTGAAGTTCGATTTCCATTCCTATTAATGTAAATGTCTAGTACATCCCAGATGGAAAATTGGTCTTGAATTTCCTGGTCAGTAGAATTTCCATATTACTGGAAGTAGATGTCGATGCTTTATGCAAGACACCTTCTTGGCATGTCACTTTTACATAAGGGACATACATTATGAAGCATTATGTCGTGTCTGACTATATTACTAAAGTAAATGGTGATTGTCGATAGGAGAAGTCCATCACTTGTCAACTGCGAGTGATATGTGTAGATTTTGACGTAGAATACGTCTTACCTTACGGTATGAGGAGTCATGTCAGGTTTTTATTGTTGTAATCTTTATTTCATTGAATTTGAGGAAACGGCTAGATGAATTTTTTTAAACTTTTTTTGTAGGTAAATGAAGATGTTATCTTTCGTTTGGTATACATTTCATATTGGTTGATATATTTCTAGTATTTTCATTTCTCAAATGAAAATTGTTTAAACACATACACTCAAACATATGTGTGATGTTTGGTTGAGTGTTTTTGGTTGCTCAACATTGCTTAGGAACATGTATCTTGTAAAAAGTGAAACGAACAGCAAGTTAATGTTGCTTGGCAACATGTATCTAGTAAAAAGTGAAACAAACAGTAAGCTAACGTAATAAAGCTTTTTTGCGAAAGCTTCAATAAAGCTCTTGTAACATTAATTTTGAATTGTAAAGCGTAAAGCTTTCACACAACGCTCGAATGCTAATGCGAAGACTCGATAAGGTAAACCTTTTTTAATATTAGGGCGGCCCTCTCAACATTCGCAGAACTTATTTCAATAAAAATATTAATTAAAATACATAAATTAAATTAAGTTTAAAAAAATTTAACATAATATTTTTTTTTTAACCCTGCTGTTAGATTAGGACCATTTGGTCCAAATTTTTTCTGTTTTCCCTTGTAACTTTGGAACGGTGATATATACTGACTAAATTTTTCTGCTAATGGGGTCTTTTAATAAAACAATGTTATGTGCGAAAATTAAATTTTCTAACTTTATTCAGGACTGAGAAAAATACAAAATGACGAATCTTAGGTTAGAGGACCATTTGGTCAATAGTACATTTTTTCATTACCAAGCGAATGTAAATTCATGTCAAATATTTAGAAGATGTTTTTGATATGGCAAATACTTGCTTTAGAAATTATTGAACCAAAATAGTTACAAAGGATAAGATAAAATTATTATTTTGGATGAAAATTCCAGTATGGACCAAATGGTCCCTCAACCTAAGATTCGTAAATTTTTTCATTACCAAGCGAATGTAAATTCATGTCAAATATTTAGAAGATGTTTTTGATATGTTAGCGGATGTTTTTGATATGTCAAATACTTGCTTTAGAAATTTTTGAACCAAAATAGTTACAAAGAATAAGATAAAATTATTATTTTGGATGAAAATTGCAGTATGGACCAAATGGTCCCTCAATCTAAGATTCGTAAGTTTTTTCTAATCTAACAGCAGGGTTAAACGGACTTGAATCAAATGCCGTTGGTAAATATAAAAATTACAGCAGACAGTTGTCCGAGGCCTTCGGTCACGGACTGTCCCTGCAGGCTGTGTCAGAGACACGGCCATTAAGTTTAACGTAGAATACGCCATCCGATAAGACAGAAAACATATATAACAATAAATGATAAATAATATAAGCAAATGAATTTATTGTTATATATGTTTTCTGTCTTATCGGATGGCGTATTCTACGTTAAACTTAATGGCCGTGTCTCTGACACAGCCTGCAGGGACAGTCCGTGGCCGAAGGCCTCGGACAACTGTCTGCTGTAATTTTTCAAGTTGTTCAAAAATTTAAAACTGAAAAATTAAAAATTAAAATAAAATACATTTTCAGAATTAATTTCAGAAATATTTGAAAATTCAGAATGCTTTAAGAATTTATTCCTCACTAAATTTCATTAGGGGTCGTCATAGACCAAAATTCTCATCTTTATTTTCAGACGTCGTTTTTGTCCTTTCTTTTGAAACAAGGTCAAGAAAACTGCACCAAAATAACCGCCGAAATCTCTAACTTTTCTATCCCTATACAGTGGAATTGCTTTCACTAGAGGATTTCGTAGACGGGAATCCATCATCTTGAATTTGCATTTGTCCTTTTAGTTCTTTTTTAAAAATTTAAATCTTGAAATCGAACAATTTTAATCTGAAATGGTTTATTTTGATTATAATAAATTTTATTATAATGCATTAATAGATTACAGGTACAAAGGAAATATGTATCCTGCGGAAATACATGAGGAGATATATTGGTGGAGTAACCGTAGGTTTCAAGACGAGAAACTTGAAGAAGGGGACATTGGAGAAGGCGCGAATGACTCACAGAGTAATTTATTTAATTGATGCTGATGACCAATCTGACTAATATTGTATTTGTTTTGTAAAAAAAATTAATTTTTTTCATGAATACATTAATTCCTCCATATTCTAGCAAGGATTTTATGCCATTTTTGTTTTTACTTTTGGTGGAATTTTGTGACATTTTTTGAAAAGGGACTAAAGGACATAGAAACAATAAATATATATTTCTCGAGTAATATATAACGGGTTTTTGAATAAGAGAACTACAAAAGTTTTTTTAAATAAAACAAAACCGGTTTTAGATACCAATGAAATTCTTTATTTCTGTGAAATTACGTTCGATGCCATTATGTATGGAACTCGATTTATTATGCATGGCCACCACGGACACGCTTGCAGAAGTCCAGACGCTGAACCCAATTTTCAACGGTTTTCAAGCATAAATCGGCCGACACAGCTGCAATATTCGTACGAAGTTCATCAATCGTCGCTGGCTTGTTGGCATAGACCATAGCCTTGACGTAGCCCCACAGGAAATAATCTAACAGCGTCAAATCGCACGACCGAGGCGGCCAATCGACTGGGCCATTTCGTGAGATAACACGTTCACCAAACTTGGTTTCCAATAAATTGATTGTGGCATTCGCTGTGTGGCTTATGGCGCCGTCCTGTTGGAACCACATGTCCTCCAAGTCCATATTATCCAAATGGGGCCAAAAATATTCGGTTATCATTGAACGGTAGCGATTCGCATTCACAGTAATGTGCCGGTCTTGATCATCACGGAAGAAGTACGGCCCAATTACGCCGACGGCCCATAAACCGCACCAAACCGTAATTTTGTCGGGATGCAATGATGACTCATGGATTACGGGTGGATTGCTGTCTGACCAATAACGCATATTTTGCTTATTGACGAAGCCATTCAGCCAGAAATGAGCCCCATCGCTGAAGATGATTTTCCGATGAAAATCCGAATCATTTTCAAGTTGTTGCTCAGCCCAATTCACGAACATACGACGCTTATGGTGGTCAAGCGGCTTCAGTTCTTGCGTCAATTTGACCTTGTAAGGATTACCTTTTCGCAAAATTCGCCACAACGACGCCACAGAGAAGCCCAACGCTTGAGAATGACGTGTGAGAGACACATTTGGGCTTTCTTGAACTGAAGCCTTAGCGGCGGCAATATTTTCGACAGTTTGTCTCACTGGCACGGGAACATTTTGTACTGTGCCTGTGGATTCAAATTTTTCGACTAGCCGCTCAACTGTTGATCTGGTAGGACGATTATGACGACATGACGACCATAAATTGGACGTACCGCTCTTAAAATTGAGGCCACTGACTCCAAATTTCGGTAGTAAATTTTAATAATTTCGACTCGTTGTTGGCTCGTATATCTTTCCATGATGAAATGGCAAACCTAACTGAAGAGAAATGTCAAAAGAGCGGGAAAAAATATGGCGTCGTTTGCTGTCCCTATCGATTTACTTTTGTAGCGTCTCTGTGGAAAACCCCTTTATATATCTGTTTTTGACAATATATTTGTAGAACATCGTGTATTCAAAATAGACCATTACAGACTTCACTTCTAAGATTACAAGATTTAAATTTAAAAAAAGGACTAAAGGACATATGCAAATATAATGAATTTAATAAGAAATAAATTCATAAAACAATCTGAATCCGTAGCTGGTCATTTTAGTGTACATTTTTGGTACTTTTTGAACAAAGGACGAAAAGGACCCTTTAAACTTTGAAATATAGCATTTAAATATTTTACGAAACCAATCCTTGTCAAATTTCAGTGCAGACATGTCATCACAAGAATTCACTCAATTGAATAATTATACTCGAATTTTAAATTTATTTCGGACAGTAGCGGATAGGAAAATTCAAATTTGCCACAACCATAAAAAAAAAGTGTAGCAAGACAGCGGTCTACACTTTTGGGGTTTGACTTTACTCACCTAGTGTGATCATTTGGCCCAGGAATCGTCCACCCCGAAAATTGGTGTTGCACAGTGTTATCAGTCATCAAAAAGATTCAAATATAATTAATACATATATAGAAGAGGACACAATACAACCACATTTTCTTTCTTTCGCGAAAAACTGCGAAAGTCGTTTAACCAAATTTAGTAAATGCCAGCATTTTATCTAATACCGTCCAATTATGTATATTACCGAACTATATGTCTCAGCAAATTATTCATTTCAAAAATTGTGACTTGTAATGGAAATTCTAAATTTGGTGTGAGAGTCGTCCAAATTATTGCGACCCCATTACTCCAACTTCAACTTCGACTATACCGCTGCTAAAAACAGGAATGCATTATTTGTTAAAGATATATTGGGTCAAATGTTGGCCACCACTGCGGCTAAAATGGCCCATTGTCATTTTTGATAACGTATACCAGCATTTCCAGCACAATTTAACCAATGACATGAGTAATCTTGACTTCCAATTCGCCAGTTGCAGCCGTCTTAACCATGGTGGCCTTTGGACTTTATTCATTCCCGAAAGAAAAAGTATAGAGGGGTCATATCACATAATCTAGAATGCCAATTCCCCGGTCTGAAGCATAAAATCAACTGTTCACCGAATTGCGTTGTTGAAACCAAATATTAATTGGGAATCCTTTTGGGTGCATGCTATCTGCGATAGCTATGCGGATTAAAATTTAATGATCATATACTTACAAAGTCCGTAGCCTGGTGAGTTGAATGCCGAGCATATTGGTCTAAGGGGGTTTCCATCCTTACAGATTTTGGGAAGACATTATATCCCCCGTGGTGCGGCAACCCTGTCGGTAAGTCTATTTCCCTCCGTGAAACTTATCAATCCACCTTCACATATTTTCCCCACCAATCTATTCTAATCTTCTTCTAGGACTACTTATATATGTACAAATATCTCCCAAAATATTGTTCATCTTCAATGTTGAATCTTCCCTGAACATTGCCACTGTTGTCCCACCCCTGTCAGCACTCATAATATTTCATAACATTGAATGGATATTTTTAATGGGGAGGAAATGGGAAACTTGTTAGGAACTGAATTATCTGAGGTGCTACAAACATGTGATATTACTGTAGTCAGATACTTGAAATGTTATGTTGGGGCAGCCCTTCCTGGAGTCTTCACCAGGAAAGGGCAAAATAAATTTTATACGATATATAAACGGGTATTGCGCCAAACATAAAAGAGCGCTCTACAACCAGGCAATGAATTATTTTATTTTTTTCAAATTTTTAGTTAGTTAGGGTGCGCGCCTCTTGTACATGAGAAGCTCACTTGTTGTGAGAAGCTCTCCCCAACTCCTTCATAGGATGTAATGGGAACCCAGTGTGCCAAACGGATCCGTAACGGATCCATTTCTTTGTACTTTCTATCCGTAACGGAATCAGTTACGGATCCGTTTCGGATCCGCAAGCGGGAGAAATTCCTCTCAAAAAAACTGATTCAAAAACAGATTTTATGTCTGTTTTTCGGATCCGTTACGGACATCATTTTAGGTTCCGTTGCGGACCCGTGTATTTTAATAAAACGTATCCGTAGCGGAATCAGTTACAGATCAGTTTCGAATCCGCAAGCGGGAGAAATTCCTCCCAAAAAAACGGATCCAAAAACGGAGTTTTTTGTCTGTTTTTGGGATTCGTTTCGGACCTCATATTCGGATCCGTTGCGGACCCGTGTTTTTTAATGAAACGGATTGTAATAAATTTGTAGTTAAAATTTTTTGTTTAATTTTAATTTTTGTACTATTATTATATAAAATTAAAATATAAAAGTAAAAATCAATTGAAATAAAACTTTGATTACACGATGTAGAAAGAAAACATAAGCGAACGAGCCTGTTACTCACTTTGCATTTGTTTTTGTATTTTTGAATTTACAAAATCAATTACAAAGTGAGTTACTGGCATCGGGATTGAATGGATTGTTCAATTCGCGGTTACACTAATTCCATTTCTAATATTTTTACGGATCCGAAACGGGTCCGCAACGGATCCGAAAATTTGCCATTACACTGATTCCTATTTTAAATTTTGTACGGATCCGAAACGGGTACGTAACGGATCCGTAAATTTGTGATTGCACTGATTCCTTTTTTTAAGTCTATTACGGATCCGGAACGGTTCCGTAACGGATCCGCAACCGTTTTTGTGAACATTGGGAAACCGCTTGTTTAATATTATTAATGTTAAATATTTTTCTGTATAGAACCCTGACGACAATTAGTGATCCAAATCGAAATATTGGCAACATTTAATAAAATTTCAAAAAACAGTCGAACCCGTTGGTATTTTCATTTTATGACTTCACGCCAAATTAATTCTATAGACATTGAACTGACAGTCCTCAGTTAACTAAATAAATATTAGTTAATTGTTCGTTTTAAATATTTTTTACTTTATTATTTTTTTTTTTTACAATATTTAGCATAAATTTCTTAAGCACAATTCCTCTTTAAATGTTTCTAAATCTCTTAAGTGCTCCTTCACAATTTAACCAAGACCACCACCAGATAAAGTAGCCAACATCGTAGGATTAACTGGGGATCTTCTTAGTCGGCGGCTAGCGGAAGCTGAGGGGTTTGCAGCTGATGCTCCGGTGGCCATAAGAGCAAGAGCAGCAATAACGGCAACGATGATGAAGCGCATTTTGGTTAATGTTTTGGATTGAGTAAAAAACGTTTTCTGAATCGATGTCAGCACCGGCTGGTGTATTTATACTAAAATGAAACGATATTATTTCCTCGATACGTGGTACGTCTTATTGGTTCTGAATTTAGGTTAGTTTATTTTTCTATAGAATACTAGAAGTTGGGGTTCTATTGTTAATATTGGTCAAATTATTATTTAATTTATTTATTTATTTTATTTTATTTTTCACTTCTACAACAAAACATTCGTCTGAAACGGTAGAAATCTTATGGTGGTGTGATGTAAATTAATGCAAATTAAATAACGATTACATACAAAATTATAAAATTATTTACGAAATTAGTTTAAATATAAATACAAAAAAATAGTTAACAACTAATAAACAGTTACTGAACTATTCAAACTCGTTATTTACGAGTAAAATTCAAACAATTCCCTCCTACATTGTAATGCGTTCCTGGTTTTCCTAATTGCAAAAAATTGGAATGCAAACAAATAACTAGGTTCTGTCAACGAATTCTGGTAGAGGGTTAAGGAAAATATACGTGTATCGGCATATACTGAAAGAAAAACCTTCTTATCATTAATGAATTCTTACATTGCATCAATAAAAAGTGTCATTGTTTTTGAGCCAATGTCGGGCTTCATTAATGCTATGAACAATGTTACATTAAACGAAAAATGTTTCATAGACCTAACATTAATGTAAACTTTCTAACCGGAATTAAACATTATCATTGTATTAAAGAAATATATTACATTGATATTATAAACCGTTGCATTCATGTAATGAGATATAGTCATATAGTCTATGAACATGTTTCATTGATGCTATGACCATGTTTCATTAATTCAATGAACATGTTTCATTGATGGTATGAACATGTTTCATTGAAGGTCTGAATATGTTTCATTGATTGTATGAACATATTTCATTGATGGTATAACACGTTTCATTGACGGTATGAACATGTTTCATTGATGGTATGAACAGGCTTCATTGATGGTATGAATGTTTCATTGATGGTATAACACGTTTCATTGACGGTATGAACATAGAGTTAGAGCGAATCCGTATTTTAGGAGTTATGGGCCTCCAAAGTTCGGCCTTTGTGTGGCACGATTTTTTTCTACGATTATTAGGTTTTCTTGGACGGGGCCAGGGAGAGGCAAATTTTGGGTTTCGGAATTTTTTGATTTTTGTGAAAATTTACCCATACAAAAGTATACCTGCGTGGACCCGTTTTTTGGACCTTATGGGTCCCCATAGGTCCGACAAAAAATTTTGGTTTTTGAAATCCCCTTATTTTGCTCGATTTTCGTTTTTTTTAAATGGCGCGGGATTCTGCATTTCAGCCTTTTATATTTTTCTTATTTATTCCTTATCTCATACTGACACTCATATATTGTGTCACAACTACTTACTATACATACTACATACATAAATAATACATAAATACATACATTTTTACAAAGCGTACCTATATACATATTGTACTTTAACCAAATTAATGAATCGTTCAAAATTAATGAAATGGTACATTAAATCAAAAAAAGATGTTTTATCATTGCTTTTGTAGAAAAAATATTTTAAAATTCAATAAAATGTGTGTAATGTAAAGGATGGCCTATTTAATAGATTCTACTTTACAATGTCGATAAAATGTCTTCATTTTTTCTCTATAGTTTCCCATATTTACATGAAAAACATACTTCATTCCATCAATGAAAAAGGTTTCTTAGCATTATTGACGGTCCACAAATCCAAAAACTGTAGCAATGAAGGAGTTCATTGAAGTAATGTAACCTTCATAGCATCAAATAAACTTTTCATTGCATCAATGTAAACCCATTAATGTAACCCATTCATTGTTGCTATGAAGCGTTTTTCTTTCAGTGTACGTCTGAAGATTTTAGGTGGGGGTGAAATTGTGCCCCTCTTGGTCATTCTTATATTGAATCCGCATAGGAAACCATGTTATGTTTAAATTTTAGGTATATGATGTGCTCAGAAATTGTATGTAAACATTTACGAAAACATTTTTTTGGAATACTTTAAGCCTCTACCGCCTCCATACATGGGTCTTTTTTTATTTATGTGGAAAAGGGTAAAAACACCCTTAAAACAGTGGTGTAACGGCTTAAAATGTACTAAAAAATATTCGCCATAAAATTCAACTGTAATGATCTTAACACCCAAAATTCAACATGAATGCCAAAAATAAGTCAAATCTAAAAATCCATTTAGGGGTTAATTTCGAAGATTAAAAAACACACCTAAAACAGGTTAAATGTACTACAGAAATATTCCTCATAATATTCTTATAAGTTTCTTAACATACCAAAGCTCAAAACTCAACTTGAATGCCAAAAATATGTCAAGACATTTAAGGGTTAATTTCGAAGGGTAAAAAACACACTTAAAACAGGTTATATGTACTACAAAAAAATTCTTCATAAAATTCTACTGTAAGATTCTTAACACACCAAAGCCCAAAACTCAACTTGAATGCCAAAATTAGCTCAAAACTGAAAATCCATTTGAGGGTTAATTTCGTACTTAATCCAAGTTGGTGCTAAAATGTCCCATAAAACTGCATTTTAGGGGGTTGGTGTGTATTGAAAAAATGTTCTGCGTAAAATTTCACTAGAAGTCACCAAAAAAAAAGAAAGCTGTAGATTTATATCTATGACTAACAAATAAGAGAAAATGTTGAAATTTATACACATTTGGGTAATTAGGTGCGTCATACTTTGTCAGCTGCACTTTGGCGGGTCTGCTGTGACTTAAAAGTTGTTCGCTTTCTCTCGGATATGCAAGGTGGATACGTTAAATATGAATGCTTTTTATGCGAATGGGATAGTAGATGGAAGGGGAACCAATATTTCAGAAAACCAATGGAAGTCTAGAGTTGAAGGAACATTAGGCGAGCATAATCTCTTTCATCCACCGCTGGTACCAACTGAAACAAATTCTTCTACCACTATTGGAATTGTGGAATTCATGGAATGCAATAGCAAACCAGTTTTTTCATCATACAAAATAAATGTTATTCAAAAATAAAATGTCCGAGCGTTGGGTCTTGTTTCAAATAGTTTTATTCTCCAAATTTTGCTACCCTTGGGGTAGCATCGTCATAGTACCCAAAGGGCAGCGAAATATTGGAGAATAAATTATTGAAAAGAAAAAAGGCCAAACGCTCGAACATTTTAATTTTGAATATAACACGAAAGGTCAGATAAATGATTACGTTTTCAAAATAAATTTTAAAAACATTGTGTCTTTTAATTAGAGCAGGTGTTTTTGTTGGCCTTGGACATAGGAAAACTTTTGAAAAACGCTGAATTTGAGCAAATACTTTCACCAAACGAACCTGCCGCATGGAGAAGCATTAAAGAAGTTATATACAACTTTCTAGGCAAAAATCGTTTCCCTACTGATCGAATATAAAGGGGTTTTCAACAGAGACGCTACAAAAGTAAATCTTTAGGGACAGCAAACGACGCCATATTTTTTCCCGCTCTTTTGACATTTCTCTTCAGTAAGGTTTGCCATTTCATCATGGAAAGATATACGAGGCAACAACGAGTCGAAATTATTAAAATTTACTACCGAAATTTGGAGTCAGTGGTCTCAACTTTAAGAGCGCTACGTCCAATTTATGGTCGTCATAATCGTCCTACCAGATCAACAATTGAGCGTCTAGTGGAAAAATTTGAATCCACAGGCACAGTACAATATGTTCCCGTGACAGTGAGACAAAGAAGTGCCCGTAGTGTCGAGAATATTGCTGCCGCTGAGGCTTCAGGTCAAGAAAGCCCAAATGTGTCTCTCACACGTCGTTCTCAAGAGTTGGGCATCTCTGTGACGTCGATGTGGCGAATTTTGAGAAAAGATCTTGGCCTACATCCTTACAAGATCAAATTGACGCAAAAACTGAAGTCGCTTGACCACCATAAGCGTCGTATGTTCGTGAATTGGGTTGAGCAACAACTTGAAAATGATTCGCATTTTCATCGGAAAATCATCTTCAGCGATGAGGCTCATTTCTGGCTGAATGGCTTCGTCAATATGCAAAATATGCGTTATTGGTCAGACAGCAATCCACACGTAATCCATGAGTCATCCTTGCATCCCGAAAAAATTACGGTTTGGTGTGGTTTATGGGCCGGCGGCATCATTGGGCCGTACTTCTTCCGTGATGATCGTGACCGGCACATTACTGTGAATGCGAATCCCTACCGTTCAATGATAACCGAATATTTTTGGCCCCTATTGGATAATATGGACTTGGAGGACATGTGGTTCCAACAGCACGGCGCCTCAAGCCACACACACAAGCCACAATCAATTTATTGGAAACCAAGTTTGGTGAACGTGTTATCTCACGAAATGGTCCAGTCGATTGGCCGCCTCGGTCGTACGATTTGACGCCGTTAGATTATTTCCTGTAGGGCTACGTCAAGTCTATGGTCTACGCCAACAAGCCAGCGATGATTGATGAACTTCGTACGAATATCGAACGTGAAATTGCAGCAGTATCGGCCGATTTATTTTTGAAAACCGTCGAAAATTGGGTTCAGCGTCTGGACTTCTGCAAGCATGCCCATGGTGGCCATGCAAAAGAAATCGAGTTCCATACATAATGGCATCGAACGTACTTTCACAGGAATAAACAATTTCATTGGTATCTAAAACTGGTTTTGTTTTATTTTAAAAAAAATTTGTAGCGCTCTTATTGAAAAACCCGTTACATCGACATCATGCTAAGTCCTTTGGAGAAACTTGGTGGTCATATGTCAAAAAAAAATAATTTTTTGAATTCCCAGATGGCTGATTTTCAGATTCAGTTGGCAACAGAGTCCGATGAACATGCTGAACGATTTCATCAAACATGGGCACCTATCGAAGAACGCTATAAAGGGAAGAGTATTCAGTCTCTTATAGCTGACATATGCTGGACATTATTTGATATCGACAGAGAATTACCAAGAGCTAAATGGAAAGTTTAATAGATAAATTCTAGATTAAATTTCCATATTTATAATTATCTTTTATTTATAGATATTATATCTACATACATTTTTTGTTCGATAGCTTCTAGTAAAATTTTGCGTAGAACATTTTTTCAATACACACCAACCCCCTAGAACGCAGTTTTGTTGGACATTTCAGCGCCAACTCGGAAAAAGTAAGAAATTAACCCTTTAATGGATTTTCAGTTTTCACTTATTTTTGGCGTTCAACTTCAGTTTTGAGCTTTAGTGTGTTAAGAAACTTATAGCAAAATTTTATGGGGAATATTTTTGTAGCACATTTTAACCCGTTGCACCCCTGTTTTAGGGGTATATTTTTTGGCCTTTTCCAAAAGAGAACAAAAAATACCCATATGTGAGGCGGTAGAGGGTTCAAGAATTCCACAAAAATATTTCTCGTAAATTTGTACATAAAATTGCTGAACACATCCTATACCTAAAATGTAACATGGTTTCCTATGCCGCTTCATCATAAGAATGTGTTAAAGAGGGAAAATTGCACCCCGTCCTTAAAAAAAATCAGAAGCAATCTTCTATAACGCCGATACACGTATATTTTTTTTACCCCCACTACCAAAATCCTGGGCCAGAACTTTCTTATTTTCGCAAAAGTTACATTTTGTTCCACAGTGTCTCAACTTAGTTAAATTCATATCATAAGATTAAAGTTTGCCTCCATCATTTGTCAAGGGCAACATTTAGCCTATGTTTATTTTACCTGCGCATGTTTTGAAATCAATTTTTGTGATACTTAGAATTGAATAATCGCGTTCCGCATAAATAACATTTGGCATTAGGAATCGTATTATAATGAAATATTATGCAAACACAGCATAACAATATCAATGGAAAATTTCCAAAAAGTATAGCTGTCTTACACATAATCGTGAATTTCAAGGCCGAATCATTATTTGCAAAACGTCTGCGACCTCTTAGCTCTAGAGATCCCATGGCTGACCTCAATTCAGAATTTGCACAAAATCACTTATTTGTTCACTTTCATTCACCACAAGTCCCACACATCACGATAATTCTAGGTGAATTTACAACCAAAATATAACAAAGGCAAAATAAAAACTTGTTTTAATAATTAAAGACTTTCCAGTAAATTGAAAGTCGAAATTATTATAGAATTCAAGACTTCTGAATGTTGTTGTCCCGGTTTCAGTAACCGGAAAAAACATGATCTGTTACCCCCAAAGGAATTAAACCGTTAATTTGCATGAGGCTTCAGGGTACACCCGGTTGGAACGAAGTTCCTTTCGCTATGTAATATGTAATACTTAGATCCAACACGCCTAAGGCGCCCGTTGAAAAATACTATTTGTTTATTGTTTTGTATTGTTTGTATTGTATTATTTGTATTGTTTTTAGAAAAAAATTATATTTTAAGGTCCTTTTGGTAAGACTATCTATTATATTTTCCCGAAAAGGTCCGTTTTTAAAGACAGTTACTCTTTTCTTAAAAGCTAATGTTTTTTTAAGAAAAGGTACTATTTTTAAGAAGAAGTACTTTCTGTAAAAAAAAGCGATAAGAGTATGCATTTTTTTAACAAAGAAGTACTATTTTTAGGAACATGTACTTTTTATAGAAGTGGTACCCTTTTTAGGAGAGGGTTTTTTTTTTAAGAAAATTTACTTATTTTCAGAAAGGCTACTTATCTCAAGGAAACAAAAGGTATTAATTTATTTTTAAGAAAAGGTACTTTTAAGGAAGGAATGTTTGTAAGAAAATATATTTTTTTTAGAGAAAATATTTTTTTGAAAAAAAGGTTTTTCTTGAAGAAATGGAAATTTTTTTAGAATTGGTCCTTTTTTCAAGAATAGGTACATTTTTATAAGTAGATACTTATCTCAAGAAAAGAAAAGAAACGGTATTATTTTAGTTTTTAGAAAAGGAATTTTTGTCAAAAAATTTATTTATTTAAGAGAAGGTATTTTTTTAAGAAATTTTTTTTAAAAAAAAACGGGATTTTTTTTTAGAATTGTTCGTTTTTTTAAATATAGGTACATTTTTAATAGTAGGTACTTATCTCAAGAAAAGTTATTTTGTTTCACAAAAATTTCACATTTTAAAGAAAAGGTAGACTTTTAAGAAAATGCAATTTATAGTCAGAAAATTTAAAAAAAAAGATACTTATTTAAATAAAATACTGTTTTTAAGAAGACGTACTTTTTGTTAAATAAAATACTTTTTTTAAGAAGATGTACGTCTTGTACGAAAAGGTGCTTTTTGTAAGAAAAGGTACTTTTTGTAAGAAAAGGTAATTTTTGCAAGAAAATTTACTTTTTGTAAGAAAATGTACTTTTTGTAAGAAAAGATACATTTTGTAAGAAAAGGTACTTTTTGTAAGAAAATGTACTTTTTGTAAGAAAATGTAATATTTTGTAAGAAAAGGTACTTTTTGTAAGAAAATTTACTTTTTGTAAGAAAAGGTACTTTTTGTAAGAAAAGGTACTTTTTGTAAGAAAAGGTACTTTTTGTAAGAAAATTTACTTTATTTACTATGTAAAAAAATTTAAGGTATTTTTTTGTGAGAAAAGGTAGTTGGGTTAAGGTTAGGATGGTTTTTTTTATTTTTTAGAAAATTTAATTTTTTTAATAAAAGGCACTAATTTAAGAAAATTTCTATAAGAAAATACTTTCACATTGGATTTTCTAAATTTATTTTTCATTCAAAACTACAATATATACTAAATATTGGTTACAGGCTCTACCTACAAATCTTCGCATTAAACAAGAAATTTCTCAACATATGTTAGTCTAGACACAAACCAAAGCAAAACTATCCAATATATTTAGTTGATAATACTGGGTTGTAGCATAATAGTGTTAAAAAAAGTTGCTAATTTTTTTTTCATTTACACATCCTTCATCCCTCAACGTGGACTTCGTTTAAAAATAACTAGATACAACTAAAATTGGGAAACCATTGCTGAGCGTTCGGGAATGTTAGCATGGTCGGACCGTTGCCCGTGATAGACTACTTTGACTGTGGGTTTGAGGAAAAAAAAACTTGTAAGAAGAAGAAGAATTAACAACTTTAGACAATTATACTATTAATAAATTAGATATCATCGTATTCAAAAGTCCATTCAAAACATGGAAATAATATATTTATTTTAGTGGCCGCCGGAGGTACAATAATTAAAGTACGCGACACTTGTCCTTGAGAATGTGAGCTGGTTCCCTCCTCTGAACACCTTATATTTTCCTCGCCGACGGTCGCCTCGCTTAGTAATAGCGCCACTGTGGACCAATTAGCCATTAAAAAGCTTCCCAAAGACAATGTCTAACCAGAGTCGAATTGTAGGTCCTAAACATTGAGTGTAAAACTAGAAAGCGTACAGCTCCCTGATTGTGAGAAGCTCTTCCTAATCCGTTCGTGGAATGCAAATGGTAAAAAAATATTTTTTTCATTTTATAACTACGGCAAAACAGTGACAGACGCATTATAGGAAATGTTTTACATTCAGCTAGGAACCATAATGGCTTTCATTATATTTTTGGATATTGCACACGCTGAAAAATAACGGCCCCAGCAACATATTGCAGGAACCATGTACATGTTTGCAAGCATCGTTTCCGTGAATTGAAGATATGCTGCTTTTTGTTTCTTAATTGTGACAGACAGAAAAATTCACATTTGGGTCACAAATACATATATTAGAACCTATTAATCATTGAATATCAAATACAATGTGTGGGATGTAACTTGTCTTAACCGTTGTTGGCCTATCCCAAAACACAGCAGAATAGACTGCGGTAAGGGGAAAAGCTTGACTGTCGGTTGTGCAATGATTAGTTGGAGTCGCTCTTTTTAACCAGAACGTGGGGTCGATCCCAGCTCTCACCACCTCAAAGTTCTTTTGACGGCGGTCACCTACTGAAGGGGAGACTATGAGTAATTAGCTTCTCAGAAAAACGTTCGGAATCGGTGCAAAACCATAGGTCACAATCATTGAGTCTAAAATTTGAAATCACACAGCTCTCTTATTGTGAGAAGCCAACACCTGGATTCAATTCCAGCATTGCGCATATAAAATTCTAATTTCCTCAAACTGTCTTTAACAATAGAAGAGACAACTTCTATATTTCTATAGAAAAATAAACAAACCTCATTTCAAAGAACAATAACTATAGCAAATAGCTATCGAAACAATATCTTCTTATTTTGGTATAAAAGCTAAAGAAGGTGACGACCAGAGTTGCCATAAGTTAAAAAAAAAAGTGCTAAATGATCTAACAAAAAGGGTCATTTTGGTCTTTATGACCTTGAAGTTGAAGTTTTTTTGATTTTATATGTTCACAATTTGTGTTCTTTATGACAAGAAATTCCCTCAGAGACTAAATCAAAATTCCGAACGGTTTGCAAGATATGAGCCTGACAAATTGATCACTTTTTTTGGAAAAATGACACCGAGGATCCAAATCTTTGGGGGCCCATAAAAAGAAAGTGCATGTCTTTGGGCAAAACTGGGAGACAAGGGTCTTCTTTTTGGTCTTTTATCACGTAGTGGTGTCCGTAAATGGTTATATTTTTTCGTGTTGCACTGTGTTATGGGAACGCAATTTGTTTATTATAATCTGGTACATAATTTCATGGCATTTATTTCAAAACATGATTTCCAGCTTATATCCGCTACGTCTACGACATACACTGTCCATTCGACCAGTCCAATTTTTGACTACTTTTTCCAATAAAACTTGGCGCCAATGCTTCAAGAGTTGCTGGTTTGTCGGCATAAACCAATGCATTAACATAGGCCCATAAAAAGTAATCCAGAGGCGTTAAATCTCACATCTGGAAATATAGTTGTCATCAAATTGGTTTTGACGTCTTATTTGAACCAAATTACGGTAATTGTCACGTGAATTGACTGAGAGTTTTAAGTTTATGTTGATGTAAACTAAATCTGAAATGAGCTTTTAGGAATTTGTAAAGGAATTCATTCAAATTCACTCGCTCTAAATAGAAACTTTGAAAACTGTAAACTACATTTGTATCATGCGATTAGTGGACATTAGATGTGGACAAAACCTCAACTTGTGCAATGTTAAAATCCGCAATAATTGCAAGGGCGCCACGAAATAACCCCCAATGAAATAACCCCCAAACTCGAAAATTAAATAATCCCCAAAAAAATCAGGAAAAACTAATTTGGGGATAATTTCATAATTCTCGGGAGATATTTCATTTTTAATTTGGGGCATATTCCATAATAAATGGAAAAAACCCTAATTTTTTTTTTTGGGATAGTTTCTTTGCGGTTTTGGATTTGGGGGTTACTTTATCTTATTTGGGGTTTATTTCATTTCCGCAAGATATTACCCTTGTTACAATAATGAATTTTTATAAATTCTTTAATGATAATATTATAATTAATAATAACTATTTTGGGGTTTATTTCATTTACTTGGGGCTTGCTTCATTGGGGGATATTTCTTTTCTATTTTGGGAATTATTTCATTAGGCGGTAGTACCGATATCTTTTGGGGGTTCTTTCATTTCTAATTTGGGGTTATTTTCATCTTGATTTGGCTTTATTTCGTATTTCATTTTCATTATTTCGTTTGATTTTGGGGGTTATTTCACTGGGGATTATTTAATTTTCGAGTTTGGGGGTTATTTCATTGGGGGTTATGTCGTGGCGCCAATTACAAGATTCGTACTCAGCGGCAACGTTCAAGACATTTCGAATACATATATATTCATCATAGATTAGGCTAAAGTTACCAATATCGATGAATTGCCCGCAAAGACCACAGAAAATGTACTCAATGAGGAATCAGTATTCGACAACTCTAAGTTGAAAAACATGAATATTATGACGTGCGCAAACCAAAGCTGCAGTTTCTCTAGTTCGTGTTCTGATCAAGTCTATATATTGAGGAAAGATTATAAAAACTGGCATCAAATATCTCTCGTACCCAGCATATTTTGGGAGTAAAATCTTAGTTGCGGCCGTCGGTGGTGCAATGATTAGAGTGCGCGCCTCTTGTACATTAAAGCCTGGGTTCGATCCCGGCTCTGACCACCTTAAATTTCTTTCGGCGACGTTAACCTCGCATAGTGACGGAGACACTATCGAGTATTTAGCCATGAAAAAGCTTCTCAAAATTCCGTTCGGAACCGGTCCCAATCTAGAAAGAACACAGCTCACTGTTTGTCATGGGATGTCGTGGGAAACCATTAATTTACTACTTTTATCATCTTAGTTCACTAGATTTTCCCAATTATTAAAAAAACTAAATTGCAGGACCTTGACGTCAGCTGGTCAAATGGAAGCTTCAAAGAGCTGTTTAGATAAAGTTATCTATTATTGTGTTTATACAATTCTTTGAAATGATCACCCTGTAGCGTGACGTTATAGTCCGCCCGAACACAATTTTAGTGAATATACCATAAATACACTCACCCCTATACTGCGGTGGTCCGACACGCTGAAGAAATGGGCCTAGCAACATATTCAAGGAACCGTGTACACGTTTGCAAGTAATGTTGTCGTGAACTGCTTTTTTGTTTCTTAGTTGTCTGCCACGTTTTGGTTTTCAGCCACATTTGTGTAACAAATGCATATATTATAACCAATTAATGATTGTGTCAGCAACATGTAATATTGGATAGCAAACACAATGTGTTTGGACACAAGTATAATATATTTGCGACAAACTACAAACATGCTATATTTTCAACCAAAAACACAAAAGAAGACAGATTTTTCAGGGTGTACCGATCAGCCAATCCTACTCGCGAACAATCACACTCACTAACAAACACATAGACTCTGTCGTCGGTGGATAATACTAGCACATATCAGAGGTAGGCTGATTTCAGTCGCGAGCACGACCGCATAAGAATGACTGCTTCGCTGCAATTCTCGTTCAAGTCAACGCAGTCAAACTATTACTAGTCTCATTGTCAGTCGCATCCCAGCTTTTGACACGATAGACTACTGCACACGATCTTTGGATCTAGTTCTAGTAACAATAAAAAGTGTTCACTTTTCAAGATAGGAAATACATTTTCATACGGCCTTAGGGGTACTATTCAACCATAGCGTATTCGTCTGACTATTTTACACTTGCGGATCCTGTGAACTATTCCTGATTAACTATTGCGAATTTGTCTGACTATTTCATCGTAACAGCTTGGGCTGATTATTCTACCATAGCGAAATCGGCTGACTATTTGACCATAAGCGAACCGTTTGATTATTTCACTATAACGGCTCCTGTTGACTATTCCATCTTTCCTAGTTTGCCATACGGATCGTGAGTTGTCCTTGCCGAAACTGAACTATTCATACTGGGATCGAACACCGCCTACCGAACCCCTACTCTTCAAAATGGAACGATACAGTTCCTACTCCACCGAATCATAGCGTGTTCAACACCCTAAGATCCTGATTATGTTAAATCGCCAGTCTATGAAGAATCTCGATTCCAAGGGTAAATTATGTCAAGCCAGAGTGATTTCAGCCAAAGTGAGTGTGAAAACTAGAAAGCGCACATCTCACTGATTGTGAGAAGCTCTCCTAAATCCCTTCATGGGAGGTTATGCGACACCATTATTTTGAGTATTCCCAGAACTATGTTGTCGAGCTCTGATGAGTGTTCTCAAGGCAGCACGAGTGTTCCCAACGAGTGAATCTGTTGATTTAGTTTCTTCAAATTTAATTATTTTGTCAGAAATCAAATGAAGAATATGAAATCAAACACCAGAGAAGATAAAGTCATTCTAGTCGTATTTGGAAATTATCAGTGAATCCTAGAGAAAGAGTGAGGTTACATCAGCCTTCGACGACTCCACGTACCAGCCCTTTTTGCGAGATTTTCAATTACTTCTCAATATTACCTCGAACCTGATCTTCTGTGACGGACTGCCTCAACGACGATATATACTCATTCTTTATAAGCACTGACATCTAGTTCTTCACTTGCAGTGAGAGATGGGGTCTTTCTCATTGCTTTCAAAGTTTTTTATAGCAGTGACTTTGAGAACATCCCAAGCAGCCCACTACATCCGACATTAAATTAAGTAAATCCTGATAATAGCATCAGACCCGCGTCTGATTCTAGCCAAATTGAAAAGATAATTGACTGTGCAATCTAAACCTCCGGCTTACACCGATACGCATTACTTAATAAGATAACACCCAACATAGTTGGTATAATTCACCTTGTATGACAGCCTTGAGGTTGTTGGTAGTTCCTGCATAAATATCGAGCATTTCCAAAACGATTTCTGTACCTTTGCTATACGGTCATTTTATTATCATTGAAATATTCACCCTTTTTTCATGTTGCTTCTTTTTTTTTAATATTGGAACGAAGTTCCTTATCGCACGTTGCGGGTTTAAATGAAAAAAAATTAAACAAGTTTTTTTAATACTATTATGCTACAACCCAGTATTATCAACTATATTGGGTACTTTTGCTTTGGTTTGGGTCTAGACTAACATATGTTGGGAAATTTCTTGTTTAATGGGAAGTTTTCTAGGACATTTTGAATTCTCCTAAAAAAAAAAATACCTATTCATATTCTTAAACAAAGTACCTTTTCTTAAAAAATATACCTTATCTTAAAGAAGTACCTTTGCTTAAAAAAGTAAATTTTCTTACAAAAAGTACATTTTCTTCAAAAACGTAATTTTTTTTAAATAAATACCTTTTCTTAAAAAAGTAAATTTTCTTACAACAAGTTGCCTTTTCTTACAAACTACGATTTCTTTAAAGAGTACCTTTTTTGTGAAACAAAATAAATTTTGTTGAGATAAGTACTTACTCTCAAAAATGTACCTATTGAAAAAAAGGAACAATTCTAAAAAAATTCCCATTTCTTAAAAAAACCCCTTTTTTTAAAAAAAAAATACCTTCTTTAAAAAAAAATACCGTTTCTTAAAAAAATTCCTTTTCTTAAAAGTGCCTTTTCTTAAAACTAAAACAATACCTTTTCTTTTCTTCAGATAAGTAGCCTTTTTGAAAATAAGAACATTTTCTAAAAAAATAACCTATCCTAAAAAGAGTATCACTTCTTTAAAAAGTACTTGTTCTTAAAAAAAAGTACTTCTTTGTAAAAAAATTTATACTCTTATGGCGCTTTCTTACAGAAAGTACTTCTCCTTAAAAATAGTACCTTTTCTTAAAGAAATATTAGCTTTTAATAAAGGAAGTACCTCTCTTTAAACAAGGACCTTTTCGGGGAAATATAATACATATTCTTACAAAAAGGACCTAAAAATATGCCTTTTACAAAAAATACTTTCCATAAAAAAAAATTCTTACAAAAAAATTATCATTTTACAAAAAGTATCTTTTCTTAAAGATCCATTTAAATTATCCAATTAAATTTTAAATATATAGCGAGAGGAACTTCGTTCCAACCGGGTGTCCGCTGACACCTCATGTAATTTTTTGACATATTTTTTTTGTAGACTTATGGCAACTCTGGTCGTCACCTTTGGTGTTTTTATACCAAAATATTGATATTATTTATATATTTGATATATTTATTTTTCTTTGAAATAAAGTTCGTTTATTTTTCTATAGAAATATAGAGGTTGTCTCTTCTATTGTTGAAGCCAGATGCAGAAATTATTATTTCATATGCGCGTGCCGTACTGTGCAATGCTGGCATTGAATCCAGGTGTTTTCAAATATCTTTACCTCAGCGGTACAAAGTCCACATTGTTTATGTGCCTTGCCACAGAGGTCTTCCAAGGAACAGCAGATGGTATAAGTTTGCAAGGGTAAGAATTGCCTAATAGTTTACACAGGATATTGAACATGTTGCTATGGTCATAAGGAATTGTAAGTTTATCTGACATGAATGCTCCTATGTGATGCCTAGGAAAGACGAACGAAGGGTACAGATTGTAAAAGTAACCACTCAAATGTTAAGGATTCCTATTAACAGCAAATAATGTTTGCTACGTATCAACAGACGATTTGTCTGATATTACAGCAAATGTACTGGTATAAGAACCAACTGCTGCAGTGTTGATAAAATACCGGACAATATCTTGGCAAACACAACAAACTCTCGTCTTTTGCAGTAACAACAAGGTTACATGAGCTGTCAGGAGACACCTAGTTGGAATGAAGTTTCTTTCGCTAAATACTATGCACTAGATAGTTCCCACACGCATAAGGGCCTCTGCATATAAAATAAAAAATAAATAAATGGTTTCCCATTACATCCCATGAAGGGACCTGGGAGAACTTCTCACAATCACTGAGCTGTGCGCTTTCCAGTTTTCACTCACTGATTGGGACCTACAGTTTTACACCGACTCCGAACGGTATTTTGAGAAGCTTTTTCATGGCTGTATACTCGATAGTGTCGCTGTCACTATGCGAGGTGACCGCCGCCGAAAGGATATTGAAGGTGGTCAGAGCAGGGTTCGAACCCAGGATCTCATGTACAAGAGCCGCGCGCACTAACCATTGCACCACCGACGGCCACATATATTATAGGCATACGATATTTATATGGATTTTTAGGAACCTATAGTTTTTGTAAAATTATAACTTCTTTTTAAGAACAATTTTTTTTATAGAATGTATTTTTTTTAAATATATATCTTTTTGGTCCTGTTTGTAAGAATATGTAATATATTTTCCCGAAAAGGTCCTTTTTTAAAGAGAGGTACATCGTTTATTAAAAGCTAATGTTTTTTAAGAAAAGTTACTATTTTTAAGAAGTAATTTCTGTAAGAAAAAGACATAAGGGTATACATTTTGTTTTACACAGAAGTACTTTTGTTAAGAACAGGTACTTTTTAAAGAAGTTGTACACTTTTTAGGAAAAGGTTATTTTTTAAGAAAATGTACTTATTTTCAGAAAGGCTACTTATCTCAAGAAATGATAAGAAAAGGTATTATTTTATTTTTAAGATAAGGTACTTTTAAGAAAATGAATTTTTGTAAGAAAAGTTTTTATTTAAGAGAGGGTATTTTTTGAAGAAAAAGTTTTTTTTGAAGAAATTTGAATTTTTTTTTAGAATTGGTACATTTTTAAGAGTAGCTACATATCTCAGGAAAAGTTATTTTGGTTCACAAAAAGCTGCTCTTTAAAGAAAAAGTAGTTTTTTAAGAAAAGGCAATTTGTTGTATGAATCGGTAGTTTTTTAAGAAAAGGGGCATATTTAAAAAAAATACGTTTCCTAAGAAAAGGTAATTTTTGTTCAGGTACTTTTTGTATACAAAGATAAGGTATTTTTTTCAAGAAAATGTACTCTCTTTAAGAATATGAAATTTTCTTCTTTTAAACATCTTTTACTTTGGGTTTTCTAAATTTACTTTTTATTCGGTTCAAAACTACAATATATTCTAAATATTGGTTACAGGCTCCACCTAGAAAACTTCCCATTAAACAAGAAATTTCCCAACATATTTTCGTCTAGACACAAACCAAAGCAAAAGTACCCAACATAGTTGATAATACTGGGTTGTAGCATAATAGAGTTAAAATTTTTTCTAATTGCAAAAATAAAAAGTACATGAGGTGTCATGGGACACCCGGTTGGAACGAAGTTCCTTTCAGTATATATTATATACTGGTTAGTTCCAACACGCCTAAGGCGCCTGTTGAAAAATACTGTACTTTAAATGGATCTTTAAGAGAAGACACTTTTTGTAAAATGACAAACTTTTTTTTAGAAATTTTTATTCAAAAAAAAAAAAATATATATTTTTAGGTCCCGTTTGTAAGAATATATATTATATTTTCCCAAAAAGGTCCTTTCTTCAATGAGAGGTACTCCTTTTATTAAAAGCTAATGTTTCTTTTTAAGAAAAGCTACCCCTTTTAATAAGAAGTGGTTTCTGTAAGAAAAAGCCAAAGAGTATGAATTTTTTTTACGAAGAAGTACTTTTTTTAAGAACAGGTACTTTTTAAAGAAGTGGTACTCCTTTTAGGAAAAGGTTATTTTTTAAGAAAATTTACTTATTTTCTGAAAAGCTACTTATCTTATCTCAAGAAATGAAAAGAAAAGGTATTATTTTATTTTTAAGATAAGGTACTTTTAAGAAAATGAATTTTTGTAAGAAAAGTTTTTTATTTAAGAGAAGGTATTTTTTGAAGAAAAAGTTTTTTTTGAAGAAATTTGAATTTTTTTTTAGAATTGGTACATTTTTAAGAGTAGCTACATATCTCAGGAAAAGTTATATTGGTTCACGAAAAGCTGCTCTTTAAAGAAAAAGTAGTTTTTTAAGAAAAGGCAATTTGTTGTATGAATCGGTAGTTTTTTAAGAAAAGGGGCCTATTTAAAAAAAATACGTTTCCTAAGAAAAGGTAATTTTTGTTCAGGTACTTTTTGTATACAAAGATAAGGTATTTTTTTCAAGAAAAGGTACTCTCTTTAAGAATATGAGTATGTATTATGTTTTTTGAGAAAATTTACTTTTTGTAAGAAAATTTTCTTCTTTTAAACATCTTTTACTTTGTGTTTTCTAAATTTACTTTTTATTCGGTTCAAAACTACAATATATACAAAATTTTGGTTACAGGCTCCACCTAGAAAACTTCCCATTAAACAAGAAATTTCCCAACATATTTTCGTCTAGACACAAACCAAAGCAAAAGTACCCAACATAGTTGATAATACTGGGTTGTAGCATAATAGAGTTAACAAAAAGTTGTTTAATTTTTTTTTCATTTAGCTTCCCATTACATTCTAAGACGCTAGGACGAGGGGGGGGGGGGGGGCTTCTCACACTTAAGAGATCTTAGTAGTTTCAAGTTTTACACTCACTGATTGAGACTTACAGGTTTGCACTGACACCGAACGGGTTTTTGAGAAGCTTTTCTCAAGAAAGATAAGGTGGTCAGTGCAGGTATAGAACCCACGTTCTCTCACCGACGACCACAACCAATTCAAGCAATATATAAGTATACATTTTGTACAATATTTTCACTTTTGCTAAGCGCAGTAGTATTATTCTGACCGCGGCTGTAGTTATTTGATTTGATAATGATCTCAGGTTTCCTTTGTTTAAAAATTTCTAAAGACTCGGTTTATGAAAATGCTTATTAGAAATTTAAAAAGATTCACACGAGAGACAGAAACCGGAGAGAAACCCCGACGATAACAACCGCAGTTAGTTACAATGTGAACTGAACGGTCACTGGCCTAGAACGCTAAGGCGTCGATGAGAAGAGTCACAAACTTCGGTACAATAGTCAGCCAACGCGAGTTCAAATCCTGGTGCCGACATTTTTTCTAATTGCAAAAATAAAAAGTACATGAGGTGTCATGGGACACCCGTTTGGAACGAAGTTCCTTTCAGTATATATTATATACTGGTTAGTTCCAACACGCCTAAGGCGCCTGTTGAAAAATACTGTACTTTAAATGGATCTTTAAGAGAAGACACTTTTTGTAAAATGGCAAACTTTTTTTAAGAAATTTTTATATAGTGAATGTATTTAAAAAAAAAGTATATTTTTAGTTCCCTTTTGTAAGAATATATATTATATTTTCCCAAAGGTCCGTTCTTTAATGAGAGGTACTTCTTTTATTAAAAGCTAATGTTTCTTTTTAAGAAAAGCTACCCTTTTTAATAAGAAGTGGTTTCTGTAAAAAAAAGCCAAAGAGTATGAATTTTTTTTGCAAAGAAAATACTTTTTTTAAGAACATGTACTTTTTAAAGAAGTGGTACTCTTTTTAGGAAAAGGTTATTTTTTTAAGAAAATTTACTTATTTCCAGAAGGCTACTTATCCCAAGAAAGGAAACGAAAGCTATTATTTTAGTTTTAAGAAAAGGTAAGTTTAAGAAAAGGAACTTTTGTAAGAAAAAGTTTTTTTTTAAGAAAAGGATATATGTTTTGTCGAAGAAAAGCTTTTGTTTACGAAAGAACATGTAATATTTTAAGAGTAGGTACTTATCTCAAGAAAAGTTATTTTGTTTTACAAACAAGGTACTCTCTAAAGAAAAGGTAGTTTTTTAAGGAAAGGCAATATGTTGTAAGATAATGTACTTTTTTAAGAAAAGGTACTTATTTAAAAAAAGTATTTTTTTAACAAAAGGTACTTTTTGTAAGAAAATTTACTTTTTTTGATTGCTTTTTTCTTTAAGATAAGATATTTTTTTAAGAAAAGGTAGATTGTTTAACAATATAAATAGGTTTTTTTTTTGAGAAAATTTACTTTTTTAAGAAAACGCACTTACTTAAGAAAACGCTATTTTTTAAACTTCTTTCACTTTGGCTTTTCTAAATTTACTTTTTATTCGTTTCAAAACTACAATATGTAATAAACAGGCTCCACCTACAAAATTTCTCATTAAACAAAAAATATCCACCGATATGTTAGTCTAGACACAAACCGAACCAAAAGTACGAGTATAAGAGTTAGGGTGCTGTCAAAAGTAATTTCATGCTCAGGGCCGTAATTCATGGATTTTCCAGTCTTCACTTTGGCTTTTCTAAATTTACTTTTTATTGGGTTCAAAACTACAATATGTAATAAACAGACTCCCCCTAGAAACCTTATCTTTAAACCAAACCAAATGTACCCAGTATAGTTGATAATAAAGTAGTTAAAAAAAAGTTGTTTAAAATTTTTTCATTTAGCCCCCATCCCGCAACGTGCGGTAAGGATCTTCGTTCCAAAAACCCCTCATCTTTGTAGCTCGTAAGATATAAAAAAATGTTATTCTAAGAAGTAACTTCAGATCGAATCATATACAATAAAACATTTGATTGAAGCCGAAGTTTAGAATATTTGCCGAAATTCGGCTACGGTTGAGCTCTCTAGTATTAACCATGCAGTCACTGAACAGGTAACATTCATGAACTCATATATTTGGACTTCTATCGATTACGGATACATGTCATTGGATTAAAAATTTGATGCAGAATGACGTAATCCTTTGACCACTACATATCTGATACCAAATTCACGATTGTCAGATTTTATAGATGTCGCAGTCTCACTTTCATTAGCCTTTTTGTCCTGTCAGCAAGATACCCGAATGTTTGTTCTTAATGTCAACCTTGTAGTTTTCAGACATTTTATAACTCATTTTACCTTCAAAATTATATGAATCAGTTGCAAGTGCGTAGTGGAAAATTGTCGATTTATAGTAGTTGTATTCATATATTAAGTTTAGATGCTATTCCGAAATCAAGGAAACATTTGAAAACAAGGAAATATAAACTATTGTTGAATTGAATCAATATTTGTTAATTCTATGAGGCTTCGCAAAATATATTTGAAAACATCTGGCTTCAATGCCAGCGCTATGTCAATCACATGAATTCTATAGAAAAATAAACTTACCTAATTTCAGAAACCAATAAGATGTAGCACGTATCGAGGAAATAATATCATTTTATTTTCGTATAAATACACCAGCCGGTGGTGTCATCGAATCAAAAAACGTTTTCAACTCAATCCAAAACATTACACAAAATGCGTTTCATCATCTTTGCCGTTATTGCTGCTCTTGCTCTTATGGCCACTGGAGCATCGGCCAAAGTCGCCTTAACATCCCCTGGCATCCGAGGAAAAAGATCCCCTGTTAATCCTACAATGTTGGCTACTTTATCGGGTGGTGGTCTTGGTTAAATCATCAAAGAGCATTTCAAAAATATTACTAAATTTGAAGAGGAATTGTGCTTAAGGAAATGCATGCCAAAAATTGTCAAAAAATAAAATAAAAATATTTAAAACGAACAATAACAAATTTGTATTTAACTAAATTGAAACTGAGGACTGTCTGGTCGCTGTCAAGTGAAACTTGCTACTGTACTAAAATTTCTCATAATTATGAAATGTTTCTGTTTAATGGAGAGGCTATGGGAAACATCTTAGGAACTGAATTACCTGAGTTGCTAATACCATCCTCTATAACAGTAGTCAGATTCCTGAATTGCTTTCGATGCTGGGGATGGGGCAGCTGTTCTCGAAAGGGTAAAGTGAATTTTCCATATAAATGGGGCTTACGCCAAACGTAAAGGAGCGCTCTAATACCAGGCAGTGTACTGAACGAAAAAGCTTTATTTTTTAACGATTAGTTCTTTCATATGTTGGTCATAACTGCGGCTA
Organism: Phaonia tiefii; assembly: GCA_963931995.1. Lineage (NCBI taxonomy): Eukaryota > Metazoa > Arthropoda > Insecta > Diptera > Muscidae > Phaonia > Phaonia tiefii. The sequence goes on along the minus strand of OZ008370.1, from coordinate 246,061,930 downwards.
ACATGGTTCGATCTAAGGTTGTCATTTTCGATTATGGATACGAGCATTTCGAGTGTAATTTGACAAATTGCAAGAGTAATCTTGACTTCCAATTCTTCAGTCACAGTCGCCTTAACCATTGTGGCGTTTGGACTGTATGCATCCCTGAAGAAAAAGTCTAGAGGTGCTATAGCTCATGATCTCGAAGGCCAACTGCCCGGTCCGAAGCATAAAATCAACTGTTCACCGAATTGCGTTGTTAAACCAAAATATTAAATCGCGGCCCTTTTGGTTGGATGCCAGTGGAACATACGACATGGCGTAGCAACTGCTATAGCTAGGTGGATAGACGAACTTGCAATGGTAGTGGCTGTGCTCGACTCCATTTCGGTGGATGTGTGTCTACCCTGAGTCAAAACCCAAAACGACGTAATTGAAAAAAAAATTCCAAGTCGGGGTTTTTATTGATAACCCAAAAGCTACGTCCAACAATATTTTTAGACTTCCACGAAATAAAAGTCACATGTTGTGTCATATGGAATATTTGGTACCACTACGCCGATCTTTACAATTTTATGAAGTTTTGTGTTTCTTCTGTAAAAAACAAATATCAAATGTAGTTATGTTGTTTTGCATGTTAGCCATACATGGTGCAAATTATTTACATGACAATTATAATATGTAGTTTAATTTGAATTACCTCCACAAAAGCAAATTCAAAAAATTGTAAATACCATTCTTATTTTCAAAGCATTTCCTTCATATCTGACAGTTTTGTTTTCAACTATTTTTGACAGTACAGGTTAATGAATTTGAAAGTACTACGAGCATAGTTAAATAAATAACCATAGATGCTGAAACATAAGTGGTGGATTTGAAGTAAAGGGAGATTTTCTAGATGGCGCCGGGGTGGTGACTATGGGCAAATTTCGCTGGAAAAAAAACTATATAACCATGCTTGTTTGCCTTTTTTGTGAACGAATATCAAAAGCGTTATGCTTTACTATTATTTATATACTACTAGCTGACCCGGCAGACTTCGTCCTGCCTTCAAAAGTATTTATAATATCAGATGGTAAACAATGATTAACATCTCGACGTGGGCGCCATCTATTTCATCACGGTGGAAAAACACAAAAAAGCTAAATATTGCGCCATCTGTCGGACGAACTTCAAACTACACAGAAACACTACTCACGGCCTGTAGAGCATGCATATAAAATTTGGTCAAAATCGGTCCAGTAGTTTTTGAGTTTAGCGATCACGAACATACACGTAATTTTTATATATGTAGAGATTTTCAAATGTAAACAACAGAATCAACATAAAAATTATGTTTGAGTGCCTTTTTGTCGCATCCGAGTGAAAAATTGTCGTACGAAAACAGCATGGGCCCTATGATGAAAATCGTGATTAACCAAATGAATCATCTATATTTTTTTATTTATCTATGCTGCGAGGCACTACCTATTGAAGCCACAAACCTCTACATATACTTTACTTTAAAAACAGTATTGCCAGCATAAAAAAATTCAAAATAATTAAAAGCATTTCCATATTTCATTACAATTGTCATCCGATTCCACCAGCAGCATTTGTATTGTCTGAGCAAATGTAATTTCAAAACGTTTTAATTGCCATTGCGGACAATGGTAGTACTTTTGCATTTTAATTAGATAAAGTAATGCAAATTAAAATCCTATGCAAATTAAAAAATCCCACGTATGATATTAGCTAAATACTGACATATATTTGCTTTTAAACAAACTACTTCTAGTCTAATGATAGATTTCTATCCAAAATAAATTCCATTCCGCAAACGAAATTTATTCCTCAAAAAAAATTAATTGCCTAACATTTCGTTTGTGGGGAACGAAATATTTCTTTGCGTCTAACAATAATTCATGTGTTCCATTCGATTTCAGGGAAAGCGTATGTACCACAATATACACTCCGGTTCATTTATTCAAAGGCACTAAAAATTCCATATTCAGCAGCCTATATCTTTTGCAATTTGTAACCAATTGCAGAATATTACAATGGAAATGGAAGCTAGATATCACGAGATATAAACAAAATCATGACAGTAGTGGTTTCTTAACTAAAGAACTTTTTTGAGCAATTTATAAACAAAGTCCAAAAATGTGCTATTTTTTGGGGTCACTTGAATAAAGGCACTTTAACTAATTTTAATGAAAAAATGTTTTTCTTGTTTTTTTTTTAATTATTTTACTTTATTTAAGAACTATTCGTAATGGGTACAATCCCCTTTGTTTTTAATAACATCAAGTATAGGGGTTTTCATTGAGAGATAAAGAGAATTTATGTAATCCAACGAAATTTGATTGCAAGCATCCTTAATGGCCTGAAATAGTGACTGCTTGTCATCAAATTGTCTACCTCCTTCATAGACCTTACGGGACAACCAACCCCAGAAATTTTCGATAATGTTTAGATCTGGCGAATAGGGTGGCCTTTCAAGAATATTAACATTTTGGCTTGCAATGAACTACTTTACTACTCTGGCGTTGTGTATAGGGGAATTATCATGTTGCAATATCTAAGATATGGGACCAAATAAAGGGTTTTTCAATAAGAGCGCTACAAAAGTTTTTTTAAATAAAACAAAACCGGTTTTAGATACCAATGAAATTCTTTATTCCTGTGAAAGTACATTCGATGCCATTATGTATGGAACTCGATTTGTTGGCATAGACCATAGACTTGACGCAGCCCCACAGGAAATAATCTAACGGCGTCAAATCGCACGACCGAGGCGGCCAATCGACTGGGCCATTTTGTGAGATAACACGTTCACCAAACTTGGTTTTCAATAAATTGATTGTGGCATTCACTGTGTGGCTTGTGGCGCCGTCCTGTTGGAACGACATGTCCTCCAAGTACATATTATCCAATTGGGGCCAAAAATATTCGGTTATCATTGAACGGTAGCGATTCGCATTCACAGTAATGTGCCGGTCTTGATCCTAACGGAAGATGTACGGCCCAATGACGCCGCCGGCCCATAAACCGCATCAAACCGTAATTTTTTCGGGATGCAATGATGACTCACGGATTACGTGTGGATTGCTGTCTGACCAATAACGCATATTTTGCTTATTGACGAAGCCATTCAGCCAGAAATGAGCCTCATCGATGAAGATGATTTTCGCTCTTAAGCACTCTTAAAGTTGAGTTTAATAATTTCGACTAGTTGTTGGCTCGTATATCTTTCCATGATGAAATGGCAAACCTTACTGAAGAGAAACGTCAAAAGAGCGGGAAAAAATATGGCGTCGTTTGTTGCCCCTATCGATTTACTTTTGTAGCGTCTCTGTTGAAAAACCCTTTAGTTCACTGAACTTCGGAAACGCCGATTCTAATAACGTTTTATAGCTTGCACCAGTCATTTTAGCACTTTGAAATTCAAGATCGATGGCGTCATAGTACGTAATAGCACCCCACACCATAACGCCGCCCTGTCGGCTGTGATGTTGGTTCGAAAAACGCTTATCTTTGCGCAGATCATGGAAATTATAGTTGTAGCCATCAGGCCCATCCAAATTAAACTTCCTCTCATCCATAAATGTAACGGATCTCCAGTCATTTACAGGACCTCTTGGCTGCACATCCCATACCATGTAGTCTCTTGCGAATTGAAGCCGCTTTTCCTTACCAGGAGCATTAAGTGGCGGCTTTGTTTTAATATCACCTATTTAAGATACTCACAGCTCTTAATTACTCTGCGTACTGATGACTTGCTCGCTTTCACTCCAGCTTGAGTTCTTATTTTTGACAAGGATAAGGCAGAATTAGAAGCAATTTTGGTGATTTTTCTTTTGTCATACGTAGATAAAGACAATGAAACCCTTCCTTTAAAAATTGTTCCATACCCTTCGGGGTCCTTGGTGTAATTGTCGACAACTGTTGGGCTCCGTCCAATTTTTTTCGCTATTGCGCGGTTAGAATATCCTTCAGAACGGTAAACATCGATTTAAGTTTTTTTCCGATAGATTTAAAAATTTTTTGTTGTTTTGCCATTTTGACTCGTAAAATGATTAAAATGTAATAAATTGTAATAAACAAACGCTCCCTATAATAAATCATCGCTTAATTTAAAAAAAATAAAAAAAAAATAATAAAGTGCCTTTATCCAAGTGAACCAAAGAAAATAGTACATTTTTGGATTTTTTTTCATAAATTGTTCAAAAAAAAGTTCTTTAGTTAAGACACCATCATAATTTTTTTTTATATCTCAAGATGTCTAGCTTCCATTTCCATTTAAAAATTCTGTAATCGGTTAAAAATTGCAAAAGATATAGGCTGCTGAATATGGAATTTTTAGTGCCTTTAATAAAGTGAAGCGGAGTGTATGTGAATTTAAATTTTAAAAAAACTACTTCCATCCAAAATTAATACAATGCAGTTCAGTTTCATTAAAATGTAGGTCGTTTTTTGTTGCTGAAATATGTCACAAATGTAATCATGGGTTTAAAAGGGCAATAGAAATTGATTGAATCTTTGGGTATTTGAATGTTAACCACAAGGGAGCTATCGTTGTGGTACCACCATAACTCATTTATCGTTTGCCATGATTGTAAATGTGCATTTGCCGCGAATAAATACCTCAAACGAAGATTTCCTCTCTAACAGATCGTTCGTGGATATTTGACATTTGGCTTTCCGAGCAGAATTAATATTGCCTGGCATTGTTAAAGGGTGATTGAAGTATATATCTCTACTTCGCGAGTCACCATTCGATTTTCTTATTGATATACCTATTACTGTTGCTGCGTGGACTATTTACGTCCGAAATCGTTGAAAATATAAATATCTGCTGAATTTTCAGATAAATAGATATCAGAGACTAGTACCACACGTCAACAGCCCACTAATAAGTCTATTATTTTTGATTGCTGAATTAAAAACAATCCAGTTTATATTTTTATTTATGTTTCAATTTACTTTATTTATTTTTTATTTTATTATACATTTTAGATTTATTTCACCAATGAACATTCCATTCCAAAAAGTGTTTAAATGGTTGAATACTACTTTGCTATTTATCCAAGACCACCACCCGATAAAGAAGCCAACATTGTAGGATTAACTGGGGATCTTTTTGGTCGGATGCCAGGGGATCTTACGGAGATTTTGGCCGATGCTCCAGTGGCCATAAGAGCAATAGCAGCAATAACAGCAAAGATGATGAAACGCATTTTGGTTAATGTGTTGGATTGAGTTAAAAACGTTTTCTGAATCGATGTCATCATCGCCTGCGGTATTTATACTAAACGGAGAAGATAACTTGCCCTTGACATGTGATGCGTTATTGTCTTTGAAATTGGGTTAGTTTATTTTTCTATTCAAATTTAGAATTCGCTTCTGCTAATGTTAGCTTTGAAAAATTATAGTGTTATATTTGCTTGACATAGTGTTTTATGCTGGCAGTGAATCCAGATGTTTTCAAGTACCTTTTGCCGAAAACAACATGTGAGCGAATAAATAAATATCGATTCAATTCAAGAATACATTGTTGTTTTTCTGTTGTTATTCTGTGTCGTCTCCTTCAACCACTTTCTTTGTTGGATAATAGCATCTTAATTAAATATTTGGACGCAAAATTAAATGCGAAATTTTCCACTAAGCCCTTGCCAGTGTTTCATATATGTAATTTGGAAAGTAAAACGTGTTTCAAAATGTATCTGGGCAAATTTCGAAATTTCAATGGGGTGACCCTCCCGACTTACTCGTATCCTCACTGTTACTCATCCATTGAGTTAGAGTTATATTAAAAAAAATGCTAATATTTTTTAAAGCCGACAAATCTTTAATTACCTCTGAGAGCAATATAACAATATCGGCCATATTCAATAGCAAAGTTAAATGGCGCAAAATGTCAAGTAATATCCAATTTATTTAGGATCTGTTGTGGTTTTATGGATTCATCGATTCTTCCAGCCAAATGTCCTCCCAACATTTATATGGAGGGTACAACCATGGTTGTGTAGAGATGTCAATTTTTAAATTCACAGCAGCTTTTTACAAACCATTGCCCTGTATCAAATTTCATTAGTGTCCGTTGTAGTTTACAGGAGATACCACTTCGATCAGTCGGACAGGTACTTTTTGATTTGCACGGGAGGCACCAGAAAAGAAGCGGAAAAATCACCCATATTCCTCATTAGCGTTTGATGAGGTATTGTGTAAGCCAAGATAAAACCGCGTTACAAGGGTATACAAATACAGTTCAGAAAATGCTTATTACTGGTAAAATCTCACGTGGACTGAAGATTCAAATTTGCAAGAATGCAATAGAGAATCAGAAAATTATTTTGAAGGCGGATGAACACAAAATGCTGGCAAATATACCCCTAAATAAATAATACGACACAAAAGAGATAGATAATCCAGTGCTATAATTTGGAAGAGCTTTTCAGGTTATGGAGTTTGAATTATTTACTGTATAAAGGAGAACAGGGATTAGCACCTTTATGTAAAAATAATGCAGGAATATTCTAACACTTTGGTGACGAACTACAACAGATTTAGGGGTTTCAGTTTGGGAATTATCTCAAGCATACTAGAAAATTTTTGATAGAGTGGGTTTAGACTAACAAATTGACCCGGACGGTCTCCATTTAAATACAAATTTGACGTGTAACATTAAGAACGTAAGTCGGGCTTCATATTTATCAACCCACTAAGAATCCAGAACTAACCTGAAGGATAATAATTGAGGACAGTTGTCAAAATCTGATATTCTCAGTGCAGCGGTGGTGTGCTGTTGATATTGTCTACAAATTTCGCGCATCCGAATCGCACAACGGAGAAAATTTAACAATTAGTCTTTAAAGATTAATCTTACATTGGGACAAACAATTTTTTGCTCGTATCTCTCAGAGAATAATATATATATTTTATTTACAAGTAATAATTAAATTAAATAAATAAATTTGACTGCATGACTGGATAATAAATTGTTGGACTGGAGGAGCTTCTCACCATCCACCCAAAACCAGATGGGTCGAAACCGTGAAATCATATATTTTGACTTATATCGAGTACGCATACTTGTCATTGGGTTTCACCTCAATGGCGTAATCGCTAGACCAGTACATATCACTAAAAAAATTCACGATTCACGTGTTTAGGTCAGTGCTTATAGAGGTCACGATTGAGGTTTCCCTAACCGTTTCATCCTATCAGATACCCGATACCCGAATGCCGGAAGTTAATGCCAACCTTGTGATTTTCAGACAATTGATACCACATTCTACCCTCAGTATTATTGGAATCAGTTGCAATTGCGTAGAGGAAAGTTTTCGATTTATAGTTGTATTCATATACTTATACCTGATTTGGATACTATTCCGAAATCAGGGAAACATTTCACAATAACAGCTTTTGTTGAACTGAATCAATATTTGTTAATTCTATGAGGTTTCGCATAATATATTTGAAACCATTTGGCTTCAATGCCAACGCTATGTCAATCACATGAAAATGTATTATTCGACTGATATTAACAATAGAACCACAAGTTCTGGAATTCTATGGAAAAATAAACTAAAATATTTGCTGACACCAATAAGCCTACCACGTATCGCGGAAATAATATCGTTATATTTTAGTATAAATACACCAGCCGGTGGTGACATCGATTCAGAAAACGTTTTTAACTCAATCCAATACATTCAACAAAATGCGTTTCATCATCTTTGCCGTTATTGCTGCTCTTGCTCTTATGGCCACTGGAGCATCGGCCAAAATCCCCACAGGATCCCCTGGTATCCGAGGAAAAAGATCCCCTGTTAACCCTACAATGTTGGCTAGTTTATCGGGTGGTGGTCTTGGTTAAATTATGACGGAGTATTCAAAGACTTAAAAACCTTTTGGAATGGAAGGCTTATTGGTGAAATAGATCTAAAATGTAAAATGAACTAAAAAATAAATAAAGTAAATTGAAACATAATTAAAGACAGAAATTGTATTGCTTCAAGTAAACTCTATTTATTTAAGAAACTGAAGTAAGAGGTTTGTTAGATGTCTGCTGAAGTGTTTTAATAGTCTGGTATCTATTTATTATAAAATTGAACAGATATATATCTTGCTAACAATTTAGGAGAAGAAAGAAACTCGACTGGTGACCAGCAAAGTGGGGTATATACTTCCCCTTGCCCTTTAACAAGGACAAGTAACATAAATTCTGTCAGAATGTCAAATGTCTACAAACGAACTGCTAGACAAGAAATCATCGTTTGAGGCATTTATTTGCGACAAATTCTCATTTACGTTCATGGCAAACGAAAAACGGGTTATGGTGGTAGCACGACGGCAAATGCTGCCTGAGGCTGTTGCACCCGAGCTGGAAAGATCAGAGATCGCAGAAAGCATGGCGTTGGTTAAGTCGGGAAAGTCACCTGGTATGGATGGAATAGCTGGAGAGATGTGTAAAAGCGTCTGGAAGGCTATTCCGGAATACCTAGAGGCTTTGTATGGGCGGTGTGTACATGAGGGATATTTTCCACGCGAGTGGAAGGTAGCCCGTGTCATTGTACTCTTGAAGTCAATCGATAAGGACAGGAGTAATCCTCGTTCTTATCGGGGTATCAGTCTCTTACCAGTATTTGGAAAAGTACTGGAGAGGATTCTGGTGCAGAGACTAAATGAGAGAGTCGCTGACAGCATGTGCCGTTGGCAGTTCGGCTTTGTAAGGGGCCGAAGTGTCGAAGATGCCTGGGAGCACGTGAGGAGAACTGTTGTAGAGTGTACTCAGAAGTATCTTCTGGGTGTTTTCATCGACTTTAAAGGTGCGTTTGATTATCTGAGTTGGGCGAGCGTGGAAGAAAGACTAGCGGGGCTAGGGTGTCAGGAAGTAGCACTCTGGAGAAGTTACTTCTCTGACAGAAAAGCAGTGATAGTCGGGGCAAATAGTTCTGAGTGTGTTGATGTGGTCCGAGGATGTCCACAGGGTTCCATTTGTGGACCGTTTGTGTGGAATCTTATGATGGACTTGCTTTTGCATGAGCTTGAGGCCGAATGCAAGCTATGTGCGTACGCTGATGACTTGCTTATAATAGTCGAGGGTAGTTCTCGTTCCGAGTTGGAACAGCTATCCTCGGCTATGATGAGTACTGTCACTCGGTGGGGCGAGCGTGTAGGAGTTAGTTTGTCGGTGGAAAAGACAGTGACCATGTTGCTGAAGGGTAGTTTCAAGTCCCATTTTCCAATCGTGCGTTTGAATGGTGGTGGCACACTCCGTTACTCCACGGAGGTGAAGTACCTCGGAGTCACCATGATAGAAAGGATGAACTTTTTGCCTCATATAGGGAGACTTCGCGAGAAACTAACGAGCGTTGTAGGAAAGGTTAGGCGTGTTATGAGGAGTGAGTGGGGTCTGAGTCGTCAAGCAGTCAGGACCGTGTACTGGGGCCTTTTTGTTGCCATTGCAACATTTGGGTCTTCTGTTTGGTGCGAAACTGCTAGAAGCGTCTTCGGGCAACGTCGATTATTCTCTGTTCAGAGGGTAATGTTATTGGCATGTATGCCAGTATGTCGTACGGTGTCTACAGAGGCCCTACAAGTTTTGATGGGTGCCACTCCTCTTGATATAGAGGTGATGCGTCGTAGCATGTACTTCAAAATCAAGAGGGGGTACGCACTGGGTGAGTCAGATTGGCTCATAGTTGGAGCAGAGAGCATGAGTAGAAGTGTGCGGCGGTCTCGGTTGGATGCGTTAGTCACATCTGAGTGGCAGGGCCGTTGGAATTCCAGTACCAACGGTCGAGTAACGTATAGATTTATACCGGACGAAGAATTCGTCGGGAAGAACCCTGAGTTTAGCTTCAACCTAAGCCTTGGTTTCATACTGACAGGTCACGGGTCGTTAAATGTATTCTTGCACAGAATGAGACTTGCGGATCGGGAGTCGTGTGATTGCGAGCCCCTTTACGAGGCTTTTAGGGATTTAGTCGGCATGGGTGTCACCAGATCCGGTGGTGAGTGGTGTGTGAGTAGTATGCTTCTGTCTCCGGATGCGTTGTGTGTGGCAACGCGGTTTGCGTCTCGTGTTTTCGCGAGTCGGCGCGCTAGGACGGTTTAGTTCTTGTTGTGGGTTTCACTGGTCTCTATCGGTGTCTCCCTTTTGTAGTGGTTGAACGTTTTTCGTGATCCTGGCTTTTTCAAGCTAGTTATTCAGCCGTTTAGGATCTCGTTGTCGGTACTGCTGAACCCTGTGAACACAGGGATTGCCAGTCCCGGACTTCGTCGGAGTCGAATTTGGAAGTGGATTAGCCGCGAGGTCTGACCAGAGGCCTGTTTCAGGTACCGTGTGCTGTCGTGCCCTTTCAGTTTGTGTCTTGTTGTTGTTGACCCACGGGGGCATCATCGGGCGAAGCCTGAAGATTGGCTGCCGGTCGCTGTTATTGACCGGAAGAGGTGGAAACAGCCTTGCTCCCACGGTGAGAAAGCTGCAGCCGTCTGACTGTAGTTATTAGACCGTTTATATTGCAATTTTTAGCATATAAATGGCAATGTCACGTGATGTTGTTGTTAGTGTTGATATTGTATAATTGTTTCACGATTGATGCTTTTGTCGCCGGGGGTGACCAGTCCCCTACTTAGTACAAAGTAAAAACTGGGAGCAGCTTCACTGCGAAACTCGGACCAGAGAGTATGCCTATCTGGTAGCACGGGTGGTGTTGGCCCCCTTGTGGGAGATCGTGCTGGCTGTGGTTGCCACCAAAATCGCTGGTAGAGGCTATGTAGTTGCCTTGTATATCAGTTACTTGTAACGAAGTATGCTAGGCAGGTGCATATCCTCGAAATATGGGATCCGTGGCCCTTATCACGGAAGAGGTTTGGATAGTACCTCACTCTTTACCAAGGAGGAGTAGCTCATGTACAGAGAGTTTACTCAATTGGTAGCTCGTGGACGGAAGAAAGAAGTCGCGCTGGCGGATATGCGAATACGGGGCGTTTGTTCTCCCACGTAATCGTGTATACCAATGGTGTAAGGCTTCCTATTCCTGATCTCTTGGCTGCCCCTCTATGCGGGGTAGCACGGATATCTCACGGGCGGCGCTAATAGTCGTATCAAACATGTTCTTGGTGGGGCGGTGCTCACCTGTGGTTAAGGACTTCACGTCGAGAATCACATTAAATCACGCGGACTCTGTTCTTGCTCTTATGGCCACTGGAGCATCGGCCAACATCCCCACAGGATCCCCTGGTATCCGAGGAAAAAGATCCCCTGTTAATCCTACAATGTTGGCTACTTTATCGGGTGGTGGTCTTGGTTAAATATAAAGAAGGATTTAAAGGATTTAGAAACATTTAGAAGAGAATGCTGATTAAGGAAATGCATGTTAAATATTATCCAGAAATATGAAAAGAAACACATTTAAAATAAACAATTAACTAATTTTTATTTAACTAAATTGAAACTGAGGATTTAAGCTTAATGTCAAGTAGACTACTGTACTAAAACATTTCATAATTTTGAAGTGTGTGTTTTTAATGGAGTGGATATGGGACATGTCTTGGGAACTGAATAAATCATCATTTAATAATAAAAAACGTTAATAATTAATTTGTGACACTATCTAAATTCGGTTGTAACAACCTATAATTCGGCTGTGACAACCTCTAATTCGGCTGTGACAACCTATAATGAGGTTGTGACAACCTCTAATGAGGTTGTGTCAACCTCTAATGAGGTTGTGTCAGCCTCTAATGAGGTTGTGTCAACCTCTAATGAGGTTGTGTCAACCTCTAATGAGGTTGTGTCAACCTCTAATGAGGTTGTGTCAACCTCTAATGAGGTTGTGTCAACCTTTAATTCGGCTGTGACAACCTCTAATGAGGTTGTGTTAACCTCTAATGAGGTTGTGCCAACCTCTACTGAGGTTACGTCAACCTCTAATTCGGTTGTGTCAACCTCTAATTCGGTTGAGAAAACCTCTTAATTCGGTTACGGCTAATTCGGCTGTCTCAACCGAATTTTTCTGTGAGTGCACGATGAAATTGTAAACATTACTGAATGCAATAAACAAAAAATGCAGATCATGACATACTACAAATGGCCGAAACGTCATGTTAGATCACTCAAATTTGAAAACCCTTTATACGTGGATTTACAATTTAAAAATACCTACTTGTATTCTAATGATACACTTCCATTCAAAAAGAATACGATTCAGCGCAATTTTCATAATGAATGTAGGGCGTTTTTGTTGGTAAAATGTATCAAAAATGTAATCATGAATGCAATACCACCCTTACAATTAAACGGGCAATAAAAAAGTGTTTGAATCGTTGGGAATTTGGAAATTGAGCAGGCAGCATTTGCCGTCGTGCTACCACCATAACCCGTTTTTCGTTTGCCATGAACGTAAATGAGAATTTGTCGCAAATAAATGCCTCAAACGATGATTTCTTGTCTAGCAGTTCGTTTGTAGACATTTGACATTCTGACAGAATTTATGTTACTTGTCCTTGTTAAAGGGCAAGGGGAAGTATATACCCCACTTTGCTGGTCACCAGTCGAGTTTCTTTCTTCTCCTAAATTGTTAGCAAGATATATATCTGTTCAATTTTATAATAAATAGATACCAGACTATTAAAACACTTCAGCAGACATCTAACAAACCTCTTACTTCAGTTTCTTAAATAAATAGAGTTTACTTGAAGCAATACAATTTCTGTCTTTAATTATGTTTCAATTTACTTTATTTATTTTTTAGTTCATTTTACATTTTAGATCTATTTCACCAATAAGCCTTCCATTCCAAAAGGTTTTTAAGTCTTTGAATACTCCGTCATAATTTAACCAAGACCACCACCCGATAAACTAGCCAACATTGTAGGGTTAACAGGGGATCTTTTTCCTCGGATACCAGGGGATCCTGTGGGGATTTTGGCCGATGCTCCAGTGGCCATAAGAGCAAGAGCAGCAATAACGGCAAAGATGATGAAACGCATTTTGTTGAATGTATTGGATTGAGTTAAAAACGTTTTCTGAATCGATGTCACCACCGGCTGGTGTATTTATACTAAAATATAACGATATTATTTCCGCGATACGTGGTAGGCTTATTGGTGTCAGCAAATATTTTAGTTTATTTTTCCATAGAATTCCAGAACTTGTGGTTCTATTGTTAATATCAGTCGAATAATACATTTTCATGTGATTGACATAGCGTTGGCATTGAAGCCAAATGGTTTCAAATATATTATGCGAAACCTCATAGAATTAACAAATATTGATTCAGTTCAACAAAAGCTGTTATTGTGAAATGTTTCCCTGATTTCGGAATAGTATCCAAATCAGGTATAAGTATATGAATACAACTATAAATCGAAAACTTTCCTCTACGCAATTGCAACTGATTCCAATAATACTGAGGGTAGAATGTGGTATCAATTGTCTGAAAATCACAAGGTTGGCATTAACTTCCGGCATTCGGGTATCGGGTATCTGATAGGATGAAACGGTTAGGGAAACCTCAATCGTGACCTCTATAAGCACTGACCTAAACACGTGAATCGTGAATTTTTTTAGTGATATGTAGTGGTCTAGCGATTACGCCATTGAGGTGAAACCCAATGACAAGTATGCGTACTCGATATAAGTCAAAATATATGATTTCACGGTTTCGACCCATCTGGTTTTGGGTGGATGGTGAGAAGCTCCTCCAGTCCAACAATTTATTATCCAGTCATGCAGTCAAATTTATTTATTTAATTTAATTATTACTTGTAAATAAAATATATATATTATTCTCTGAGAGATACGAGCAAAAAATTGTTTGTCCCAATGTAAGATTAATCTTTAAAGACTAATTGTTAAATTTTCTCCGTTGTGCGATTCGGATGCGCGAAATTTGTAGACAATATCAACAGCACACCACCGCTGCACTGAGAATATCAGATTTTGACAACTGTCCTCAATTATTATCCTTCAGGTTAGTTCTGGATTCTTAGTGGGTTGATAAATATGAAGCCCGACTTACGTTCTTAATGTTACACGTCAAATTTGTATTTAAATGGAGACCGTCCGGGTCAATTTGTTAGTCTAAACCCACTCTATCAAAAATTTTCTAGTATGCTTGAGATAATTCCCAAACTGAAACCCCTAAATCTGTTGTAGTTCGTCACCAAAGTGTTAGAATATTCCTGCATTATTTTTACATAAAGGTGCTAATCCCTGTTCTCCTTTATACAGTAAATAATTCAAACTCCATAACCTGAAAAGCTCTTCCAAATTATAGCACTGGATTATCTATCTCTTTTGTGTCGTATTATTTATTTAGGGGTATATTTGCCAGCATTTTGTGTTCATCCGCCTTCAAAATAATTTTCTGATTCTCTATTGCATTCTTGCAAATTTGAATCCACGTGAGATTTTACCAGTAATAAGCATTTTCTGAACTGTATTTGTATACCCTTGTAACGCGGTTTTATCTTGGCTTACACAATACCTCATCAAACGCTAATGAGGAATATGGGTGATTTTTCCGCTTCTTTTCTGGTGCCTCCCGTGCAAATCAAAAAGTACCTGTCCGACTGATCGAAGTGGTATCTCCTGTAAACTACAACGGACACTAATGAAATTTGATACAGGGCAATGGTTTGTAAAAAGCTGCTGTGAATTTAAAAATTGACATCTCTACACAACCATGGTTGTACCCTCCATATAAATGTTGGGAGGACATTTGGCTGGAAGAATCGATGAATCCATAAAACCACAACAGATCCTAAATAAATTGGATATTACTTGACATTTTGCGCCATTTAACTTTGCTATTGAATATGGCCGATATTGTTATATTGCTCTCAGAGGTAATTAAAGATTTGTCGGCTTTAAAAAATATTAGCATTTTTTTTAATATAACTCTAACTCAATGGATGAGTAACAGTGAGGATACGAGTAAGTCGGGAGGGTCACCCCATTGAAATTTCGAAATTTGCCCAGATACATTTTGAAACACGTTTTACTTTCCAAATTACATATATGAAACACTGGCAAGGGCTTAGTGGAAAATTTCGCATTTAATTTTGCGTCCAAATATTTAATTAAGATGCTATTATCCAACAAAGAAAGTGGTTGAAGGAGACGACACAGAATAACAACAGAAAAACAACAATGTATTCTTGAATTGAATCGATATTTATTTCTTCGCTCACATGTTGTTTTGGCAAAAGGTACTTGAAAACATCTGGATTCACAGCCAGCATAAAACACTATGTCAAGCGAATATAACACTATAATTTTTCAAAGCTAACATTAGCAGAAGCGAATTTTAAATTTGAATAGAAAAATAAACTAACCTAATTTCAAAGACAATAACGCATCACATGTCAAGGGCAAGTTATCTTCTCCGTTTAGTATAAATACCCTAGGAGATTATGACATCGATTCAGAAAACGTTTTTAACTCAATCCAACACATTAACCAAAATGCGTTTCATCATCTTTGCCGTTATTGCTGCTCTTGCTCTAATGACCACTGGAACATCGGCCAAAATCCCGGTAAGATCCCCTGGCATCCGACCAAAAAGATCCCCAGTTAATCCTACAATGTTGGCTTCTTTATCGGGTGGTGGTCTTGGATAAATCGCGAAGGAGTATTCAACCATTTAAACACTTTTTGGAATGGAATGTTCATTGGTGAAATAAATCTAAAATGTATAATAAATTAAAAAATAAATAAAGTAAATTGAAACATAAATAAAAATATACACTGCACTGTATTTATGTCATCAAACTGAAATAAGAGACTTATTAGTAGACTTATTAGTATTTATCTGAAAATGCATCAGATATGTATGTTGTAAACAATTTAGGAGGTACATAGTGTAAGTAGCAACAGAAATCAGAAAATCGATAAGAAACTCAAATGGTAACTCGCAAAGTCGAGGTATATACTTCCCTTACCCTTTAAATGCTGCACGAAACCCCATATGCCAAATGTCCACAAACGAACTGTTAGACAGGGAATCTTCCTTTGAGATAAATTCACAACTGTAGTGACCGTGTGGTCAAGATTCAAATACCCAAAGATTCCAAAAATTTTGATTGCCCTTTCAATTGTAAGTGTGGTAGTGCCCCCATGATTACAATTTTGATATATGTTTTAGCAACAAAAAAAATTACCAACATTTATTATGGAAATGAGGCTGCATGGTGTTAATTTTGGATGGAAGTGTATCCTTAGAATATAAGCAGCTTTTTTTAAAGTTAAATCCACATACATTTTAGTACTTACACTTTCCGTGAAATGCGATTGAAGTCTTATATGATTGTCAGACGCAAATAAATATTTCGTTCCCCACAAACGAAGTGTTAGACAACTAAATTTTAATTGAGGAATAAATTTCGTTTACGCAATGCTATTGAATTTGGATAGAGACGTATCATTATAGTAGAAGTAGTTTTTTTTTAAACAAACATATACATGGGATTTTTTAATTTGCATTAGATTTTAATTTGCATTACTTTATCTAATGGAAATGCAGAAGAATTACCATTGTTCGCAACTGCAATTTAATATGCATTTGCTAAGACAATGCAAATGCAGGTTGTGGAATCAGATGCCAATTGTAATTAAATATGGGAATGCTTTTAATTCCTTTGAATTTTTTTATGCTGGCAATACTGTTTTTGTACTATTTTATATGTGGAGATTTGTGGCTTAGATAGGTATAGCCAATTCATAAACCTGTACTGTATAAAATAATTGAAAACCAAAACTGTCAATATGAAGGAAATGCTTTGAAAATAAGAACAATTGTCAATGGTATATACATTTTTTTGAATTTGCATCTGTAGAGGTCATTCAAATTAAACTACTTATGATAATAGTCATATAGTTAGTTTGTGATAAATTTGTGGTATGTTGAGGTAAACGAAAGTTCGTTAATAATCGGTTTCTATGACAAACGTGCTTATTTTGGGGCAACGTTTTAACTATTACGGTCAACGTTGAGTTAACGTAGCCACAGTCATTATTGTATACACAGAGGTGAGATTCGTTGCCACAAATAAATTTACAGCTAACAAAAATTTGGCGGTTCCTTGGACTATCACATTATACAGTAGTGATTGCCAATAATTGTGTTCCTTATCGCAAAATGTTGTGCATATCAATTTATTTTAAATTCAATGTTGGTGGCAAGAACTAAAATATTTACTTGAAACAACAGAAACCAGAAATAAATGTCATCTGTCAATCGAGTTTTAGTTGTAGCAATCAAACTATCCTGTAGTTGTGAATATAAATAATATATTAAATAAATAAACAACTAATATAATATATTAATTAAAGGTACTCTGTTTAAGAATATGAATAGGTATTTTTTTGAGAAAATTTACTTAAGAAAACGCAGTTATATAAAAAATGTTATTTTGTAAACATCTTTCACTTTGGCTTTTCCAAATTTACTTTTTATTCGATTCAAAGTATAATATGTAATAAACAGGCGCCACCTAGAAAATTTCCCTTTAAACAAGAAATATCCCCCCATACGTTAGTCTAGGCACAAACCAAAACAAAAGTACGAGTGTAAGAGTAAGTGTGCTGCCAAATGTAATCCCATTCTCATGGATTTGCCAGTCTTGCACTTAGGCTTTTCTAAATTTACTTTTTATTGGGTTCAAAACAACAATATGTAATAAACAGGCTCCACCAAGAAAACTTCCCTTTAAACAAAACCAAACTAAAATTACCCAATATAGTTGCTAAGAATGGGTTGTAATAAAGTAGTTAAAAAAAAGTTGTTTATAATTTTTGCATTTATCGCCCATCCCGCAACGTGCGATAAAGAACTTTGTTCCAAAAATGTTGCTATTAAAATTGCGTATTTTATATTTAAATATTTATAATCCAAATTATTGGAACGAAGTTCCTTATCGCACGTTGTGGGATGGGGGCTAAATGAAAAAATGTTAAACAACTTTTTTTAACCGTATTATGCTATAACCCAGTATACAACGTATTATTCTGCATACTTTTAGGATTTGGTAATTATTACTCGATTTGTACAGTCAGGGACATATATGAGAGTTGTGGTTTTTCATTTAGGCTTTGTGATAGTCATTCCATTGTGAAGAGTGCTGGCTTCAATCGAAGGCATATGACATAATTACGGCTAAGGAAAGCGGGCTTCGCTGCACATGTTGAAAGTGTAAGGGATTCGATGTTGACTTTTTTGGGTTATTGCCTTTTGCGTTATTAACAGTATTACCCCATTTTGTGTGCTTGCAGCCCAAGTCTCCCGCTAGTACATAGTAATTATTTGAATTTTGAAGATTCAGAGAATCAAATAGTTTTTGCAAGTCTGCTCGTATTGAATTTATATTGCCGGCCGGATAGTACGCACATGTAATAACTAAAAAGTTGTCGCAGTCAATGCGCATGTCTCTAACGTTGTCGCAGTCAATGCGCATGTCTACTTTTGTCATCGTAACTGTAGTATTGTATGTTATTCTTGATTAAAATAGCAGTTCCCCTACCCCTTGTTGCATCAATTCGAGGTTTCTTATAATTTTATAATTTTTAAATATTACATTGTGTCTATGGCATAATTTTGTCGCATTTAATAGGATAATATCTACTATCTACCTGCTCTTAAAAATTAAAATTTCTTAAAAAAAACCTTTTCCCCAAAAAAAAATATCTTGTTATAAAAAATAGCTTTTCTTACAAAAATTCCTTTTCTTAAAAGTACCTTTTCTGAAAATAAGTAAATTTTGTTAAAAATAACCGTTTTCTAAAAAGAGTCCACTTCTTTAAAAAGTACCTTTTCTTACAAAAGTACTTCTTTGTAAAAAAATCATATACTTATGGCTGTTTCTTACAGAAAGTACTTCTTCTTAAAAATAGTAGCTTTTCTTAAAAAAAAACAGTATCTTTTAATAAAAGAAGTACCTCCCTTTAAAAAAGGACGTATATAATAAATATTCCGGGAAATATAAAGGACCTAAAAATATAAAAATGTTTTTTAAAAAATGCATTGCAGAAAAAAAAATTTTGTTAAAAAAAGTTTTTTATTTTAAAAAGGTACGTTTGCTTACAGATCCATTTAAATTATCGTACTTTTCAACGGATGACCTAACTAGTACATAATATACAGGGTGATTCAGGAAGTTCCGGACAGCGTATTCCTTGGCGCATTTCATGAAGAAAAGTCCACTAGGCCATGTCCGAAAATGCAAGGGTTCGAAATGGCATTGGTTTCAAAATTTTCGGATTGGTGGTCGGAGGGTAGTAGGGTGAAGTTGCTAACTTCTGAGCAAGTGGTCGGATTTTCAACAGAATAAAAACATAAGTTATTTGCCATCTGGCTGAGAAAATTCAGATTATGTGAATTTTTTTTCCATTTTTTTCCGAAAGCTCTGTATCTCGGCGATTTGACTTTTTCTACTTTTTTTATTGATTCTGAAAGGCCTCTTAAAGACCTTTCCAACAAGCCCAAACAAACTCACTGGCTCAGAAGTTAGCATATTTAGCCTACTACCCTCCCACCATCAATCCGAAAATGTTGAACCCGCTGCCATTTCGAACCCTTGCATTTTCGGACATGGTCCTAGTGGACTTTTCTTTATGAAATGAGCCAAGGAATGCTCTGGAGAAATTTGTCCGCAACTTCCTGAATCACCCTGTATAGCGAAAGAAACTTCGTTCCAACCGGGTGTCCCCTGACACCTCATGTGATTTTTATAACTTGTAACCAGCACCGGAATTCTGTAACTTTTTAACGATAAAAATCGGTAGTTCATTTTGCAAAACTCGAAAATTTCGAAATTTCACATATAATGAAACCATAATTGGTTGGTATGAATCGGTTCCGAATTAAGACGGACTGATATTCTCAATTTTCGGACACTTATAAGAAATTTGTTTGCTGGGTCTTTTGGTTTAATAATTACTCAACCGAAAGTCTAAAATTGTTGTTGCCTATTTTTGGGATCAGCTAAACTGTTATACATACATAATTCATATAAAATGTGTAGATCATACATGGGGATAATTAATTATATGACAATTATATTTTGTAGTTTAATCTGAATTAGTTCTACAAACGCAAATTCAAAAAAATTTGTAATTTTTTGCAAAGCATTTCCTTCATATCTGACAGTTTTGGTTTTCAAATATTTTATACAGTACTGGTTGATAAATTTGAAAGTACTACGAGGCAATCAATGTCTATCGAAAACACAAACCTCTACATATAAAATACTTTAAAAACAATATTGCCAGCAGTCAAACAAATGCAAAATAATTAAAAGCATTCCCATATTTCATTACCATTGACATCCTATTCGACAACCTGCATTTGCCCTGCCTGAACAAAATCAAATTCAAATTTTCAATCTAATTCAAATTCTAGGTGGCACCATGGCACCAAAAAAATCCTAAAAAAAAAAAAAATACTTGTATGAGGACCATCATAAGTGTTGAAGATAGAGGGTAGATATGTTCTGAGAATCTGTTGGATTTGAAAAAATATTTGGAGTCGGTCATACAATTGACCCGTCCAAGGGTGCCCTTGAGGGATTTAGAGTGGTGGGAGCAAAATTTATTATATTCGGAAAAATTGTTGGTGGTGGGGAGGGAGCGGGGGGAATTAATGGTGGTCAGTTATACATTTCACCCTTCAAGGGGCGATTCGGGAGCAGAATGTATACCGGGCTTTATGTGGATGTTTACCCATTCTCCACCACCTTTAACCGCGATGCGGAGCCATTCAGACTACACCCACTTCCCCCAATTTTTGGTTGGTACATTTTTTCAAGCGACAGATCGTCCACTATAGCACCCACTGTACAAGACAGAAAAACTGTCACATCTACTACAGCTGTCATGAAAAACAATAAATTTGGCTTCGTTTTTTAGTGTGTGGATGCAAATATAACGTGCTTCTAGCTTATGGCAAATATAGTTTATTTGTGCCAAAACACATTGTGGTTGCTATTCAATAATAATAATATGCTGGAGACGCAAAGATTAATATGTTATAATATATTTGTTGGTGACCCAAATTTGGCTGTGTTTGTTGAAAACTGCTGAGAACAAAAACTTGACAGTCAACAAAGAAACAAAAAGCACCAGATCTTCAATTCATGAAAATAATGCTTGGAAACATGTACATGGTTTCTGCAATATGTTGCTGGGGTCGTGCCTTCAGCGTGTACCTCGAATCTGCCGTAAACTAAAACAACAACGTTAGCCTTGACATCAAGAGGAGAATTGTGCTTGCGAAAAGAAGATATTTTGGGCTAAGCAAGTACTTTGGAGGTAAAGCCCTGCCTTAAGTAACAAAAGTCCAGCTATACCAGACTCTCAAACAACATCTCGTGCTTTATGGAGCAGAATCCTGGGTCTTTTATAGAGTGTTCAAAAAACCGGCATTTTGTAAAAACCGGTTTTCGGTATGTTCGAAAAATCAATTTTATAAGAACCCGGTTTTTGCTCTGTTCGAAATGTCAATTTCTCAAGAATCCGGTTTTTGGATTTACATTTTTGCAAAAGCGGCTACAATCGTTTTGTTCGGTTTTTTTAGCTTTAAATTAAATTACTTATGTAGCATTAAAATAAATTTTATATCGTGTTTAAAACTCAAAATATCACAACTCTATTTAAATATGACAATTACGTTTTAATTTTAAATAAAAAGTGTAGATCATATTCCAATTTGGAATGCATGTTCATTCAATATAAAAATTATAAGTGTTTACAAATGCACAATAAACTAATTTAAATTCGAAAATCATTTTCAAATTAAACACTGATTTCCATGTATTATGTAACCGTTATTTATAAAATTATTTTTATTTTGAAAGTGTTGAAAAGCTTAATGAATTTCTAAATAATTCCTATTCAAGCCATAAAATTATTTCGAAATTTGAAAAAAAAAATATATTTGGAAAAGTCATCTAGAACTTATTGAATCAAAAATTCATATTTGGAAATAGAAATAATATTTCGTAATTCCAAAATTTGATTAAAATTCGACACTAATTTACAAATTTTGACTTTGGAAAAATACCACCACATGCCTAGATAAGTTAATTGGGACCTCCTGAACACGAAAAACGCTGAAATTTTTTTTCGAAGTACCATTTTTTAGTTGACGGTACTTTCGTGTTTTCGATGTATGGTCCCACTCAAACCCTTGCGGAGCGCAACCGAAAAGTCCGATCGAGAAATGTAATATCGTTGGAAACGTAATTGAATGTCCTTTCCGTCGATATGCTGTAAATTTCGATCTGATAAGAAATGGCTGAGTTATGGCACCTTAAAGTTCAAAATTTGCTTTTTTTTACGTTCAAGTCGGTCGTCATTTTAATTGAAATTTTTTGAATTAACACCGAATATAGTGTGTGAGCAATGAAAATGAAAATATTGTCGTTCAACAAAATCCTTAATAAAAACTTTGTTTTTCGTCCGATTTTATTCAAATTAAGCTTAAAATATTGGTAGACAAATTAACCATTCCAGATCTTCACTATAACGTAGAAAAAAAATGAAATAAAAATGAAAAATTTTGAAAAAAAACGTAAAAAGAAGGCAAAAAGGTGCCATAACTCAGCGATTTTTTTAATCAGAAATTCGGTTGGGCTCCACAAGCTTTGAGTGGGACCATACACCGAAAAACACAAAAGTACCGTTATGAAGACGACCCAACCCACAGGTATTTTAGACACCGAACTCGAAGGAAGCCGAAAAATAGGAAGACCAAGACTCTATTGAAGGAATCAGGTTGACGAATCCCAGCATACACTTGGTATTACCAAGTGGAGAGGTAAGGCAAAAGATCGAACCTTCGTTTTGTAAGGTCCCTGACCCCCCACGGTTGTTCGAGACCAGATACCTAATTGTGTTGTCCAGCTCGTGTATACGTCGGATCTGCCATAAACAAAAACAACAACGTCAGCCTTGATATCAAGCACAGAATTGTGCTTTCGACTAGATGTTATTTAGGGCTAATCAAGTACGTTAGAGATAAAAACCTATCTCGAGCAATGAAAGTCCAGCTATTCCAAAATCTCTAAGAGTCTTCGGGAGAAAAAGCACTCGGAAAAAATTATGGCCCTATATTGTGCAACGGCGAGTATAGGGGAAGCATGAACCATGAGCTGTATGAGCTATATCCCGACATTGGCATAGTTTAGCGGATCAAACTAACGCGATTGCGCTTGTTAGGTCATGCCAGTAGAATGGATGAAGACGCGCCAGCTCGAAGGGTTTTCGAAACAGATATCGAAGGACGACGAAAAAATTGGAAGACCAAGACTCTGCTGGATGGATCAGGTTGACAAATCTCTGCGTACCCTTGGCATTACCCACTGGAGAGATAAGGCAAAAGATCGAACTGCTTGACGAAATATTTTATGTTCGTTTTGTAAGGTCCCTGATCCCACGGGGTTGTTCGATACCGGATAAGTAAGTAAGTGTTGTCCCGCTTACGTTTGAAAACTTCGCTTCTCGGAGCTAACGGATGCTAAGCAGGGGCCCAATATGGATTACCTCGGGTTTCTTAAAATCTTAAATATACGTTTTTAACGCTGCATAATTTTAGGCTGTGTATATATTAGGTTTAGCTTTTTACGATAATTATGAGATAAAATAGGATTTTGGTATAAAATCACCTAAAAGTGTTCAACAGTAGAAAAATATTTTGCCCAATTCAGTTTATTTATTATTATGTATTATAAATAAATAATGACAATATACATAACTCAAAGGGTTGAAGAACATTTCGGTTTTTTGAACAAAGTTCACCTGCAAATTAAAAATCGACAAAAAGGACGATATGTATTTCCCAATTACTCATACTAAGTCCCTGCAGTTTTACCTTCGCAGACTCGGACGACCACCAAATACATAGAAACGATGCCCGGAAAAGGAATATACTGGATCTCGATTGGTTTCTCGTTGCATCCCATGAAGGGATTAGGGGAGCTTCTCACATACCATTGAGGTATGCGCGTTCTAGTTTTACACTCACTGATCGATTGGGACCTACAATTTTACACCGGTTCAGAAAGGTATTTTGAGAAGCTTTTTCATGGCTAAATACTCGATAGTGTCACTGTCACTAAGCGAGGCGACCGCTGTTGAAAGAAATTTAAAGTGGTCAGAGCGGGTTCTCATACACAATGTGCGGCTATACCACCACACCACCGATTTATAAAGAAACAAAGGGTGTATTTTTCCAGGTTCACAAAATTGAGTTGGTACCACTGAATTATTTTACAACTGACTTAACAGATGACAGTTTATTTTCGCTTAGTTTGGTTTGCCATTTCACCATGCATAGACTTACACAAAAGCAACGCTAGCAAAATGTTGAAATTTTCTATCACAATACTATAGTGCACATCGTCCACTTTATAGTAGTTATAATCGTCCATCAGAACAGCTGATTCGAATAACTATGGATCATTTTCACAACATATTTACTCTTAACGTCCATGTGCATCTCGTAAGATGTCAATCAGAGCGCGCCGAATAACCTGCAACCGCTGTACAAAAAAGCATTGAGCCACATCAATGAAGTCGACGCCGTTCTCAGCAAATAGGGATGTGTCCATTCACTTTATGGAAGATTATAGGAAAGGATCTTGGTTGACCATCATTTAAGATTCTATTTGTGCAAAAATTAAAGCCAAACGAACATCGTTTGCGCCGCCAATTCGGCCAATGGGCTAAAGCACAAATTGATATTAATTTTGATTTCAAATACAAAATTTTGTTTAGCGATGAAGCTTATTTTTGGTTAAAAGGGTACATAAAGAGGCAACATTATTGAATTTGGAGTGAACATATTCCAAACACCATTACATCAACAGAAAATTACCATTTGGTGTGCTTTATGGGCCGGCGGAATCATTGGTCCATATATCTTCCAAAAACGATGATGGGCAGAATGTTACTCTGTTATTCTTTTGCACCTTAATTAGCTGGCATTAACCCTGCTGGCATTAGGTTCCAACAGGACTGAGCCACAGGCCACAGCGTACGATACAATTAATTTTCTCACAAAAACTTTTGCTGAACGAATAATTTCACGTAATGGTCCTGTTAACTCTCTGCAACTGACGTCGTAGTCTGGCAGACACCGCAAAGCTAAACTTCGTGCAACTTCCCTATAAAAAAGTTTATTTTTTAAATTTAAAACCTATGTGAGATTGAAAATAATATTTTGTTATGAATAAATAAGACCAAGAAGGCGCCAGTCAGAAACTTCACCGTAGGAAATCAGTTTAAATATGAGATCTGTGAGATCCCACGTCAGATATATTGTTAAAATTAGAGCACGTCAGTTGCAGAGGGTTAATTGGCCACCAAAATCGTCGGATTTAACCCCATTGGATTATTTTCTTTGGAGTTTATGTAAAGCCATTTGTCTAAGCTGACAAACCAAAGATAATTGAACACCTAGAAGTCAACATTCGACGAGTTATTATGGAAATAATGCTGGAAGCGCTGTCAAAAGTGCTTAAAAATTTGGGTCACAGATTGTGTCATCTAAGCACAAACCATGGCGACCACATGGCCAAAATTATATTTAATCATTAATGGTATAAAATTATCTATCCGATAAAGCCAGTTTAATTAATGTTACTAATATTTTTCTTTGCTTTATTTTAATTTAAAGTTCTGTAACTCTAAAATGCACCCCCTATGTGTTTAAAGTTTGTTTATGGCAAAAATATTTTATTTTGCCCAAAGATATTTCATTTGCTAGTTAGTCTCAGCGTTGACCGCAAAAGTTTACATTTTCCCGCAATTAAAAAAATTTGTTTTTGTATAATGGAACTTGTATTTACCCCAAAATTATCATATTATTCTTTTGCGGCAAATAAAGAAACTCATTTCCGATAAACAACAAAGTGTCTACACTTTAGTCAAAGGTGATCACTCTCATTAATTCATTCTATCGTCATTGAAAAGAAATATAGACATATACACACATATCTGTCTCTTGAAATGATATTGTTTTCTTTCAACCCAAAATAAACAAGTAAATCCTTATGTAAACGCTTTGTTCGTTTGCGCTTACCAGAGACGCATGGACTTGCCGAGATAGTGCCTAAGACCAACACCATTTCAGGGAAAACGTAAGCACTAAAATATATTCATATTTAAAAGTAAAAAAAATAATTCTCTTCCGTCCTACATATACCCTATTCAGTGAAATATAATTCGTTTACGTTAAACGAATACCTACTTTGTCGCAAACATTGTTCATTTCTCGTAAATGTTTTTTTTTAGGTTTATATAAACGTTATTCAATTTTCGTAAACGGTTTTGTATAAATTTTGAATTTTATGACCGCCTTTGTTGGTTTTAGTTATTGTACAGGGTGGAGCGCGAACCGTGCTAGAAACACATAAGGTAATAACATTTTTTCAATGTGATTAACCGACATATTTTGTTTATATTTTGCAGGTTACTATTTAGATTTATTAAAATTAATACCTTGGGATACTGAAAAGAGGATGTGGATAGTGCAGCGGTACCATTCTTTGCAGTCCTTAATTTCCGTCCAAAGGGAATTTAGGCTGGTGTTTGGCGACACTCCCCCGAGGAAATAAGTCATTATGAGGTGGGTAAACATGTTTACCGAATCTGGAAGCAACGCACGATGACTGTACCATCGAGATCCCTATGTTCGTGTTCAAGACACAATCGCGGCTGTAGCATCGTCAATGCAGGCAAATCCAAGCGTTTCGAGTCGAAACTTATGAGCGCAAATTGGAGTTAGCACACGGTCATTACAACAGATAATTCATGATGACTTAAAATTGTTTCCATATAAAGTCCAAATTTCAAGCAAGTTAAATCCTTTGGATTTGACTATTCGCCTGGAATTTTGCCAAAAAAAATTATTGAAATAGCCGAAGAAGGCAACAACATGATAACTTGCTCGATTATGTCTGATGAGGCCCATTTTGAACTAAACAGCAATGTAAGCAAAGAAAATTGCCGTAAATGGAGTGAATCGAAACCAGAAGTACTCCAAGAGTTAGGAACTGCACCCTCAACGAGTCACTGTGTGGTGCGCAGTTTCATCAAGGTGAATTATGGGGCCATATTTCAAAGAAAAATTCGTCTCTAAATAAATATTATGGAGGAAATATGCATATGTTTCCACGTAAGTATATGGAGGTTTGGGGTAAACCAGCGAATGCTTCCACGGAGGTATATGGATGTTTGGAATGTAGAACGCATATGTGTCTACGTAATGTTTGCCAGTAAACATGCTACTGTTTCCATTTACATACAAGTGAGTTTGGGACTTGAAAACATATGAATGTCTTCCAAACATATAAATGGTTCCTGCAGCATATGTTTGGGAGAATATGTTACAGAAGTCATTTTCTTCAGCGTGTGCATACATGCCAGACCGGTTATGGCGGACCTCCAACGAAAATTCCCAAACAATTTAACGTCCAGAAATTCCACTTTCCGCTGGCCACCAAGGTCGTCTGACCTGACTGCATCAGACCTTTTTGAAGCGATTATGTCAAGCAAGAGCTGTATAAAACGAAACTAATGAATTTGACTGACTAGAAGCAGTCCAGTAAACCAATAATTGAGGCGGTCCCCACTTCAACCCTTCAGACACCAATCAATAATTTTCTGATCAAGTGTCGTATATGCGTGGATCAGCATGGAGGTCATTTTCGATCTATCATCTTCAAAACAAATTAGTCAAATAAAATAAAATTTAATTTTCTTTACAATAAAAAAATATTGAAATATATTGATTAAAATAAGTTATTTGAATTTCTTACTGCGCCACCCTATATTTCCGGTTTTTAATAATTAATTTTTAATATCGAATCGAAAATTTTATAAATTTTTAAATTTACATTATATTATTGAATTACTTTTTAATATATTGTATCTGGTTATGGTTTCAATATTTATATTCATTTGTTGAAATTATACAATATTTTTAAATTAATTTCTCGCATAAACAATAACTTACTTTGGAATGTTGAATTTATGGAATTTTTGATTTACCTAAAAAGAAAAGAAAAATAGTCATTATTAATTTAATCAACATTTATTAAACATCTAAATATAAAGCAATTGAGATGGCAACTAATTGCATCACCATTATATAAAAATCTATAATGGCCGCGGTTTTCAAGCACTGTCGCGTCACCTCCTGTAAAGGCAATCGTGGCACGAAAATGATTTATATTTTCAAGTTAAATTTATGCCGAGATATCAGGATTTCGGAACGGAGTTCCTTATCGCACGTGGCGGGATGGCGGCTAAATGAAAAAAAACTAAACAACTTTTATTTTAACACTATTATGCTACAACTTAGTATTGTCAACTATATTGGGTACTTTTGCTTTGGTGTGTATCTAGACTAACACAAGTTGGGAAATTTTTTGTTTCATGGGAAGTTTTCTAGGTGGAGCCTGTGACCAATATTTAGTATATTGTATTTAGTATATATTTTTCGCCAAAGCGAAAGAAGGATGAAAAAATACAATTTTATTAAACAAGTGCCTTTTCTTAAAAAAATTAAACTTTCTAAAAAAAAAATTTTGCATATTATTAAACAAATTGTCTTTTCTTAAAAAAAAATACCTTATCTTAAAGAAGTATCTTTGATTAAAAAAGTATATTCTCATAAAAATAGTAACTTTTCTTAAAAAAAGTATTTGTTTTAAATAAGTACCTTTTCTTAAAAAATTACATTTTCTTACAACAAATTGCCTTTTTGGAAACAATTACCTATTCTTTAAAGAGTACCTTTGTTGTGAAACAAAATCACTTTTCTTCAGATAATACCCCAATCTTAAAAATGTACCTATTACCAATTCTAAAAAAAATCCCAGGTCTTAAAAAACCCTTTCATCAAAAAAATACCTACTCTTAAAAAAATTTCTTTTCTGACAAAAAATTCCTTTTCTTAAAAATAATTTTTCTCAAAAATAAAATAACAAATTTTCTTTTCTTTTCTTGATATAAGTAACCGTTCTAAAAATAAGTACATTTTCTCAAAAAATTAACCTTTCCTAAAAAGAGTACCACTTCTTTCCAAAGTTCCTGTTCTTAAAAAAAAAGTACTTTTTTGTAAAAAAAATCATACTCTTATGGCTTTCTCTTATAGAAAGTACTTCTTCTTAAAAAAGGTAACTTTTCTTAAAAAACATTAGCTTTTAATAAAAGAAGTATCTCTCTTTAAAAAATAACCTTTTCGGGAAAATGTAATATATATTCTTACTAAAAGGACCTAAAAATATACTTTTTTAAAAAAAAATTAATTTCTCAACGGTTTCAACGGTCGCCTTAGGCGTACTGGAACTACCTTGTACATAATATATAGCGAAAAAAACTTCGTTCCAACCGGGTGTCCCCTGACACGTCTTGTAATTTCTTAAATTTAATTTTAATTTCTTATGGTAGCAAAATTGGTGCGCCACGCTGTATGAGAAATTCATACTACTTACAAGGTCAGGAGCATTTTTCTAAATAAGGAGAAAGTTAGTTCAGAGTTACCTGATATCGTTTGTTGTAAACAGAAGGGGATATGTATGATTCGCAATTATGTTCAACAAACGAACGAAGTTTGTTTGTGCGTAATGAAATTTGTCGTTGCGTGAATGTATAAATAGTTTGGGACTAGGATTACATTTTGAGTGGATCAGATCAGATTTTTTTGAATCCCCGTGTAAAAAAGAGAAGATCTGATTGGATCTGGCAGCAGATATAATTTGATCTCATCAGATCCGAAAAATGGTTATATCTAATTAGGTCAGATTAGATCTAATTATATACAATTAGATACAATTAGATCTAATCTGATCCGAAATTTGACCAAGATCTAATATGATCTAATTATATCAAATTAGATGTAATTATATATAATTAGATCTAAATATTCGAGATCTCATTATATATGGTCTTGTTCCTACTCCCTTATAGAAAATAATTATTTCACTGCTGAATTCAAATTAAAATCTCTTCATGAGTTTATTTAGCAACAATAAAAATATATAAAAAAAAGTAAGCAACAATAAAAATATATAAAAAAAAGTAAATAAGGCGAAGTTATATAAATATAATGAGATCAAATTATTTCAATTGAGATTGAACTACACTCTACTAAATTAAGGGCGTTTTTGCCGCTTTAATTCCCCGAGGCGCTGTGACATTGCCCTCTCAATGTCCTTCACTGTCTGGACTTCCCAGCCTCTTTCCTTGGCCACCTTCAGTGAAAAATCTGAAAATTGGCAAAGAAATTTATATAAATATTTAATTGATTTTCAGAAAAGAAAAATACTAACCAATAATAGCGGCTCTCGCCCTGTAACATAGAGGAACTACAGGCTCTAATTGTCGTTGCAGTCCCTGTGCTCTTGGCGATTGTCCAGTTAATGTTGATTTAAGAAGGACGGTTATTTTAAAAACACCCTCTAACAGTTTTCGGGCAATGTGCGACGACTTATGCGACGATCCCAACGCCATGTCGTGTATTATTTTACGGCAATACACGTCATTACCAATGCAGACCATCTGAAATAGGAAAAAATAGTTACGTTGCGAACCACCGAAAACACAAAATACAACTTACGTTCTCATCATAGTTGGAACCGTAGACTTGATCGTCATCACCTCCATCTACACGTTCTATTTGTGAACCTCCAGCTTCCGGTGATGGTTCGTGGAATACTTCGGTTTCCTGCCTTTCATAGTTTTTAAGTTTCTCCTCCGTTTGTAATAATTTTTTTTTTAATTTGACCAACTGTATGTCCTGGAAGAAATATATGAGGTTTACATGCACACTTCTTTTCTTTTAAAACTGTATGAAAATAGTAACTTACCTCTTCACTTGAAGAACTATTTCTTCTTTTTAAGGCCATTTTGACTTGGGCTTGCAATTTTTGATTTTTATTTATTTTTTTTGAAGCCATTATGAACACTGTAATAAACTTCACAAGAACACGCACTACTTATCAGTCTGTAATTATTATCAGAAGTAAACGTTTACAACTATATTACCACCTGTTCTCAATCTCCTGACATGAATCAGTGTTAACACAATTGTTAATAACAATTGCCACAAAACAAATTACAATTTTACTCCAGCCGCCAAAATTCACTTGTTGATTACTAATTACTTCAACAAACACAACTGTTACGCTTGCGACGACGACTTTTCGGTTTACTTGTACATCTAATATATACGTATGTCTTCGTTGTGTGCCGTCGTCGCTTGCGTAGCAATTGTGTTGCACCAAAAATACAACAGATTGTTACTACGCTTTTGTTACTACGCTTATTTACAACACTTTGTTTTGTTTACATTAAAAATTATTCGCATTTGTTTCAAGCATCTAATTAAAAATGGAAAGAAAAACAAAATACAGAAGCTGGAAAGATAATTCTTCAGTTTTGGTAAGTAATTGTAGAAATGCCTATAGAAATAATGAAACCCTTATCGTTTTCTTCACAGATTCCTGAAAGAACTCGCCGGAGATGGAAACAAAATGAAAACAATTTGTCCCTAAATTCTTTGAAATGGAATGAAGCCGTTTGCAATACAAGCAATAACAGCGCTAAACCATATAAGAAACGATACAAAATGTGGAAGGATAATAGTGAGTCTTTTGTAAGTAAATCTATTTACTTATAATAGAAAACAATGCTTACATTACATTGAACTTTTTTCAGATGCCCTACACAACTCGAAGACGCTGGAGACAAAATCAACGCGCATCAACTAACCAACAATCAACGAGTTTGAGTGTCGATGAATGTTCTTCGATAGCCAGTGATACTCAAAGTGATGGTAATGAACCCTTACAATCTACTTTAGGACATGGTTGTGAATGTGAAGACCCTGAAATGGAAAATGTCTCTGAAATTGAAGATGCAAATATATGTATGCTGTACGAAAACAGTGTACTTACATTGGATGAAGCTGTTTTTTACATTTTGGATATGTGGGTGAATCAAAATCTTACCAAAACTGCGTTGCAGTATCAACTGAAAATGTTGTCTAAGATGTTACCTAAAGACAATTTAATGCCAAAAACTCTACACACATTTTTTAAATACTTAGAGGAAAAATTTGAAAATTGTGATATTATAAACCATTATTATTGCACGCAATGTTTGTCATATTTATCGTCGAAGGAAACAACAATGTGTTCGGCATGTGGAGAAAAAAACATAAGTTACTTCTTTGAGCTAGATATAGTGCAGCAAATAACTCTTCTGTTTGAAAAGAAAAATCTGGCACATATAATGAACGAAACTAAAAGTTCAAATAAGAGAAATGTTGTGAGAGATATTTGCGATGGGTCTGAGTACATCAGAGTAAATATAGACCGAAATAAATATGACTTAACGCTCATATTATATACCGATGGTATATCCCTGTCGAAGAGCTCCAAAAGCAACTGTTGGCCCTTGATGTTTACAATTGCAGAAATACCACCAGAATTAAGAAATTTATACATTATAACGGTAGGTTTGTGGTACCATGCTGAATTAAAACCACCGATGAATCTGTTCCTTCAACCCTTTTGTATGAAATTGAGACAGTGCTCAAATGGAATAAATTGGCGTCATCCTATATCTGGAAATCAAATGACGTCAATCATTAAAGCGCCATTATTTGTTGCAGATGCTCCAGCAAGGGCTCAGATACAGAATATTCTGAATTTTAATGGAACATTTGGTTGTAATATTTGCGAAATAAAAACTAAGCAATGCTCTAACTCCAAACGTACAAGGTTGGTCAGATTCTATCCGTATAAAAGAAATCTAAGAATGAGAACAGGTAAAAACATGCTAATTCAAGCGGCAAATGTTGAAAAAACCGAAGAGTTTCATGAAAAAGGCATTAAAGGATACTCTATAGTATCATGCTTGCCATCATTAGATTTAGGAACCTGTGTGTTTCCAGAGTACATGCATTCTGTGCTATTGGGAACTGGCAAGCAAATTTTAAACATTTGGCTGACAAAAAAAGGGCCTTGGCGAATATCAAGGCACATTAAACAAATTGACAATCGCTTGACAAATATACGACCACTTCAGTCTTTCTCAAGAATGCCTCGTTCTATAAGTCTTTTTCAATCATACAAGGCATCCGAAATGTATTATTGGATACTTTTTTACTCTATTCCAACACTGGAACATCTATTACCACAAAATTTCTATCAACATTGGATTTTATTCGTCGTTTCCATTTACAATTTGCTTAAAAGGCGTATCAAGTACCGAGATATCGACGAAACAGAGATCTTATTGAATTTGTTTGTTAAACAAGTACAATTACTTTATGGTGAACACGCAATGACGTATAATGTACATCAGCTATTACATCTATGTACATATGTTAAACGATGGGGACCTTTATGGGCAACATCTGCGTTTCCATTCGAATCTCATAACGGGGTTTTAGCAAAAAGTGCGCATGGAACCAAAAACTTGGGAAAAGAGATCATGAACAACTTGAAAATAGCTGAAGGTGCAAATATAATTAAAAACAAAGTTCAAGCAAATATAAATATCATTCCTTTAACAAAGATACATAATTTTAAAGTACTTGGGAAAAGGGTCAATTATCACCCTAACTTAAGTGAACGTACAATTTTAGCGGACTCTTTTGAAAACACGGATTCACCATGGTTTTACTCAAGATGTGAAATCAATAATAATATTTACACTTCGCTGTTATATAAGAAAACCAAAACAAATAACTATACAATAAAATTAGTTATCAAAGACGATTTAACAGTATATGGCATCATCACAACTTTTTTTACAAATTCAAAATTTTTATATTTTTTAATTAAAACTTTTGATATAGATCAATCTAATGTAATAACACATATAGAAACTGATACTTATGTGAAACATATTATAACTATAGTTGATACTAACAACTACATGCTGATTAAACTTGTAGATATCGACGATATATGTCATGTTTTGAGAATTAAAAATTATATATGTAAAATGCCAAATACTTTAAGATCTGTAACTTAAAAAAACATTCTTACAAACTTAAAATAAATGTTATTTTTCTAACAAATTTTGAGTTTTTTTATTATTTTGTTGAATTTTGTAGTAAGAATTTCTGAAAAAATTCATATGATATCGAAAAACTTCAGAAAAAAATTACATCCGCCCAGATATAATTTGATCTAACGCGAGATATAAGTATATATGAAGCCATATATGATTAGATCTCGGGGCAGATATACCATATCTCGTTGGATCCAATTATATATGGCAGATATAATTGGATCAGACACGAGATATAACTAGATCTGAAGCGAGATATCATTAGATCTAGGTGCAGATATGGGATATCTCGTTATATATACTTTGATCTGTGGCTAGATATGGTAAGATCTAATTACATCTAAAAAGATCTAATTAGATCTGATCAGATCTACACTTTTTTACACGGGTCGGGAAAATTGGGACTGTGCAATATGATTAAGGAAGTCTTTGGTGTGACTTCAACAACAAATTCACTTTCTATTAGCAGGCTGTTCTACGTGGTTTCTATATTTATATCTGCATTTGAAACATATGTTTCTTAAACAATCAAATAAATTGGCTTTTCTGTTGAGTAGATTTTATATAGATCTCGCGAATGATAGATTTCTTTGGCGAAAAATAATAAAACCAGCTAGAAGATTGTTAGCATTTGAAGCAGAGTATAACTGAGGGCCAAATAGATAATGCTCATACATTTTAATGGGCCGCACAATATTTTTATTGTTTGTTTCCGAACGAAATGCATTGGATTTTTATAAAACACAGCAAAGCTCTTAAGGACATATTAAAAGCTCATGCACTTTCATTGCCTTGGCAGTAAACAATATTATTAAATGTCTATTCCACAATTTTTGTTTAGCTTTATCATACAAAAGTAATAATTTAAGTAGCAAAAGAAAATTATGGTAACCCAAAATAACAGTGTAAAATCAAACTTCTATGGTTGACCGAATTAACATTTTATTGAAATCAATGATATCCACAGAACATCTCTCTAGGCACATGCCTGCAACACGGTGGGTCAAAAATCAGCATGGGGTTCAAAAATTATATATTATATATTATACAAAACGGAAATTTTTCTACAGTAAGCATGGCAAATAGTGTCGCTTAAATGATTTAAAGGTTGTCGCATAAATGTCGTTGGTGAAAAATGTATCAACGTTCTAGTAAACTGAATTGTTTAAACTGCTGAGCTGATCACTACGCATGTCTGTATCAAGTCAAATTTTTGAAAACATTGATTGTTACCAATTCAATTCAACTCAATTCGATTCATTTCAATTAATTAAATGCAATTCAAATCAATTCAATACAACTGAAATCAATTCAATTCAATTGAATTGAACACTACCAAAGATTTTCAACTCTATACCAACACTTATAATGAACATAAAGGAAAAATATAGAAGAAACAAAATGATTAAGAATCACTTTTTAAGCTTGCAATGAATTTAAAGTATTAAAACACATGAATTTAAAATAGTAAATTTTAAGAATTTAAAATACAATAGAGAATACACAAACATGAAATATAAAACAGTAAAGATACTTAAATATTTTAAACAAAACTAAGATATAATATCCTGCAGACAAGCCGAATGGTTTCGTGGGTTTAATATTTAAACTTTGTATAAAAATTTAATGATCAAATAAAAAATTAAATAAAAAAAAAAAAAAATAAAATTCAATTCAATTCAATTCAATTCAATTCAATTCAATTCAATTCAATTCAATTCAATTCAATTCAATTCAATTCAATTCAATTCAATTCAATTCAATTCAATTCAATTCAATTCAATTCAATTCAATTCAATTCAATTCAATTCAATTCACTTCACTTCACTTCACTTCACTTCACTTCACTTCACTTCACTTCACTTCACTTCACTTCACTTCACTTCACTTCACTTCACTTCACTTCACTTCACTTCACTTCACTTCACTTCACTTCACTTCACTTCACTTCACTTCACTTCACTTCACTTCACTTCACTTCACTTCACTTCACTTCACTTCACTTCACTTCACTTCACTTCACTTCACTTCACTTCACTTCACTTCACTTCACTTCACTTCACTTCACTTCACTTCACTTCACTTCACTTCACTTCACTTCACTTCACTTCACTTCACTTCACTTCACTTCACTTCACTTCACTTCACTTCACTTCACTTCACTTCACTTCACTTCACTTCACTTCACTTCACTTCACTTCACTTCACTTCACTTCACTTCACTTCACTTCACTTCACTTCACTTCACTTCACTTCACTTCACTTCACTTCACTTCACTTCACTTCACTTCACTTCACTTCACTTCACTTCACTTCACTTCACTTCACTTCACTTCACTTCACTTCACTTCACTTCACTTCACTTCACTTCACTTCACTTCACTTCACTTCACTTCACTTCACTTCACTTCACTTCACTTCACTTCACTTCACTTCACTTCACTTCACTTCACTTCACTTCACTTCACTTCACTTCACTTCACTTCACTTCACTTCACTTCACTTCACTTCACTTCACTTCACTTCACTTCACTTCACTTCACTTCACTTCACTTCACTTCACTTCACTTCACTTCACTTCACTTCACTTCACTTCACTTCACTTCACTTCACTTCACTTCACTTCACTTCACTTCACTTCACTTCACTTCACTTCACTTCACTTCACTTCACTTCACTTCACTTCACTTCACTTCACTTCACTTCACTTCACTTCACTTCACTTCACTTCACTTCACTTCACTTCACTTCACTTCACTTCACTTCACTTCACTTCACTTCACTTCACTTCACTTCACTTCACTTCACTTCACTTCACTTCACTTCACTTCACTTCACTTCACTTCACTTCACTTCACTTCACTTCACTTCACTTCACTTCACTTCACTTCACTTCACTTCACTTCACTTCACTTCACTTCACTTCACTTCACTTCACTTCACTTCACTTCACTTCACTTCACTTCACTTCACTTCACTTCACTTCACTTCACTTCACTTCACTTCACTTCACTTCACTTCACTTCACTTCACTTCACTTCACTTCACTTCACTTCACTTCACTTCACTTCACTTCACTTCACTTCACTTCACTTCACTTCACTTCACTTCACTTCACTTCACTTCACTTCACTTCACTTCACTTCACTTCACTTCACTTCACTTCACTTCACTTCACTTCACTTCACTTCACTTCACTTCACTTCACTTCACTTCACTTCACTTCACTTCACTTCACTTCACTTCACTTCACTTCACTTCACTTCACTTCACTTCACTTCACTTCACTTCACTTCACTTCACTTCACTTCACTTCACTTCACTTCACTTCACTTCACTTCACTTCACTTCACTTCACTTCACTTCACTTCACTTCACTTCACTTCACTTCACTTCACTTCACTTCACTTCACTTCACTTCACTTCACTTCACTTCACTTCACTTCACTTCACTTCACTTCACTTCACTTCACTTCACTTCACTTCACTTCACTTCACTTCACTTCACTTCACTTCACTTCACTTCACTTCACTTCACTTCACTTCACTTCACTTCACTTCACTTCACTTCACTTCACTTCACTTCACTTCACTTCACTTCACTTCACTTCACTTCACTTCACTTCACTTCACTTCACTTCACTTCACTTCACTTCACTTCACTTCACTTCACTTCACTTCACTTCACTTCACTTCACTTCACTTCACTTCACTTCACTTCACTTCACTTCACTTCACTTCACTTCACTTCACTTCACTTCACTTCACTTCACTTCACTTCACTTCACTTCACTTCACTTCACTTCACTTCACTTCACTTCACTTCACTTCACTTCACTTCACTTCACTTCACTTCACTTCACTTCACTTCACTTCACTTCACTTCACTTCACTTCACTTCACTTCACTTCACTTCACTTCACTTCACTTCACTTCACTTCACTTCACTTCACTTCACTTCACTTCACTTCACTTCACTTCACTTCACTTCACTTCACTTCACTTCACTTCACTTCACTTCACTTCACTTCACTTCACTTCACTTCACTTCACTTCACTTCACTTCACTTCACTTCACTTCACTTCACTTCACTTCACTTCACTTCACTTCACTTCACTTCACTTCACTTCACTTCACTTCACTTCACTTCACTTCACTTCACTTCACTTCACTTCACTTCACTTCACTTCACTTCACTTCACTTCACTTCACTTCACTTCAATTCGATTCAAGTTAATTAAATTCAATTCAATTCACTTCAGTTCAATTCAATTCAATACAATTGAATTCAATTCAATTCAATTCACGTCACTTAAGTTCAGTTCAATTAAAATCAATTCAAATGAATAAATTCAATCCAATTCAATCCAATTCAATACAATTGAATTCAATTCAATTCAATTCAGTTCAATTCAGTTCAATTCAATTCAATTCAATTCAATTCAATTCAATTCAATGCAATTCAATTCAATTCAATTCAATTCAATTCAATTCAATTCAATTCAATTCAATTCAAATCACTTCGATTCAATTCAATTCAATTCCCTCCACTCCACTGCACTTCAGTTCAATTCAACTCATTTCAATTCAACTGAATTCAATTCAGTTCAACTCAATTCAATTCAATTCAGTTCAATTCAATTTAACTTAATTTACTTCAGATCAATTCAATTCAATTTATTACAATTCAATTCAATTCAATTCAATTCAATTCAATACAATTCAGTTCAATTCAATTCAGTTCAACTGGATTCAATTGAATCGAATTCAATTCAATTAATTTTACTTCGATTCAATTCAATTGAATTCAGATGAATTGAATTCAGTTCAATTCAATTCAAATCAGCTCAGTTCAGTTTAATTCAATTCAATACAACTCAATATAATTTAATTCAGTTCACTTCAATCCATATCAATTCAATTCATTTCCATTTGATTCAATTGAATTCAATACACTTCAATTTAATTCAGTTGAATTTAATTCAATTCAACTCAATTTACTTCAATTCAATTCATTTCAGTACGATTCAATTCAATTCAGCTCAATTCAATTCCCCTCAATTCAATTCAGTTCAAATCAATTCAAATCATTTCAATTCAATTGAATTGAATTCCATTCAATCATGTGCAGTTCAGTTCAGATCAGATCAGATCGGATCAGATCAGATCAGATCACATCACATCACATCAGATCAGATCAGATCAGATCAGATCAGATCAGATCAGATCAGATCAGATCAGATCAGTTCTGTTATGTTGCGTTCAGTTCAGTTCGGATCAGTTTAGATC
Source organism: Phaonia tiefii (assembly GCA_963931995.1). Classification (NCBI taxonomy): domain Eukaryota; kingdom Metazoa; phylum Arthropoda; class Insecta; order Diptera; family Muscidae; genus Phaonia; species Phaonia tiefii. The sequence continues at coordinate 246,022,580 of OZ008370.1, read as the reverse complement.
AGATCAGTTATGTTCTGTTCTATTCTGTTCTGTTCTGCTCTGTTCAGTTCAGTTCAGTTCAGTTCAGTTCAGTTCAGTTCAGTTCAGTTCAGTTCAGTTCAGTTCAGTTCATTTCAGTTCAGTTGAGTTCAATTCAGTTCAGTTCAGTTCAGTTCAGTTCAGTTCAGTTCAGTTCAGTTCAGTTCAGTTCAGTTCAGTTCAGTTCAGTTCAGTTCAGTTCAGTTCAATCCAATCCAATCCAATCCAATCCAATCCAATTCAACTCAATTAAATCCATGTAATCCAATTCAATACAATACAAGTTATTCAACCTTAGTAGAATTCGGTTTATTTTTAGAAGAAAATTATTAAGTGGAGTGTTTGAAAATTGAAATTGAAAATTTTTTATACAGGGTGATTCAGGAAGTTCCAGAAAAATGTCTCCAGCGTCTTCCTTGGCGCATTTAATGAAGAAAAGTCCACTAGGACCATGTCCGAAACTGCAAGGGTGCGAAATGGCAGCGGGTTCAAAATTTTCGGATTGGTGGTCGGAGGGTAGTAGGGTAAAGTTGCTAACTTATGAGCCAGTGGTCGGATTTTTTTGTTTTTGGGCTTGTTGGAAAGGCCTTTAAGAGGTTCAGAATCAGTAAAAAAAAAAGTAGAAAAAAGTCAAATCGCCGAGATACAGAGCTTTCGGGAAAAAAATGGAAAAAAAAATGCACATAACCTCAATTTACTCAGCCAGATGGCAGGTAACTTAAGATAGCCATACCTCTTACCTTTCCAAAATGACCTAAACGAAGCCCAAAGTTATGACCATTTTATTGAAATGCAAAAATGTTGGTTTTTGTTTTTGGAAACGAAATAACAGCACACATTTATTTGTTTTTGTAAATTAACACGTTTAAGATTTTGTCTTATTGAAATTTTTGGCTGAAGAATCAAACACATAAGGAAAAAAACATTTGATGTTAAAGGAAGTTTTCAATGTGGTTCCCATTTTCTACTAAACACAATTGCAGCCGTTTGCGAACCACATCCGCCACGTTTAGTTCACTCATCTTTTCGCGAACTTTCACCGCAGCTTCCTCAATGGGTGCAAGTAACTGCTCACGATTGTGGATCTGCACAGAATACACACAATCTTTCATGTAGCCCCACAAAAAGAAATCAAGTGGTGTGAGAACTGGAGATCGTGGCGGCCAGCCGATTGCTCCAGCTCGTCCAATCCAACGTCGAGGGAAATTGGTGTTAAGCCAATCCCGCACAATAAGCCCGTAATGCGCTGGAGCACCATCTTGTTGGTAGAAAACATGATTTCGTACCGCAAGAGGTACTTCCTCTAGAATTTCTGGCATGACTTCTTGCAAAAAAGCCAAATAATTTTGCGAATTTAACCTGGGCGGAAGTACCTTTGGCCCAATCAAGGTGTTGTCGTTGATGCCAGCCCAAACGTTGACGGAAAATCGGTGTTGAAATGCTGTTTCTTTCTTGTTGTGGGGATTGTCATGGGCCCATTCGTGCAAATTATGGAAATTATGTATGCCGGCTCCCGTGAATTGCGCTTCGTCGATCCACACAATCGATCGTAAAAACATAAATGCGTGTACATCACGTTGCAACATCCCAAGGCAAAAGTCGACGCGTAGTGGCAAATCGGCCGCCAAGAGTTCTTGAATTGGTGTGAAATGGAATGGATGTTTTTGTCTTTGTGCCACACCAACTTGGACCGCGATTCGTCTTGTGCTTGTCGTTGGGTTCTCGTCCAAAATTAACTCTTCAACTGCAACATCGTGTTGTTCATTTCGTACCTTCACGAAATCGGCGGTGCGTCTCACTGTATGTTGTTCGGTTTAGTGGTCGTCGATTAGGAAAACGTAATGCATATTCACGCGCAGCAGCTCTTGCATTACCATCGCAGAATCCATACATGTAATGAATGTCTGCGAATTCTTCGTTTGAATAAGTTGCCATTTTTACTAATTGAAAACACAACGTACTCGAAACTGTTGCTGCAGCAGAGATTAGCGTAAACTTTTACTTTTTTGTCGTTATTCACTTTTAAAAAACCGGACAAAAATCACTTGTACTTTTCGCGTTCGTAGACACTTGTTGAATGACAAAATTCTATCAATGAATACCTATAAATGCTACTTACTTTTTTAAGCACTGATGAATGGACTGGAAAATAAAATCTTAAACGTGTTAATTTACAAAAACAAATAAATGTGTGCTGTTATTTCGCTTCCAAAAACAAAAACAAACATATATGCATTTCAGTAAAATGGTCATAACTTTGGAACGATAAGACCTCTGAGCTTCGTTTAGGTCATTTTGGAAAGGTAAGAAGTATGGCTATCTTTTCACAGAAAAACCATAAGTTACCTGCCATATGGCTGAGCAAATTGAGGTTATGTGAATTTTTTTTCCCATTTTTTTCCGAAAGCTCTGTATCTCGGCGATTTGACTTTTTTCCACTTTTTTTTTATTGATTATAAAAGGCCTTTTATAGGCCTTTCCAACAAGCCCAAAAAAATCCGACCACTGGCTCAGAAGTTAGCAACTTTACCCTACTACCTTCCGAACTCCAATCCGAAAATTTCGAACCCACCCATTTCGCACCCTTTCATTTTCGGACATGGTCCTAGTGGACTTTTCTTCATGGAATGAGCCAAGGAGAAATCTGTCCGGAACTTCCTGAATCACCCTGTATATAATTTTTAGGCAAAGAAAACAATACCAGAAAAAGATATTTTGTGCTGATTTTGTATTAATTTTTCCACAAAAATTTTAACATATTGTTTTCCATGAAAAACGAAAAAACCGAGAAGAAACCGTAAATAAAAATGAAAACTAACCGGTATTTTCCCATTCTGTAAAATCGAAAACCGGTTTTCCGAAAACGTGATTGTTCGAATAAGCCGCCAACCGGTTTTCCGAAAATTTAGGTTTGTTGCACACTCTAGTAATTAAATTTGGGTGTATAAGTGTGCATACCCAATAAGCATATCGGACCCGAATCGGTTCCGGATCGGATCGGAAAATATTGTTTTCTCCCAAAATTCTCGGGGAATGGAAATTTCAACAGCGGTCAAAGAATTTTAATAAAAAGTTGTCAGCACGCCCTAACTGGTACAGTATTCTCTGTCAGCCGTCGTCCTGTCTTACACCGTGCCGAATAATATTGCGGAACTGTTGAACAATATTAAGCATTTCAGTTAAACGTCACACTAGAGACAATAATTTGTTTTATATTCTACGAAAGTTCTACACAGCTGCTATAAAATTTTAAAACAAATAAAAGTTGAAGAATAAAAGCGCATCAAGGTTAAATATTGTATCGTCTAATAGATATATAAACTATAAAGACCTATTCTCCAAAAAAACATTAGAGACAAGTCTCAATATAAATAGATCAAAATGGTAATTCAAAGACACTAGTCTAAATTTATTGTCGTTTGAAGAGACATGAGGTTTAACGTCCTGCTAATTTTTTTACTAATCTGCGCTTTAGCGCGTTTATCGATAGCTGCTGGTGAAGGCGATCCTACTACGGAAGCCTCGACTGAATCTTCAACCGAATCATCAACAGAATCCTCAACAGAATCTTCAACAGAATCTTCCACAGAATCCTCAACAGAATCTTCAACAGAATCTTCTACTGAATCTTCTACATCATCAACAGAATCTTCAACAGAATCCTCAACAGAATCTTCAACAGAATCTTCAACAGAATCCTCAACAGAATCTTCAACAGAATCCTCAACAGAATCTTCTACAGAATCTTCAACAGAATCTTCAACAGAATCCTCGACTGAATCTTCTACAGAATCGTCAACAGAATCTTCAACAGAATCTTCAACTGAATCTTCAACGGAATCATCAACGGAATCATCAACGGAATCTTCAACTGACTCATCTAGCTCAGCTGCACCAACGCCCACACCAACTCCAAAACCCACCCCGAAACCCACCCCGAGGCCCACCCCGAGACCCACATCAAGACCTACACGGAGACCACCAATCCGACCGACAATTAGACCATTGAGGAATCAGAGGCCTGTACGACCTATATCATCTTTAAAACCATTAAGACCGCAAGGACCTATAAGCCCATTAAGACCACTTCGACCTTTGAGGGCTAACAGCCCCAGACAACCATTGAGACCTTTGAGACAAAATAGGCAGCTCAGACGAAGGGGTTGAGTGGTTATTTAAATTTAAATGATATAATTGGTAAATGATAAATGTATAAAACGAATTTTATCAAAATACATCGGAAAGTCTAATTAATGACAAATTACTAAAAATAATGGAAAAACTCAATACTTTATAATCTGTAAATTTTTTTAAATTTTCATTTCAAATAAATTTGAAAATATTAATTACTTGTTTCATTCAAAACTTAGTGCCTTAAACATTAAAATGAAAAATAATTTACTTATACAGTGCAACTACACCATGGACTTGCGAATCTTTGATGTATCAGATAAATAAAGCCATAGATTACCATTCATTACCACCTTTAAAGAATTGTGGTCAGTAACTCCCGAATTAACAGTTATTAAGCTTATGACGCTAATGTATAATTCTATACCTTCAATATTTAAATGGAAATATTTGCGCAAAAATATACAGAGAAACCAATTTTTTTTAGAAGACTGAACAAACACTAAAATTCGATACGGGACTGTTGAACTTTTTTGTGACGCTACCCTTGGCACCCTCCTAGTGGTTCAAATTCCCAATAGAATACTAAAAAAAATTCATGAAAACCGCAGCAGACAAGACTGCAGAATACGAGAAAGCAACTATATACGATATTTCAACAAACATATTAGCTATTTCAACAAACATGTTTGCTGTTCCAGTAAATATATTTGATAACCCGATACATAAAGTCAAACAAAAATGGGTTCCCATTAAATCCCATTACAGGATTGGGGAGAGTTTCTCACAACCAGCCAGCTGTGCTCTTTCTAGTGTGTACCATGTAGCAGCGGAATGGCAGCGGGTTCAAAATTTTCGGATTGGTGGTCGGAGGGTAGTGGGGTAAAGTTGCTAACTTCTGAGACAGTGGTCGGATTTTTTTTGTTTTTGGGCTTGTTGGAAAGGTCTTTAAGAGGCCTTTCAGAATTAATTAAAAAAGAAGTAGAAAAAGATCGCCGAGATACAGAGCTTTCGGGAAAAAAATGGAAAAACAAACTCAGATAACCTCTATTTGCTCAGCCAGATGGCAGGTAACTTATGTCTATAAAATTTTAAAACCAATAAAAGCTGAAGAATAAAAGCGGATCAAGGTTAGATATTGCATTGTGAAACAATATTCACATAACCTAAATTTGCTCAGCCAGATGGCAGGTAACTTATGTTTTTTTCTGTTGATAGATAGCCATACCTCTTACCCTTCCAAAATGACCTAAACGAAGCCCAGAGGTCTTACCGTTCCAAAGTTATGACCATTTTACTGAAATACAAACATTTTTGTTTTTGATTTTGGAAGCGAAATAACAGCACACATTTATTTGTTTTTGTAAATTAACACGTTTAAGAACCAGGAACCATGTATATATTTGGAAGCATTGTTTTTATAAATTGAATCTCTGCTGCTGTTTGTTTCTTTATTGCCTGTCACGTGTTTGTTTTCAGCAGTTTTCAACAAACAAATCTACATTTGGGTCACAAATACATATAATATTACCTATTCATCATTGTGTTCTAAACATGATATATTGATTAGCAAACACAATGTGTTTGGACACAAGTATACTATATTTGCGACAAGCTACAAACACCTTATAATTACATCCAAACAACAACAAAAATAAAAAATTTCAGCGTGTAAGTACTCGGTAGTGTAGCCGTCACTAAGCGACGTGACCGTCGTCGACAGAAATGTAAGGTGGTCAGAGTTGCGACCGAACTTACGTCGCTGAAAAATAACGGCGTCTCTAACATATTCTCCCAAACATATTCACTGCTGTATTTGTATCAAAAACATAGATATATTTAGGTTGCAAACACATATATTATAAAATATTAATCATTGTGTCTCAAACATGTAATATTGAATAGCAAACACAATGTGTTTGGTCACAAGTATATTATATTTGCGACTAGTTCCCAACACACTTTCTATTTGCATTCAAACAACAATAAAAGACTGATTTTTCAGCACGCGTACGCTTCCGTTGGACCAACTACAGTCACAATTACTGCACATACACGCTGAAGAAACAACGCCAGTAATACATTGCAGAAACCATATACATGTTTGAAAACATTGTTTTCATGAATTGAGGATCTGGGGTTTATTTGTTTCTTTTTTGACCGTCAAGTTTTTGATTTCAGCAATTTTCAACCAGCAACGCCACATTTAGGTTACAAAAACATATATTATAGCCTATTAATAATTGTGTCACCAATATGTAACATTGAATAGCAAACACAATGTGTTTGGGCACAAGTATACTATATTTGCGACAAGCTACAAACACGTTATATTTGCATCCAAACAACAAAAAAGACAAATGCTTCACCTTGTATGTGCAATTCCAGCAAACATTTTGTTCGGATTTTCGTTAATACTCTAGTCAATTTGTTATTACGGTAGTCCATTTACTGTAATAACAGACAAGTTGCCTGTTGATAACTACCAAACCCTAACTGCTGTTTATAGAAAACATTATTTTCTGACTAAAATGTATTTTGGCCCAAAAAAATTTGTTCTTTGTAGTCAAAATGTGAGTCAAACTGCGCAACATGGCAACCATACGATGGAAAAAATATTTGCGACACTTTTCCAAGGTATTATATTTTTTTACAGCTCAATTTTGAAATCTTGAAGTACTGATAGTGAAAGCTTAACCATCCAGTTGGAAATTTCCTATAGACATTATCAGTGACAACGAAGTGACATGTCAGAGTCACTGCTGACTTTTCGCATTCGCTACCATACAAAAATCTCCGCGACACCCCTTGCATTTCTTCAAAAGTCAGCAGGAATCATCATCTCATGACATATGACATTTACGCAAGATATCCTTGGGGAACCATTCTTCAGTAGGTCAGTTGCTCAAGACGTCTTTAAATATGCCTTTAAAATATCATGTAGCACGATAATCTGAAAATCCGAGAGATAATATGACACGAAGTGAGATGTTCGTGCATATACATATGTAATTATAATGCTCTGAAAATTTGCATGTTCTTTTAATAAATTTCAAATGTTTTGAAATATGTATGTATGTATGTATATTCTGAAAATGTATGGCATATATTTCATAACTACAATTATAAGTAGATATAAATTTTTCAGTTTGGAGTTTTTGTTAAATTTTTAAATCCACACATTTGACCCCCAGTTGAGAAATGATGAAGACTTCCTCTATCGACATTCAAAATTGGGATTAGTTAGAGTCAGTCGTCGGTGGTGCAATGGCTACTGTGCGCGGCTCTTGCGCATGAGAACGTGGGTTCGATCCCTGCCCAGACCACCTTAAATTTCTTTCGAAGGCGGTCACCTCGCTTAGTGATGGCGACACTATCGAGTACTTAGCCATGCAAAAGATTCCCAAAATACCGCTCGGAACCGGAGTAATACTGTATCAGTGGGTGAAAAATTAGAAAGCGCACAGCTCACTAGTTGTGAGAAGCTCTCCCCAATCAATTCATGGGATGTAATGGGAAACCTTTTTGTTGTTGTTGTATGACATAGTTCTGACAAATCAGTAGACGGTCTTATTTAGATTGTCAGCCCCTTCACAATGTATGTCACCTACGTCAAAACTAGTGACATGTCATGAAGATGTCTTATAGAGATTGTAATTGCCTACTGACATTGTCCTAAGGCAATACTACTGATCAGGACAAAATTTTCAACTGATCACATTCTAAAAATTTTGCACAAATTTTTTTGCCCAGATTTTCCGAATATCCTTTATGTAGTACATCTTTAATTTTAAAAAATTTTATAGCGTCTGTTCTTTTTACAGGTTCACAACTTTGAGCTGCTAACACTGCTTTATTTACCATCCGATTAAACAGCTGATACGTGCTGAAAATGTTGTCTTTCTTGTTGTTTAGATGAAAATGTAACGTGTTTGTAGCTTGTCGCAAATGTAGTCCACTTGTGTCTAAACACATTATGTTTACTATTTAATATAACATGTTTGAGACACAATGATTAATAGGTTATAATATATGATTCTGTAATATATGTTTCTTTGTTTTTTGAAAACTGCTAAAAACAAAAACGTGACAGGCAATAAAAAGACAAACAGCAGCAGATCTTCAATCCACGAAAACAGTGCATGCAAACATGTACATGTTTCCTGCAGTATGTTACTGGGCCGATATTTTTCAGTGTGTACACGCTGAAAACCCTGTATTTTTTTGTTGTTTGGACGCAAATATAAAGTGTGTTTGGAGCTTGTCGCAAATATAATATATTTGTGTCCAAACACATTGTGTTTGCTATTCAATACTACATGTTTGAGACACAATGATTAATAATTTATAACATATGTGTTTGCAACTCAAATATGTTTGTGTTTGTGATATAAATACAGCCGTGAGTAATGCACTATTTATGCTTTCTCGAGAACACGAGAATAAAAGAGGGACAACAAGAGAGTCTATCTTGTAAGTGCGTTTCTGTATTTTTGCAATATTCTCGCAGTCAGTGATTCATAAAAATCTATATTTTATTTTCAAAATTGTGACGTTCTACAGACATTTCATGGGTACCGATCAAGTCAGTAGACTTGCCTCTAACCGATACAATTTACCAGAACGTTGCTACATTTTTCGACTATAACAGTGTTATCCATCCTATGTAGATACTCTTTCAATAATTAAGGAGATCCCAGAGATTTAATGGTGAAAGAACCGCTCCGAGGGGTGCAACCATTCGTGCGCTGGTGTATAATTTTACTGAATTTAAAACTGTTGAAGATTCCGGAGGTATGGGCAGGCCTTGAAATGAAAGGTCGGTCGAGAAGATTGATGAGATAATACTACAGTATCGCAGATAACTCGGAGATATTTTCAGAAGGCGATCTGTCCAGTTTCGGCTTACAAACCACACACTACGGGTGCTTCTGAAAGAGAATACGCATCTCTTCCCATACAGAATCCCACAACAATGGGATAATTGAGGCTACAATTACTAAGTCGAATAATTTAGAAAAACGGCGATTTGAGGTGGGCACCAAGTTTTGTCTTGTGGTGCTATGGGAAAATCCATTAGCTGAAAGAAAACAGTCATAATGAAATTGAACTTATAACCCAAGAAGTTATGGAAAATATCGTAAAAAGAGCAGATTTTTGGGTGCTAGAAAATGGGTTTCATATAGCTGAGATTGTTTTTCGTGTATAATATGCAGAAAGGATAAAAAAACAAATCATGTAATTACTTTGCCACATCTTGTAGTTTTATATGGGACGGGTTTGGTAGAAGCCCGTTATTAAATCCATTCATTATAATGTGTGTGTTGCTATTATATGGAAAACTGAAACTCTAGTATTGAATTTTTAAAGATTATATTATTTCAGTGGTTTGAATTTGTGCTTTTTTTTCAGTGTATATCTTCTTAACACGTTTCCTTCTGTAAACAAATATGTTTCCATTCTTAGTAACTACGTCAAAGTAGTCAAAAAGAACTCGCTCATGAGAGCCATAGAATTGCATAGAAACAAAACTTAGTTTATAAATGATCGAAATATATTATTGTTTGAACGCAAACAGCTAACACATGTCTATCACAAATGTTTACCCTGAAATGCCGTCATCCGTCGAGTATAAATAGTAGGTGGCATCTACGCATAACATGTTTATAGAACAAATTCACGCTTGAAATGAAGTTCGAAATTTTGGCCGCTCTTGCAATTACCTGTCTTTTGGCTAATTTGGCGCCAGTCGCTTTGGCCAGGATAATAAACAGCGCATCATCATCGGTGTCAGTTAGTGGAGTAGGAGGCAGTTCTGTATCAGCATCAGCAGTTTCAAGCAGTAACGGTCCTGGATACACACAGTCTTCCATTAAGGTGGTCCAAAATGGCAAGGTGGTGGTTGATAAAAAGGTAGTTAATGGCAAACCTGTTAGAAAGAACAAAGCACCCACTGGTTTTAGTGCAAGCCGGGGTTAAGGATTGGAAATCTAGATGGCGCCTATTAAAGTCTGTTACAGATGGTATCGATAAATAAATGATGAATTAAATAATTGTAGTCTATGTTAAAAATAAACGTCTTGGTTTATCTGAGATATACAATTGCATCACGATAAGGAATTTATTGATGAATGGCGGGTTTTCAAATCTATTGTGAAAAGATCAGTCATTTGTGGCAGTAATGACAAACATACTGAAATTTGTTTCTGATTGTGGTTTACATTTCTAGTAATTCATTGATCCCAAGTACGATTACAAAACTCCAGCAACATGCAACATTTGCTGCCGATGAAAATCGTGTTTACAGCAGCTTTTCATATGTTTATCGATTACTTTATAGAAATAATATCTTGGTTGAACCTGGTTCGTAGTTCGTTCGCACGAGCCACATTAACATCACCATTTTTTGATGAGAAATTGGCCAGCAACATGCTAGCGTGTTTCTAGTAACAGAACAAATATTTTTTTGAGATAAATTAAATGATAGTACAACATTGATCAGTTCTTCCTACAATTTGTAATTCGCTACATTTTTTTGAGAGTCACTAAAATGTTGTTCGATAGTACACGCTAAAAAAATTGTCTTTATCTATTGTTTGGATGCAAATGTAACGTGTTTGTAGCTTGTCGCAAATATAGTATACTTGCGTCCAAACACATTGTGTTTGCTATTCAATATTACATGTTGCAGACACAGTGTTTAATAGGTTATAATAGTTATATGTTTTTGTGACCTAATTGTGGCATTGTTTGTTGAAAACTTCTGAAAGCAAAAACTTGAGTGCCATCAAAGAAGCAAAGACGCAGCAGATCTGCAATCCAGGTGAACAATGCTTGCAAACATATACAGGGTTCCTGCAATACGTTGTTGGGGCTGTTTTTTCAGCGTTGAGTTGCTGACATTTCATGAATACTAGCTAGTTCTAAGCCAGCGGAAATTTTTTGCCACATTTCGCAGGCATTTTTATTTTTTTTTTGTATGGATTTTTGAAAAATGTCGCGCGAAATACTTAATCCTTAGAAAGTGATTTTAATATGGATAATAAAGCAAAATTGATTAAGTTTCCTAAAGCTGAATTTAAAAATTATGTTGCTAATTCCCTGGTTGTGGACTCTGCGAAGATTCGAGTTACTTTACCTAAGAGTCTAAGTCATATCATGCATGTATGTTCCTTGTGTTTTCTTGCAAAATAAACTCTTACGATTTTTCTTGATTTGAAAATTGTAACAACAAAACTGTAAATATTAAAAACAGACCAGAGCCGTTATAGTAAGTAATTCTAAATTTTATATGCAACATTATCATAAAAATTAGAAAAAAACAGTTCTACATTGGTTCCGAACGGTATTTTGAGAAGGTTTTTCATGGCATGTGTCGCCGTCACCAAGCGAGGCGACCGCCAGCGAAAGAAATGTATGGTGGTCAGAGTATGGATCGAACCCAGGATCTCATGTACAACAGGTGCGCACTCTAACAATTGCACCACCGATGGCCACTGCAATATTATTATATTATCTTACTACATTCAAATTAATAGATATAAATAAGCAATGGAAATTTTTAAAACCAAACACAGATGTGTTAAAATAGACAACAGGCCAAATAACACAGACCAAATAAAACCCCCAAAAATGTACCGAATAAAACAGAAAAGAATCGTATCAAAATAGTGTGGGAAATTTTAAATAAATGCGCATATAAATTAATCTAATATTTTAAAATGTAACGACAGTCTTAGTTTGAGTCATTAGACAGAAAGATGCAAATTAAATTATTGCTAATATTTGTGCTACTGTGCATTTTGGGACGGTTTACCCTGGGCGTGGAATTCTCAGCAGAAGTCTCAGCTGAAGCTTCTTCATCTTCCTCAGGAGCCCCGTCTGAATCTACCACAGCAGCCTCGACCGAATCTTCCTCTGCAACCTCGACTCAAACTTCCTCAGAAGCCTTGACTGAATCTTCTTCAGCAGCCCCAACTGAATCTTCCTCAGCAGCCTCGACTGAAACTTCATCAGAAGCCTCGACTGAATCTTCCTCAGAAGCCTTAACTGAATCTTCCTCAGCAGTCTCGACTGAATCTTCTTCAGAACCCACAACTGAATCTTCCTCGGTGGCCTCGACTGAATCTTCCTCAGGAGCCTCGACTGAATCTTCTTCTGCAGCCTCAACTGAATCTTCCTCAGCAGCCTCGACTGAATATTCCCCAGCAGCCCCGACTGTGGCTTCTTCAGCAGCCTCAACTGAATCTTCCTCAGCAGCCTCGACTGAATCTTCCTCAGAAGCCTCAACTGAATCTTCCTCAGCAGCCCCGACTGAGCCTTCTTCAGCAGCCTCAACTGAATCTTCCTCAGCAGCCCCGACTGAGCCTTCTTCAGCAGCCTCAACTGAATCTTCCTCAGCAGCCTCGACTGAATCATCCACAGCAGCCTCGACTGCATCTTCTTCAGAACCCACAACTGAATCTTCCCCGGTGGCCTCGACTGAATCTTCCTCAGGAGCCTCGACTGAATCTTCCTAAGCACCCTCGACTGAATCTTCTTCAGCAGCCTCGACTGAATCTTCCTCAGCAGCCCCGACTGAATCTTCCTCGGTGGCCTCGACTGAATCTTCCTCGGCAGCCCCGACTGAATCATCCACAGCAGCTTCGACTGAATCTTCGCCAGCAGCCTCAACAGAATCTTCTTCAGCAGCCTCAACTGAAACTTCCTCAGCAGCCTCGACTGAATCTTCCTCAGAAGCCTCGACTGAATCTTCCTCAGAAGCCTTGACTGAATCTTCTTCAGCAGCCTCGACTGGATCTCAGAAGCCTCGACTGAATCTTCCTCAGAAGCCTCGACTGAATCTTCTTCAGCAGCCTCGACTGGATCTTCATCGGCGGCCCCGACTGAATCTCCTTCAGCAACTTCGACTGAATCTTCATCAGCAGCCTCGACTGAATCATCTTCAGCAGCCTCGACTGAATCTTCCTCAGCAGCCTCGACTGAATCTCCCAGCTCTACTTCAACTGCATCTAGCTCTTCCTCTACGTCAACTACTCGTAAACCCACTATCGTAAAACCTACAATAAGAAGACCATTGAGACCGTTGAGGCCCATGAGACCTATGAGGCCATTGAGACATTTAACACGTTTAAGAGGATTAAGGCGTCTAACGCAATTGCGACGTTTGAGGCAATGGAGACGTTTGAGGCGCTTAAGACAATTCAGACGCAACAGACCGCGGAGAGGTTAATATGTAAAGTTTGCCACCAAACAGCCAAATACAGTTGTGTGCGCTTATGAGTATAATTGCAAATAAACTAATGTTTTGTTGAACTACAAAGGAATTAATATTAATTTTTGGCAAATAATTTCAATATATTATTTAACTTCCTTTCAGGTTTACAAAAGTTATTGGTGTTGTTGCCTAAACGCCTTACAAATTACCCGAAAAAATAATGAAATGAAACACATTCGTTTGTGTACTTACATTGTTGCAATGAACTTTTTCATACATATGGCGATTTTGTCGCTGCTCCAACGAAATATATCATGCAAGAAAGATACAAAATTGTGCATATTGGAAACGAAAAATTATTAAATAGCAAACTGGCTGGTTGTAAGCTAAACATGTAAGGGCCATTTCATATTTACTTTTAAAATGTTATGTATTTAATGCGGTGTACGTTGCTGCAACAAAACAGTCGTTTATGCCACGAATTTGATTTGTTTGAAATTAAACCATTTAGTTGTCATATGCAATACTGTTTTTATTTCAGTAACTAAAGTACACTTAGTACTACTTTTGCAACCATGCGCAAACACATACACGTACAATTGAGGTATATAAATAACAAATCAAAGTTAAAATACTTATTTTTGTATACACGCTGCAAAAAACGCCCTAGCTGCAAATGGAAGGATAACATGGTTTCCTATGCCGATTCCTTATAAGAATGTGGAAAAGAGCGAAAATTGTAAGCCCCCTTAAAAAAAATTCAGACGTAAACTTTCAAAACGCCGACACCCGAATATTATTTTTTACCCCCTCTACCAGAATCCTTTATCAGAACTTTGTTATTTTCTAAAAAGTTTCATTTTGTTCCACAGTGTTGTTTATGTCTAATTTTGTATATATTCCTTTGCTTTATTAAAACGCTTTCTGCAAAACTTTCTCAGGATTTCCAAATCCTTGTTCCATCACGGGTGTTTCATCTTCCTCAGGTGGGATATGCTGACAGGCATCGGTAAGATCGTCAGCAATAGTAGTATCAGCTGGTTTGGCCACAGGAACGATTTTATATAATACCATTCAAACTTTCTTTTATGAACGTTTCAGATGACCGGAAAACGAAAGCTGACTCGAAACCTCACATTTTTTGATCAACGGAGCCTCATCAATTAGCTTCCTCATCAGAAGTGAAGGCCGTGGTCCAGTATCTTCATAGGACAAACAGGCTGTGGCCATTATTCCGCCTATCTGTTATATTGACTTAGCCAAATCTTCGTTTCGTTGGCAAAATCTTCGTTGAGTAAATTTTCCTTTGAAATTTTCGTAACTATGTTGGAATTGTGAACACTATTCAGCTGTATCAGCTGTAATCGAAACCCCCTGATCGAGACTGTCGTTAGTCCAAAGACTTTCGACGAGAATTTGGTGGAACTGAAACACGCATGCATTTTCTTTATGTATTACTCTATTCGTTCATACGAGGGCTTTGCTCCTGTGATCTTGGGAAAGCTTGTCCCTTTGACGGATTATTCCTTTCTTATTCCTATGAGCGTATGTTGCTTTGTTTCTGCGGAAGTTTGTGCACTTTTCCATATGTTCTTCCCACGAAGACTTGTTCCTTTATTCCTAAGAAGTCTTGTTCCTTTGCTCCTACGAAGGCTCGTCCCTTTGTTTCTACGAAGTCTCTGCTTTCGTTGCTATGAAGGCTTGATCCATTGTTAGTACGAAGCCTGTTCCTTTGATCTTAAATTGTTCCCAAGTTCCTACTAAGACTTTGCTAATTCGATCCTACAAAGACTTACTACTCTGTTCCTATGAAGATATGTTTCTTTGTTCCAACGAAGGATTGTTTCTTTGTTCCTACGAATGTGTGTTCCTTTGTTCCTACGAGGACTTGGTTCTTTGTTCTTACAAAGACTCGTTGCTTTGTCCCTACCGAGGCTTGTTACCTGCTTCCTACGAAGACTAGCCCCCTTCCTACGAAGGGTTGTGCCTTTTTTTCCTACGCAGACTAACACCGAATGTTCGTTCCTCTGTTGCCACGAAGAAACAACTTATCATATGGAATCCGAACAAAAAAAATCACAATTCTTGACAAAATTAAATATCTTCCCTAAATTGTGAATAACTGCGAAACGCGTCCATCGATTTTTATGATCCATTTCTCATTTTGATCATATGTCATGTGACTTTAGAATAAACTAATAAAACTTTACACTTTAATAATAATATTAATAAATAAATTACATGAGGTGTCAGGGGACACCCGGTTGGAACAAAGTTCCTTTCGCTTTATATTATGTACCAGTTAGTTCCAACACGTCAAAGCGCCCGCTGAATAATACGATAACACTGTGTGTAATTTTACAAGTCATAGAAATATAACCATATATGAACACCACTACGTGATAAAAGACCAATAAAAAAGACCCGTGTCTCCCAGTTTTGCCCAAAGTCATGCACTTTTTTATGGACTCCCAAAGATTTGGGGCCTCGCTGTTATTTTTGCAAAAAACAAAGGGATAATTTTGTCAGGCTCATATCTTGCAAACCGTTCGGAATTTTGATTTCCCAACGGTTTGCAAGATATAAGCCTGACACTGTGTTGCACTGTGTAATTTAAATGGCTCTTTAAGAAAAGATACTATCTGTAAAATGATAAACCGTTTTTAAGGAAAATGTTTTTTTATAGGAAGTGTTTTTTTTTTAAATAAAGTATATTTTTAGGTCCTTTTTGTAAGAATATGTATAATATTGCCCCAAAATGTTATTTTTTAAAAGAGGGGTACTTCTTTTACTAAAAGTTATTGTTTTTGTAAGAAAGGTAATAGTACCTTTCTGTAAGAAAACGCCATAAGACTATACATTTTTTTTTTACACAGATGTACTTTTTTCAGAACAGACACTTTTTAAAGAAGTGGTAGTCTATTTAGGAAAAGGTTATTTTTTTAAGGAAATGTATTTATTTTCAGAAAGGTTACTTTATCTTAGGAAAAGTAAAGGTATTATTTTATTTTTAAGGAAAGGAATTTTTGTTAGAAAATATAGTTTTTTTACGAGAAGGTATTTTTTTGTGGCCGTCGGTGGTGCAATGGTAGTGTGCGCGGCCCTTGTGCATGAGAACTTGGGTTCGATCCCAGCTCTGCCCACCTTAAATTTCTTTCGACGGCGGTCACCTCGCTTAGTGACGGCGACACTATCGAGTACTTAGCCATGAAAAAGTTTCTCAAAATACCGTTCGGAATCGGTGTAAAACTGTAGGTCCCAATCAGTGAGTGAAAACTAGAAAGCGCACAGCTCAGTGATTGTGAGAAGTTCCCCCGGTCCCTCATGGGATATAACGGAAAACCATTTATTTATTTGAAGAAAATGTATTTTTTAAGAAATGTAATTTTTTTAGAATTGGTCCTTTTTTCAAGAATAGGTTCATTTTTAAGACTAGGTACTTGTCTCAAGAAACGTTATTTTGTTTCACAAAAAAGGTACCCTTTAGAGAAAATTTAGTTTTTTAAGAAAAGGCAATTTGTTGTAAGAAAAGGCAATAATGGTATTTATTTTAAAACAAATTAGTTTTTTTAAGAAAATGTAATTTTTTTAAGTAAAGTTATTTTTTTAATCAAAGGTACTTCCTTAAGTTAAGGTTTTTGTTTTAAAAAAGTTACTTTGTTTAAGAATATGAATGGGTATTTTTTTTTAGAAAGTTTACTTTTTTAAGAAAGGGCAATTATTTAAGAAAATATTCTTTTTTTGAACTTCTTTCACTTTGGCTTTTCTAAATTTACTTTGTATTGGGTTCAAAACTACAATATATACTAAATATTGGTTACCGGCTCCACGTAGAAAACTTCCCATTTAACAAGAAATTTCCCAACATATGTTAGTCTAGACACAAACCAACGCAAAACTACCCAATATAGTTGATGATTCCGGGTTGTAGCATAATAGTGTAAAAAAAAACGTGTTTAATTTTTTTCATTTAGCCCCCATCCCGCAACGTGCGATAAGAAACTTTATTCCAAAAATTTTAATATTTTAAGCAGAAAAATATTTTTTTTCACCGTTCTTTTTTTATAACTGCGTAACTGTTGACTACATTGGGAACTAGAGTGGAAATAGATTAAAGACATTGTAATTCAAAAATTTTCTAAATGTATTTGGACAAAATCGGATACATCGTTCCCGAGTAATGATGACATATACATACAAATCACAGTTTTTAAGATACAAAGTGGTCTTTATGAGCTATTTAGGGTGACTAGACACATTCAGATTGTATTGATATGTTCACAAAAGTTGCTCAGCTTAACCGCGGCTAAAATTTTGCCAAATATTGTTTGTGAAAAATTTGGAGTCCCTTGAAGTTATGCTGAAAAAAGTTTTCAACAAAAGTGCAGGAAAATCTGTGAATTGGTAAAATCAGATTTTTTTTTTGCAAAAATGTGACGTTCTACAGACATTTCGTTGGTACCGATCAACTCAGTAGAATTGCCTCTAACACATACAATTTAGTAGAACGTTGATACATTTTTTGACTACAAAAGTTCAATAATTAAGGAGATACCGGAGATTTTATAGTGAAAGAACTGCTCTGAGTGGTGCAACTATTCGTGCGTTGGTGTACTTTCTAATATTCCTGAATTTGAGACTGTTGGAGCTTAAAGACATACGGGCACACCTTGAAATGACAGATCGTTTGAAAATATTGATGAGAAGTACAGCATCACTGAAAACCCGGAGATATATTCTAAAGAAGTTCTGCCCAATTTCATAAGTTTTCCTATTCATTGCAGCAATGAAACATATTGATGACAGTAATCAAACTTTTTCAGTCATGAAATAATTTTCGCTACCCCAAGGAATCTATGTGTGACTATATGTGAGCTTACTTTCAATGAAGATATTCATTTATGCGAACAAAAAATTCACTTGTGGGCCAAAGATTCTGCTTTCAGTGCAAGGCTTTTAGTTAGTAACGTTCATGAAAATACCGTCTGAATTCGACCAGGTTGTGGTATCGTATATTGGATCATATTTCTCTCAAAATACCGTTCGGAATCGATGTAAAACTGCAGGGCCCAATCAGTGAGTTGAAAACTAGAACGCGCACATCTCACTGGTTGTGAGAACCTCACCCCAATTCCTTAATAAATAAATGGTTTCCCATTACATCCCATGAGGGACCGGGGGAACTTCTCACAATTACTGAGCTGTGCGCTTTCTAGTTTTCACTCACTGATTGGGACCTACAGTTTTACTCCGATTCCGAACGGTATTTTGAGAAGCTTTTTCATGGCTATATACTCGATAGTGTCGCCGTCACTAAGCGAGGTGACCGTCGTCGAAAGAAATTTTTTTAAGGTGGTTGGAGCAGGGATCGAACCCAGGATCTCCTGTACAAGAGGCGCGCACACTACCCATTGCACCACCGACGGTCGAATTCCTTAATGGAAGGAAATGGGAAACCATTTATTTTTTATATTCACCATATTATTCAACAGCTATGTGTGAAGGAAGAAATCAGGTATTTATTTAGGCCATAATCTGTCGCATATTTTCTTTAAATTAAATTCTGCAGGGATAATAACTCTAAGGATTCAAATTATTCCCAAATCCCTTTTCGTCACATTTTTAATTATCTACTTTAAAGACATTATAGGACGAACTCCTTCAAGTCTTTCAATCACAAGAAATAAAAAATGTTAAATCCTTAAAGAACTCATTATGAGCCCCTATGGAAAAGAGATAAAAGGAGCAACTTCGTTCTCGCATTACGCATTTACACATGTCCCTTTAACGCAGGATATGTCATCCCCCAATACCCACAGGAAAATTCCATATAAATACTGGCATTGTCTAATGTTCTGACGACACATTGACAGATGATATTTGAAAAAGGACTTCGTTTCACCATACATCCATATGTGTCAGGATAAACAAACTTTGTGAGAGGCATCTAATGTCCTATGTCTAAATAACTTTGAGCATAAATTATTAAAGTACTCTCATTAGTGTAATGACACCTTATGAGGCATTTCAGCGGGTGCTTTTAAGGATATTTCAAACATATGAGATGATATCCTCATTCCGGCAGAAGAGGTTCATTTGTTCTCAGATGTATTTCATAAAACACTTAAATATTTCCAGCTGAGTACTTTTTGACATTTGGATATTGTGAACAGATAAAGGTTGCCCATATTCGTGTTAAGGATTAATACATTGTGATGTGCGGGATGAAATTAACATATGAAGACAAATGACTAAAAGAATATTGCAAATTTTGAATAATGGAAAAGGGAAACATGGCGAACAATGGTGAAAAAAGTAATATATACTTGGTAAACGATCCTCCAACTCAAGTAAAGAAACTCCATCATGGTTTAGAGAAGCTATAGAGTTTGTGGTGCTTATGATTATTAGGTTATAGAAAACGGAATTCGTTTCAAATTAATATTCACCACTGGCAAAAAGCCCGCATTAAAACGGTATTTTGGTCAAACTTATGTCAAATGTATAGAAAATAAAGTGAAGTCATAGTAGTCCCATTTGCTCTATTAACATTTTATACTCGCAATCAATGATTTTACAGGTCGAAAAATTGAAGGTGCTTCAACAATTTTGAGTTAGTCTGATTCACTGGAAGCACTATGAAGTTTAAAATGTTGCTCATATTTGTGCTACTGTGAAAGGTTTCCACTGACTAAAGAAACATCATACAGAGAGACTCGACTGAATCGTATTTCGCAACGGCATCTAAATCTTCCTCAGAAGCCTCAAAATCCACAGAATTTTCATCAGACGCTTCAACTGAATCTGCATCAGAACCATCAAATGCACCTTCATCAGAAGCTTCAAATGAATCTTCCCTAGAAGCCGCAACAGAATCTTCTTACCCACCAGAATCTTCTTCAAACAGAAGGTTTAACAGAATATGTCATGAAAAGCCTCAACCGAATTTTTGTCAGAAGCCTGAACATAATCTTCGTTGGATGCTTCAACAAAATCTCTTTCGAGCCAACAACTGAATTTCATCAGAAGTTTCACCTGAATCTTCGTCAGAACCTTCGAATGGATCTTCATCAGAAACCTCAACAGAATCTTCTTCAGCAGCCTCAAGAGAATCTTCATAAGAAGTCTCAACTGAATCTTCGTCAGAAACATGAAATGGATATTCATCAGAAGCTTCAAATGAATCTTCCCCAGAAGCCTCAACGGAATCTTCTTCAGCAGCCTCAAGAGAATCTCCATAAGAAGTCTCAACTGAATCTTCATCAAAACCATCAAGGGGATATTCATCAGAATCTTCAAATGAATCCTCCCCAGAAGCCTCAAAGGAATCTTCTTCAGTAGGATCATGAGAATCTTCATCAGAATTTAAAACTGAATATTCGTCAGAAGCTTCAACTGAATCTTCGTCGGAAGCTCTTCATTAGAACCTTCAACAAAATTTTCATACGAAGCTTCAGCCTGATGGCTGTTCAAAATAATCTAACTTATAAGCTGCAAATTTTGCCCAGAAGCCTTAACAGAATCTTTGCCAGCACGATCAACAAAATCTGAAGAGAAACTTCATCAGATGTTTCAACTGAATATTTTCTCAGAAGCCTCAACAGAATCCTTAGTAAACGCTTCAACTAAATCTTCTTCAGATTCAACAACTGAATCCTCATCAGAAGTTTAAACTGCATCTCACTCAGATGCTTCAATATAATCATCCGCAGTATCATCGACTGAATCTTCCTCAAAATCTTCGACTGAATCTTCTTCAAAAGCATCAACAGAATCTATTTTAGAAGCCGTAACAGAATATTCATCAGAAGCCTAAGAGAATATTCATCAGAAATTTCAACACAATTTTTCAAGCAAAGCCATAACCGAATTTTTAACAGACCCCTCAATAGAATCTTCATTAGACGCTTCAACTAAATATTCTTCAGAGGCAACATATCAATACTCATCAGAAGCTTCAACTGAATCTTCAACAGAACTTTCGAATGGATCTTCATCAGAAGCCTCAACAGAATCTTCCTTAGCAGCCTAAACAGAATCTTCTTCAGCAGCCTCTAGAGAATCTTCATCAGAAGCTTCAAAATAATACCCCTCAGATACTTCAATAGAATTATCCTCCGAATCGTCGACTAAATCCACTTCAATAGCCTCGACTGAATCGTCGTCAGAAGCATTACCAGAATTTTTTTCAGAAGCCACAATAGAATCCTCATCAGAAGTTTACACTGGATACTCATCAGAAACCTCAACCGAATTTTCATCGGAATACTCAACTGAATCTTCACCAGAACTTTTAAAAGAATCTTCATCAGAAGCTTCAACTGAATAGTCATCAGAAGCTTCAATTGAATCTGCGTCAGAACCTTCAATTTGATCTTCGTCAGAAACTGCAAATTCCCAGAGGCCTTAGCAGTATCTCCTTCAGCCTTAACTTCAGTCTCAACAGAATATTCATCATACGCCTCATGAGATTTTTTTATCAGAAGTTTCAACTGAATATTTCCTCTCAATCCTCCACCGAATTTTCATCAGAAGCCGCAACAGAATCTTCATTAAACGCTTCCACTAAATCTTATTCAAAGGCTACAACTGTATCCTCATCAAAAGCTTCAACTGAATCTTCATCAGAAGTTTCAACTGCAGATTCTTCCATAGAATCATTCTCAGAAGCCTCAACAGAATCTTATTTAGAAGCCCCAGCAGAATCTTATTAAGAAGCCTCAACAGAAACGTATTCAGAGGCCTTGACTGAACCTTAATCAGAAGTATCACCAGAATCTTCTTCAGAAGCCTCAACAGAATTTCCTTCAGAAACACAAACCGGATCTTCTTCAAAAATAATAACAGAATCTTCTTTAGAAGCCTCAACTGAATAGTCTTCAGAAGCATCAGGCGAATCTTCTTCAAAAACATCAACAGAATCTTCTTTATAAGCCTCTACAGTAATTTATTCAGAGGCCTCTAATGACTCTTCATCAGGAGCCTAAACAGAATTGTCTTCTTCTCCAGAAGCTTCTTCTGAGTCTTCCGCAGTAACTTCAATTTAATCATCCTCGTGATAGTCAACATGATCTTCTTCAGCAGCCTGAACAGAATCTTCTTAAGAAGCTTCGACAGAATCTTCTCATCTTCCGCAGAAACCTCTACTGAACCTTCGTCAGCACTCTCGACCTCGTTGATATCCTCCACTGTTCATATGTTCCACATAATCGTCTAGTGAAGCCTCATCTGAATCGTCCATCTTAGCATCTTAATCATTGGATATTGAACAGAATGCCAACTAAATTTAAATAATTTAATTTGAAATACATTAAATGAAATTTAAAAAACGTAAATTTAAATTGAAATTCATAGCTCAAATTATTAATACAAAAAAATAATCAACTGATATTCAAAAACACGAATATAACTTGCATTCACAACTCCTGTTAAAAATTTGCATTTTCCTGTTTAGAATATTGTGGTGAAAAGAGGTTTGAAAATATTTTCAAATTGTTTTAAATTATTTCTGCGTTTGGTAAAATGTAACTTTATATTTTTTGTAAAATTTTGATATAAATCTAAGAGTGTTGCTTAGATATACTCGTATGTATCCGTTAATAAAGCGTGGCTTAAATTGAGGTATCATTTTGATTTTGCTGAAATTTTTTTTTTCTAACTTGATTTTAATTCTAAATTTTTACTGTCAGATTCTAAATACATTCCGGTTAGTTAACAAGGAACGTTACACGAAGGAACAACGTGTTTTTGTCGTCGCCAATTCGATTCTTGGGCCATTAACAAAATAATCTTCAGCGACGAAACCCAATTCCAGCTCGATGGCTACATCAACAAGCAGAATAGAAGCATTTGTCGTGAAGAGAATCCAAGAGTTACCTTAGAGCAACCATTACATCCACAAAAAGTTACAGTTTTATGTGGTTTGTAGTCAGAAGGAATATCGGCCCATATTCTTTTAAAAACGAAAATGGAAATGCGATTACGGTCAAGGGAAAAAGCTACACGGAGATGATCCTAAACTTTTGGTGGCGGAAAAATTATGATTTAGACATGGAGAATATGTGGCTTCAACACGATGGTACCACTTGCCACACAGCAACGGAAACAATGGATATTTTGAAAGAAAAGTTCGAAAATCGCATTATCTCTCGTGAAGGAGGATTGAAATGGCCACCACGATCATGCGATTTGACACCTTTACACTTTTTTTTTTGTGGGGTTTTTTGAAATCGAAAGTGTTCAGCAATAATCCCACAATAGTTCAGTAGCTTAAAAACAACATTTTCGAGCAGATATCGACCATTCACAACAGTTTATGGGAAAACTTGATTGAGAATTTATTTAAATCATTGCACTCTTTCCTGCTGAACTCATTGTTTTGTCGTTCTATGTCCCAATAATGATAACATTTTGGGACATCGTTTGTTGAAGTAGAGAGACTGTTAGGCAGATACTGGTAGTTAGTGACCAGTAAAAGACAACGAAAACATGATTTGTAATACTCTTGGTTGAAGAGATAGATAAGAGTACAAGAAATGTGTAAAATATGAGTATGTAAAGCTAAAAGCTTTAAATTATGTGAAGAGAAAGAAATTATGTGAAGGAAAGGGGGCTTAGGTGTCAGAAAATCAATTTTCACTTTTTGGTTGATTCGGATGGAAGATGAGAAGCTTTTTCACGTGGTGAAAAGCAGAAAATCCTAACTTGCTTAGAGAAAGAAGAGTAAAAATACGACAAAATATAATTTATTAGTAATGAACAAAACACATTGAATTATAAGCTATAAAGACATGATTATACAGTAGAAAAACGTATTGTGGGACAAAAATAATAATGCTGAGTAGTTTATGTATTTTCTTTGTTGTCGTTTTCCTTGAGATCTTTTTACGTGTTGATCCTGAGGAAGATGGACCTGGTTCCTCGTCTGGTTTGAGAACATCTTCACAAGTTTTTGCATTCCGTTTCTTCGATGGCAAATCTTTCGGCAATGGAGCCACAATATCTACTTTAGATATATCCGAAACTAAGCTGCGAAGATTGTGATATAGCTTTGCGTATACACTTTCTAGCTTTTCGTTACTCATAATTCCAGCTTCGATGTGACTTAGTATCACTAAATCAAGTTCATTTTTCGACATCTCTAAACAATTGTTCCGCGTACTCTCGATCATTTCCCGTGGTATCAGTGTATGGCATTCATTATTACAACAATCTTTTGACAGAAATTTTGTTACCAGCTCCTCCTCCTTTACATCAACAATATACAGGTCCATGTTAACAAAAGTTTGTTCGGTATCATCTTCTGCCTGAGATACACATACTTCGTCTTCATCATCATCGCTCTCTTCATAGTTTTCATCATCGTTTTCATCATCCTTTTCATGGAAATATTGTCCGTATACGGCACTGAACTCCTCATCAACACTCATGTTTCATTTCATGCGAAATGCGAAGACGATAATCAACAGAAACAGTAAACATCACTTCTTCAGTGTTACTTTTTTAAATGTTCCACACTAGCAACTTACACGATGAACTATAATAATATTCCGACCAGCAACAACACTTACTGGACCAACAACAACACTTACTGGACGTCCGGCGTGGAGAACAATTAACGAGATAATGAGAAACTGACGAAACGAGTTGCTTACTTTTAACAGCTTTTTCACAGAAAACTAGTTTTCGCACGTAAGCTCCCAGGTCACATATACTGTATACTATGAAAACTTCAGAATATGTGAATTTAGTAATGAGTTTTAACGAATCCAGACTTATATTTCTATGGATATCAAATTGTTGTAGTAATATTAAAAATTTACTTAATATACTGTTTTTGTAGAAAGCTAACAAATAGCATATCGAGGGCGTAGAAGTTAGTTATCGATGATTTTAATATTTGTTAATTTTAGGTTTAGGTTTTTTTGGGGCAAATTTCTCTCTATTCAAACACAGCCAAATTTAGCATATCATTATGATTGCCAATTGGGGGCCGGTGATCAGTAGCAGTAGAATGTTCAATTCCGTTTTGCAAGATTCTGGATTAAAGATGGCACATTTGAATGCTCAAAGTCTTGTACCAAACCAAAAATCTACGAAGTATGATGAGGTACAAAACTTATTTCACAATAGCGCTATAGATGTAATTGGAGTTTCAAAGACATGGTATACGAAATATGTTGCAGATAGGTCGGTTAGTATTCAGGGTTATAATATTTACAGAAATGATCATCAAATACGAAGGGGAGGTGGTGTATGTTTATATGAGGCACAAAAGTTTAAGTCTCGTGTGGTTTATGAAAAAATGATTGAAGGTGTGTTTGAAAGTGTCTTCATAGAGGTTGTGCTTGGTGATGGGAAATTAATTCTAATTGGTGTGGGGTATTTACCACATTGCAATTTTAATATTTGTGAAGACGAACTTACGAGTGATCAGAGGAGCTAACATCGATTCTGATCACTACCTGGTAGCAGCAAAGGTTCGAACAAGATTAAGTAGAGCGAAAATCGTGCGAAACCAGATGCAGACGAAGCTGGATATGGGAAAGCTGCAATTACCAGAGGTAGCCACAGCCTACTCAAGGAAGCTCTCGCAACTTTTGGCACAGAACCCACCCCCTCCCGATGACGATCCTGATGCGCAGTGGAAACCCATTTCCGACTCTATAAAAACTGCCGCAACAACCGTACTTGGTTTCGAAAAACCGCTTCGCAATAAACCGTAGTACGATGAAGAGTGTCGCATAGCAAATGACGAAAAGAACGCTGCAGGTATAGTAATGATTCAGTCAATTGCAACTGAGCGGTATAGGGAGAAGAGAAAGCAAGTAAACCGTCTCTTTAGGCGTAAGAAACGGCAGTGCAGAAAACGCGATAGTGAGAAAATTGAGACATAGAGAAGGAAGAACGAAGCCCGAAAATTATACCAAAAAGTTAAAAACGGAACTAATGGACATGGTTCAGGGCCCCCCTTCTGTAAAGACAAGGACGAAAATCTCGTCGCAGATGTGCACATCATGTTAGGAATATGGAGAGAGCATTTCTCCGCGCTACTAGTACCTGAGATATCCAATGACGATGGGACAATCGATCACAATATGGACGACGACGTCGATTGCCCCCCTCCTAACCAAGACGAGGTCAGAACAGCTATTGCCCGGCTTAAGAACAATAAAGCCGTCGGAGCCGATGGATTACCGGTGGAGCTGTTTAAGGCTGGCGGCGATGAGCTGATATGGTGCATGCATCAGCTCATTAGCAAAATTTGGTTAGATGAATGCATGCCCGGCGATTGGAGTCTCAGTGTACTATGTCCCATATTTAAAAAAGGTGACCCGAGTGTCTGTGCCAACTACCGTGGAAGAAGCCTCTTATCCATAGCATATAAGGTTCTATCAAGTATAATGTGCGAAAGACTAAAACCAATTATCGCTGACCTGATTGGACCATACCAGTGTGGCTTTAGGCCTGGAAAATCGACAACTGACCAGATTTTCACGCTACGCCAAGTCCTGGAGAAGACACACGAAAAACAACTCGACACCTATCATCTATTTATCGATTATAAAGCGGCCTTCGATAGTCCGATACGGGAGAAACTCTATGAAGCAATGTCTGAGCTTGGTATTCCTGCAAAACTCATACGCCTTTGCAGGATGACCTTGACGAACACCAAATCCGCAGTGAAAGTTGTTAAGGATCTTACCGAACCTTTCGAAACTAAGCGAGGCCTCAGGCAAGGCGACACCCTATCGTGCGATCTCTTTAACATCTTAATGGAGATCATTATGAGAAAAGCTGCAGTCAATATGAATAAAACCATCAGCAGCAAAAGTCACATGCTGCTCGCGTATGCTGATGATATAATAGATATCATTGGGCGCACAATTAGAGAAGTTACTGCGGTTTTTTTCGAGAATTGAGAAGTGGGTCTGACGGTAAATGAGGACAAGACAAAAATAATGGTTTCAACGAACAGGGCCTCCACGCGATTAGACCAAAGCGTGAACGTTGATAACCGTTATAACTTCGAGGTAGTGCACGAATTTATATACCTCGGATATGCCGTGAACAAAAACAACAACGTCAGCCTTGAGATCAAGCGGAGAATTGTGCTTGCGAATAGATGTTATTTTGGGCTAAGCAAGCACTTTAGAGATAAAGCCTTCTCTCGAGTGACAGAAGTCCAGCTGTACCAGACTCTCATTCAACCTGTCTTGCTGTATGGCGCAGAATCCTGGGTCCTATCGCAAGCAGACGAAACATCTGTAGGAGTCTTCGAGAGAAAAATACTCCGAAAAATGTATGGCCCTATAGTGCACAACGGCGAGTATCGGCGACGCATGAATCATGAGCTGTATGAGCTTTATCCTGACATTGACATAGTAAAGCGGATCAAGATAACGCGATTGCGCTGGCTAGGCCATGTCAGTAGAATGGATGAACCAGCGCGAAGGGTTTTCGAAACCGAACTCGAAGGAAGACGAAAAATAGGAAGACCAAGACTCCGCTGGAGGGATCAGGTTAACGAATCCCTGCGTACACTTGGTATTGCCAACTGGAGAAATAAAGCAAAAGATCGAACTGCTTGGTGAAATATATTATCTTCGTTTTGTAAGGTCCCTGACCCACCGGATAAAAAAAAAAAAAAAAAAAGAAAGACGAACTTTCTGGTAATCATAATGGGTGATTTTAACGTCGATATATTTTCTAGAGAAGACGAAGTTCGTAATCTCTCTAATCTTTCATCCCTCACTGTGGTACACAACTCACTCCCTACGCATTACTGCGATGATAGAAATACTACATCTCTAATTGATTAATTCCTGGTATCTAAAATTGAACAGGTGAGTCACAAAGGACAATTTCAGCTACCAGCTTCGAACTCCAATCACGCTGTCATATGGATTTCTTTAGATATTGCAATAAACTTAGAAAGCGAAAGAGATAATAAATCTTTTAATCTTAATCAATGTATATCTGAAATAAGATCTATAGACTTTTCTCCGATATATGAGAATCCCATGCCTGATATGCAAATTTGATTTTTTTAATTCAACGATTTTCAATTTATGTGATAAGACCGATCCCTTACGTCAGTTTAAGATGAGAAAATCGTATGATTGGATGAATCATCCTGAAATTAAAGTTGCTATGTTCAATAGGGATTTGGCTTTTCGGGCTATGCGCGAAAATAGATCGGAAGGTACCGTGAGGACATACTGCTACTATAGGAATAAGGTTAAGTCCACTATTCGTAAAATAAGAAGAAGATTATATTTACACTTCTTTTCAAACTGTAATCAAAGACAAATATGGCAAAGGCTACGATCTGTCGGTGCCTTAAGTGAAAATTCTTCCCCCTCGATAATTAATCCGAATGCTTTTAATCTACATTCTAGAGAGTCGCCTTTACCAAGTTCTGCGATATCTTTTGATCAACTTATATACGATAATACTCTTGGTTTCTCTTTTAGAAATGTGGATAATTTGGAAGTGTTTAGTGCATTATCAAGGATAAAGTCAAATGTGTCGGTCCAGATATGATTCCTTTAAAATTCTTAAAATTTATTTTCCCTGAAGTAGTCTCGCACTGTGGCCGTCGGTGGTGCAATGGTTAGTGTGCGCGGCTCTTGTACATGAGATCCTGGGTTCGAACCCGGCTCTGACCACCTTAAAAAAATTTCTTTCGGCGGCGGTCACCTCGCATAGTGACGCCGACACTATCGAGTATCTAGCCATGAAAAAGCTTCTCAAATCACCGTTCGGAATCGGTGTAAAACTGTAGGTCCCAATCAGTGAGTGAAAACTAGAAAGCGCACAGCTCAGTGATTGTGAGAAGTTCTCCCCAGTCCCTTCATGGGATGTAATGGGAAACCATTTATTTATTTATTTAGTCTCGCACTTCACATTTATTATTAATTCATGTAGTTATTTTCCTATTTTCCTTTAGACTGGAAAGTGGGTAGAGTTGTTGCTATACCTAAAGTAAAGCATCCAAGAACAGAAGAAGACTTTCGACCAATTACAATTTTACCCTGCTGTTCCAAGATATTGGAGATTCTATTGAAGGATCAGATGCAGTCCTATTTGGATGAATCTGGTTTAATCAGTCCATTCCAGTCAGGGTTTAGAAAAGGATATAATACATCAACCTTGATGCTTGACATCGTAGAGTCTATTCGATCGCAATTAGATAGACATTTAGTAAGTGTTTTAGTATTTTTGGATTTCCGAAAAGCCTTTGACTCTTTAAGCCATGATTTAATAGCTAGGAAACTAATTGTTCAGTTTGGTTTTGATATGCTATCTAGAAAACTTGTATTCACCTTCCTAAGCAATCGTGTACAGTATGTTAGAATAGGTGATCAAAGCTCTAATCGTATTGGTCTGTACAGGTGCGTACCTCAGGGGTCGATTTTGGGGCCGCTTCTCTTCTTGCTACATATTAATGATATATATTCCACTTTTTCTATTTTAAAGTGTTACACTTACGCAGATGACATTCAATTATTGGGATGTTCAGAACTTAATAATTTGGTAGCGTTTGAGAGAAATATCAATACTGAGCTGGACAAAGTTTTTAACTGGTCTCGGACAAATTTCTTGGACCTTAATCCTGCAAAATGTAAGGTTATGTTTTTTTTCAGGAGACACAGATTATCAACTCAATACTTTAGTGAACGGTGTGAGTATTGAGTCGGTGGATACTTACAAAGCGCTCGGCTTTTATAAAGAACAAAAATGGTGTCCCTTAACATCCCATGAAGGGATCGGGGAGAGCTTCTCACAATCAGTGAGATGTGCGCTTTCTAGTTTTATACTCACTGATTGGGACGTACAGTTTTACACCGGTTTCGAACGGTATTTTGAGAAGCATTTTCATGGCTAAGTACTCGATAGTGTCGCCGTCACTAAGCGAGGTGACCGTCGTAGAAAGAAATGTAAGGTGGTCTGAGCAGGGATCGAACCCACGTTCTCATGTACAAGAGCCGCGCACACTAGCCATTGCACCACCGACGGCCACTCGCTCGGCTTTTATATTGATAATAAATTAGATTTTACCCGTCACGTTAATTCCGTTATTTCCAAGGTGTCTTGGGCCTTGCGTGGATTGTATAATATGACCAGCTATATTCCTCTCGTGGTTAGACGCCGTGTAGGAGTTGGTTTATGTCTCCCCTTGTTTTTATATGGGCTCGAAATGTATAGCTGCACTGGGCGGGATAACATAGGAAGACTTAAAGTGTGTTTTAATAGGGTAATTAGATACATATTTGGTCTCAAAGTGAGACAACATGTTTCTGGTTTTAGAATTGAATTGATATGATTTGTAAGATTTCATAAGCTCACGTCAGATTATTCTCTTTTTTAAAACCGTTAAGTATAATTGCCCATCATACTTAGTCGACAAATTTGTTTTTGGAAGTTCAAGAAGGTCATCCTCAATAGTCTACCCAAGACCTACAGCTCTTATTATGGCCAGGTCCTTTGTTGTAAAGATGGCTAGACTATGGAATTCAGTTATTCATTATTCCGAGAGAAGATTTTCACAAATCGTAACCCAATTTGAAAATTTGTTTAGAGCAAGTATATGAACACTTCGCTTTACAATTATCTTTAGAACTGAAGTATGCTTAATCTTTGCATATCTTTTCGTCAGTTTTTTTTTTGATGGGTTAACATCTATAGCGGCCTATAGGGACTAAATCTATCAAAGTCAAAATCTGCTAAAACCAGATTTTATGCTGCTGCTAAAACCATCGCAGTCGACGTTATGGTGACATACTAATACGTCAGCTACTTCGTACAAAGTATGTGTGATGTTGTGTGGTTGGTTGTTTTTATTTTAGGTAAACCCCCCCCCCCCCCCCCAAAAAACCCACCACCCACACAAACACTCCACGACACAGCAAGCACAAATAAATCACCAACATCCCTGCAGTCGACGTAGCTGACGAATTGTTAGTTATTTCCCTAACTTCCAATAATTACCATTAACTACCCGCGAGACTACCAGCAATGCTTTACACTGACGAATTTAACATGGGGATGTCATTGACGGTAGTCAGTGGCTACCCTCTGCACTACCATGTACCATGCTGATCGCTAGTTACATGGAATTGACGAAATATCTAACAACATTGTACTAACTACTTGACTGGTACAATCCGGTTGATGAATTCGCCGGACCATAATGAATTAATGTTATGAATAAATCTTTTTCATTATCTTCACCACATTAGTTTCCTACATTTTCAAACTTTTGCACACAATTTGTTCCTTGTCATTCTTTATTAACCGTTTCATTTGTCTTTTGAATGCCATTTTACCGTTCTAAATATTAAAATGCACTTTATTTATACCTCTGACCCACGTACGCTGTCATGATGATACTTCTACGAACGTTTAATAGCAACTGACGGCAACACAAAAAAATAACCAAGCAACCAACAAATCATAACGGGATAACGGTTCAGTGTATTGTTTTTTCCTTGTTTTCATACTTATAATAATCAACGGCGAACTCTAGCATTACCTGTATCCACTCAAGTAGCTAGTCAGGCTTTTCGCTAACGAAATAACTGACTACATAGATCCACTAGCTACTTTTAAAACTGCAGGGATATCAGTAGTAGTAGTAGTAGTAGTAGTTGTTGTAGTTGTTGTTGGTGTTGTTGGTGTTGTTGTTTTTTTATTATAGTGAAAGGTAAGTCCAATAAAATGTGGGTGCGGAGCACTCTCAGAGCAAAGAGAGTAATGACGTATTATACGATATAAAAATGAGATAGTAAGAGAGCAACGACAATTTTGTGAACTTGTGTAGCGTATGTACGAATATAACAATGTATGTAAGTGTCTGTTGCTTTGCATTGTTTGACTTTTGTGGGAATAAAACAAAACGTATTGAGCAAGAAAATAATGACACATGTGCTTGCACTGGGTCTTTAAATAATTTTAAGTATTAATACTATTTAACTGTAACGTCATCATATGATTGAACGCTGTTTTTTATTTTCCAATGTAACATTTACGAATGTGTTCATAGAAATCGAACAGGTACCGTGTAGCAAAAAGGTGTTAACACATCGCCCGTGAGTTCGAAAACTCATAGGATTTTTTTTAACGGAATCTGTTGTGTCCTGCTGCTGATAATTATAATTTGTATTTTGCTTAGTATGTAGTTGCGTTTGTATAGAGAGAAATGGGGGGATAAGTTTTAAGGTAAATTTAAATATTCATATTAAGTTATTGTTAATAATTTTATGATCTATTAATGTGTCAAGTTATTAATTAATCTGCAGCTATTTGGTCCATTGGGCTTTCAGCTGGCAAGAAAATAAATGAATTGAATTGAAAATTGAATTGAATTGAATTTTGGTAAAAGAATGCAAGCCTGCCATGGCAGTAAAGAGTCAGTTGACCCACACAATTTTTCATTATTAACCGGAACCTATTTGTATTAAACTGAAATATAAATATTTTTAATATCGCAAAAAAAAAAATTTCTTATTAATATTAAAATGATACCTCAAATTCATTAACTTGAAAACTTGCGTCACTACGACGAATACGTTTCATTACTGTAATGAATTTGCTTCATTTTTAATATGTTTGATTGATGTAAATTTTATTATCCGTATACGAGTGATGTACACATATTAACATCAAGCACCCTTCTTTTGCCCATTTTATGATATTTCCCAGGTTGGTTTTCCGTGGAAAAATTATATTTAATTATTTTTCTGTAATGCATGAAGCGACATATTATTTCTTGCAATTTGACGTTTATGTGTTCGTGCATTGTTGCTCAAAAGGTAGTAAAGATTGGTCTAAAACCTGAGTTACCCTTATTTGATACAAATCAGTTTCATCGCTTTAATGACTAATACGTTGCAGTAGCAAGTTCGTTATGTAAACTTTAAAAACTTTAAGAAACAAAATAATGAAAAAAGCTCAACATGTCCAAATAACGAGAGTTTAAACCTCAAAAATATAACAATACCAATATAAAGCAATTGTTAAGCAATATTAAGTAATTTGATGTATTCGTTGTTCACAGCAACAGCAAGTGAGTTGCTGGAGCAGCGCAATGATGAACATTCGAAAAATCTTATAAAATATGCATAATTGCAGAAATTATACTGACAATTACTTTCATTATAACAATGAAAACCAACTAATGAAAATGCCATAACCCTAAGAATAATCGCTTTTATTTACTTCCGTTTCGTAATACTTGAAGAATATAAAAAAATTTAAAACATTCTAAATACCCTATTGCAAGAAGGGTTTTCTAGGTTTCACTTTTTCCCACAAAATTATCCATTGTATTCTTTTGAAAATTTCCCGGGATTCCCGGATAAAATTCCCGGGAAAGCGGGAATTGAAAATTAATGAAGTTCCCGGGAAATTCGCGGGATGCATTCTGTAGCGATAACTCATATAAAGGGTTTTCCAATTTGAGTAATAAAGGGTTTTTCAACAGAGACGCTACAAAAGTAAATCGATAGGGACAGCAAACGACGCCATATTTTTTCCCGCTTTTTTGACATTTCTCTTCAGTAAAGTTTGCCATTTCATCATGGAAAGATATACGAGCCAACAACGAGTCGAAATTATTAAAATTTACTACCGAAATTTGGAGTCAGTGGCCTTAACTTTAAGAGGCCTCAACAATCAGCGATGAGGCTCATTTCTGGCTGAATGGCTTCGTCAATAAGCAAAATATGCGTTATTGGTCAGACAGCAATCCACACGTAATCCATGAGCCATCATTGCATCCCGAAAAAATTACGGTTTGGTGTGGTTTATTGGCCGGCGGCGTCATTGGGCCGTACTTCTTCCGTGATGATCAAGACCGGCACATTACTGTGAATGCGAATCGCTACCGTTCAACGATAACCGAATATTTTTGGCCCCAATTCGATAATATGGACTTGGAGGACATGTGGTTCCAACAGGACGGTGCCACAAGCCATACAGCGAATGCCACAATCAATTTATTGGAAACCAAGTTTTGTGAACGTGTTATCTCACGAAATGGCCCAGTCGATTGGCCGCCTCGGTCGTGCGATTTGACGCCGTTAGATTATTTCCTGTGGGGCTACGTCAAGTCTATGGTCTATGCCAACAAGCCAGCGACGATTGATGAACTTCGTACGAATATCGAACGTGAAATTGCAGCAGTATCGGCCGATTTATGCTTGAAAACCGTCGAGAATTGGGTTCAGCGTCTGGACTTCTGCAAGCGTGCCCGTGGTGGTCATGCAAAAGAAATCGAGTTCCATACATAATGGCATCGAACGTACTTTCACAGGAATAAAGAATTTCATTGGTATCTAAAAACGGGTTTTGTTTTATTTAAAAAAAAAATTATTGAAAAACCCTTTATGATTTCTTTAAAAAACACACTAATTGTTAAGGAATTTCAAACGTTTTTTATTTAATGTGAAGCACAATCGATACAACTAAGTTCTGAATAAACCTTCTTTAAAATGGCCTCCCCGTTTTCTTTTGCATGAACGAATTCGATGAACACAATTTTCGAATACTTTTTCCACTAAATCAAGTCGTATGTCATGAATAGCACATTCAATATTGACTAGTACCGCTTGAAGATAGTCTTGTTTATTGCTAAAGACCAATGATTTCAAAGAACCCAAACAGGCTGTTATAATTTAATTGATACCTTTTGAACATAAAAATACCACTAACATTTTTCGAACAGAATAGAAGTACAAAAATCAAAACACATTAATTAAATTGGGATGACAATAACTTAAAATTTGCTGATTTGTTGTTAAATTAATTAATTGCTTTCTTTAGAATTTGATTTGAGTCTACTGAATCTGAAATGGCTTAAGTTCTCGAAAACTTATTTTGGCTTTTTAAAGCTAATTTTTAATAGGAATTGATAAATTCTTAAATTTTCAATTTTTTTTTTTGACAGTGTATTGCTTCTTAACGTTAGATGCTATGTAGCTATTGTTTCTTTAAACAAACAAATATGTTTTCATTCTTAGTAAATATTTAGTAACCAATTGTCAACACTAACTTGCTCGTTTGCGCCATAGAATAGCATAGGAATAAGACTAATTTAATAAATTATCGAAGAATAATATTGTTTGCCCGCAAACACCTAACACGTGTCTATCATAAATTTTTACCTGAAATACCGTCATCCGTCGAGTATAAATAGTAGGTGTGTAGATACATGAGCAGCTTAAATCATATATCCACGCTCGAAATGAAGTTCAAAATTGTGCCCGCTCTTGCAATTTCCTGCCTTTTGGCTAATCTGGCACCAATGACCATGGCCAGGATAATAAACAGCTCATCACCATGGAGTGTAGTTAGTGGAGCAGAACCTGATCCTTCGAATTTTGTATCTTCAACAGAAGCATCAAGTGTCGCTAACTCTACTATCCCCAATATTTTTTATCCAGTCCGGGGTTAAGGAATGGAAACCTAGATGGCGCCTAAAAAATGTTTCGATAAATAATTGATAATTAAATAAAATTGTAGCTTTTGTTAAAATTAATGGTCTTGGTTTATCTGAAATATACTAATTTTCATCATAGTTCTGATAAATATTCGGTTTCTTAATGTGAACAACAAAAAAAATTATTCACTTTAACCGTTCATTCGCAGTGTTCCCCACGTGGTCCATTTATCATGCAAGGGATCTTTCAATTAATTTTTAAATTTGATTTGCATATCTTTATGTTAACATCTATTATGGGAAGATCAGTTGTAATGAAGTTGAAAAATATGTTTCAAATGTGGTAGTAAAATAACCAAGATTCTGAACTCTTTGTTTGATATTGGTTTAGATTTCTGCTAATTTATTATTCCCAAGTATGATTAGAAAACTCGAGCAACATTCAACTTTTGCTGCTAATGAATTTAGTCGCGTTTACAGCAGTTGTTGGTATGTTTATCTATATACGGAAGAGATTATATCTCGGTTAAGCCTGGTTGTTAATTCGTTTGCACAAAACATATCAAGGTCAACATTTTCAGAAGAGAATTCACCAGCAACATATCAGCGTCAACTAACTACAGTTTTCTGTAATTTAAATTTTTTTTGTAGCAGAACAAATCTCTTTTGTTTCATAAATTAACTGATAGTTGACACCACTGATCATGTCTTCGTACAATTTGAACTTAGTACAGGCCTTTAGGCTAAATGGCTTGGCGTAGAATCAGTTTATTCTGTTGAAGACGATTTGTTAAAAGCTTTAGAGGTAATTCTAATGAGAGGATTCTATAAGACGAATTTGTTAACGATACTATCGATACTCTTGTTGGAAATTCTGCCAAGATTCGATTTTGTTTTACTGACGACTTAAGCCAAATCTTGTTCCTTGGTTTTTCTTTAAAAACGAACAATTTCATAGTTCCTTATTTGAATATTTTCTTATAAACACTGTGAATATTAAAAACAGGTCTAATTCTAACTTATTTATGGTATTCCTAACTTTACCAACACTTCCACTTTTGGCAGGGTTGTCCCGTTCTTTGGTGTCCCTTCACTACACTGAATGAAAACTCTTCATAAAATTTATGAATTCCTTCATCAATTTGATGAAACATTTCCTCATTTTCCAACCTACGACACACTTCATTGAATTGATGAAATATATTTTATCAATCTTTCGTCCATATTTCGTCAATAGTTTGCAATGATTCAACGACAATGTTACATCAATTCAATCATCAAATTGAAGTAAATTTTTCACTTGTTGTTCACTACTTGTTCACTAATCTGCTGTACATTTTTCGTTAATCAGATGTAATTTGGTATCAATTTGATGTAAATTGGTCATCATTTTGATGTAAACTCTTCGATTTATTTTTCATTGTAAAAAATTCACAAGAACAGGGTGTAAGAGAACACAGAAAATGCTCATAGCGTAGATATTGTCTTTTGTCCATTGCACTATTTTCTATTATAAATAAATAAATAGTTTCCCATTACATCCCATGAAGAAATCGGGGAGAGCTTCTCACAACCAGTGAGCTGTGCGCTTTCTAGTTTTATACTCACTGATTGATTGGGACCTACAGTTTTACACCGATTCCGAACGGTTTTTTGAGAAGCTGTTTCATGGCTAAATTCGCAGTAGTGTCGCCGCCACTATTCGAGGTGACCGCCGTCGAAAGAAATTTTAATGTGGTCAGAGCAGGGATCGAACCCAGTATCTCAAGTACAAGAGGCGCGCATACTACCCACTGCACCACCAACGGCCATTTATATATTATACATTTATTTAAAATTTTCTACTAGCTGTTTTCTTTCTCTCTCAATGCTCGTCCATATTTGGAATCCATCACACTAGTTAATTCTATATTCCAATGACGAAGATTGATATAAGAAAGATCATCAATTAAATGAAGCTGAAAAAGGTGAAAAAACGCACAATCTTTAAACTGAAGAACCTTTTCATTAATTTGATGAAATTTCTCATCTATTCAAAGAAGAATAATTGATGGAAGATAAAGATATTCTTTCAGTGTATAAACAAGCGGTGTAACCAAAACACGCATTAAGTTAGGTACTTAAAGTTTCTTCTTTTCACTAGTTTATGTTGAATAATAAGAATTTTGTAAATTTGGTTGCAATATTCTTATTGAGTTCTCTTGGTACATTTAACCCCCGACGAATGGTAACAATTATAAAAAAAATGCATCAAAAATTTACATAAATTCCAAAAAAAGGTACACAAGATGCACCAAATGTATGTAATGGGTTGTGAGAGATTGCATAAAGTGTTCGAAAAAATAACACAAAAATTGTATCAAAATCTACATAATCTACCAAGGAGTACATATGTAAGGTTAGAATGGCATAAAGTGGAAGTAAAAATGTAGCACTAAGTACGTAAAGTATACCGAAAGTTCATAATGTATACCAAAAGTGTACATTGTGAACTAAAAAGTGCATAGTGTAGGAAGAAAGTACATAAAGTGTATCAAAAATGTACATTCTGAACCAAATAGTCCATAGTGTACCAAGAAAGTACATAAAGTTTACCAAAAGAGTGTTCAAAATATGCATATTAAGCTGGGATCACACGATTTGTACATTTGGCTAAAAATTTGTCATATTCATAGACAAATCGTGTGATCTCTATATTGCTTTTGTCATTTATCAGAAATGCCAAATATTTGGCTTCTTGTGGCAAATCAAAAACAACCATAACTGCCAAATCGTGTGAACGCAATGCTGCCACAGAAGACAAATCAAATTTACGAAAATGGACAAATTTCTGATTTGCCACTTGAAGACAAATGCAAGTGCCAAATAGACAAATATTGTTGACAAGTCCATTTTTTGAGAAAAATAGGTTTCTATCAATAAAGTGAGGTTAAAAAATTCTTTTTGTTAATTTTCCGCCAATGGGTTAATAAAAATGAAAAAATTTATATAATGTAATTTATAGAATTTTGTATGCGCTTTCTAATGATACTCACTTGACCAAGATCGGACCATACATACCTGAGATATAGCCGAGTATATACTCAAGCTTTGAAGGCCTATATACCAAAAAGTTGGACCGACCGCCAAAAAAATTGTCGGTCATTTTTAATCGTTTAAAAAGTTCTATCGATAGTGAAACTTTGGTGTAAATCGGTGGGGAGCAATATTTCAATCAAAATGGCAAAGAAATTGAAACCATAACAAGTACGAAAAAAACCAACATATTGGCAACACTGTCTCCTCTCGCGACTCAGCCGGTGCTTTGACAAGTAAAAGCAAAACATTGATTCAGTTGATTTTACCATTTTACTTAATGTCTACGAGTAACTTTATTTTTGACACTTTTTTCGCGTTTTAAATAATAGTAAATGTAGAAACTGCAGCGAGTTTCTTTTGCCTTTGCGTTACCATCATTTTCGTTTATTTCACTTTAAATTTTACAATAAAGATGCAAAATTATGGTTGACAGCTGATCAGCTGTTTTAGTGTTTATGACTAAATGGTTAAATCGTGTGAATGAACTGGCAAATATTTGTCACTTTACTGCTGTGTACAAATGTGTGACAAATCATTTTGATGTTTAATAGCCAAATCGTCTGATCGCAATACAAATCATTTGCACATCGATACTCAAATTAATATTGTATTTAATTTATCGAGGATATTTTCAAATAACTAAAAAAACATGGCAAAATTTGCAAAAAATTTAGTATTTAACCAAATATCTCAGAAGCTATCATGCCAAAACTTAACATGCCGCCATGTATTTTGTATGCATTATGTAGAGAAATTCCCCACTGTGCGTGGT
Source organism: Phaonia tiefii (assembly GCA_963931995.1). Lineage (NCBI taxonomy): Eukaryota > Metazoa > Arthropoda > Insecta > Diptera > Muscidae > Phaonia > Phaonia tiefii. The sequence continues at coordinate 245,982,920 of OZ008370.1, read as the reverse complement.
CAGAAGTAAATTCATTTTACCGAAACGAAAGTAATCACGAGTTAATTTACTGCTCATTTCTCGCACCTACTCAGGAGCGCATGCGTCTACAATTGAAATTTCGAAAGAACTCTCGTGCGCGTTGCGCTTTCTACAAGTAACGACTTACACTCCGGTTCACTTACGAGTATTTAAAGGCAATAAAAATTCCATATTCAGCAGCCTGTATCTTTTGCAATTTCTAAGCGATTGCAGAATTTTAAAACGAAAATGGAAGCTCGACATCTTAAGATATAAAAATTATAATGAGGTGCCAGGGGACACCTGATTGGAACGAAGTTCCTTTCGATATATATTATATACTAGTTAGTTCCAACGCGCCTAAGGCGCCTGTTGAAAAATACTGTAATTTAAATGGATCTTTAAGAAAAGATACGTTTTGTTAAATAATATACTTTTTTTAAAAAATTTTTTATTTATTGAATGTACATTTATAAAAACCAGTATATTTTAAATGGTTTCCCGTTACATTCCGTGAAAGGATTAGGGAGAGTTTCTCACAAACCAGTGAGCTGTGCGCGTTCTAGTTTTATACTCACTGATTGGGTCCTACAGTTTTACCCCGGTTCCAAACTGTATTTTGAGAAGCTTTTTCATGGCTGAATACTCGACAGTGTCGCCGTCACTAAGCGAGGTGACCGCTGTCGAAAGAAATTTAACCTTTTTGTCTGCAGCCAAAAAATTGTATACAAACATACACCCGGCATACCCGGGTGTGCCATACATTTTGTATGTTTGTTTTCCTTAATGATGTTGTTGATGGTTTCCCCAATAGATTAATATAGCGAGAGTTTACAGCTGTTGGTTTTCCATCATCCGAAATCTTAGAACATCACTTGGCTAACTGTAATTTTCATATAGAAAATGTAGCAATGTAAATTTTTACATTGTAATCTGATATTGTTAGATACACGGTAGCATATTTGTGAAAAAGCGCTCACGCAACACTAAAATTTTTTGACGTAGAATAGGTATTACCTTACGGTATGAGGAGTCATGTCAGGTTTTTATTGTTGTAATCTTTATTTCATTGAATTTGAGGAAGCGGCTAGATGAATTTTTTTAAAATTTTTTTTTTAGGTAAATGAAGATGTTATCTTTCGTTTGATATACATTTCATATTGGTTGATATATTTCTAGTATGTTAATTTCTCAAATGAAAATTGTTTAAACACATACACTCAAACATATGTGTGGTGTTTGGTTGAGTGTTTTTGGTTGCTCAACATTGCTTAGGAACATGTATCTAGTAAAAAGTGAAACGAACAGCAAGCTAATGTTGCTTCGCAACATGTATCTAGTAAAAAGTGAAACAAACAGTAAGCTAACGTAATAAAGCTTTTTTGCGAAAGCTTCAATAAAGCTGTTGTAACATTAATTTTGAATTGTAAAGCGTAAAGCTTTCACACAACGCTCGAATGCTAATGCGAAGACTCGATAAGGTATACCTTTTTTAATATTAGGGCGGCCCTCTCAATATTCGCAGAACTTATTTCAATAAAAATATTATTTAAAATACATAAATTAAATTAAGTTTAAAAAAATTGAACATAATATTTTTTTTTTAAACGGACTTGAATAAAATGCCGTTGGTAAATATAAAAATTACAGCAGACAGTTGTCCGAGGCCTTCGGCCACGGACTGTCCCTGCAGGCTGTGTCAGAGACACGGCCATTTAGTTTAACGTAGAATACGCCATCCGATAAGACAGAAAACATATATAACAATAAATGATAAATAATATAAGCAAATGAATTTATTGTTATACTAGCTGACCCGGCGAACTTCGTACCGCCTCAGAATTAAATAATGTGATATAGTTCAATAATTAAAAATTACCAGAAAACAAAACCTAAATACGCAAAATCTTTCTTCACCAAAAAATAATATATATAAATAGCGGACCCTCAACTGCTACGCCAGCTGTTATTTTTTCATCATTTATTAACAATTAGTTTTTTGACATTTTTTTTAAAATAAATTAAAAGATAAATTTTAATTTTTTTCCATCATTTATTAACAAACATTCTCTCACTTATTCTATTCCAATGCTTTTGGGTAAACTACATTTTTTGTTTTGCCTTGATTTGATGTATAAATGAATAATACTGATGGCTTTCCTACTCTGGAGCATGCAACATACAATTGACCATGTCCAAAACATGGATATTGTAAATCGATTCCACACAGTTGAAATGATTGACCTTGTGCCTTATTTATCGTAATTGCAAACGCAAGACGTATGGGAAACTGCAGTCTTTTAAAAGCAAATGGCAAATCTGGGGGAATCATTGGTATGCGTGGAATTAAAACATCTTCTCCCTTGTATTTTCCTTTTAAAATTGTTGCTTGAATCAGATTATTCATAAGCTTTTTGACTGCTAACCGTTTTCCGTTGCATAATCTAGGTTGGTTTATGTTGCGAAGCATAATAATGACAGCACCAATTTTTAATTGTAACCGATGAGGTGGGAATCCAGGCAAATCGAGGCAATTTAAAAACTCAATCGGATAGTTCACAACATCGTGTGGGTTCGTAATACTGTCGACTGATTTGTATGTTAAGATTTGACCCGGAATATCATTTACAACTTTTTCATTAATTTCAGCAACATCTTTATTTTTCGCTGCCAATATTGCTCTTTCACTCAACCATTTTTATAATTCTGCACAATGTTTGGATATACATTTCTAATGAATTCTTCTCTTGATTCAGTTAGTTCACAAAGTTATTTGGAAGTGTAATCATGCCAGAATTAACATTCGTAGGTAATTTACCATTTCCGATGTCTAATAAATGCCTTGAAAATTCTGCTGCTGATGAATCATTGTGTAATTGAATACGCACATTAGTGGTCAACGCTAATTTTTGAACGTGTCTCCACAAATTAGACGATTTCAAACATGCTTTCAATTCATCTGCTGCCGTTGATTTTGGAATTACAGGCAATGTTTGTCGGAAATCACCGGCCAATAGAATCAAAGCACCACCAAATATTGCTTGATTTACACGAAAATCCTTCAGAGTTCTATTTAAGGCTTCCAGTGATTTTTTATGTGCCATGGTGCATTCATCCCAAACAATAATCTTGCACTGTTGCAAAACTTTTCCCACTCCAGAATTCTTAGATATGTTACACGTTGGTTGTTCGTTAAATTGCATATTTAGTGGCAATTTCAGGGCCGAATGAGCTGTACGTCCACCATCCAACAATATAGCAGCAATTCCAGAAGATGCAAGAGCTAATCCGATATTGTTTTGTGATCTTATGGTAGCCAATATCAATGAAATCAAAAATGTTTTTCCAGTTCCGCCTGGAGCATCTCAGAAAAATATGCCACCTGTTACGTTTTCAATATTCCCCATAATTGTGTCATATGCATGTCTTTGTGCTTGATTCAAATTTGGTAAAGTTGATGTTACAAAAGTGTTTAATTCATTCCGATCAAATTGTTGTTCGCGTCGCAAATCTTGATTATAGGCATCATGCATTGATCGTATTGGTGCAATCATACCCAATTCAGCTAAATTTTTGTTTACTATAATCAAACACATATCTTCCAGTTTAATAAGTGCTTCATTATACATTTCTTCGGTGTCATTTAAATTTTGATCTCGGTGAATTTGACGCATTTGGTTTAAGATATCTTCCGTCATATAGTCACGGTAACTTCGCCATAAATGTAATGGATTAGATGGGAAACATGTAATGATTATCGAAAATAATGATCTTATCTGATGAGGTGAATTTGAAACACATGCATCCAGAAGAGTTGAATCCCAATGGTTATCATTTTCAAGTAAATTCAATTCTTCGCATGCTTGACGATAAGTGTGAAATAGACGTCCATTGACTCTTTTCAAACTTAAAAACGATCTTGGTCCAGGAACATTAACCAACAGTAAACGCAAATAAAAGCACTCGGCTTGGCTGGGATGTACTGCGTAAAGTCGACACTCGGCTTGGCTGGGATGTACTGCGTAAAGTCGACCAAGGGTATCCGTCTACAGGTGTACCTCTCTTTCTTCTCAGCCATTTTTTGTTGACGATGCATTCCAAGTATAATATTTTGGCACATCCGAATACAATAATGTCCTTGCAAATGCATCACTTTCACATAATTCAAAAAATGCGGTTAGTGATGTTGCTGGTGGTCGTTCTGCAATTTGCTGTGCATTATCAACATTGAAATAAACTCTTTGTCCATTTTCCAAATTTCGACGATATAGCGGATATCCATCGTTGCCAGTAGTTGTGTCGGGAACTAATTGTCTTGGATATCTTTTAGAACATTTATTATCAACCATGCATGGCGAGACCATATTATATTTTGCACCACATGGACCATGAACCATATTTTTTGTAACAATGTGATATAGTTCTCGATCAACAGTTTCATCTGGGATCTCAGCAGAAATGATATCAGCAATTTGATTTGCGGTAATTTTTTCTGCTAACCAAATCAAAATGTGTGCATGAGGCAATATTGGTTGGTCGAATCTCTGAACGTGATCTCTCCCGTTGATGTCTACCTCTACTTATTCTATCGCCATGTTCTTGTTCTGTTTCATTTGCTCTTTGATTTTGAACTCTTAATGCATTACGTGTACTACGTCCCAGATTACTTCTGGCTCTTGCCGGCATTTTCTAAAATTATTAATGAAACCGAAATTTATTTTTATGTATTTAAGAAAATATACTTCTTTACTCATCAATAATATTGTCTTCACATTGAAGAAGTCTTAAAGAAAACTAAATAATTCAAATGAATTGCTATGTAACACACTTAATCAATTAGCAATTAATGGCGCCACCTGTTGTAAATAATCATAAGTAACACGTCTTTGTTAATTAAGAATAAAGGAAAAAATTGCCAAACACAAATCTGGATTCATCTAAGTAACGGATGTATTTTTTTAATATATTCTTTCAAAATATTATCGATTAAACACAATTCTTTAAGCATTCCATTGTATTTAGACTAAAAAAACCACAAACATGCTATATTGTTTTCGGCAAAGATTGTTACGTGTTTTATTTTGATTACAAAGAAAACAAAAATGGATTTTTTTGCCGTCAAACATTGACACTTTTTCCAGCCTTGCTGATACACCAAAATTTTCCATTATTATCACACACAATTTTATTTTTACACTTTTATTGTCACTTGTTGTTAAATGTGCTCACCTTGATTCAAGAGAAAATCCAAAAAATTCTCAGAAAATTCAACAGGAAATCCAAAAAATTCTCAAAAAAGCGCAAAAAATATCGAAAAATATGCGTGATGAAAATCCAATACGTGTTACTCAACCAATGGGGGCAGCTAAAAGAAAGAGCTTAGCTATACGCTTCGTATAAGCAATTCCATGTGATGCGTGTGTACGCTTAACTCACGCATGCGTGTTGCGATTTTAAGCAAACTGCACAAAAACCTTTTCCGTAACACTGTCTACAATGTGTGAAAATTTGGTTGAAATCGGTCCACGCGTTTTCGAGTTTAGCGAGCACATCACTTTTTGAGGCTTCATTTTTATATATATAGATATGTTTTCTGTCTTATCGGATGGCGTATTCTACGTTAAACTTAATGGCCGTGTCTCTGACACAGCCTGCAGGGACAGTCCGTGGCCGAAGGCCTCTGACAACTGTCTTCTGTAATTTTTTTTGTTACAGCTTCATAGTCGATCAGCGATGGCATCGACTCCCCACTTTCTATTTTTTCTAGCTTGTATACTGCAACCACCAAACGCGATTGAGAAAAAATTATTTAAAGATGTTAGCAGTAACAGTAATACAATATATAATGACTGATTGCGAATGGTTAACTCCCCGGCAAACGCATGTACTTAGCTTTGATAACAGAGAACAGAACTTATGGAAGCTGATAGTGAAGATGAGCAATATAATAATATCCGAAAATTCGGTGATGAAACTGATTCGGATGAAGATTATTGAAGTAGATCCAATAGAATCTTCTGCAAATAATTGTACTTCTAGAATACTGGTAGAATTTGGTGAGATCAACCACCACAACGACGCAGATTTGGGTCGCATAATGTTTTGACTGACAAAGCATCAGCAATATCTGACATTTTCCTTATGCAAAATAACTAGTAGCAGGAGCCAGCGTCAGTGTTGAAGAACAACTTTATTCTTATTGTGGTGGCACTGGAATCACTCAATATATTCCTTGAAAAGTGGCGAAGTGGAGTCAAGGTTTGGTAGGTATGTAACACTACTACTTCTTATCCAGTCAAAGGACAAACTTATACTGGTATTGCACTTTCCGCAGAGAGAGAAAGTTATCAAGGTGAACTTGTGGTCAAAGATTTATCTTGCAATATTTTCTGTGGAAGTGGGGGAATTACTGTATGTGACAACTTTTTTACAAGGTATAATTTAGCTTTTACTTTGATGTTAGACTATATTTTGTCAATATTGCGCACTGTCAAATGAGTAGACAAACTCATTGGCCACATAAAAAATGCGCATAGCGTGGATAATGTTTGCTGTCCATTTCTCTATTTTCTATTATGAATTTATTTTTTCCTTTTTTTATTTTTTCAATACTACTTTGAATCCCACTAATTATTTCTAAAAGTCCAATAACGAAGATTGATGTAAAAAGATCATGAATTCAATGAATCTGAAAACGGTGAAAAAACGCCCAACCTTCAAATGGAGAAACTTTTTTTTTATTGAATAGATGAAATTTGTATCAATTCAATGAAACACAATTGAAGAACATTTATCATCGATTTGATGCAAAGATTTTCTTTCAGTGTACTTGCATCTAAAATTACAAAATCATTCTATACAAAATAAAACGATGTATTTTATTAATTTAATCTTAGTTTAGCTAAATACATGTGTATTTATGTAGTTTCTTATTTAAAACTTAAAAATAACGGGTTGTTACCCATTGTGTCCTGCTTTTTGATCACAACGACACTGAAATAAAATATTTACATCAAATCGATGATAAATGTTCATCAATTGTTCTTCAATGAATTGTTGACAAATTTCATCAACTTAACGATAAGGTTATTCAGTTTGAAGATTCACCTTTTTCAGCTTCATTGAATCATTCTTTTGTGTAGAAATCTAGCTGTCAAATTTCAGAGCTGCCACTTCCAGAAAAAAAATTATATCAAAAATCGTGCATATGCGAATTTCCGGCATACAGGAATCCAACTAAATGTAGATGTCGCTCTAGAAAACGCTTCTTGTACTTGTTGGAGCAAAGATGATAGAAAAGATGATAGAAAAACCCTATATGGTGAAATCTACGTAGTGGATTTGGAAGTCAAGGGGAATTTTGTAGATAGTGCAGCAATGGTGGAAAAGAGCAAATATCCCTGGAAACAAAAACTAATAAAACAACTATTTAACCATGCTTTTTTGTCTTTTGTATTGTGAAAAAATTTCAAAAGCGACATGTTTTTCTATTATATAGATTTTATTTTCAAATTCAAATAACAAAATCAAAATAAAAATCATTTCTGAATGATTTTTCATCCAATCCGAGTGAAAATGGTCGTACGGTAACAGAATGTACCCTTTACTGAAAATGATGAATGAGCCAATGAATCATATATGGTATTTCTATCATCTTTGCACATTGTCAATTTGCTGTCATTATATTACAAACAAAACATTGAAAAAGTATCCTTTTTGTCCTTTTTGTAAGAATATGTATTATATTTTTCTCAAGAAAAGAAAAGAAAATATATTATTTTATTTTTAAGAAAATGTACTTTTAAGAAACGGAATTTTTGTAAGAAAAGGAATTTTTTTGAAGAGAAGGTTTTTTTTGAAGAATAGGTTTTATTAAGAAATGGGAGCTTTTTTTAGAATGGGTCCTTTTTTCAAGAACAGGTATAATTTTAAGAGTAAGTACTTACCTCAAGAAAAGCTATTTTGTTTTATATTAAATGTACTCTTTAAAGAAAATGTAGTTTTTTAAGAAAAGGCAATTTCTTGCAAGCTAATGTCCGTTTTTAAAAAAGAGTACTTATTTTTCTTTAAGAAAAGGTAGTCTGTTTAAGAATGGGAATAGGTATTTGTTTGAGAAAATGTACTTTTTTTAAACTTCTTTTACTTTAAATTTTCTAACTTTACTTTTTATTCGGTTCAAAACTACAAAAGGTAATAAACAGGCTCCACCTAGAAAACTTCCCATTAAGCAAGAAATTTCTCCCCCTACGTTAGTCTAGACACAAACCAAACCAAAAGTAAGAGTGTAAAGGAGACCTTAGACCTGTGGATAAGTTGCAGCGATTCATGGTGTAAGGTGAAGTTGGTGGTTTGTACAAACCATTTGATATAAAGTCAAAGCGATTTTGATGTTTTGAAGTTGATATCAACTTATCAGTGTAAGGGGAAGTTGCATCAACTTTCATAAACATTTCGATGAGACACGTTCGTGAGGAAACATTATCGGAAAAATGTAAATAAATGAACAAAAAAATAAATAAATATGATTTGTAGTGTTATTTATAATTATTTAAAGAAAATAAAAATAGAGTTTTTTTCGTAAAATTTGTGATATTTTCGCACTGGACTCACCACCTTTCATTTCGACATCTGACAAGGAATTGAAGTTGCTTCAACTAGTTTGAAAGTGTGTGGGCAAAATCGAAGTTGATATCTAGTTATCGAAGTTGATGTCAACTTGAAGTCGAGCAACTTATCCACAGATCTAAGGGCTCCTTAAGTGTAAGTATGCTGCCAATTGCAATTCCAATGTCAGAGTTGTATTTCATGGATTTGCCAGTCATGAACTTTGGCTTTTCTAAATTTACTTTTTATTGGGTTCCAAACTACAATATGTAATAAACAGTCTCCACCTAGAAAACTTCCCATTAGACCAAACCAAACCAAAAGTACCCCATATAGTTGATAATAATGGGTTGTAATAAAGTAGTTACAAAAAGTTGTTTAAAATTTTTCCATTTAGAACCCATCCCGCACCGTTCGTAAGGAACTTCGTTCCAAAAATAATAAAAATCAGATCTAACTTTGTTGGGATTCGAATGCACGACCTTCACCATCTGCCGTTTTATAGTCGGACATTCTACCATTTCCTACTATTTGTGCTGAAACACCGCGCTAAGGATCAGTTTTTATTCTACTTGGAAGTCACCAAATTAAAAGTACAGTAACCGCAGTAACCAAATTTGCCCTACCTCTTACCACGTACTTTTCGCTGGGTTATTAATATCTTGCAAAATTTACATCCAACTTTCGAATTTTTTCAAATAAATATTTAGAATTTCATATGAAATCTTTCGAATTTTACTACAAATTGTGAAACTTATATTCATAATTATTATTTCCAGATTTTATGGGATATTTTTTACATTTCAATTAAATAAGTTAAATTGCTCTTTATATCCTATTGATGGAATTGAACGCTTTCTGCAAAATTCCCCCTCTACATAAATTATCTTCGAATTTCTGTGTCTCCAACTTTCCAACTCCCTTGTAGCAACAACTTTTAAATTTCTCCCCACTGTAATCCTTTCCAAAGTCAAAATTGTTGTCACCATTGTTTATCCTTTGTGGTGTATCGATGAATTAGAGGGTAATAGTGTTAAATCTCTTGGGATTAAGTTCCTTGCCACTTTTGCTTTTAGTTATACATAAGAAATATACAAAGAGTAACTGTGTCGCAAAAGGAGACAAAACCCAGTCCTCAGCCATTTGATTGAAAGGAAAAAGTTCCCACAATACGTGGAGAATGAAGTGAACAAAAGGAACACAACGAAAACTTTACTAATGAACTAACAAATATTGTTAACTAAATGTAAAACTAATAAAAATTTTCGTAATAAACATTTATTAGTTTCAAACAAAGGAAAAATAATGAAAATCTCCAAGGAAAAACAAATTTCTAAAACTCAAAAGTAGTAGCAACAATTTAAAAGGGTAATTGACAAAAAAAAAAACTGTTGCCTACAATTAGGGTACTCCTATCTAGAACAGGTAAGGGAGATACCACAAATGTTGCCCAGCGTTAGAAGTATTGTTGTCGCTAACTGCTTCTAATAGAACCGCAGTTAAGAACCATTTTATTATAGTATACTACTGTGGCCATGGGTGGTACAATGGTAGTTTGGGCGGCTTTTATACATGAGATCGTGGGTTCGATTCCGGATCCGACCATCTTATATTTCTGTCGACGGGGTCCCAATCAGTGACTATACATTTGGAATGCGCACAGCTCACTGGTTGTGGGAATATCTAACCAATCCCTTCATGGGATGTAATGGGAAACCAAGTTTGTTACTGGAATTGATTACACTATGCAACATTTTTGAAGTAATCGAGTGCAAACTCCTTCTCGTGTAAAATTTCTCGAAGTACTTATGGAAACTAACAAATCCCAATTTGGGTTTTGCTAGTTTAGCTGCTTTTCCGATTTTATGGCCTCATGTATATTTTGGCTAAAATTTAATTACTCCGAAGATCATGCAATTTTTTTAACGGCTATATCTCGGAAATCAATTGCAATTTCGTTTTCCAGTCTTTGGCATAATTGTAGCTATAGATTCGGAGAAAAAAAGTATAAAACAAACTAAACCCAAAAAACTTCATATAGTACCTCAAAATTGCAAAAATGTTGAAAAATTTTTATTTTTTATCACTGCTGCCAAAATGTGGTATTACATCAGTTTTCTACACGAAAAGTACAATTTGTAACTCAGATTTCGTAAAACATCCACAAGGATGTATTTCTTTAACTGTATTTCCATCATAATAGAAAAAAAATTAATTATCCGGCTGTATTTTCCGTCGAAGATTCGAGAAATGTGGCAAAAGGCAATAAAACACAAATTAATCAATATCCATTGAAGTTAATGCTCTCGGTGAAAGCCCGTGAAGTTGATGTTCTTGGTTTTTTCGTTGGTCATTCAGGTACATGTTCTGAATCATCATCATTATCTGAGCTTGATAGCACATTCAATGGTATATGTGTGTCCTTCAAATCTATTGTCCTCCGCGATTTCGGTGCCTTCATCTTCATCCACATATTGGGATACATTATGACTCTACCAAAAAACTCCTGCAAGCAATGCATTCAGATTTTTTCCTTTGTATAATTTTTCCAATGACATGGTGAACAATGGAAGAGCTCTTGTTCATCCGATTCGGCGGGCAATTGCTATAAGAACGCATCAAAGTGATGAGGCAGAAAATGTAATTTCAATGTCATAGTTGCATTGATGTTATGAAAGCAATTGAGTATTTCGATTAAATTCCGGATGAAATTGTACTTTTCGCTTTCGTAAACATATGTTGAATGAGAAAAAATGGTGGGTGGAATGATCCCTTACAAATTCTTCGTACTTTTTTACTGAAGTACCTGGAGAAATTCTCTGAGAGGGATGCAAAATTGTACGCACAATTTTCCTAAAAGGTATTTCTGAATGGATGCCATTGTCAAGTGTGGAATATCTCCCTGATTCAGTTTTCTGATACAATACGATAATTTGGTGTTCACGTTTTCACCCTTTGTGTGTGATTTTCATTAGAGTGCAAACATAAATACTCTGTTTATTATTTAAATTTTTTAAATCTAAGAATCAAATAAAAAACGGTTCATAAATTTCAAATAAAAATGTGATGATTTATTCGACCTTATTGTATTTTATTTAAAATTTAAATATTCGAACGTTAGGTCTATTTAAAACTATTTAATTTTTCAATATTTCGCTATACATTGGGTAGCTTCGTCAGGAAAATAAACAACAATTTTCCAATTAAAAATTAAAGGCCGATGATACCAAATGGTATTGTATATTTTGTCTTCGCCCTTTGGTCGTAAATTTCACGAGAATTCAATCATAAAGGGCGGATCAATAAGTCTGTGACTTTTCGGACTTCCCTCGTAGTTATATGAAATGCAACACTGCTCCCATCAAGTACCAGCTGTTAAAAGACTACTGCCAAATTGTGAGCAAGTTCCGTCATTTACTTTGCGTTTATTAGCTGTTCACATACAACCTCGTGCGTTTTTTTTTTTGAAATATGGAATAAAGTGAATTTCGAGTGCTCATTAAAAATTTTTTTTTTGCGGAAAAAAAACCCGTCAATAAATCCACGGAAAAGTTTGATAAATACTATGGAGACTCTGCACCATCGATTTCTATGGCAAAAATGTGGTTTACTAACTTTCGTTGTGGTCGCACAAGTACAAATGACGCTGAACGTTCTGGACGGCCAATTGAGGTCAATACACCCGAAAATGTAGAAAAAAATCCACGATATGGTGTTGGCCGTTCGAAGAGTAAAAGTGCGTGAGACTGTAGATTCCATAGAATTTTCATATGGCAGTGTGGTTTCAATTTTAAATGATCAGTTCGGTTTAAGAAAGCTGTCTGCAAGATGGGTGCCGCGTTTGCTCTCAATTGACCATAAACGAACGGGTACACACGTGTGTAGTCTCAATGGCAAAATTCCATGATTTGGGCAACAAATTGGTACCTCCGCCGCCATATTTTCCGGATTTAGTTCCCAGTGACGATTTCCCATTTCCAAACCTAAAGAAATGACTCTGTGGAAAGAGATTTCGTTCCAACGATGAAATTATTGATCAAACACATGCCTATTTTATGGACCTCGAAAAATCCTATTTTTTGGAAGAGATGCAAAAATTGGAGAAATGTTGCACTAAGCGTATTGAGCTAAAAGGAGAATATGTTGAAAAATATTTTCTTTGCAAGGAAAAACTCAGGGACTTATAGATCCGCCCGTATACGGAGTTGCTCTACATCCTACTTTAACCATAAGTGGAAATAATTTTACTTTTAGAAAAAATCCAATTTGCATGAAATATATCCAGAAACGTCGGGGATCTTCTCGAGATTATCGATTTGTAAGCTTGTCTGAACAAATTGTATTGAATCTAAGATGCTGTATCTACCAATAAAACCCAATTTTTTGTGAAATTGGAATACAGAGCACTGCCGATAAATAGCCTATAAATAAATAAAAAAAATGGTTTCCCATTACATCCCATGAAGGGATAGTGGAGAGCTTCTCGCAACCAGTGGACTGTGCGCTTTCTAGTTTTATACTCACTGATTGGGACCTACAGTTTTACACCGATTGCGAACGGCATTTTGAGACGCTTTTTCGTGGCTTTATACTCGATAGTGTCGCCGTCACTATGCGAGGTGACCGCCGCCGAAAGAAATTTTAAGGTGGTCAGAGCAGGGTTCGGCCCCAGGATCTTGTACGCGCGCACACTAACCATTGCATCACCGACGGCCACCCGATAAATAGCCTACTGTTTATTAAAAAACAGTGATCAATTTCACGTGATTTTTCCAACGAATAAGATCGGTATTGTAAATTAGGTTTGGCCAAATCCATGTCATAAAATGCACGTGTTTTACTATGCACTTCATTTTTAATTTGATATTTGGTACAAAACACGGGGCACAAGTTTTAAAAATTGGCTGAATTTAAATGAAAGGATTGCACAAGGTGTAAGGGGCCACCCGGTTGGAATGAAATTCCTTTCGCTATATATTATGTACTAGTTAGTTTCGAGACGCCTAAGACGCGAGTTGAAAAAAAAGAAAATACACTTTTTGTAAAATAATAAACTTTTTTTAAGAATTTTTTTTTATAAAATGTATTTATTTTTAGGTCCTTCTGTTAAGAATATGTATTGTATTTTCCCGAAAAGGTAATTTTTTAAAGAGATATTGATAAGCTAATATTGTTTTTAAAAAAATGTACTATTTTTAAGAAGAAGTACTTTCTGTAAGAAAAAGCCATAAGAGTATGAATTTTTTTTACAAAAAAGCACTTTTTTAAACGAACAGGAAGAACTTTTTGAAGAAGTGGTACTCTTTTTAGAAAAAGGTTATTTTTTTAAGAAAATTTAGAAATTTCAGAAAGGCTACATATCTCAAGAAATGAAAATGTATTACTTTATTTTTAAAAAAATTTACTTTTAAGAAAAGGAATTTTTGTAAGAAAATTAATTTTTTTAACAAAAGGTATTTTTTTGCAGAAAAGGTTTTTGTTTGCAGAAATGGATTTTTTTTTGAATTGGTCCTTTTTTCAAGAATAGGTACATTTTTAAGAGTAGGTACTTATCTCAAGAAAAGGTATTTTGGTTCACAAAAAAGGTACTCTTTAAAGAAAAGGTATTTTTTAAGAAAAGAAAGAAAATTTACTTTAAGAAATGGTACTTATTTCAAAAAATAAATTTTTTAAAGAAAATCTACTTTTTATAAGAATATTTCCTTTTTCCAAGCACAGGTACTCCTTCAAAATAAATTATTTTTTTTTAAGAAAGGATATTTTTTTACGAATATGAAAATGTTTTTTTTTTCAGAAAATTAACTTTTTTTAAGAAGAGGCACTTATTTAAGAAAATTTTATTTTTTAAACTTCTTTCACTTTGTCTTTCCTAAATTTACTTGCTATTGGGTTCAAAACTATAATATATACTAAACATTGGTTACAGGCTCCACCTAGAAAATAAGAAATTTCCCAACATATGTGAGACATCTAAATAGTTAGTCTAGACACAAACCAAAGCAAAAGTAAATAATATATCGTCACCAAAAATCCAAAAAGACGTAACAACATTTTCATCACTTTAGTGGAGAAGCAAAAAATAGTTAGACATAGAATCGGAATTTTGTGAATGAAATTGCCATTTTGGATCGTAGATGTCTAAGACGTTGTGTGATAGATAGTTTAGTCAATTGTAAGTATAGGGGCATTCAAATTTTATATAAAATTACAGTTCAAATGAAAAACGTGGATTTATCAAAAAGTTCATTTAGTTAATCTTTTTTATAAAATCGTTGATTTTGAACTTAGGAGTTTAAAACTTTGCCAAATCGCGGATTTTAGCCAACCATATCGTAATCAGTCAGAGAGAAAATTTTGGAATTTTGTTGTTACGTCATTTTGGATTTTAGATGACGATATGTGATAATACTGAGTTGTGCATAATAGTGTTAAAATAAAAACTGTTTATATTTTTTTTCATTTAGCCGTCATCCCACAACGTGCGTTAACGAACTTCGTTCCAAAAACATTAATTACTCATTATTATGCAACCAAACCAAAAATCCCAATTCTTGTCGAAAATATGGTCAAAAATGGTGAAAAAAATATAGAACAAATACAAATATTGAAATTTTTGCAATTTTGAGGCAGTTTTTTGGGGTTAGTTAATTTTCCACCTTTTTCTCCTAGTCTATAGCTACAATTGTGCAGAAGACAAGAAAACAAGATTCCAATTGATTTCCGAGATATTGCCGTGGGAAAAATAGGATGTTTTTCGAAAATATTCAGTGAGTAATCAGTAAGCACTGAGTATAAAACTAGAAAGCGCACAGCTTCCTGGTTGTGAGAAGCTCTCCCCGATTCCTTTATGGGATGTAATTAGAAACCATTTGTTTTCTTCGGAAATATTAAGTTTTTTTCAAAATATACATGAGGCCATAAAATCCGAACAGCAGCTAAACCAACAAAACCCTAATGGGGTTTTCGATGGTTTCGATATCCACTTCGAGATATTTCAGACGAGAAGGAGTTTGCATTTTATGTGTTGCACCGTGTTATGGTATCAACATTTAAAACCCAAGACCGCCTTCCAAATTCCGTCTGCCACTACAGTGCAGTCTTCTATTTATAAATAACATGGGATTTAGCGCCGTGCGATTTCTTTCTTTGGGATTTTGTGAAATCTCGGTTTTATGCGATTAAACCACAAACAATTCCTGAGCTGAAATCTGAGATTCAACTCGTCATCGGTGAGATACAGCCACATCAGTGTGAAATAGACATGGAAAATTTCATGAAAAGAGTAATGGTCTGTCGTCAGAGCCGTGGGGGCCATTTGACCGATATTTTATTCCATACTTAATCGGAACATGTCTTCTTTACAATCCAATAAAAAAATTAGAACTATCTCAAAAAATTCATGTTCTTAATTTAAAATGAAAAAGTGAAACACCCTTTATAAATGTATTGTCAGTAAATAAACACAAATTGCACAGTAACGATAGAAGTCTTTTGGAGTGTAGCAACAAATACAAACAGCCACGCTTTCACGAATATCCTTTTCAAGGACCATAGTAACAAATACAACGATATCATAAGCAACTCAGAAATTGAAGATGAACAACAAAGTGCACTTGTCGTTGCAATGGCAATAAGATGTCATTGTAATGGCCGTCGTTGATATAATTATGAACCATATCGACATCATCAGGCAAAGTCCTTTACAAATACATATGTGTGTGTGCGTGTGCATGTATATGTTGACTTAAGCGCTAAAAGACGCGTAGGTTGTTAGAAAACTTCAGTTTATTTGCGGTGCTACAGAAAGATAAGAGGTTTATCTTTTCTAATCAGGCAGCAGAATTAGATATCTTTAAACTTTGGCTCTTAACAGAATATGTGGAGAATAAAGGACATATTGTGGCTTGTGAGGGGTGGACCACATTGGCTGGCAATGGTCACAGTCGATTATGGTTTATGTTGAAATGCAACAGTTGTTTAAACGTATCGTGTTGGCAATATAACCCAATATGTACACAAATTGTCAAAACCATACTGCGTACAGTAAACCCCAATGATTTTGGGTTGTTGTCTATATGTGTGTCTTGATGAATAATTAAGCATAACATAATTAAGGATCAACAGTTTCTATTTAAATATCCATTAATTCGACACACAGTACACAGAAGTTCTGTTTTATTTTAAGCTGTGGTAAAATAAAATAAAAGCAATTTCGCTATATAATTGCATTTTTACACACAGATGGCTCTGATGTCTGAAAACAAATATGCAACATGGAGAGAGATTCAAGCGGGAGATTTAACTACCGGAAAGCCGGCACCGGGACTGTTCCAAAAAAACACCAGCGTAGTCTTTTATTTTACTCGGTTTCTATTGCTACAAATTTTCAACTTGTCTTGTTAGCGCTGGTTTATTTTACGATAAAAAAAGGTTTTTTAAATTAACGATAAATGCAAAAATATTTTTCTATTTGCTACGACCTAAACAAATCTGGGATTAATTTGTGCAATTAGGAACAATATTTTTCTACGATTATTTATTTTATATTTCCTCTAAGAAAAATACTCTTCTAAGAAATAATTTCAGGTCGAATCATAATAATAAAAAGATAAATGCAACAGTATTCTTCATATCACTCGCACAGTACAACTTAACACTTTACTAGAAGTATTTTCTCAGTAACACTATCACCGACGATGTTTACCAAGATTTCTGTCAATCTGTTAATTTACACCACTTCATCTCCCAATACATCATATCAGCAGCTTCACAAACCATCTTGGGATATCACTGTGTCTCCTCCAGCGCCCTCAAAAATTCGACATTGACTAAATGATGGGTGGTGATCATCGATTGTCTCAGACTGTTTCCGCGATATTTACACAGCCTCGTGGTGAGTTGAAATGAGATCGATTTTCAACTCGCAATAAACGCATACTTTTAGGCTGAAAATACTATTAGGCCATGAAGTATAAATACCTACTAAAAACTTCTTCGATATTCCACTGTTTGTCGCAAATATATTAAATACAATTTTAATATATTTCTTTTAAATCCCGATTGGATTTTTCTAATTTCAATAATAACGAATATAATTTGAATTTCAAATAGAAATTTGTAGTTTCAACAAAATAAATAAATTGTTTCCCACTAAATCCCATAAAGGGATAAGGGAGAGCTTCTCACTATCAATGAGCTGTGCGCTTTCTAGCTGTATACTCATTGATTGGAACATACAGTTTTACTCCGGTCCCACCGGTATTTTTGAAAATCTTATTCATGGCGAAATACTCGATAGTGTCGCCGTCAGTAAGAGTGGTGACCACAGTTGAAAGAAGTTTCTGGTGGTCAGAGCATCGACCGAAGAGCATCATGTAAAGGGTTTTTCAACAGAGACGCTACAAAAGTAAATCGATAGGGACAGCAAACCACGCCATATTTTTTCCCGCTCTTTTGACATTTCTCTTCAGTAAGGTTTGCCATTTCATCATGGAAAGATGTATGAGCCAACAACAAGTCGAAATTATTAAAATTTACTACCGAAATTTGGAGTCAGTGGCTAAGAGGCCAACTTTAAGAGGCCTCAACAATCAGCGATGAGGCTCATTTCTGGCTGAATGGCTTCGTCAATAAGAAAAATAAGCGTTATTGGTCAGACAGCAATCCACACGTAATCCATGATTTTTCATTCATTCATTCAGTCATCATTGCATCCCGAAAAAATTACGGTTTGGTGCGGTTTATGGACCGGGGGCGTCATTGGGCTGTACTTCTTCCGTGATGATCAAGACCGGCACATTACTGTGAATGCCAATCGCTACCGTTCAATGATAACCGAATATTTTTGGCCCCGATTGGATAATATGGACTTGGAGAACATGTGGTTCCAACAGGACGGTGCCACAAGCCACACAGCGAATGCCACAATCAATTTATTGGAAACCAAGTTTTGTGAACGTGTTATCTCACGAAATGGCCCAGTCGATTGGCCGCCTCGGTCGTGCGATTTGACGCCGTTAGATTATTTCCTGTGGGGCTACGTCAAGTCTATTGTCTATGCCAACAAGCCAGCGACGATTGATGAACTTCGTACGAATATCGAACGTGAAATTGCAGCAGTATCGGCCGATTTATGCTTGAAAACCTTCGGAAATTGGGTCAGCGTCTGGACTTCTGAAAGCGTGCCCGTGGTGGCCATGCAAAAGAAATCGAGTTCCATACATAATGGCATCGAACGTACTGTCACAGTAATAAAGAATTTCATTGGTATCTAAAACCGGTTTTGTTTTATTTAAAATAACTTCTGTAGCGCTCTTATTGAAAAACCCGTTAGTTACAAGAGCCGCGCACACTACCATTGCACCACAGACGACCAATTGTCCTTTTAACAGTGGTTTATTTTCCCCCAAAAACGAAAAGGTTTTTTAAACTAACGATCAATTCAACAGTTTTATTTAATTAACTCGCACAGTACAACTTAACACTTTACTATAAGTATTTACCCAATAACGCTATTACCGACGATGTTTATCAAGATTTCTGTCAATCTGTTTACTTCAACTCCCAATCCGTCAATTCTGCAGCTTCACGAACCATCTTGTGGTGTCACTGTCTCTCCCCAAGCGATTACGTAAGTTCGACATTGACTTAATGATTGGTGGTGAGATACCAACTGTTATCGATTGTCTCAGACTGTTTCCGCGATATTACCAACCATTCGTGGTGAGATGAAATGTGTTAGATTTTCAACTTGTAACAAATGCTACTTTTAGGCTCCAATATAACATGTGTTTGGAGCTTGATCAGTGAAAGAAGAATAAATAAATGTTCGGACGGTTAAATGGTTTGTGATGTGGCTTTGGTTGTTGTGCATATGTTCGCATATATATATGTGTGCTACCAAAGGGAGAAACGATTTTGGGGAAAGAAACTGGAGAGGTCAACAACGTGAATCCCTTTTTTGCCCGACGCTCTACTGGAAAAACCGGAATGGCGGACCATTTGTTAAATATAATAAAAAACACAACTAATTAATACACACTTGTCTTGCATGAACTAGATTTGTATATAAGTACGTATATTGTTGGTGTACCTACGCATAGTTGAAACCTTCTGAAGACATAAACGTGAGAGACAACAAAGAAAAGAGAAACAACAGAGCAGCAGATTCAAAACAAATAAAGCACTCAATGCACGTAAATGAAAAATGCGTTTAAATCTTTTAATGTTTTGTGTAAATTGTTTAAAAAGGGTCCACCAAATAACTTTTTTTTTTTGAAAATGCTATAAAAAAAAACTACTGAGTATTTTCTCAAATTTCTTTTTTTATTTCAAAGTACAATCCTTCCGGTTAATAATGGAAAATAATTTCATTCAAATGGCTGCCTCGTCTGGCCATGTAGTAGCCTACACGATCGGTCCAATTTTTAAGCACATTATCGATTGTGTGCAGCTGTATTTCACCAATGGCTTCACGAATATTGTCCTTTAAAGCGTCAATTGTCTCTGGCTTGTCGGCGTAACACTTACCTTTGAGGGCACCCCACAAATAATAGTCCAGCGGTGTCAAATCGCAGCTCCGAGGTGGCCAAATGACATCAGCTCTGCGGCTGATAATGCGATCTTCAAAAACAGGGCGCAAAACATCGAGTGTAGCTTCGGCTGTGTGGCACGTCCTGTTGAAACCAAATGTTGCCAATATCCTCTTCTTCACTTTTTGTGAACAAAAATTCGTTCAACATGACCCGATAACGATCGCCATTGACTGTAACGGCCACTCCTAGCTCATTTTCGAAGAAAAATGGCCCAATTATGCCACTGGACCAAAATCCCCACCAAACAGTGACTCGTTTTGGGTGCATCGGCTTTTCAATGTATGCGTGCGGGTCTTCTGTTGTTTACATACCCGCCAAGATTAAAATGAGCTTCATCTGAAAAGATGATTTTTTTGGCAAAACCGGAATCTTCTGTAAGTCGATCGCAGGCCCATTTTTCCCATATTTCCCAGCGTTGTTCAAGCGTATACACAACCATATTCGTTCAGCGGAAGGATAAAACTAATTAGCTGTCAAATCAGACATGAACTAAGTGTTACCATTCACGAAATAGGCACTAGTGGAGAAAAAAACGTTAGATGGCGGACCCGTTGTAAGTACATGTGAATATTTATTGATATAATTATTTATAATAAATAAAGAAAGACTAATTTGTTTCTAAATATTATTATGTTTTGGAGCAAATACGCATACGTTTCCACGTAAGTAAATTGAAGTTTGAGGGAAACACGCGACTGTTTCCACGTAAGTATAAGGATGTTTGGGATGAAGTACGCATATGTTTCCACGTAAAAACATATATATTTGTCAGTAAACATGCTAATATTTGCATTTAAATACTCCTGAGTTTGGGACTTGCACAAATATAAATGTTTGAAGTGTGTTCCAAAGATATACATAGTTCCTGCAGAATACGTTTGGGAGAATATGTTACAGAGGCAGTTTTTTACAGCGTGTAGTAGGCCATCAAGTCGACGTTCCACAGTTACCTTGACATACATGTTAGTTGAGTCAAACAGATAAAGCTTTTGTCGCAAAAATATTAAATACAATTTTAATTGTTTTCTTTTAAATCCCTAACAGATTTTACTGATTTCAATAATCTCAAATATAATATTGAATTTCAAATAGAATTTTTGTAGTCTAACAAAGAAACATAAATGAAATGGTTTCCTGTTATATCCCATGAAGGAATTATGGAGAACATCCCACAACCAGTGATTTGTTCGCTTTCTAGATTTATACTCACTGATTGGGACCTACAGTTGTACACCGGTTCCGAACGGTATTTTGAGAAGCCTTTTCATGCCTAAATACTCGATAGTGTCGCCGTCGCTGTGCGAGGTGACCGCCGCCGAAAGAAATTTAAGGTGTTCAGAGCAGTGATCGAACCCAAGATCTCATGTACAAGAGCCGCGCAAACTAATATAACACCACCGACGCCACTACCATAACACCACCACCACACTAAATGAAATACATTGACTAAAAAAAGAGTTATTTGAATTTCTTATTGTTGCACCTTTGGTTTGACACCCTGCATTTACGGTTTAAAAATTTATTTTTTTTTAGATTTAATTAATTAGTTTTGAGTATCGAAAGGAACATTTTATAAATTTTGAAATTTAAATTGCATTATTGAATTACTTTTTCATATATTGTAACTGGAAATGGTTTTCATATTTATATTTATTTGTTGAAAGTAAGTAAATTTTTAAAATAATTTATCGCATAAACAATAACTTACTTTGGATTGTTAAATTTATAGAATTTCTGATTTACCTAAAAAGAAAAGAAAAATAGTGATTATTAATTTAATCAACATTAACTAAACATATAAGTATAAAACAATTGGAATAGGAACTAACTGCAGCAACATTATAGACGAATCTATAACAGCCGCGGTTTTCAAACACTTTAGCGCCATCTCCTGCAAAGGGAATCCTGGCACGAAAATCATTTACTTTTTGAAGCAATTTATTGTCGAGATAACAGGATTTTTAAATCATTTTAAAAATCGGTGCAATTCTTTAGTAACTCATTCTTTAGTTACCCATTCTTGAGTAACTCATCTCAATTGTATGTTGCCCAGAATATCACGAAAGGTTGTAGACTTTGCTAATGGATTTGTATAAATTTGTAGCCATTTTTTATAATTAAATTGGCAAATCGTCAGCTGAGAATTATCTTGGCGCACTTACCAAAAAGTAGGTTTCGAGAAAAACGGCAAAAATTGTTCCACTAATTTTACTCAAATGCTTAATCCTTATTGGTGCATATGATTTGAGCACAAACATAAATTGTTTTCCATTTCATACAAATTTTAAAATTATATTTTTTATTTAATATTTTCAGGGTATTTTAAAACTTTCAATTTGAAGTTGGGCGTGGTGAAACTTTTTAAGATAGATTCTAATCTTTTTAAGAAGATTATAAATAAATATGTGAAGTTTGCTCGGTCATGATCTCAGGCCTTCCAGGTGATGACTTCTGCTGCTGGGTTTGTATATCAGTATATTGTTCATGTACCAACGAATAGAGATAACCAACGCGTAGTTGAAACCTTCTGAAAACAAAAACGTGAGAGACAGCCAAGAAATAGGAAGCAAAAGAGCAGCAGATTCTCGTTGCATGGAAAAAATTATGCACTCAATGCACGTAAATCTATAAAGGACCGTTTTAAATCAATTAAGTTGTTGTATTAATTATTTATAAATGTGGATTTTTATTGATAAAATTAAATATAATCGATAATACAAATATATTGCAATCAAAGAATAATTCGTTTCTAAATCTGATTATGTTTGGCAGGAAATTAACATATGTTTCCATGTAAGTATACGGAGGTTTGGAGGGAAACACATGAATGCTTCCATGCAAGTATATGGATGTTTGGGATGAAGAATGCATATGTGTCCATTAGGGCGGGTCGATTTGTAGGGAGTGATTTCCGTATTCTATGGGTTATTCCATGAAAATTTGCCGAAGGAACCATACCTCTATCGTTAAAATCGAGTCCCCTACTTTTTGTTGGTAAAAAGTTCAAAAGTTATTTAATTCAATTTACAATTCAAAACGAAGAGTTTAAGCCCAAATTTATCGAATTCGGTTGGTTAATTCATGCGATATTGCTAAAATAAAATAACACATAAAACCAACTTTTTGATTTTTTTTCCCTTTTTATTTTTTTTTTCTACAAAAATTCAAATTAAGAGATAATAAAGTATCTATCAACCTATTATCAAAAAAAAAATATTCAATTTGAGTGTAGTAAAAGACAAAATGTGAAAAAAAACCATTATTTTTTCTGAAAGTCTTGTTTGCTTTCAAGTCTGGGTGTTTTCGTACGGCTCCCTAATGTCGTCGCCATAGCGCCTACTACATTCTTTTCTGCAACTCGTTTAGCAGTGGCAGTCAGCAATTGGACATGTAACGTAAGGTTCGTAAGCTTCGTAAGTCAAAAAAATTGAGCCAAAAAAATGGCCATGAATGTAATATTCTTGGACAAAATCATGAAAAAAATGGAAAAATGCTCCAAAATTTGGACAAAAATGCCCGTAACTTTTGAACCGTTGGACCAATGTTGGAGATTTTTTTGTAAATTTATCAAAATGAGCTCACCTTTCCAACGCGCCTACTGGCGATTACCTACCGATCGATAGTTTTTGAGTTATGGATGTGAACGTGTAGGTAATATTTCATACGAACGTCAATTTGGGAAAAAATCTACCAACAAAAAGTAGGGGACTCGATTTTAACGATAGAGGTATGGTTCCTTTGGCAAATTTTCATGGAATAACCCATAGAATACGGAAATCATAGGGAAATTGTCGAAAAATAAATCGACCCGCCCTAGTGTCCATGTAATATCATACATATTTTCCAAAAAACATGCTACTGTTTGCATTCAAATACAAGTGAGTTTGAGAATTGCAAACATATGAATGTTTAATGCATGTTTCAAATATATACATGGTTCCTGCAGAATATGTTACATAGGTCTTTTTTTTCAGAGTGTAGTTTAAACTCAATTGTCGTTGTAGAGGGGGAATATTTTTCCACAGAATAAACTAGGGAAATTGAAGAAAAAATTTACAAAATTCATATAGCTTTCATCTTCAGGAAGAAGAAAAATTATATCTGACGAAAATCCATCGATTAATATAGAAGTTATGACCCATAATATCGTCGCTTTTATTTTAGCGTGTAGTTTAAAGTCAATTGTCGTTGTAGAGGGGGAATATTTTTCCACAGAATAAACTAGGGAAATTGAAGAAAAAAATTACAAAATTCATATAGCTTTCATCTTCAGGAAGAAGAAAAATTATATCTGACGAAAATCTATCGATTAATATCGAAGTTATGACCCATAATATCGTTGCTTTTATTTCAGCGTGTAGTTCAAAGTCAAATGTCGTTGTAGAGGGGGAATATCTGTTCACAGAATAAACGAGGAAAATTAAATAAAACGTTTACAAAATTCATATAGTTCGCATCTTCTGGAAGAAGAAAAATTATATCTGACGAAAATCTATCGATTAATATAGAAGTTATGACCCACATTATATACGTGACTTAAATTTGTCATTCTTGTATTTGATTCCTTATGATAACTTATTTATTTGATTTCTATGTTACGTGTATTGGCATTGACGGGTTTCCCAAATAAAATAAGTTCAGTGCAAGTAATTGTGATTTCTCTTGTGTCGGTTGTCCATATACATTTTGTTTATTATTTCATGAGGGGAAAAGAACACTGAAAAAAATTAATTGCAGCTTTATCAGACAAATGCTGCAAACTAGTGTGATTCTAGAACTAAAGTACTTAGTCGAGATTTCAATTAAATCTTTTTTAATGTTAACGAGATTTCCATAAAATTTTAGTATTATTTCAAGCTTTAAATGGATTCAATTTCTAGATGCTGCTGTACTCTGGCAATTTTTGCGCATATTGAGATGACATACACAAATTTTGTAACATAATGGCAATAGGTTACCCTAATGGAACTCAGGAAACCCACTCGTTCTATTTTGTATTATATCGACCATTTTGTTGCCTATTGCAAACCTGATTCGCATAAAAAGTGTTAAGCATATTGCAGTCATAAGATTATACCCTCCATCATTGCTAACCACTTGTTGGATGTAGTAAAAGGCCAACAAAGATATGAAAAGAAATTAAATAAATAACAAGTAATACAATGAGTAAAGTCAGAATGAAACTCAACGATACTTAAGGGAATTATGAATTGATGCGAAAAGTAAAGAAGAAAAGACACCAAGGAGATGAAGTGCTCAAGCTGTATCAATATAGATATTCGCAGGAGTGGGTCCTTTAATAACAAGTTATACTAAGGATATGAGAATGAGGGCAGTAAATTGGTTTGAAGGAAAATTTAATAAAAATTAAACTGTTAAAGAAAATTTAACTAAAATGTAACAGAATTAAAAGTAATTTACCCAAATATTTTATCTAGCAAGTCACGCTTCTATTTACATCCACGCCAATATATTTTTACTTCATCCCTTTCCTTTTTACGACTGACCAAAACCTGATAATGAATGTATATAACCCGCTTCTCTTACCGTTTCTCACCAAGTTTTTAAAGTTGATGCATTACAGCGTTTATTACCAAAACCACAGCAGGAGGTTTCGTTCATTATTCCATTCCTGATTCCCTTGAACAGTATTTCGTTTGAGGGTAAAATAGAATTCACGCTTAAACCATTTAAATACTGAGGCGGATGGTGCAACGAATACGAATGAGAAAATTAATGAATGTGATAATGGTAATAAATGAGGGACCTGCAAGTGAAAAAGTAAACGGCAACGCAGCTGAAATGTGAAAAGAAAAAAATTCAATATTTCTTCATTAAAATTGTAATCTTGATACCAAACATTAAACAAAGAACTGGCTGTTGCAATACAGGGTAGATTAAAGATTTACAAGGCTTTTTAAAAATTAAAATTTATGCACATATACACTAAAGCAGAAAAGTGTTAGTACAGCCCATTTGCTAGAAGACAGAAACGAAGAACATATTTTGAGTTTCTACGATGCCCATCATCATTAGTATTGGCTATTCCGCACAATCTATTTTTCAAAATGTTCTCCGGAAACCTAAATATTGTCCTCTTCACTGCACACATACATGGGATCAATGCATTACACGATAAAACGGCGTCTCAGTAACAATGCACTTTTTTTATTTTAAAATAAAAACGCGTATATTTTGAAATAGCTATCATTTTTTATCGGATTGTAAAGAAGACATGTTCCGATTAAGTATGGAATAAAATATCCATCAATGGCCTCCACGGCACTGATGACAAGCCATTTCGCCAGTCTTTTCATGAATTGTCGATGACTTTTTCACAGAGATGTGGCTGTATCCCACCGATGACGCGTTGCTTCTCGGATTTCAGCTCAGAAATGGCTTCTGGCTTATTCGCAAAATCACGAGATTTCGTAATCTCCCAAAGAAAGAAATCCCACAGCGTTAAATTGCATGATCTAGGTGGCCAGTTGACATTAGAATTTCTTGAGATAATAACATTGTGTATTTAATGCTGCCTCAAGTATTACAGTGGGCCAAAGTAAATTTAGTGTAATTTTCTTACTTCCAAACTCTTTTCCACATTTTGATTACAGATTCTAAAAGTGCTTGTGAAGAGCTTTCCAACGTGGTATGTGGGAACACGGTAGAATTCCTTGTTTTCGCACAATGGGCGAAATTATTTTTGGGGGTCCGAAAGTAACTGGGGATATTTTCTTACTTCAAAACTCTTTTTCCACATTTTGATTACAGATTCTGAAAGTGTTTAGAAAGGCCTTTCTAACAAGGTATGTCAGAACACGGGATAATTCCTTGTTTTCGCACAATGGACGAAATTATTTTTGGGGGTCCGAAAGTCAATGAGGATATTTTCTTACTTCCAAACCCTTTCTCCACATTTTGATTACAGATTCTGAAAGCGTTTAGAAAGGCCTTTCTAATAAGGTATGTGAGAACACGGGGCAATTCCTTGTTTTCGCACAATGGGCGAAATTATTTTTGGAGGTCTGAAAGTAAATGAGTATATTTTCGAACTTCGAAACTCTTTTTACACATTTCGATTACAGATTCTGAAAGTGCTTAGCAAGAGATTCCGAACAAGTTATGTGAGAACACCGGAGAATTCATTGTTTTCGCACAATGGGGGAAATTATTTTTAGGGGTCTGAAAGTAAATGAGGATCTTTTCTTACTTCCAAACTCTTTTTCCACATTTTGATTACAGATTCAGACAGTGCTTAGCAAGAGCTTCCCAACGAGTTATGTGAGAACACCGGAGAATTCCTTGTTTTCCCACAATGGGCGAAATTATTTTTGGGGGTCCGAAAGTAAATGAGGATCTTTACTTACTTCAAAACTCTTTTTCCACATTTTTATTACAGAGGCTGAAAGTATTTAGGAAGGCCTTTCTAACAAGGTATGTGAGAGCACGGGAGAATTCCTTGTTTTCGCACAATGGGCGAAATTATTTTTGGGGGTCCGAAAGTAAATGAGGATCTTTTCTTATTTTCAAACTCTTTTTCCACATTTTGATTACAGATTCTGAAAGTGTTTAGAAAGGGCTTTCTAACAAGGTCTGTGAGAACACGGGAGAATTCCTTGTTTTCCTAACTTGATCGATTTAAATTTTCATACACTAAATTTACTTTGGCCCACTGAGCGAATATGGGAATACTTGTGGCAGCAGGTACAATTTATTTCTGTAGTGCCATGAAGTAGCTTTAGAAGTTATAAGTTTTGTTTCTATGTGTTTTTCCGATCGGCTGAAAATAATATATCATTAAATACACCATGTTTCTATATGTTAACATAGTTATGTTATCGCCATAACAGATTTCTGCCAACTGTACTGGTTTGTGACTTTTCTAGTTAGATTCGGAATCTATCTTCACGCACATTAATCACGCCGCCTGAGAAAAATCCGCACCAGACCGTTGTGGGTGCAATTGTTTACCATGAATTGCATGAGGACTTTCTGAGCCCCAAATTCGACAATTTTGTGTATTCACGAATTCAAGTGGAAATGCACTTCGTCAGAGATGATGAATTTTTTTGAAAAATTGGTTTCTCAAGCACCTGACACCACAAGACAACCCCATAGAGCATTATCGGTATAACGAACACTGCATTGATCCAATGAACAACCCACGCAGCAATATAGTTGGGAGGTGTAAAGGGCTATTGTCGCATTTTCGCCATTTCCACCTTATTGCGTATTAAAATATGTTATTGTCTTATAGACACAAAGACGCCACTTTACTACGATGAAGGTCGATTTGAAAAATATCGCATTCTCGTTCTTGATCGCTTCACCATCGTCACATCCTGTTCGCCATCAGACCTCAAAAAAGTATTTTCACCCATTTCACACTATCACTAGTGTATTGAAGCGCATCCATATGCATCGCTAGTTTGATGTTGGATAAGGGACAACCCTCTTCCGTATCTGCCTCCACAAGTATCCTAGCATTTATACATTCCCACTTACCGTCGACAGCTATTCCCCGAGTTAAGAACAACAAAGCCCCAGGAACCGATGGATTAGCGGCGGAGCTGTTTAAGGCTGGCGGCAATGAACTGATAAGGTGCCTGCATCAGCTCATTAGCAAAATTTGGTTAGATGAATGCATGCCCGACGATTGGAGTCTCAGTGTACTATGTCCCATATTTAAAACGTGTCTCTGTGCCAATTATCGTGGAATAAGCCTCTTATCCATAGCATATAAGGTTCTACCAAGTATAATGTGCGAAAGACTAAAACAAATTATCGGTGACCACATTGGACCATACACGCAAAGAAAAAAACCCGTTCCTCCCAAACGAAATCTCAGATAACTGAAGTTCGTTAGGGGACTATAGTTGGGAGAAACGAACTCCTGTGAAGCCATGCATCTCATTTCGTTTGAGAGAACCGAAAAATGTTTGCAGCAAACGAGTTATGAAAAATATAAGCTGAAAAAACGTTTGCGAGAAACGAAAAACGGTTCCACCAACTGTTCTTCCGGTTACAGCAACCGAGTTCTAGTTGCTCGTAACTACACAAACGTTTCGGAGAACTGAAAAACGTTTGCAGTAAACGGGTTATGAAAAATTAGAGCTGAAAAACGTTTGCGAGAAACGAAAAACTTTTCCACCAACTATTCTTTCGGTTACAGCAACCGAGTTGTAATTAAAACTTTTATCTTTGGCTTCCATAAGCTCTTTTTGTTTAAATTTCCAAATTACCTATAAAGTTTGTTTTAAAAAAAGTTGGCATTTTAGTCTATTTTTTCACTGTCTACTTACGCGCCTGTTTCGCCTTGCATTCGTATATAACAACCAAAGTGCCGCCCCGTCAATTGTCATTCCAAGATATATTGACAAGGTAGAGACATTAGAGTGTGTGATCACTTTTATGTGCATGCGTGAGTGTGTATGCCAAACAAATGGATAAGACTGTGTACGCAGTCGTCGTAATGAGAGAATAAAAAAAATTTACGTTCATCGTAATATGTGCTCTCATTAGAAAAATGGACAATTTCAGTTATCGCAAATGTAATTTTGTACGCGTTTGATGCAAACGAGAACTCGTTTGCAACAACATTATATACATTTGCGATATATGAGTTTAGTTGGGAGGACTACATGAACGGTTGCGATTAATAAATTAATTCAAATCAATCAAAGTATTGTAGCGGCAACCGAGAAATAAACGGTTTTTTCTTTGCGTGTGCCAGTGTGTCTTTAGGCCTGGAAAATCGACAACTGACCAGATTTGCACGGCACGCCAAATTCTAGAGAAGATCCACGAAAAACAAATCGGCACCTGTCATCTACTTGTCGATTATAAGGCGGCCTGCGATAGCCCAATACGGGCGAAACTCTACGAAGCAATGTATGGGCTTGGTATTACTGCAAAACCCTTGACGACCACCAAATCCGCAGTGAAAGTTGGTAAGGATCTTACCGGACCTTTCGCAACTGAGCGAAGCCTCAGGCAAGGCGACACCCTATCATGCGATTTCTTTAACATCTTAATAGAGATCATTATGAGAAAAGCTGCAGTCAACAAGAATAAAACCATCAGTAGCAAAAGTCACATACTGCTCGTGTATGCTGATGAAATCGATATCATTGGGCGCACAATTAGAGAACTTACTGCGGTATTTTGGCGAATTGAGAAGAAATCATCAAAAGTGGGTCTGACAGTAAATGAGAAAAAGACAAAATTAATGGTTTCAACGAGCAGGGCCGCCGCGCGATTAGACCAAAGCGTGACCGTTGATAATCGTTATAATTTCGAGGTGGTGGACGAATTTATATACGTCGGATCTGCCGTGAATAAAAACAACAACGTCAGCCTTGAGATCAAGCGGAGAATTGTCCTTGCGAATAGATGATGTTTTGGGCTAAGCAAACACTTTAGAGATAAAGCCCTCTCTCCAGTAACAAAAGTCCGGCTTTACCTGACTCTGATTCAACCTGTCTTGCTTTATGGTGCAGAATACTGCGTCCTATCGCAAGCAGACGAAATATCTGTAGGAGTCTTCGAGAGCAAAATACTCCGAAAAATTTATGGCCCTTTAGTGCACAACGGCGAGTATCGGTGACGCATGAACCATGAGCTGTATAAGCTATATACCGACATTAATATAGTTAGGCGGATAAAAATAACGCGTTTGCGCTGGCTAGGCCATGTCAGTAGAATCGACGAAAATGAGCCAGTTCGAAGGATTTTCGAAACCGAACTCGAAGTAAGATAAAAAGTAAGAAGATCCTGACTCCGCTGGAGGGATCAGGTTGACGAAGTCCTGCGTACACTTGGCATTGCCAACTGGAGAGATTAAGCAAAAGATCGAAATGGTTGTTCGAGACCGGATAAGTAAGCAAGTAATATTTTACAAATTAACCTAAAAATTTATACTTTTGTAATATTTTGATTTCAACCGAATATCTTCTGAAGGTCAACATTGGAGTGGCCAAATTTACCCTGGCAAAATGGGGAAACACTTCCGCCTTTCTAACTACGTTTTAGACTCATTGATGGCTTTAAATACAAAATTTCCGGAATTTGTCAATAACGAAGGGCTTTCGGAAGCGAAGTCGAAGGAAGACGAATAATAGAAAGACCAAGATCCCACAGTAGGGATCAAGCTGGCGAATCCCTGCGTGCACTTGGTATTGCCTAATGGAGAGATAAAGCCAAATATCGAACTGGTGGGCGAAATATTTTATCTTCGTTTTGTAAGGTCCCTGACCCGCCACGGTTGGTTGAGACCGGATAAGTAGGTAAATAATCACTATAGACATGTTACCCCCACAGCATCATTCTGCTGTTCCCATTTCCGCGAGTCTTGACCACTATTTTGTGACACTTCCTCGTTCACAGTCAACATGCTATCAACAGCACTGTATTCCTCATCCCGTTTATAAATCTACAGGACTATCTGCTCAAATCCAATCTAATTTTTTTTTACATAATAAATATTAAATCAAATAAATAATAAAATAAAAGTAAATTTAAAATAAAATAAATATAATAAATAAATTATTATAAATTGGTAATTCCTCCTTCATTCATAATTATAAAACCCCTAATAAAATAATTAATTTTTAATTTATATATATTCATGTCAACATATTTTTAAGTTCGGGATGACTATCCTTGAGTATATACTCAATTGTCTTCACGTCGCACAGTGGGGCCGATTGGAAAACCACGGTAATAGTATCACAACTTTTAAAGTGTTGTTCTGAACATTATGGAATGTACCCATAATGGGTACACCCTGTTTCAACACAGTTGGTGTTACAGGGTGTCAAATTGGTCCACTTTGGTACTGCTGCAACTTTCAAGGCCTGGTACTTCCACACTTATAGGTCAATTACAAAATTTCTATACTTTTAAGAATCTTCTATGTAAGGCAAACACAAAATATGGGTTCCGATACGGCTTTTAACGTTATTAATACATTTTATTGACGTTTTAAAATTGTCAATTTTTCCATTGACTTTTTTCAATTTGTTATTAATAACTCGGCCATTTGAGGACCAATAATATTTGGGAAAACACCACTAAATTTAGAGCACTTAAATAGCTAATACGCTGTAAAATCTTTTAAGTTACTTCGAGCCGTTTGGAAATGCTGGCCTCTCAAATTTGGAATTTTTTTGTGACAAACACTATATTTTCCCGCAATGGTAGCATGATTCAATTTAAATTTTCTGCAGATTTTTCCAAGTAAACTATAGAAATTTTTAAATGTTTTTGAAAAACTAGCGTTTTGCAAATTGATTTAATGTAAAATTGCGATCATTAGAAATGCACCCTACAGTCAGCATTCTCTGAAAATGTGAAACTTTTAAACAAATTTTTCACTATCGATGTTTGCCAAAAATATCGCTCGTTGTTTTTTACGTATTTTCCTCATTTTTATTGTAGGTTGAAATGTTTTTAAATACACGCCAAAAAGTGACAACGATTCTATGCATACTTGAGCTCAGGAGAGCTTAATATGTAACAAAGTTGAATTTTGGCAGGAGATTTGTTTGGGATGTAAAATGTCTAACATTTTTTTAACGTCTGGAAAAAATTTTATAGGATTTAATTGGCCGTGCATTGGTCTACAACATATAAAAAAATCAGTAAGATAACAGTAATATGTACTTGGTTAGTTGGTTGAAAAGGCTGCAAGACAGCACGCTGTCTAGCACACTTAGGCTAAAGAAGCCCATTGTGATACCGTCTAGCCAATTTTCCCCAATTTGCCAATTTGTCTATAAGACCTACAGGAATATCCTGTAAGGCTAAGGTGCTAACTAAATGTGTTCCGAATATCCTACTTCTCAGTCCTGCCAGGGCAGGGCAATCCAAGAGAAGGTGTTTCGTCGTTTCCTTGTCCTCTTCCATGCAGCATCTACAGAGAGTGGAGTTTCTATGTCCCAATCTTAGGGTGTGTTTTCCTACAACAGAATGTCTCGTAAGTGTTCCTATCATTGTGGATAACCTGCCTCTCGGCAAGTTAAGGAGTTGCCTAGTCCTCTTCCTGTCCACCTGTGGCCAGAGGACCCTGGCTTGTTTGCAAGTTGAACTAAGTCTCTACTCGTCCTTGAACATATTATCGGCCCACTGCCTGATCTGCAAACGGCAGGTAGAGATTGGCATACTAACACCGTCTTTTGCCGGAAGAACCTGTGCCGTAGTACCCTGTCTAGCTAACGCATCCGCTACGCAAGTCCCTGGAATGTCGCTATGTCCCGGTACCCAGATGAGCCTGATGTCAAAATACTCTGCAATCACCCTAAGTGATGAGTGCCATTCTTTCACCGTCAGGGACGTAGCAAAAGTGGCTTCCAGGGATTTTGTGGCAGCCTGGCTGTCCGTGTAGATACATATTCTCCGGAGGGTTGTGACACTACTTTTCAGTAGTTCAGCAACCTCCAGTATGGCGGTAATTTACACCTGAAATACACCTCAGTGATCAGGCAGCTTGAAGGAGATATTTATATTTAGGTCCGGTGAATGGACCCCACAGCCTACTTGGTCGTCCAACTTTGATCCATCCGTGAAAAATCTGCTACTACTGGTCTCCCCTTCAAGTGACTTTTCCCAGGTATTCCTGTTCGGAATAGAAGTCCTTAGAATTGTTGCTGGTAGAAGGTAGAGGATACAGTAGTCCGGTTTTACGGGAATAGAGTTGATCCGGTGTAGTAATTCAGTGTGTCCGGAATGCCCCGATATCAAAACGCCACAATCTCTGATTCTCACCAGGGATGTAGCGGCTGCCGATTCGGCCATGATATCAGGAGTACAGATCTTCAGGATAGCACCAACTGCAGTACCTGACGTCGTGCCCATTGCCCCACTAACGCTAATCAGTGCTGGTCTTTGAATTTTCACCAAGGAATTCAGAATATACATATTTCTTTTGGAAGGACCTCCGCCAAACTAAGGTGCCATCGGGAAGTATTGGTCTGACTATTGCCGTATAAATCCACATGGTGATCTTAGGAGACAGTCCCTAGCGCTTTCCTATCGCCCCTTTACAGCAGTAAAATATAATTTTAAAAGATTTTTCCAAAATTATTTATTGGGAGCTTTTTCGTATTTTTTCAAAAGTGTTAAAGAAATTGTGGATATTCTTGAACACAGTTTCGTAGAAGAGGAGTTGGCCTTTCCAATGGTAAATAACATGTCAGTGTACGGTATTACATCTAGTAAATGTATCATTCGCAAGCCTAACACATTGACCAGATTTAGCTATTTCTGTTCCCTGCCGATTGCATCGTTCAGTAGGTCAACTACACTATGGTATTGGCAAATACTTCATACTTTTACCTGATGCCATTCTTTTATGAAACTATGGTTTGTGATCATAAAATACGTCGAACTTGCCAAATTTTGGCGAAGTTCCCTTCAATAATTTCTCATTGCGTTAAACTCCTTGCGAATAAATTCGAATGCCGCCCCTGGCTGCAGCTCATCACCATTTTTCAGAGCTTCATGGTAACAGCCTACCCACCACTGACCTCCATACTTGAGTTGCGGAATCGTCGAGGAGGTACCAGGAAGGTGCTGTGAAATATATTTCCCAAAACATGTCAGTTTTTCCCTCAGAATAATTCAGTTTTCCTCATCCTTGTCGCTAGCCATCAGTACGCGGTAGTCTTTTCTAAGGACATTTAGCCACTTAAGGAAATTTAGCCAGAGTTGCAACAGGCCGACTGAGCCCTCTTACGCTGTAGGTGCTCATCAGAGGAGCCAGGCATCTTTGCCTCTTTTTCCGATGTAAATAAGGTCTGGCAAATTAAAAATTCCATGTCTGACTGCAAGTTAGACTTCTACGATTGGGACATATTAAAAATTCTTTCAATCCTATGCAAATGTTACTCCCAAAGGAGAGAAACACAAACTTATCTAAATGCTTTGTGATACTTATCATATAACAACACGCCTATATCCCCAAAATTACACAATACAATATTCAAATATATCTCCACGTGCTCTCCATTTCAAGTACCATTTAACTTTCCCAAAAACCCACAACAATATGTCAATAGTCAATTTAGCAATTTACAAACCCATGTATAATTTGGTATGAGTCTGTATATGAAAAACCATTTGCTAACCCAACATTCTCTGCAATATTTCAATTAAATTTAAATCTGATTTCCCTTCGATACCTTCAATAAAAAAAAGAAATGACGGCGAAATCGAAATCTTAATTTCTTCGTTAGTAAGGAAACAAACCCTTTGTGTTGGGTCTTAAAGCAGTTACAGAAGATATCATAATTTCACTTCACATTCACCAGCTGTTTTAACAATTGTTGTCCT
This sequence comes from Phaonia tiefii, assembly GCA_963931995.1. Lineage (NCBI taxonomy): Eukaryota > Metazoa > Arthropoda > Insecta > Diptera > Muscidae > Phaonia > Phaonia tiefii. The sequence continues at coordinate 245,947,392 of OZ008370.1, read as the reverse complement.
TTCAAACGTATCCTTGCAAAACGCAGCTCAACAAATATTTACGTAGGTTCGTAAAGAAATGGTATATTTCGCTCTTTTTTTTTTGCTTCAGAGGAGATCCTATTTTGCATTGACAATCGTGAAAGGGAATAAGATGCCAATTTATGAGTCCTTCTTACTGGAGGCTTAACAAATGAAATGAAATGTAATGAATTTTTTAAATATCTTGGGAAATAAAAATGTAATACACCAATAGCAATAAAGGACGAAGGGGACAAAAGAAGAGAGTGAGAGAGAAAAATTGTAAAACAATATATTTGTTCGTTTTCTTAGTCAGGGAGTGGAATATAAGTAGATGCAAATTTCTTATGTTAAATATCCTTTCTACTTTAATTTCCTGTTTATAAAGATGTTATTCACATATTATACGGTTTTACAAATTGAAGAGATTTTTCAGACAGGTTAAAAATATTCAGTTATTCAAATAATTTTCCAAATTTGTGCAAGGAAATATAATTATAATCATAATTTACAGCAGCCTTATATTTTTTAAAAATTTAACAACAGCTGCCTACACGACAACAATTGAATACAAATTGACTGTATGTTTGTGAACGTATGAGGCTGAAATAATAGCTACTGACGGGCACAGGAAAATACATAGTATAAATTCCAATGTGATCCACGTAAACGATTGCAAAGGTCTGACCTTAGAACTTTTAATTCATTTTCGAGAAATTCGCCGAAACTTGCAAAACTTTATATATATATATGCAATACCGATAGAATACGATGTTAAGGTAAATGCCCTCCTATTTACTGATTTTTAAAATAGTTTGCCTGGAGTATACCACACTACCTTTCATTGATTCCTGCCCCGAATGCAATGAACAATTTTTATTTAACATATCAACATGACTAAACTGATGCCGGTAGTCATATAGTGACTCTCGTCCTCATAGTACCCTGTAACTGCAATAGTATACCACATTAATATAACTCATACGTCTGTGTTCAATATCAAAAACAATCACTTTGTGACAATACTTGGGTAATTAAAATTATGTTATTACTAATTCAATACAGACAGTGCGGACACACCTATCGTAATGTAATAAGGTTTGCCTTCGTCCACGTTTTGTGACATTGGAATATGCCATCACTTCTTCAGAGAAAACTGGCTCTCTCTTGCTTGAGATAATTAATATTACTCATACGTAAACACATACAGAAGCTAATAGGTTTTACTGATATATAATTGGAAATTCATTCCAGTTTTTTAAAATATATAATTCAATAAGGATACTAATATTAAACTACTGTACAGCATAAATTTTAGTTGCAACTTAAGATCATGTTTATTCAACAACGTTGCGAATCAATATACAAATATTGCTCAAACACCTAAGCCATTTTAAAATGTAAAAAAAATTTTCTACTTCGTAAGACCTAATCGATCGGGTAATATGAATGTTATATATATTCTGGTATATATAAGTATTCAACACAATATATACTTTTTAACTTCCTTATACTAAAAATGACAAATCGTATTAGTATTACTCATACGCTCGTATCAATTTTATGAACGCTACATCTCCTGACGAGATTGTAAAGGTCGTCTCACAAACGGGGATCCGTGTGATTTCTACTTTAAGTTTAACTGCTTGGGACGTGCAGTTTTCACAGACTCCCAACGGTTATGCTCCATTTTCATGACTAATTACAACTAGGCCACAATCTTTTTGATGAAGCTTGGATCTTCAGGATTAACTCTAGGTGGTGATCGATCTACACTGTACAACGCCAATTTTGGGGGGTGGACGATTCCTGCGCCAAATGATCACACTAGCTGAGTATAGTCAAACCCCAAAAATGTAGACCGCTGTGTAGCTACGCTTTTTTATGAGCGTGGCAAGTTTGAATTTTCTTATCCGATACTGTCCGAAATAAACTTAAATATCAAGTATAAATATTGAATTGAGCGAATTCTTGTGACAACATGTCTGGAGTGAACTCTGATTGGATTTTTTTCGTAGAATATTTAAATGCTCTATTTCAAAGTTTAAAGGATCCTTTTCGTCCTTTGTTCAAAAAGTATAAAAAATGTACATTAAAATGACCAGCTAGGGATTCAGAATGTTTTACGCATTTATTTCTTATTAAATTCTATCAAAGAACAAAATTCTCTATCTTCATTTTCAGATGTCGTTTTTATCATTTTTTGAAACAAGGTCAAGAAAACTGTTCCAAAATGACAGGCAAAATATCCAACTGTTCTATCCGTTTATAGTGTAATACATTTCACTGAAGGACTCCGCAGATGATAATCCTTCATCTTGAATTTGCATATGTCCTTTTAGTCCTTTTTTAAAAATGGAAACCCTGAAATCTTAAAATTTAAATCTGGAATGCTCTATTTTGAACATACTATGTTCTACAAATATATAGTGTCAAACAAGTATATAATTATATATATTACCCAGGAATTTTCTCTTTATTGATCATATGTCCTCTAGTCCCTTTTAAAAAAAATGACAAAAAATTCCACCAAACGTAAAAACAAAAATGCCATAAAACCCTTGCTAAAATATAGAAGAATTGATGTGTTTATGAAAAATTAAAAAAAAAATTTTTACAAACCAAATACAAGTATCTAAATCAAATAAATTACTATATGACTCATTCGGTGGTGCAATGGTTAGTATGCGCGGCTCTTGTACATGAGATCCTGGATTGGAACCCTGCTCTGACCACCTTAAAATTTCTCTCGGCGGCGGTCAACTCGCATAGTGACGGCGACACTATCGAGTAATATTTAGCCATGAAAAAGCTTCTCAAAATGCCATTCGGAATCGGTGTAAAACTGTAGGTCCCAATCAGTGAGTGAAAACTGGAAAGCGCACAGCTCAGTGATTGTGAGAAGCTCTCCCCTGTCCCTTCATGGGATGTAATGGGAAACCATTTATTCTTTTTATGACTCAATCAGGTCTTCTCCAACGTCTGCTTCTTCCATTCCTCGTCCTGAAACCTGTTATTACTCCACCAACATATCTCCCAAGTATTGCCGCTGGAGACCTTTTTCCTCTGTAATCATTTAATGTGTTGCAATATAATTTATTATAATCAAAATAAACCATTTCAGATTTAAATTTAAAGATTTCAATTTTTTAAAAAGGGCTATGAGGACATATGCAAATTCAAGATGAAGGATTCTCGTCTACGAAATCTTCTAGTATAATCTATTCCACAATAAATATGAGCCGTTCATCGATTGTCGTCAACAACTAACCTAGCATAATTCCCGAGTACTCATGCATGCATGAGTTGGGCACGCTAAGTGTTGCATCGTGGTGTTGCATCACGTTCATACAGCAATCTCTTCTACAACCTCACGTATTAAAATAGTATTTGTACGATATAATCTCTTTAATACAATTATAAATGGAAACGATTATTAATATTACTAATACGCTCACCAAACAAAACCGCCGGCGCGTATGAGTATAAAAATAGTAATCATACGTAGCTAACACTTGGGAAATACTGGACTAATTTCATCAAACAAATAGTTTACGAACCTAACCTAACCTAGATCCCGAGTTCTACAGTACATTACTTGCACACCCTAACTTGTCCACCACTGACGGTCACGCGTTTATAGAGCCAATCCATCTAAATCCACAAGTATTATGTAATATATGTGACCCTGCTTAGGAAACCCCACGTATTGTGTACAATTTATTTGAATTCATTTTTGTATGTTAAGACCTTTATATTTTCATACGAAACCACTCGCAAGTGTGGAAAACATCGGAAAGTATGCAATTGTAAAAATTCAATTATATAAAACAGTAAACTCTGAAAATGCAACACAAAGCGGGATCATTAATTGCGTTTTATTCAAAATGTTGTTGTGACACACTATGTGGGTTATAGTAAGCTGGGTCACACATGTACGTCAGCAGAAATTCATATATGTATTTGAAAAACATTAGTAATAGCTAGCGGTCAGCTATAAAAAACATACTAATATATTAAAACGTATGACAATTAACATTTAAATTCAACTCTAGATCCTGGTATAGATAGAATTTTAAACATAAAGTATCATTTTAAAATCCTTTTTATTCTATTATAAAGTCCAACGATTATTAATATTACTAACACGTTCGTCAATCACGACCACTTGAGCGTATAAGTATAAAAATATTAATCATACGTAGAAAACAATTGACAAATTCTAGGTTGGTTTCCCAAATATACTTTTTGCGATTACAGTTAACGGTCAGTTAAGGATCCAATATACCATTACCATATTGAAGCCCGTGCTCTGTAGACTTTGTATTATCCTCCATATGCAATATACTCATATCCCCCCTTAACATTACATTCATGATTATAAAATTGCCATAATCGATTATGGACTCTATAATCGTCCAACCAATAATAGACTAAAGGTAACATTAACACTAAACTGCACGTAGAAATGCTACTCCATAAATATTTTTATTGTGAAAACTGTAAACCAAAAATTGTATTCACTTTTTAAAACAACGAAGAAAAAACGTTTTTAAGGTTTTCACTACACCTGCATTAAAACCCGCAATAAAAACAGCACCCAGCTACCGGACATTATAATTTCTATGAAAGTATAACTCATGTTAAGCTGTTTCAAAAGAAATACCTAGTATTAAGGAAAGAAAACTCTCCTTTACTCCCTTGTTGTTTTTGACATAATCTGGGACTGTTTTTCTACTTGGATTAACGATAAACTCAAGTAATTTGGTCAGTGCGAATGGCGCCATTTCTGCGGTGGCAGCAACAAAATAATGCCACAAGAGTCTCGAGTAACAGATGCCAGCAAATCCAATGATTTGTTAGCATCACATCACGCTAAGAACAAGGGAATTCAACTATGTTCTTACACTATTAATAATCAGAAAAGGGTTTTCTATGTGGGCGTTTTAAATTGAAAATAGCAGCATAAAATGTACGATTGCGAAATGTTAACTGTTGAGTTTTTCCTAAACCGTGTATTTTCCACTTAAATATTTAAAGTCCTCAATCATCCCTACGAATTTCAACTTTACACCTGCATCCTTCAGAAAGTTTTCACTTTGTTAGTATCCTTTAAGCAACAAGTAAAAGGATACGAATCCTGGAGAAGATATTTGCACAGCATACAGTAGTAGTGACACTTAAGAAAACATCCTAAATGATGAACTGTCAGCTTGAGATTTACGTGAACTTTAGCCTTAAGGTTATTCAGTTCCCATACAGGTATGTATGAACATATACAACCCATATATTTACCTACAGTACTGACTGTGTCATATCATGAGGTGAGCTGACACATTTCCTTGGCAGCCACCATCAGGTGCTATTTTTCCAGCTGGAGTAGGATAACAAATGGTTGAGCGACAAATACAGTCATGTGAAGTCACTAGACCAGGTATGCTCAGCAGGGTGACTTACAAGTCATGTTGAAGCAGAGTATGTAATTTGTCTAAGCAGTGGCAGGACAATGAACGTAGGAGAACTTGAGTGACTAGAAAGTAACAGGTGTGCTGCAGATGAACAGCATCTTCAATATCCATACATCCTTTCAAGTTTTCTGTAGTGTTTTTTTTTGTTAAAATTTTTGATGCTGCACTTATTTATTTGGAACAAACACTGTGGGAGGGATTTACATTTGTGGAGTAGCTTGTGGTCATAGGTGACGCAAGGATTACGGTGTGCGGATCCGGAAAAGTAGTTAGCTCAATCCCGAGCTACCCACTTGTAATTTCTCTTCGCGACGGTCACCAAGCAATATCGAGTATATAGCCATGAAAGAAAGCTTCTCAAATCACTATTAGGAATCGGTGTAAAGCTATAGGTCTCCAAGACTGAGTTACAAACAGAAAGCACACATCTCAAATCCCCCCATCCTGTTTAAAGTGCCAAATAGGAAATCATCTCTAATTTAATAGTCGACGTATGAGTAATATTAATAACAGCTGCAGTAGAAAATCAGCTTTTCGAACTATTGCCCCATTTGAAAATTACCAATTGTAACAATGAAAGACTACCTTAAAAAATAGTGAATTTGAATACAACCACACGAAGATTTCGGGGAGGGTTTTTGTTTTTTAATCAATCAAAATTCAAGTTACATTTAATTTTTGGAGAAATTAAATATGAGTATAAATTTAAGAAATAAAAATTTTTAAATTTTTTTGTGACAATTTTTCAGTTACGAAAAATTTAATACTCACCCCAAATTTTCTATTTAAACAAAACGGCCCCAAATATTCTAGACAACAAAATGGGGGCTATTCTTTTAAATTTTTTTTAAATATTATAAATTATTTTATTTTTCTGTCAAATACGAAATACATGTCAAGCTGGACAGCAGAAAGCTGCAATTACCAGAGATATCCCCAGACTATGCAGAGAACTCAGATACTGACGCAGAATGCACCCCCGCCTCACGATCCGGTAGTAAATTTCATACTCTATGAAAACTGCTGCAGAGACAGTATTTGGGTATGAAAACCGCTTAAAGACAAACCATGGTACGTTGAAGAGTGTCGCATGGCAAGTTATGCAAACAACGCTGCACGTGTGGCAATGCTTCAGCCAGAACGAAGAATGAGACTTACACATCTGCTGAAAAGTACAAAGCCAAATTGACGACCATGCATGAAGGACCCCATTTTCTAGAGATAAGGACGGGAAACTTGTCGCAGATATGTTAGGAATATGGGGAGATCACTCCTCTGCTTTACTTGTCCCAGGAGACTTCAGTATAGATGAGGGTGTGGTTCACATACAGGACGATGGTGTAGACCGCCCCTCCTAGCCAACGCATGCATCAGATCATATGCAAATTCTGGCTAGACAAATCCCTGCCCGAGGATTGGAGCCTTAGCATATTGTGAACTCTTTTCAAAAAGGCGGCCCAAGTATATGTTCGAACTATCGTGGAATCCGCCTTTTATACATTGCATACAGGGTTCTTTCGAGCGTCTGGAAAGCTAAATATCGACTAGGTATTCACTTTACGACATATCCTGGAGAAAACTCCCTAAAAACAAATCGACACCTACCACGTCACTGTAGACTATAAGGCTACCTACGGCACTGATCAACACGCAATTGTCAGTAGAGGGTGGTAAAGATCTCAGCGAACTATTTGGTACGAGGCGAGGGCTCGAACAGGACGACAGCCTATCATAAGATATCTTCAACATATTAATTGACATCATCGTGAGAAAACCTGGAGTCAACACGAATAAAACTATCAGCAGAATAAATCACATGCTGCACGCGTATGCTGATGATTTATACATTCTTGGGCAAAATCTACAAGAAGTTCTATAATTGAAAAGGAATCAGCTTAAGTGGATTTGGAAATAAACGAGAATAAGACAAGATTAATGGTTTCGGCAAGCAGAACATATATCCGATTGCATGGAAGGGAGAACGTTGACAACAGTTATAATTTCAAGGTAGTGAACGAATTTATTTACCTCGGATCTGCCGTAAATCAAATCTATAACTTCAGCCTAGATATGAAACGGAGAACTGAGCTAGCAAACAGGTGTTATTTAGGGCTAAGCAAGCACTTCAGAGGTAAGACCCTCTTTCGAGAAACGAACATACAACTATACTAGATAACCTGTCTTGGTTTATGGCGTAGAATCCTGGGTCATATCGCATACTGATGCTACATCACTAAGAGTCTTCGAAAGAAAAATGCTAAGAAAAATGTACCGTCCGGTAATAGAAAACGAAATCGGCGACGGATGAACCACTAGCCTTATAATCAGTATCCTGTCATCGACAATATTATGTGTAGCTCACTTACGCATGCAGCGGCACACAGAGGAATTTTACCGGCAAAATACCCTATTTCGAGTGTCAAGTATCAAAAATGTAATGATGCAGTTTTGTAGAGAATTGTTTAATTAAGAGAAATAAATCATTAGTTTTTTTCAACAAATTTTTTTTTGTACAAAAAAAGGCGGCAAAGTCAACAAAATGAAACTCTGCAGTAACCTGCCTCAGATTTTCATGCATTTCAATGGGCTGGAAACATAATTTCTTTTTGTCGTATCGATTTGGAATATGTATATTTGAAAAATATGGTATTTCTACATTAAGTTTTAAGAAAAAATAATTGAATAACAATAACAGATTAAAATATATTCATGCTTTTATGATGACACTCAAAAAACTAAGTGTTTTTAGTTTTTCTTGGACTAAAAAAGGTGGTCGTTATCGATCGTTGTGGTCTGGTTGCTAAAATGTGAAAGGTGGGTGTATTCTTTTGATTTCATAAATAAAATTCCCATAATATTTTATACTGTTCAACAAAGTTATAAATTTTATAAAAAAAGTGCCACGAAATTTCATTACAAAAATGGATGAAAACACCATATACAATGGTGTATACTTTTAGGCACACCACAATGTGAATTTTAAGTGTTTTGCCCACAGAATCTTATTTATTTATTTACATAATGTTTTGGTTGTGTTTTATATATCATATCCCTAAAAGTATGCACTGAGAAATGCTGAAAAATTAATAAATTTCGATAATTTTATAGTACAAATTTGACTTATATTTGGAATGATTGGTTAATTAAAAAAAAACGGTAAACTATGGCCCCCTGATTTTTTTTTGCAAATATTCAGCTAACATATTAGGCTTTAGTTATTTATAGAGATGTAAGTGCTGATTCACATCTATCACAAACTACAAAGAATTATATCTGTGTTTGCGAAAATTTTGAAAAATGAAAATTTGTATATGGGCGTTGGGCGTGGCACTTAAATTTTTAATATAATTGAGGACTCAAATGCAAGCACTGGCAGTAATTTTTATTGACATAAATAAATACAACGATTTTTTATTTTACGTTATATGGGAGGTAGGCGTGTTTGTGGGCGGATTTGAACAAAAACTTGTTTTTTTCTAATTTAGCAATATGAGAGATGTGTGCGAAATTTCAAAGCCCTAGCTCGATTCCTTCTAAGTTTTGCCGCGGCTTGTGTGAAGAAATCCCACAGTGCGGCATGCCAGTAGAATGGGTCAGAATGATCGAAGGACCACAAAAAATAGGACCAACAAGACTTCGCTAGAAAAACCAGGTGGAATACTAAGCGCCGACTTAACTTAATATGAAAATTTAATGAAAATTTGAGTTTTATTTGCGCATATCAGTTTTCAGGTTCAGTTTTCCCCGTAACGAGCTACCGACGGCAGCCTTATGCTCTACAAGGAGGTGGTAGGTGTCAAGTTGTATCTGTGAGTATCTGGTCGGCAGTTGTTTTTCCCGGCCTAAGCCACACTAATTAGCTGCGATCAAGTCTGCAATAAACGGCTTTAGTGCTTTTCACATTACAAGCGAGTGGACTTGTATACGATGAATAAAAGGCTTTTTCCAAGAAAGTCTGTACATAAACTTGGGTCGCCTTTTTTGAAAGCAGAACACAGTATATTAAGACTGCAATTGCCACATTTTGCATATAAGCTAATGCATCCATTTTTTTTAACTTATTGCCTTCAGACTTAAACAGCTTAGTCGGTTTTAGTCTTCGCTTTGGATAGGAGGGTGGCAGTCGACGCCATCGTCCTCTATGTGATCAACACCCTCATTCATATTGAAGTCTCCTGGTACAAGTTAAGCAGACTAGTCTTCCCCCATATTACCAGCATACTCTGCATATCTGTGAAAAGAGCCCTGTTCTTATATCTACAAAACTGGGGCCCTGATGCATTGCAGTTATTTTGTGTTTGCATGTTTGGGTAGAATTTACGGGTTCATTCTTCCTTCTGTGAGATTAAATTTTCTCACTGTCGTGCTTCTTCTCTTCTCCTTATACCGCTCTGTCGCTGGTCGCGTTGCAACTGACTGAAGCATTGCCGTACGTGCGGAGTTCTTTTCATCGCTTGTTGTACGACACTCTTCATCGTACTATGGTTTGTCCTCCAGCGGGGTTTCATAACCAAGTACGGTCTCTGCAGAAGTTTTTGTAAACAGGGAAATGTACTCCAACTGTGCTTCAGGATCATTAGGCGTGGTGCATTCTGCGTCAGTAGCTGAATGAGCTTCTCTGCATAGGTCGTGGCTATCTCTGAATTGCAGCTTTGCGATGTTACAGCTTTATGTCCGGTTTCGTACGTCTTTCGCTCTGCTTAACCTTGTGCGAAACTTTGCTGCAACCAGATAGTGGTCTAGATCGATATTAGCTTCTCGAGTTACACGCACGTCCGTAACACTATCAGAGTGCCTTCCATCAATTACCAGATGATCAATATGATTCATCGTCTGTTGATCACGGCATATCCAAGTAGCCTTATGGATGGATGTCGTTTTGTTGGAATGATCCATAATGGACTGCTTCAATCTTGGAATCTTGTACTTCCGACAACCATGTTTTTCGCCGCGCAAAATCTAACAGTCTCATTCTGTTATAGGAAGTGATTGAAAAGTGACTGTAGACTGAAGTTACCTATGGTTGGTTCAAAGACATTTTCCCTGCCGATTTTAGCCTTAAAATCACCAAGAACAACCTTAGTATCATGACCAGAGTATCGGTTTTATGTTTCCTCAAGGCGCTCATCGAATGTGTCCTTAGCATCATCATCTTTTTGTTCTGTCGGGGCATGTACATAAATTAGCTATATACTAAAGTAATTAAATTTTATGCCGATGATGGCTATAAAATAAACCTTGAGACCAGATGTCTTAGGCCAACTACAAATCAGCGACCTAATTCATGCCTTTTCTCATGGCATCTGTAGTATATGTCACAGTTCTTCTTCCTTGTACACCCATGACCTGCCCATCGCAAATCAGGGATAGCAGTAATGTCAGCCTTATAATTCTCAAGCACATCTGCTAGTTGGATAGTGATACGGGATCTCTATAGTGTTCTAATATTCCAAGTGCATATCCTAAGATCGCGATCCCTATATCGTTTGCGGGGGTCGTCAACAAATAGGAGGGTTTAATTTTTATCATGCTAACTTCGTATTTTCATTGTATATATAACGGTGCTGGATACCAAACCCAGCCCACCGTGGTGTTGCATTTTACCTACTGCCAGGATGATTATGTTGAAGCCGTCCATTATGGATCACACGCTGACCAGAATGCAGTGTGCCGAAACTGAATTTTTGTTTATTTACTGTTGATCCGCCATTGGCCAGTCGTGTTGGCTCGACAGCCTTCAAGGAGAACACATATGACCGCTAGTTCGAAGAGCTTCAGTGACAGGGTCACCTATATGGGCGCTCAATCGAAGAGCTTCAGTGACAGGGTCATCTATTTAACTTGAAACGCAGCAGTAATCGCATATTCATCGTCATAAAGCCATTGTCTGGGACATACTTCATCAGTGATCAGCTTGGACTGCCCTATGAAGGAATCATTTCTGGTCACTCCCAAATGACTGGCTGTCAGAAACTTTCCACCTCCACAGTTAGTTCCATGTACAATATGAATTGTAAATAACCGTGGGGAAATAAATTAGAAGCAAAGTCAACACTAAACGATAGAGTGATATATATAAATTACTTTATTGAACAGTTGGAACCACAATTTTAATACCATTTTGTTTTTAATAGACGTATTAGTAATTTAGCGGAATACGAAATGTTTGTACTTGATTAGTTACACTGCTGATATTATATATAAATTTTATTTAACAACTTGCCTTTGTGGCAGTTAATCTCTTATTGTATAATACTGGTTACCTACACTGAAAGAAGAAGCTACATCAAATTTATGAATTCGTTCATCAGTTTGATGAAACAGTTCCTCATTTTCCAACCTGCGACACGTTTCATTGAATTGATGAAAAACATTTCATCAACCTATCTTCAATATTTCATCAATAATTTACGTTGATTCCACGACAATGTTACATCAAGTTGATGTAAATTTTTCCTCAATTTGATGTAAGTTGAAGTAATATTTTCACCATTTTGATGGAAATTGCTCATCAATTTAATGTACATTTTTCATCAATTAAGTGAAAGGTTGCCATAAATTTATTGTAAATTGGTGACAATTTTGAAGTGAATTTTTTAATAAGAAGTAGCCAAACTCTTTGACATATTTTCCATCGTAAAAACTCCACAAGAACAGGGTATAAGAGGGTATAACATAAAAAATGGGTATAACATAAAAAATGCTCATAGCGGGGATAATATTTTCTCTCCATTGCACTATTTTTGTATGTAAAGGGTTTTCCAATTTGAGTGATATGATTTCTCTATAAAAAAACCTAATTGTTAAGGAAATTCTAAGGTTTTTTTTAGTGTGAAGTACAATCGATAGAATTAAGTTCTGAATATAACGTATTTCAAGTGGACTGCACGTCTTTTTTTGCGGTAACGAATTCGATAAACCCAATTTTCGAGCACTTTTTCACTAAATCAAGTCGTATGTCATGAATAGCACGTTCAATATTGACTTGTCAAGCTTGAAGACAGTCTGGTTTATGGCTAAAGAGCAACGACTTCAAATAACCCTGGCAGAGTATTTTGACATCAGGCTCATCTGGGTACCGAGACACAACGACATTCAAGGCAATTTCGTAGCGGATGCGTTAGCTATACAGGGCACTACGGCACAGGTTCTTCCGGCAAAAGAAGGTGTTAGTATGCCAATCTCTACCTGCCGTTTGCAGATCCGATAATATGTTCAAGGACAAGTGGAGACTTACTTCAACTTGCAAACAAGCCAGGTTTCTCTGGCCACAGGTGGACAGGAAGAGGACTAAGCAACTACGGGACACTTTCAGTTCTTGAGTGATAATAATTTTATTAGGATGCAAACCCAAATTCTTTCTCAAAATTCGCCAGGTTGTGGTTTAAGAGAGTCCCAATTGTTGACAACGTCTTGGAATTGATAAATTGCGATCTTCGGGAACACTTGCCTGAACTACAGCAATATTTTCATTACTTCGAGCTGTTTTTTATCTTATTGGCACTTGAAAATTACGTAAATAAAATGTACGCTCGTAATGTGCAACAATTCAACGGATAGCGAGCACAGGTGAACGATTATTACGACCATAAAATGACATAAGCCCACGTAAAGTTTCAATTAGAGAACGATTATTATGATAAAAACAACGTTGCCCAAACGTCACTTAGAAATCATATCACTCAAATTGGTAGACCCTATAATTTTCACTACTTTTTCCCCCTTTATCCTTTCAATATTACGTCCATATTTTGAATAAATCCCACTAACTATAAGTATTTCCAAATTCCACGATGAAGATTGATGTGAAAAAGTTCATTAATTCAGCGAAGCTGAAAAACGTCAAGAAACTCAAAGTTTTCAAATTGAAGAAAATTTTCATTGAAGTGATACAATCTGTCATCAGTGAAGAACAATTGACCGATTTGGTGTAAAGGTTTTCTATCAGCGTATTGTAACGAAATTTGAATATAGTTAATACTATTATAATATTAATTATATTATTATATTATATTTATTATTATTATTATATTGTTTGGTACAATTTCTTCATCTCCGAACTCTAACTGCTATCAGATATTAAACGCCTACACCCCCTGCTAGGATTTTTAATTAAAACAAAAAATGTTAATTTCTACATGAAGCCCAGTAATAAATGAATTATTCAGCAAATAAATTTTGGCAACAATTTGTTTTGCTACAGACACACACTTTTAATCTGTAGTGATTTTCTTATTTTCTTGCGTAAACACAGAGGAAGAGTGTGCCAGTCAATTGTCTGGCAGTTGTCATAACAACAGATACAGAACGTATACAACATCAGCACCGTCAGGACGAAATGGTTAAATTATTAAATTTCATTTGAATTTCTGTTACACACACCCACCCGCGAATGTGCTGTGGTTGAGGTGAGAAAATTCAAATCTGCCGTAACCCCGTAATGCTGAGTAAGTGTTTGCCTTCATTCACCTTTAATTCTCAAGGATGTCAAGGTAACCTGTCAGGAAAGGTGCTGCTGCTGCTGCTGCCGCTGTTGGGAAAAAAAGTGTCAGGGCTAACTGACTGTCTGTAGGTTACAGTTGAAATAAAATGAATGCGAGTACTTTATTTTAAAGCGGTTAAGGTGTTAATGCCATGTTTATGACGTTTTCTGTATCTGATTTGTAAAAATTTTCAACTCAGCGGGAAATTTGCGTAGAGATTCCTGTAACAATTGGAGTAAAACCAAATTAGTCCTTATTACAGTTGGGTGTAGCATTAAGAAAACAATAAGGCTTTGTTTAAATAGGTTATAGAAGAAAAATGGATAAGAAAGGATGTGAAACTCAAATTACTCCTTTGGCAGAGGTATTTCTCTAACAATATCAAACGTAACACGTGTCTGAAACACCTCTAAGGATGGATGTCGGCGGCATTTATAAGTAGAAAATACTGTTGCATAATAAAAAAAAGTGTTCACTTACAATGAAACTGAGTGGCGCTGTTTATTATTGCGCTCATTTTCTAATGTTAAGGCTTCTATGCGTGTAATTTAGCAAACAATCTGCTGAGTTTATTAGATGTGAAGCTCTTGTTATTGCACAAGAGACAATATTTGAAAGGCTTTGTTTTGATTTGGGTGATATATTCCCAAGTACTTACGGCGGAGTGGAGCAATTTAAATATAATTATCTCGTTAACCTATAATATATAAGTGGAGTCACATTATTATCCATCGACAGACATTTGTTAAAAAATTTTATTTTCCTAAAACCCGGCGAAATATCCGCTTAAGCAAAGTAGTAACAGGAAAATTATATTAAAATCACCTCCCGAATTACAAGTCTACAATAACCTAGAACTCTTTACCAAATTCCAATATCAAAAATTAACTAGCAACGTCACCGACCATTTCATGAAAGGTCAATACTTCACTGTAATATATTATTTAGCAAACAACAATCCAGAAATCTCTAGCAACCACAACCTAATATCCGAATTTTACAACCTATTAGTAGCATTCGAGAATGTCTGCAACAAATTAAGTTGCTGCTATCACGGCGTAAAGCGACCTATCATCAGGCTACCCAACCTTTTAACCAAAATCTTATTACCGAAATGTACAACCATTACATGATATTAGTGAAACCCTAAAAGTATACTATAACTTTTACTTAAGCTCGTTTTACACTATTAGTGCAAATGGAACGATTGGCGGAGAGAGAAATGAAAAGGAACTGCCTTCCATTTGAAATCAATCGTACGTTCATTCTGCTTGCGATTTACGCAATTATTTTTGGAAAATACAAAAGCATCTGTCTACAAAGTGACAAAGAAAATACAATAATTATAAAATAAAAATAAAACAGAAAAGAAAAGAAAAGCAAATTGCGAATAACGACTAAATAGTTGCAAGTAAAAGCTTCTACTTTTTGTATATGATTCGATCTGCAGTTATTTCTTAGAAGAATATTTTTCTATTTGTTTTGACCTACACAGATCAGGGGTATTTTCTACAATTAGAAAAAAAGTAAACAGTCGGCTCCAGGATTTTAACTCATGTCGACGAACGATCGTTTCGAAGTTTGTAACCCTTGTCATTAGCGTCCTAGCGTTCTAGGCCAGTGACCGTCTTGTTCACAATGTAACTAATTGCAGTTGTCGTCTTCGGGGGTTCTCTCTTCTTTCTGTCTTTGCTTTTACTGCTCTTTGTTGCGTTTATGTTCGTTTCATTCAAAATTCAACACTGATCGCATCATTTTTTGATCCAAATCCAAAAATTACAGAAATCTAACAGATGTTTCGAAGTTTTTTCTGCAAATCGCTCTCCTCAAGTTTACACTATTCCATCCGCTCTCACCAAATCTAAATTTTGAATTATCCAAGGATTTCTCTAACAGTCATACACGACCTTTATGCATTAGTTTCTCGAATCCTAGCAACAATCATAGAAAATAATAGATGGTTCAATTACACTACACCATTTCTAATTGAAATTACAAAAAAAATCTATTGAAATTTAAAAATTTTAATAGAATTTTAAAGTTCATCAATCGAAATTTAAAAATTACAAATACAGTCATTGCAATTTAATATCAATAGAAATCTAAAAGATGTCAATTGAAATTTAAAATGCATCAATTGAATTTCAAAAAACAACAATTGATATTTTTTTAATATATCAATTGAAATTTAAAACACATCACTTGAAATTTAAAAGACATCAATTGAAATTTGAAATAACTTAATTGAAATTTAAAAGACATCAATCGAAATTTAAATATCAAATATATAAAATAAATAACGGGTTTTCAATAAGAGCGCTACAAAAGTTTTTTGTAAAAAAAACAAAACCGGTTTTAGATAGCAATGAAATTCTTTATTCCTGTGAAAGTACGTTCGATGCCATTATGTATGGAACTCGATTTCTTTTGGATGGCCACCACGGGCACGCTTGCCGAAGTCCACACGCTGAACCCAATTTTCGACGGTTTTCAAGCATAAATCGGCCGATACTGCTGCAATTTCACTTTCGATATTCGTACGAAGTTCATCAATCGTCGCTGGCTTGTTGGACCATAGACTTCACGTAGCCACATAGGAAATAATCTAGCGGCGTCAAATCGCACGACCAAGGCGGCCAATCGATTGGGCCATTTCCTGAGATAACACGTTCACCAAACTTGGTTTCCAATAAATTGATAGTGGCAATCGCTGTGTGGCTTGTGGCGCCGTCCTGTTTGAACCACATGTCCTCCAAGTCCATATAATCCAACAGGGGCCAAAAATATTCGGTTATCATTGAACGGCAACGATTCGCATTCATAGTAATGTGCCGGTCTTGATCATCACGGAAGAAGTACGGCCCAATGACGCCGCCGGGCCATAAACCGCACCAAACCGTAATTTTTTCGGGAAGCAGTGATGACTCATGGATTACGTGTGGATTGCTGTCTGACCAATAACGCATGTTTTGCTTATTGACGAAGCCATTCAGCCAGAAATGAGCCTCATCGCTGAAGACCATAAATTGGACGTAGCGCTCTTAAAGTTGAGGCCACTGACTCCCAATTTCGGTAATAAATTTTAATAATTTCGACACGTTGTTGGCTCGTATATCTTTCCATGATGAAATGGCAAACCTTACTGAAGAGAAATGTCAAAAGAGCGGGAAAAAATATGGCGTCGTTTGCTGTCCCTAACGATTTACTTTTGTAGCGTCTCTGTTGAAAACCCCTTTATGTTAATAATTTTTAAATTTCAAAGGTCTCCTAAATTTGTATCATCAATTGAAATTTTAAACACATCAACTGAAATTTGAAATAAATTAATTGAAATTTAAAAGACATCAATCGAAATTTAAATATATAATATATAAAATCGGTTAATACTTTTTAAATTTCAAATGTATTTTCAATTTAAATTGATGTGTTTCAAATTGCAATTGATGATTTCTGAATTTCAATTGATGTCTTTTAAATTTCAATTGATGTTTTTTAAATGTAAACTGATGTAATTCAAATTTCAAATGGAAGTTTTAAATTCCAATTGATGTTGTTTATATTTCACATAGAATTTTCAAATTTCAATTTATATTTTTCATAATTAAACTGATATCTTAAAAAATCAATTTGTTAATCATCTAAATGAGACAAGATTTGTAAATTTATTTATGAAAATTAGTTGTTATTCTTTGGAAAATGAGAGATTGAGGGGAAAGTACGATTTCCATTATGCCACAAGAACAACAGAAGTTAATTGCTTGAGTTGGTTGCATTCAATAGAGGTGAGCAATGGGGTTCAGCCTAGAAATGTGGTAAATATTGTAGTCAACATTAGTGGCGACAATCACCTAATACTAATCGAAATGGCCGAGAGTGTCATCGTAAACTGGAATCTTAGCATGTAACATTTTAGGCGAAGTTACGACCAATCTTTGAAAGAAATATGAAAAAAATACATTTTTAGAATAGTTCGTTCACGTTATAATAGAGATTTTCCTATACAACTTTAACTTTTTAATTTTGAATTTTATGACCGATTTGGTTGGTTTTATTTAAAGTTTGAGAAGTTCGTAGTACAAGCTTGCAAGGTCAGGAACATTTTTCTAATTGACAAATAGTTGGGTTTTGTTGAAATAATAGACAATTTTTAGTTAAGCGCACACACTGGTATGACTCGATTCCAGATGCCTAACTTTACTGTGCCTGAATTGATACCATCCGTAGATCATCAATCGTATATATGGGGTAGTCCAAGGTAAAAAAAAAATATTTTCCAAGTGACATGTCACTGATTTTGATGAAATGTGGTGACAACTTAGCCTCTGCCAAGGAAAGCTCAACCTCAAAATTGGGGCTTTATTTGAGCTCATTTGTGGGTTTTATAAGCTTTCAAAGTAATCAGTAACTCGAAAACGGTAACAGCTAGACTTTTGAAAAGGAATGTTCACAAGTAAATTGGCTTTGAAAAATAATTTAAAAAAAATTAATATTTTTTTGTTTGCAAAAAACAAGGTTTTTTCAAAAAACTTAGTGTAGCAAGAAAGAGCCATCCTTCGATTTTCTTGAAATATACATATGTTAAAGCATGTCGGTACGGTGAAAAATCAGGAAGTGATATCCATTTTTGTGAGGCAACCTCAAAATTTCAATACAAGAAAAATGCTCAATATCTTTTCTTACAAAGTGCCAATTATGCCTTCTACTATCCACTATACCAAAATCCTCTCTATTTTAGGTTCGTTTATGTACACTGTTGCCAAAAATTAAATTACCACTTTTCGGGAACTCTTAGAACAAAGCTTCATCCCAAAATTACCCATAAACCTAAATTCGAAATTTCAATTGATGTGTTATAAATTTCAATTTATGTATTTTAGGAGTTAATTGATGTTTTTGTTAAATGTAAACTGATGTAATTCAAATTTCAAATGGAATTTTTAAATTCCAATTGATGTTTTTTATATTTCACAGAGACTTTTCAAATTTCAATTGATATTTCTCAAAATTAAATTGATATTTTAAAAAATCAATTGGAAATGGTGTAGATTAAAAAATAATAATTTCGTAATTTCAATTTCAGTGTTTTAAATTTCAATTGATGTCCTTTAAATTCCAATTGATGTTTTTTAGATGTAAACTGATGTAATTCAAATTTCAAATGGAAGTTTTAAATTCCAATTGATGTTGTTTATATTTCACATAGAATTTCAAGTTTCAATTGATATGTTTAAAAATTAAATTGATATTTTAAAAAAACAATAGGAAATGGTGTAGATTACAAAAAAATAACAAAAATAGGTCTGCTAACCCAAAAATTGAGTTTTTGTTGTGTATTACGGTCTCCAATACTCTAACTATCTGCACAAAGTTTCTAATTTTTTGTTTGTTTTACTTTTCATCGGGGTAGTTGGGGGTAGTTTCACTATAGAAGCAAGTAGAAACATCCTATCGAGCGCAATATGGTGTCACTTTCAAGGTAACTGTGTGGG
Organism: Phaonia tiefii; assembly: GCA_963931995.1. Taxonomy (NCBI): domain Eukaryota; kingdom Metazoa; phylum Arthropoda; class Insecta; order Diptera; family Muscidae; genus Phaonia; species Phaonia tiefii. The sequence continues at coordinate 245,927,952 of OZ008370.1, read as the reverse complement.
CTACAAATGTTCTGAACATAGTTTTAAAATTGGTACACTAGTTTAAGATTAGTGGGCAAAAATTTTATTTACACCAAAAAATAATTTTCCGAATACGACGAAAATCTGAAAAATTAGGCGGAAAATTTCCTAAATTTTTCCCAATTTTTTTCATATATCGAAGAAAACAAATCATAAAAAAAATGTTCCCCATTACATCCCATGAAAGGATTAGGGAGAGCTTCTCACAACCAATGAGCTGTGCGCATTCTAGTTTCAGACTCACTGATTGGGATCTACAGTTTTACACCGGCTCTGAACGGTAAGGTGACCGCCGCCAAAAGAAATGTAAGGTGGTCAGAACTGGGATCGAACACACGTCCTCCACTGCACCACTGCAGATCACGAAAACAAATTATATCTAAAGAAATTTGATGGAAAATATCAATTATATACAAGTAGTTGTCTGTTCCTGACTAAGCGGTATAGGGAAAAAAGAAAAGGGATAAACAGTATCTTTAGACGTAAGAAACAACAGTGGAGAAAGCGTTGGATTGAACAAATTGAGACATACATAAAGAAGATGGAATCGCGAAAATTCTACCAAAAAGCCAAAAACAGAACTAATGGACATGGTTCAGGGCCCCCCTTCTGTAAAGACAAGGACGGAAATCTCATCGGAGATGTGATGAGATCATTTCTCGGCATTACTCCTACCTGAGATATGAATTGACGATGAGACAATCGATCACAATTTGGACAACGATGTCATTTAAATAGCAATGTTATCGTGATGTTGTTGTTTTAATTGTTTCATTGTTTCACGATGATGCTTTTTCGGCCGGGGATGATCAATCCCCTACATAGTACGAAATAATAACTGGGAGCACCTTCACTGCGAAACTCAGACCAGAGAGTACGCCTATCTGGTACCATGGTTGTGGTTGGCCCCATTGTGGGAGTATCGTGCTGGCTGTGGTTGCCACCAAAATTTATGGTCGAGGCTATGTATAAGTAGTTGCCTTGTATATCAGTTACTATGTAACAAAGTATACTATGCAGGTGCATATCCTCGGAACATGCGATCCGTGGCTCTTATAACGAAAAAGTTTGGATAGTACCTCACTCCATACCAAGGAGGAGTAACTTACGTACAGAAACTTGCTCAATTCGAAGCTTGTGACCGGAAAAAGAAGTCGAGCTGGCGGATATGCGAATACGTAATCGTGTTTAACAACGGTGTAAGGCTTGGTATTCATGTTATCTTGGCTGCCCCTCAATGCGGGATAGCACGGATATCTTACGGGCGGCGTTAACAGTCGTATCAACCATTTTAGTAGTTAAGTATTTCACCCTACACCACATTCCGGAGTAGAACCACGAAAAACAGATCAACACCTATCATTTATTTAGTATAATATTAATATATATATAATTTAGTATAACATTATAAATACAAATTATATAACATTATAATTATAAAATAGTCATAATATATTACAACTATAAATTCGCTTAGTGTATTCCAACAAAAAATTACAATGAAAAAAAAGTCAGTACCAACTACACACAAAGAAAAAAAAACGTTTATTGCTCGGTTGCCGCAACAATACTTTGATTGGTTTGTATTAATTTATTAATCGCAACCGTTCATGTAGTTCTCCCAAATAAACTCATATATATCGCAAATGTGTATCATGTTGTTGCAAACGAGTTCTCGTTTGTATTAAACGCGTACAAAATTACTTTTGCCGCAAGTTAAAAACCGTTTGCGATAACTGAAATTAGATATTTTTCTAATGAGCGCACAGATTACGATGAACGTAAATTTCGTATTATCCACTAGTTTGGCATACACACTCCACATACACATTAAAGTGATCACACACTCTATTGCTTCTACCTTGTCCATATATCTTGGATGGACAATTGACGCATTGTAGTTTGCTGCGCTGTTAGTTGTTATTTGAATGCAAGGCGAGACAGACGTGAACAAATGTAGGAAAATTCCAACTTTTTTTAAAACAAACTTTATGGGTAAAACCAAAATCATAAAAGTTGGAAATTTAAACAAAAAAACTCTGTTGCTGTAACCTGTTGCTGTAACCGAAAGATCAGTTGTCAACCGTTTCGTATCTCACAAACGTTTTTCAGCTTTCATTTTTCATAACTCGTTTACTGCAAACATTTTTCAGTTCACGCAAACGTTTTTTAGTTAGGATCAACTACAGCTCGGTTGCTGTAACCGAGGGAACAGTTGGCGGATCCGTTTTTCGTTTCTGGCAAACGTTTTTTACAGCTTATGTTTTTCATAACTCGTTTGCTGCAAACATTTTTCGGTTCTCTCAATCGAAATGACATGTATGGCTTATTCTCCCAACTACAGTTCCCAAACGAACTTCAGTTATCTGAGATTTCGCTTGGGAGGAACGAGTTTTTTTTTGCGTGTACCATTAGCATTTCTCAATCGAATTTAGGTTTATGGGTCATTCTGGGACGAAGATTTGTTCTAAGATTTCCCGAAAAAGTGGTAATTTAATTTTTGGAAACAGTGTACATAAAACAACTTAAAACAGCGAGACTTTTGGTGTAGTGGATAGTAGAAGGCATAATTGGCATTTTGTACGCAAAAATATGGATTTTTCACATTTTTTCAGCATTTTTCTTGTATTGAAATTTAGGAGGTTGCCTCACAGAAATGGTCATCACTTCCTCATTTTTCACCCTACCGACATGCTTTAACATATGTATTTTTCAAAAAAAATCGAAGGATGGCTCTTTTTTCCTACAATAAGTTTTTTGAAAAAACTCATGTTTTTGGCAAAAAAAAAGTTGATTTTTTTCAAAAAATTTTTTTAAAGCCAATTTACTGTGAACATTCCTGGAAAATTTCAAAAAATTAACTTTTACCGTTTTCGAGTTATTTGAATATAAAAAAAAAAAGATACTGATTACTTTGAAAGCTTATAAAACCCACAAAAGAGATCAAAAAAGCCCCAATTTTGGGGTTGAGCTATTCTTGGCATAGGCTTACTTTACACCAAATTTCATCAAAATCGGCGACATGTCACTTGGAAAATATATTTTTTTACCTTGGACTACCCCATATATACGTTTTATGAGCTACCGATGGTATCAATTCAGGCTCAATAGTTAGTCATCTGATGATGAACTTGTCATGGAGTTCGAATCCAGCCATGCCAGTGAGTGTTTTGTCTATTATTTCAACAAAATCCAACTATTTGTCAATTAGAAAAATGTTCCTGACCTTGTAACTTTTTAGTATGAACTTCTCATATATTAACTTAAACCAAAAAAATCGGTCATAAAATTCAAAATTAAAAAAGTTAAAGTTGTATAGGAAAATCTCTATTATATCGTGAACGAACTATTCTAAAAATGTATTTTTCATATTTCTTTCAAAGACTGGTCGTAACTGCGTCTGACATGTTACATGCTAAGATTCCAGTTTACGAAGACACTCTCGGCCATTTCGATTAGTATTAGGTGATTGTCGCCACTAATGTTGACTACACTATTTACCACATTTCTAGGCTGACCCCTATTGCTCACCTCTATTGAATGCAACCAACTCCAGCAATTACTTCTGTTGTTCTTGTGGCATAATGGAAATCGTCCTTTCCCCTCATTCACTTATTTCCCGAAGAATAAAAACTAATTTTCATAAATAAATTCACAAATCTTGTTCCATTTAGATGAACAACAAAATTTGAAGCTATTAAAATGCAACAAGCTGCAATTGTCGGTGTTGTTGTTTTTCTTCTAGTTATTATTATTGGCATTGTTGTTGGAACTCTTGCCATTAGTTGTGAAGTTCGCAGTTGGTGTTGCATGCTCCGGCTGCATTATGGCACTTTATTAAATGTACACATATTTTCGCCAAGCAAAATGTTAATTTGAACACATGCCAATATTGGGAGTGTACGAATGCACATTAGGGTGGCATTGCAAATATCAGCAAAATGCCCTTGCCTGAGGACAGTTACACATATAGGAAAAATAATTTTAAACATATGACAGTTTGATTTGGGACATCATTCTCATGTTTTCAACCATTTCATGTCTTTCGAAAGTTGCAAACAATATTTGGCTGCATGAAATGTGGCCCCAGTGAAAAATTACCCCAAACCCAAAATGAAAAATGACCCCAATATTTTGTACACGTAAGATTGGGCCTTTTACTTACGTGTTGTTGTAGGTAGTACAAAATATTGGGGTCATTTTTCATTTTGGGTTTGGGGTAATTTTTCACTGGGGCCACATTTCATGGAGCCCAATATTTAGAGAACTAATTTTCTTGCAGTAACGTTAAGATCTTTCAAACCTAATTTACTCATAAAATTGTTTAAAACATATATTAAAGACAGATTCTATATTTGAATATTTGAGGCCGTCGGTGGTGCACTGGTAGTGTGCGCGGCTCTTCTGCATGAGAACATGGGTTCGATCTCTGCTCTGACCACCTTAAATTTCTTTCGAAGACAGCCAACTCGCTTAGTGACGGCGACACTATCGAGTGTTTAGCCATGAAAAAGCTTCTCGAAACACCGTTTGGAACCGGTGTAAAACTGTGGGTCCCAATCAGTGAGTATAAAACTAGAAAGCGCACAGCCCACTGGTTGCGAGAAGCCCTCCGTAAACCCTTCATGGGAGGTAATGGGAAAAAAAAATTTTGTATATACGTTAGAGGCAATTCTCTAGAGTTACGTTTGAAGTAGTAAAAATACTTTTTAGCTAGCTAGCAGTTTGCTGAAAAATATTCCAGACCAGAAAATGTTAAACACCCTAGTGTATATATTGCCTAAACACACACATGTAGCTATATCGAATAAACACTTTTGAATAATTCGCTAAAGGCGCTGTTGAATAGAACTCCTGTTATTTACAATGAATATGTTATTACATTTTTCGACGTATTGCTTTTAGTCTTGCTTTATTTATAGTTAGTAAAGTGAGTTTTTAAAACTCTGACGGTGACAATTGTAACCTTTGCATGTTCTGTATAATTTGCATATTCTGTATTCAACCCAATCTGGTTCGAAGTGTGAAATCGGATATTTTTGGCAGCCAGAAAAACTCAGACATAGTAGACACCATAGATAAAGGAATTAAGTAGATATCGCACAGGCGTTGTCAAGTCCTACCACTAGGTGCTGTGTTGTCGTTTTGTAACTCTCACTGAAGTTTCTCATAACTTTCATTGACGTTTATTGAACACTGTGGGAAATTTGATACATACAAAAAAAGTATCATTTTCCAGGTTGTGTTATTCGAACAACTAACTTAATTTTTGACGTAGAATACGTCTTACCTTACGGTATGAGGAGTCATGTCAGGTTTTTATTGTTGTAATCTTTATTTCATTGAATTTGAGGAAACGGCTAGATGAATTTTTTTAAATTTTTTTTTGTACGTAAATGAAGATGTTATCTTTCGTTTGATATACATTTCATATTGGTTGATATCTTCCTAATATTTAAATTTCTCAAATGAAAATTGTTTAAACACATACACTCAAACATATGTGTGGTGTTTGGTTGAGTGTTTTTGGTTGCTCAACATTGCTTAGGAACATGGCAACATGTATCTAGTAAAAAGTGAAACAAACAGTAAGCTAACGTAATAAAGCTTTTTTGCGAAAGCTTCAATACAGCTGTTGTAGCATTAATTTTGAATTGTAAAGCGTAAAGCTTTCACACAACGCTCGAATGCTAATGCGAAGACTCGATAAAGTAAACCTTTTTTAATATTAGGGCGGCCCTCTCAACATTCGCAGAACCTATTTCAATAAAAATATTAATTAAAATACATAAATTAAATTAAGTTTAAAAAAATTGAACATAATATTTTTTTTTTTAAACGGACTTGAATCAAATGCCGTTGGTAAATATAAAAATTACAGCAGACAGTTGTCCGAGGCCTTCGGCCACGGACTGTCCCTACAGGCTGTGTCAGAGACACGGCCATTAAGTTTAACGTAGAATACGCCATCCGATAAGACAGAAAACATATATAACAATAAATGATAAACAATATAAGCAAATGAATTTATTGTTATATATGTTTTCTGTCTTATCGGATGGCGTATTCTACGTTAAACTTAATGGCCGTGGCTCTGACACAGCCTGCAGGGACAGTCCGTGGCCGAAGGCCTCGGACATCTGTCTACTGTAATTTTTTTTTTTATGTCGTTGTGTTCCCCACTTTCAAGTTCAAATTTTGTTATTTTGATTGTGTCTTTTTGTTTACTGTTATTGTTGGTGTTCGTTTGTGTTGATTTTCAGAGCAACGGGCAACAAAACAAAAACAAAATAATTGTTGATGTTGCCTACCACACCTATTGTTAGCACCTGTTCTAAATACATCTTGCAAGGTATATTTTGTTTGGGATCAAACGTTGTAATTATTGCATTCAGCTCTATCTAGAAAATATCCCATTGAACAAGAAATTTCCCAAGGCATATACGATATCTAGTTAATTCCTTTAGCTATGGTAGACACCATAGATAAATAAAAAAAAACCCTAGATGGTGAAATTTAAGGGGTGGAGTTAAAAGTATGGGCAGATTTCCCTGCAAACAAAAACTATTGAAAAACCTATATATCCATGCTTTTTGCCTTTTGTATTGTCAACAAATATCAAAAGCGATATGATTTTCTATTATTTATATTCTATTATCAAATTTAAACAACAGAATTGTAATAAAAATAATGTTTGAGTGCTTTCTCGTCACATCCGAGTGAAAAATGGTCGTACGGAGACAGCATGTGCCCTCTGGTGAAAATGGGGTTAAGTAAATGCATCATCTATGGTTTTTATTTAGCTATGGTAGACACAAATCTTCTTCTCAAGCGCCATCTAGTGGAATTCCGATATTAGTAGAAATTAGTTAGCAAATTCATGAACCGTTAGTGTTTAGATCGTAACATGTAGTTTTTTATTTAAGCCCGGTATAAAGTTTTTATGAAATTTTCATTGCCATAAGAAATACGTGTATAAAAAATAACGAACATTTCATGAACCGAAAAATTAGTCTTCTTTTCATTTGCTTAGTACTCAGCTCTTTGCGAAAATTTCGTTGGCAATATCAATCACAGGCTTTTACGCCAAAGTTATTTCGTACGAAAACAATTGTTTGATAATTGTTTTGGGACATGACAACCACATTGTTGAGTTCCTAGAGTAAAATACCACCCAGAAGCATAAACACCGAGGCATTCCCAAAATATGCCTCCTAAAAATACACCTCGTAAAAAATTCGGTACAGATTCACTTCTCGCTTCTTGAAGGCGGTCTGGAAAGATGCATCATCGAAAGGTGCTAAAAGTTTCGATAGACATGCTTGTTTTCCCTCCGAATGCAGGCCTGTCAGGAAGCCCACTCTGTATCTTCGAAATTATCCCATAGACATGTACACTTCCCTTCTTTAAGCATATTTGTGGAAACCAGAATGGCTACTAAGGTAATGGAAAAGGGTTGATGTTGTCAGTGATAACTCGTCTTTCTACATGTTCGCAATTTGTCATAATAAAATCAAAACATGCGGTAGCCGAGTAGATGAAACACATTCGGCTGCAAGTGCTGAGGTCGTATGTCCGAATCAGTCGTGTGTTACAGAAAAAAACTTTACAATGTTCAAAGATAGTGTTTATAGTTTAGCTACGAAACATACAACTGTTTGAACGTTATAAATATGGAAATAATTCCACATATTTTTTTCCTGAGTCGTTCTAAAAATGCTTGTTTGTAGGGGTTCCTTTGTAGTTCTCTTAGAAAATCTTCCATTAGCAGGCTTATCAGAAGGCCTGAAAGGGAAGGCCTTCTACGAGAAAGTCCGCGAGCAGGACTGTCAATAAAATGGAAATGTGTAGTCATCCCCTTCCTATGTCACCGTATGTTGATTTGATATTACGATTGTATTTGTAAGGTGGTGCGTCTGAACGCCATAAGAGGCCTGCTAGGAGACATTCGAGTCACTAGTATTCGCAGCTGAGCAAGAGCATGCAACAGCTGTTTTTGTTTGACGGCTGTTTGTTTTGTTTGGTCACTGGGTCAGTTGGAGTTCATATAGAGTTCGACTTTTAGACGGAAAACAAACATTAAACATAATTTGAAACTCATAATCATTAGTCAAACGTCATTTAAAACGTCGTCCGTGGTGCAATGGTTAGTGTACGCGCCTCTGGTACATGAGATCCTGGGTTCGATCCCTGCTCTGACCACATTAAAAAAATTCTTTCGTCGACGGTCACCTCGCATAGTGACGACGACTCTACCGAGTATTCAGCCATGAAAAATCTACTCAAAATACCGTTCGGAACCGGTGTAAAACTGAAGGTCCCAATCAGTGATTATAAAACCAGAAAGCGCACAGCTCACTGGTTGTGAGAAGCTCTCCCCAATTCCTTCATGGGATGTAATGGGAAACCATTTATTTATTTTTATTTAAAACGCATTGTTATCAATCAAACGTCCATTAATATAATTTAAATGCATTCAAAATATGGTTTACTTCCAGTCAGTTGTCGCTTTTTTCTTCAATATACTCTATTTTCTACTTGTACTCCAACTAACAAGTCGAACAGCAGTTTCATCGAAACCCCCTGGATAAGTTTCTCGCCATGTCATTAATATTAAGCAGGGGGTTTCGATGAAACAGAAAGGGGTTTCCTACATTTCGGCCAGTATCTCGCCAATGACTCGGGAAATTTTGTACTTCAAGGCAGCAATCGTGGTTGGTTTGTCCCCCCACAAAAATATTGCTTACAACCCCGTATCGTCTTTGAAGAAGTATGGTCCAATGACCCCGGCGGCCAATAAACCGCACCATACAAAAACCAAATTCGGCAATTCTGTTTATTGACGTACCCATGGAGCCAACAATGAGTATCATTTTAAGCCAATTTTTCGATAAAACATGTGATCTTCTTCCACCATCTCTAAGGCCCATTCACCGAAAAGACGACATTGTGGTAGGTTGCCCGGCTTCAGCTCCTGCACCACCTGTATTTTGTATGGATTTAGACGGAGGTCTTCACGTAAAATCTTGCAGGTGGTTGAACAACACAAACCAAATTGCTGCAATCGACGACGAATGGGCATATCGCGGTTTCCTAACACTGGCGGATATAGCAGCAAAAGTCTCTTCGTTACGCACTCTACGGATACGGGGTGGTGGATTGATGGCCAATACAGTGAAACTTGTGCGAAATTTGGTCACAATGGCATGAACAGCCTGCTCGAAGGGTCGACTTTGACGACCATAACATGGAAGTAACTTGCGAAACAGATTTTTCACAGAGCACGAATTTTGATAATAAAACTCTATGATTTGCAAGTGTTGTTCATTCGTAACTATACATGGGCTTTTTTAATTTGCATTGGATTTTAATTTGCATTATTTTATCTAATGCAAATGCAAAAGAATTACCTTGTCCGCAATGGCAATTAAAAAATTTTGAATTTGCATTTGCTCAGGGAATGCAAATGCAGGTTGTGGAATCGGATACCGATGGTAATGAAATATGGGAATGCGTTTAATTGTTTTGAATTTGTTTGTCTGCTGGTAATTCTGTTTTTAAAGAATTTTATATGTAGAGGTTTGTGACTTCAATAGGTATTGCCTCGTAGCACTTTCAAATTCATAAAACCGGTACTGTATAAAATATTTAAAAAACACAACGACCAATATGAAGGAAATGCTTTGAAAATAAGAACAATTGCCAATGGTATTGAAGTTTTTTTGAATTTTCATGTGGACAGGAAATTCAAATTAAACTAAAAATTATAAATGTCATATAGTTAATTTCCAATATGTACGTTTACAACTCTATTCACGATGAACTTAGAATGCAAATTGAACATTTTTAACTTTGACACAGGTCAATAAAAACCCGGAGAGGAAAAACATCACCCGTTCTATCGGGTTTTAAATACATATATTTAAATTACATGTATGGAGGACTGATTGATAATATTGCATTTTAGATTACGTTTTATTATTCATAATGTTTTTTAACTTGGGTATGCTTTGCCATTTAAAATTCGGACTGTATGTGAACTCTAACATTACAGTGACTTTCAAAAGGATTCCGGTCCAAACAAAACATTATCATAACCCGAACGGTTGATGACTATGCTTAGAAGCTTTTTCGACGAACCGACAATTATGTAGATGGCGCTATTGAAATATTTTTCGGGCACCACCTGAATCGCGAAACGGGGAGACTGATATAGTAAGCTTGTTTTTTTAATTCCTGCTAAACTAAGTTTTCGACGACTTTGTATGGGGAGCCGTTTAAAATCGCTTAATATCGCTTAGCTCCCCATACAAAGTGGTGGAAAAATTACTTTAGCAGGGAATAAAAAAACAGGCTCAGCATTAGCAATGCATTTCGAGTCAGTCTATTTTGAAACGCCCCAAAGTATGCAACTTCAACTAACAGTAAAGGGTTGAATAAAGCGCTATTTTGAATGCTAACTTGATTTAAATAAAGACAAGTAATATATTTATCGTAATTTATAACGAACTTTGCTTTAATATCGATAAATAAAACAATGGAAAACAATGTTAAAAAATAGAGGAAACTAGGACGTTTTTATTTAGAATATTATGAATTTCTTTATCTTTGAAATCCTAAAATTAATTGCTCCCCTCGCAAAACCCTTTTTCTTGCCGACTACTAGAAATTCTGTGTTTTGAAAACAGGAATTATCGCTTCCGACTACAGAAGTGCATAGTCAGCACAGCAGGTAACAAATTTAATAGAATTTTACAACAAATTTGTATTTTTGCTAATGGTGCACCACACACTCACACAGCGACACACATACAAAACACACATACGGTATCCTATACACATGCATTTTTACATTCCCTAACGAATATATGAATATTTTTATGTACATATGTACGATTATATGGATAAATGCCTAGTTAAGGCAGAACGGTGGGAACATTGCTGTTAAATACAAAAAAGAAACATTTCTAAAAATTTATTTAACTAAATGCAACCCCTCACATTGTGGATCACGTATCACATGTGGGTAGTGTGCGCGGTTCGTGTACATGAGAACATGGACGACGGTATCTCAGTATCTAATTAAGCCAAATAAAGAAAATATCTCCAAACCTGTATGTGATAGAGTTCAAGGAAGTAGAAAAAGAATTCAAATTTGTTTGATTTTGGAAATTCGTAAAAAATTTATTTATCTGTCAAAGGAAAAAAATTAAAATTTTTGATACGCACAGGTAATTGTTCATACATCAAAATACCCAGCAAAAAAAAAAAAACAATGTAGTAGTTCCAATGGCTCTACCACTTTCAGTACGCTCAACGAAGTAGTGGTATGTGCGGATTTTCCGCATACAGGAATGCGAAATTACCATACAGTAATGTCATATAGACCTGCCATTTGTAGTGCGGTCAGTGCTATAGAGTTAATTGACGTAAATTGACTTACACCAAGTAGAATTACAAAAATTTTTGACTTAAATTTTTCATGTCGTTTTGATGAACAACTGTGAAATTGAAACGTATTTTAGACTTTTTTGTTATATTTTATTTTTCGTATATATTGGTGGTGTATTTACATAAAAATTTCAACGCACAAAACGAAATGCAGTTGCTGATTTATTGTTGGTTGGTTTGAGCCATTGCCTCTATCTGGTATTATTAAAGCAATACTTACCAACATGCAACGTCCATATGCAACACACTACACTTCGTAAATTGACTGAATCAAATCACTACGCCAGACACGATTGCTCTACGAAAATTACATTACATATATAATGATGTATGTTAGAAAAAAAGTATTTTCATCACTAAGGGTGTTCGAATCGTGGTGTTCGAATCCCGGGTCCCGGAGTAGAAAAATTGTTAAAGAAAAAATGTAAACATACCACAAAAGTGATAGGGAAACCCTAGATGGTGAAATATAACGGGTCCGCCAAATAACTTTTTTTTCTTCAAAATGCTATATAAAAAAACTACTGAATATTTTCTCAAATTTCTTTTTTTATTTGAAAGTACAATCCTTCCGGTTAATAATGGAAAATAATTTCATTCAAATTGCTGCCTCGGCTGACCATGCAGTAGCCTACACGATCGGTCCAATTTTTAAGCACATTATCGATTGTGTGCAGCTTTATTTCACCAATGGCTTCACGAATATTGTCCTTTAAAGCGTCAATTGTCTTTGGCTTGTCGGCGTAACACTTATCTTTGAGGGCACCCCACAAATAATAGTCCAACAGTGTTAAATCGCAGCTCCGAGGGCGTCATACCAAGGTCTTTATGCAAAATTCGTCGCAATGATGTCTCCGAAATGTTCAATTGTTGAGAACGGCGGTGAATTGATGTTGATGGCGCTTCACGCACACTTTCTGCCACAGCAGCAATATTCTCGGGTGTACGCACTAATGTTTGCTTTTCACGCTTTGGTTTATCGATGCGGATGCCAGTTTCTTTCACTTTTTTCACAAGATAACGAGCATATGGAGCTGACGGTACTTCTCTTCTTCCAAAATCCGTACGCAATTTTCGCACACATTCTGCAACATTACCAATATTTCCCAGCGTTGTTCAAGCGTATACACAATCATATTCGTTCAGCGGTAGGATAAAACTAATTATCTGTCAAATCAGACATGAGCTAAGTGTTACCATTCACGAAATAAGCACTAGTTGAAGAAAAAAAAGTTAGATGGCGGACCCTTTACTTATATGTGGTGAATATTAAAGAAAAGCTCAATTTTCTAGATAGCGCACCAATGTTTGGAAGGGAAAAATTTCCCTGGACCCAAAAACCATTGAAAAAATTATTTAAACGTGCATTTTTGTCTTTTTTATTGTCACCAATTATCAAAAGGCATATGCCTTTGTATTACCAATATTTTGTTTTCAAATTCAAACAACAGAATCGAAATAAAAATGATTTTTGAGCGTTATTTCGTCGTACCCTTGTGAAAAATGTTCGCACGTATGCAGCCTTTCTGGTGAAAATGATGAATATTCGAATGAATACACCACCTATATTATTTCTAACATCTTTGACACCACGTAAATTGTATAGTAGACTTTTAGGCGTATGCAATTTAATTACGAAAATGTTGAGAACTAAATGTTGATGTCGCTCTGGAAAAGATACGTGTACTCGTTGCCAATCGCTGCCAATCGTTACCACGTTGCCAATTGATTCCAATCGGCTAACAAAGGAACAAGAAAAATAAAAAATAAGATTTGAACGCACGCTCTTCAGCGCCGACTGTTTTCTAGTCGCTCCTGGCCAATTGTTGTTGATCAAAAAGCGGGATTTTCACCCAAAAAACGAAATTTTTATACTTTTAACAAATGAGTTAACATTTACATAAATAAAATAAAAATAGTTTATATTGGATTTAAAAATAAAATTAATTTTGACGTAGAATACGTCTTACCTTACGGTATGAGGAGTCATGTCAGGTTTTTATTGTTGTAATCTTTATTTCATTGAATTTGAGGAAACGGCTAGATGAATTTTTTTAAAATTTTTTTTGTAGGTAAATGAAGATGTTATCTTTCGTTTGATATATTTCTAGTATTTTAATTTCTCAAATGAAAACACATACACTCAAACATATGTGTGGTGTTTGGTTGAGTGTTTTTGGTTGCTCAACATTGCTTAGGAACATGTATCTAGTAAAAAGTGAAACGAACAGCAAGCTAATGTTGCTTGGCAACATGTATCTAGTAAAAAGTGAAACAAACGGTAAGCTAACGTAATAAAGCTTTTTTGCGAAAGCTTCAATAAAGCTGTTGTAACATTAATTTTGAATTGTAAAGCGTAAAGCTTTCACACAACGCTCGAATGCTAATGCGAAGACTCGATAAGGTAAACCTTTTTTAATATTAGGGCGGCCCTCTCAACATTCGCAGAACTTATTTCAATAAAAATATTAATTAAAATACATAAATTAAATTAAGTTTAAAAATATTTAACATAATATTTTTTTTTTTAAACGGACTTGAATCAAATGCCGTTGGTAAATATAAAAATTACAGCAGACAGTTGTCCGAGGCCTTCGGCCACGGACTGTCCCTGCAGGCTGTGTCAGAGACACGGCCATTAAGTTTAACGTAGAATACGCCATCCGATAAGACAGAAAACATATATAACAATAAATGATAAATAATATAAGCAAATGAATTTATTGTTATATATGTTTTCTGTCTTATCGGATGGCGTATTCTACGTTAAACTTAATGGCCGTGTCTCTGACACAGCCTGCAGGGACAGTCCGTGGCCGAAGGCCTCGGACAACTGTCTGCTGTTTTTTTTGGGATTTATTAATCCTTAAATATATTTTGTTTCTCATTTTTAAAAAGCCAGACTAGAAAATTAGCCGTACAATAGGAAAAGTTTTCCTGTTAATCGGTATTTGACGTTGATGATTTCGGAATAATTTGAAATTAGTTTGTTTTGAATTATTTTGTCCATAACAAGCACCTGATTCTGCCACCGTTGCGACAAATCCGTCGGTAAAATTTTTTTGTCGAACTAATGTGAAGAAAAATCGACAAAAAAAAATTCGTATCAAATTATTTCAGGTAGCGAGCCATTTCATTAGATAGCCAACAACTAAGCCTCTGATGATGAACTTCACAAACTTCGAAACGATCGTCAGGCGATTTCAATTGAAATCCTGCTTGTGACTGTTACACATTTTGTGTTAAAAAATATATTTTCCAAGCTAAATTATACTTTACTAGTTCAAAAGACAAAAACGTTATATAGCGTCTCTGGAAAAGGCGGGATTGAAATCCAAGGCTGGATGAGACATCGAAAAGCGGGATAGCCATGCTACAATCGTGCTAATTTTTAAGTTGAAACATCGCGCTGAGGAGCAGCATTTATTCTACTTAAAAGTTCCCAAATTAGAAGCCGTCCTAGGTCAACCCACTGTAAAAAAGCGAGGGTGTAGCAAACAAATGTGAACTACCACTTACGACGTAGTTCCGGCGAAAGTTTCGGTTGATTGGCATGGCATACAATGGGTTTGCTGGGTATGTTAAAAAATCTGAATGAAAAAAATTACATAAGGTGTCACGGGACACCCGGTTGGAACAAAGTTTCTCTCACTATATATTATGTACTAGTTAGTTCCAACACGCCTAAGGCGCCTGTTGAAAAATACTGTAATTTAAATGAATCTTTAAGACAAGATACTTTTTGTAAAATGATAAACTTTTTTTAAGAAATTTTATTTTATTGTATGTATTTTTAGGCCGTCGGTGGTGCAGTGGTTAGTGTGCGCGGCTCTTGTACATGAGATCCTGGGTTCGAACCCTGCTCTGACCACCTAAAATTTCTTTCGGCGGCGGTCACCTCGCATAGTGACGGCGACACTATCGAGTATATAGCCATGAAAAAGCTTCTCAAATACCGTTCGGAATCGGTATAAAACTGTAGGTCCCAATCAGTGAGTGAAAACTGGAAAGTGGACAGCTGAGTGATTGGGGGAAGTTCTCCCCGGTCCCTTCATAAGATGTAATGGGAAACCATTTATTTATTTTTTATTTTTTTTAAAAAAAGTATATTTTTAGGTCCCTTTTGTAAAAATATGTATTATATTTTCCCGAAAGGTCCTTTCTTTAATGAGAAGTACTTCTTTTATAAAAAGCTATGAAATACTTTTACAAAGAAGTACCTTTTGTAAGAACAGGTACTTTTTAAAGAAGTGGTACTCTTTTAAGGAAAAGGTTATATTTTTAAGAAAATTTACTTATTTTCAGAAAGGCTGCTTATCTCAAGAAAAGAAAAGAAAAAAAAGGTTTTATTTTATTTTTAAGAAAAGTACTTTGAAGAAAAGGAATGTTTGTAAGAAATTGTATTTTTTAAGAAAAGGTTGTTTTTTGAACAAAATATTTTTCTTTTAAGAAAAGGGATTTTTTTTTGAATTGTGCCTTTTTTCAAGAACAGGTACAATTTTAAGAGTACGTACTTATCTCTAGAAAAGTAATTTTGTTTTACACAAAAGATACTCTTTAAAGAAGAGGTAGTTTTTTTAAGAAAAGGCAATTTGTTGTAAGATAATGTACTTTTTTAAGAAATGGTACTTATTTAAAAAAATTTCTTTTTTAAGAAAAGGTACTTTTTGCAAGAAATTTTACTTTTTTAAACAAAGGTACTTCTTTAAGATAAGGTATTTTTTTAAGAAAATAAACTTTCTTTAAGAATATGAATAGGTTTTTGTTTTGAGAAATTTTACTTTTTTAAGACAATGTTATTTATTTAAACTTCTTTCACTTTGGCTTTTCCAAATTTACTTTTTATTCGGTTCCAAAGTACAATATGTAATAAACAGGCTCCACCTAGAAAACTGCCCGTTAAACCAAACCAAACCAAAAGTACCCAATATAGTTGACAATAATGGGTTGTAATAAAGTAGTTTGATCGCAACGTGCGATAAGGAACTTCGTTCCAAAAAAAAACCTTTTTGTTTATTTAAAATCGAAAAATAAGAAAATTATATTTACATTTGCCTTCAAACATTTTACACTTAAATATTTGGAAATTTTCTAAAATATATCCAATTATCCGATTTTTGATATTAATATCTACACAAAATCCTTGACTCCTTACCTAAAAACAAATAAATGGTTTCCCATTACATCCCTGGAAGGAATTGCGGAGAGCTTCTCAAAACCAGTGAACTATGCGCTTTCTAGTTTTATACTCACTGATTAGGACCTACAGTTTTACAGCGGTTCCGAACGGCATTTTGAGGATCTTTTTCATGGCTAAATACTCGATAGAATTGCCGTCACTATGCGAGGCGACCGCCGTCAAAAGAAATTTAAGGTAGTCAGACTAGGGATCGAACCCAGTATCTCAAGTGCAAGAGGCGCGCACACTAACCATTGCACCTCCTTACCTGCATTTTAAAAAAAAAATCTTAATGTCAACAAATCTCTATCTTTTAATCTAATCTATGTGGAAAATTAGGGACGTTAATTTTTCCTGAACAGGTGTACACAGTGCGGAGGTTTCTAAATAAAAGCAGAATTACGATACATATGCTGGATAGCTGAACTAATTAGTCCCAGCTGACTAATGCTTCATGTGTCTTAATTATTGACTTCATATTCCGTTAAGTAATCTAGCCTAAATAACAAAATTTGTAACGAAATCTCAATTTCTCTCTCAAGTTTCACAAAATATTTTCAAATGTCGCCACCTGTTTTTAAATATTTTTTTCCATGTAAAATATGAAGAAAGACATGCTTGATGAGGTTTTCGAAAAAAAGCCTACACCGTACACGGTTTTAAAATATCATGTTTATATACTTCTCATGACACGTAGTTGAAACCGCATAGAAAGCACAATATACCAACCCTTAGTTTACCACAATACACAAGAGGTGTGAACTTCAACCCACGTAATCACCTCTTCAATACGAATCAAAAGAATATATTTTCTGTACAACGCAATAAACATAAATGTACAAATCTGCAAAAAAATTAACCAAAATTTGGTCTTTAGGATGTAGTTTTTGGGACACTCCCGTTGCAATCAAAAATGTCACATTTTTTTAAAAGCGGTTACATGTAAATATGATATTCTAGCAAACCCAGCACACTTCGTCCTGAATTTTAGCAGGGGGTAAAAAAAGTTCCTTTAGTTATCGGGTTTTTCAATAAGAGCGCTACAAAAGTTTTTTTAAATAAAACAAAACCGGTTTTAGATACCAATGAAATTCTTTATTCCTGTGAAAGTACGTTCGATGCCATTATGTATGGAACTCGATTTCTTTTGCATGGCCACCATGGGCACAGTCCAGACGCTGAACCCAATTTTCGATAGTTTTCAAGCATAAATCGGCCGATACTGCTGCAATTTCACGTTCGATATTCGTACGAAGTTCATCAATAGTCGCTGACTTGTTGGCATAGACCATAGACTTGACGTAGCCCCACAGGAAATAATCTAACGGCGTCAAATCGCACGACCGAGGCGGCCAATCGACTGGGCCATTTCGTGAGATAACACGTTCACCAAACTTGGTTTCCAATAAATTGATTGTGGCATTCGCTGTGTGGCTTGTGGCACCGTCCTGCTGGAACCGCATGTCCTCCAAGTCCATATTATCCAATTGGGGCCACAAATATTCGGTTATCATTGAACGGTAGCGATTCGATTCGCATTCACAGTAATGTGCCGGTCTTGATCATCACGGAAGAAGTACGGCCCAATGACGCCCACGGCCCATAAATCGCACCAAACCGTAAGTTTTTCGGGATGCAATGATGACTCATGGATTACGTGTAGATTGCTGTCTGCCCTATAACGCATATTATGCTTATTGACGAAGCCATTCAGCCGGAAATGAAATTCAGAATTCAGAAATTGGACGTAGCGCTCTTAAAGTTGAGGCCACTGACTCCAAATTTCGGTAGTAAATTTTAATAATCTCGACTCGTTGTTGGCTCGTACATCTTTCCACGATGAAATGGCAAACCTTAGTGAAGGAAAATGTCAAAAGAGCGGGAAAAAATATGGCGTCGTTTGCTGTCCCTAGCGATTTACTTTTGTAGCGTCTCTGTTGAAAAACCCTTTATTATGTACTAGTTAATTCCAACACACCTCAGGCGCCCGTTGAAAAATACGACAATTTAAATAGACTTTTTGTAAAATGATAAACTTTTTTTAAGAAAATTTAATTTTTTATAAAATGCATTTTCATTTTTAAAAAAATATATTTTTAAGTCCTTTTTATAAGAATATGTATTACATTTTCCCGACAAGGTCCTTTTTAAAGAGACGTACTTCTTTTAGTAAAAGCTAATGTTGTTTATAAGAAAAGGTAGTATATTTAAGAAGAAGTACTTTCTGTATGACAAAGCCATAAGAGTATGATTTTTTTTTTCAAAGAAGTACTTTTTTAAAGAACAGGTACTATTTAAAGAAGTGGTACTTTTTTTGGGAACAGTTTCTTTTTTTAAGAAAATGTACGTATTTTCAGAAAGCTACTTATCTCAAAAAACAAAAGGTATTATTTTATTTTTAAGAAAAGTTTCTTTTAAGAAAATGAATTTTTTGTAAGAAAATGTATTTTTTTAAGAGAAAGTATATTTTTGAAGGAAAAGTTTTTTTTCAAGATATAGGAATTTTTTTTAGAATTGGTACTTTTTTCAAGACTAGGTTCATTTTTAAGGGTAGGTACTTATCTCAAGAATAGTTATTTTGTTTCACAAAAAAGGTACTCTTTAAAGAAGCGGTAGTTCTTTTAAGAAAAGGCAAGTTGTTATAAGATAATGTACTTTTTTAAGAAACAGTAGTTATCTTAAAAAAGTATTTTTGAAAGAAAATTTACTTATTTTAAGCAAAGCTGCATGCTTAAGTTAAGGTATTTCTTTTAACAAAAAGTACTCTGTTTAAGAATAGGAATATTTTTTTGTTTTTTGAGAAAATTTCCTTTTTTTACGAAAACGCACTTATTTAAGAAAATTTTACTTTTTTAAACTTCTTTCACTTTGGCTTTTTTAAATTTACTTTTTAGTGGGTTCAAAACTACAATATGTATATACTAAATATTGGTTACAGGCTCCATCTAGAAAACTTCCAATTAAACAATAAATTGCCCAACATATGTTAGTCTAGACACAAACCAAAGTAAAAATATACAATATAGTTGATAAAACCGGGTTGTAGCATAATAGTGTTAACAAAAAGTTGTTTAATTATTTTTCATTTAGCCTCCATCCCGCATAGTGCGATATGGAACTTCGTTCCAATAAATATAGCCTATAGCACTCGGTGATAACGTAGCATTCTACTAATAAAAAAATTTTTAAATCGGATGAATAGTGTAGAACATTACCCCCTAAATACAAACTAACCAACTCACAAACACTTCCTCATTCTAATATTAGTATAGATCTACAAAGTACCATACGTATACACTTGGTACTATGTCCTACTATTAGTCCTATATATGTTCTTTAATTATAACCTTCACGTTCCTTATATAAATCCACTAAAACCCCGCCTTTATTTAGCAACTCCCCTCAACGTGACGAGCACTTAATACGATTTCACGAAACATACAATATAATTACTACACAATTCAGACATGAAATTGTCACGGTGTCTCTACATCCCTGCCACACTTAATGTCATCAGAAATGTAACACCCACCTCCCCCCATAGAGTGGTAATCTGTGGTATCTATGTGTGAAAGTGCTCGAACGCATGTGGAATACACGTTTTCGTATAAATAAAACTATTTACTAGCGAGTAACATATGATAACATTTACTTTACATCAACCCACACTCTCCACATTCTGGGAATGCACAAAAATAAACACTTATGTTCCAACATTATCTCCATTTACACTGTGTCACTTAACGCTCGTTGGGAGAAAGTACGTCGACTATGGTTTGGGCAGAAGGTACATCAAGGACCTTCAAACTCAAATTGTGAATTGCATATACTATAACATACAGTGGGACAAGAAAAATTTTGGGAATTAATGAATAAATGAGATAAAAGAGAGGAGCTTGCTGGGTCTTCATTTTCTCACATCAAGCTGAACAAAGGCATACACGCTGGAAAATCTATATTTTGTTGTTGTTTGGATGAAAATATAACGTGTTTATCGCTTGTCGCAAATATACTATACTTGTGTCCAAACATATTGTGATTGCTATGCAATAGCACATGTTTGAGACACAATGATTAATAGGCTATAACATATAATTTTAAGACCCAAATGTGGTTTTGTTTGATGAAAGCAGCTAAAAACAAAACAAGACAGACAACAAAAAAACAAAAAGGCGGCAGTTCTTCAATTCATGTAATCTATGCTTGCAAACATGTATATGTTTCCCGCCATATATTGCTGGGGCCGATATTTTGCAGCGTGTAGATATTGTCCTACTGCGTCTCATGAAAAGACAGGGAAGAGCTTCACACAATCAGCGATCTGTGAGGTTTTTTGTCCTCCCACTTACCGATTTGAACCAACAATTTTATTCCTGTTCCCAACGGATTTTTAAAAAGCTTTTTCATGGACAATTACTCGGTAGCGTCGCCCCACAGTGGTTCAAAATCGATTTCCATTTGCCAAAATTAAAAATCTTGTCAGCTACGCGCTAAAAAAAAACTACCCCTGTGACATTATTCGGGAAACATGTAAAGGGTGTCTCAGTAAGAATGCACTTTATAATTTTAAAACAAAAACACGTATTTATTGAGACAAATGCAATTTTTTTATTGAAGTATGGAATATAACATCCATCAATGGCCCGGCCACGGCTCTGAGGACAGACCATTACGATACTCTTTTAAAAAAATTTTCCATGACTTTCTCACAGAGATGTGGCTGTATCTCCCGATGACACGTTGGGATTTGAGCTCAGGAATAGTTTCTGGTTTATTCGCATAAACCCGAGATTTTACAAAACACCAAAGTAAGAAATGACACGGCGTTAAATCGCATGATCTTGGTGCCCAGTTGACATCAGAATTTCTTCAAATAATTTGTTTTGGAAATCGTTGCTGAAATAAATCCATTATCTCACACGCGGTGTGGCAGGTGGCGCCGTCTTGCTGAAACCACATGTCGTCCAGATCAATGCCGTCCAGTTGAGGTCACAAGAACTCCGTTATCATGTTCGTGTAACGAATGCGGTTCACAGTCACTACAATTTCAGACTCATCTGCAAAAAAGTCAGGCCCAAACACGCCGCTTTACCAAAATCTGTACCATAGAGTTGCTCGTTGTGGGAGCATTTGTTTCTCAGGGATTGCATGAGGATTTTCTGACCCCCAAATTCGACAATTTTGTGTATTCAAAAAGCCATTCAGATGGAAATGCGCTTCATCGGAAAAGATGATTTTTATTGAAAATTGGCATTAACTTCACTTTGCTCCATTACCCATTGAACAAATTGCCGGCGCTTTCCATGCTCTGCTGGTTTGAGCTCCTGAGTAAGATGAACTTTGTACGTATTAAGGTGCAGGTCTTTTGTCAGAATTTGCTGCGTGGTGGTTTGTGAAGTTTGAAGTTGTTGAGAACGATGCCGAATTGATGATTTCGGCAACAGCCCCGCTTACAGCAGCAATGTTTTCCAGAGACCAACCGGTACATTGACGCACAGGAGTCTTACTGCCAATAATGGACCCAGATTTTCTGACCACTTTTCGATTGGTTGACACGCTAGGCGCACTTTCTCGACTGAAAATTCTTCGTAGTTTGCGAGTGGTCTCAGCACAAATTTCCAAATTTTTAAGCGAAGTTCCTTAGCGTACGTTGCGGCATTTGAGGAAATAAAAAAAATTAAATAACTTTTTTCTAACACTATTATGCTACAACCCAGTATTATCAACTATATTGGGTACTTTTGCTTTGGTTTGTGTCCAGACTAACATATTTTGGGAAATTTCTTGTTTAATCGAAAGTTTTCTAGGTTTCGCCTGTAACCGATATTTAGTACATATTGTAGTTTTAAACCCAATAAAAAGTAAATTTAGAAAAACCAAAGTGAACCGAACAATTACTGAAAGCATAACAAATAAAAGATCGAATAATATAAACTCAAACGAATATAAATTTGAAGACGGTACACTCTAAACACCAATCTCATGGCAATCGTTGTTTCTTTTTTGACACAACAACATCTATGCAATGGCTTTCGATGAATGCATGCATAGGAAAGAAATGTTGTGAATATTGATGGTTATGGCAAAGTATTGTTGTGGATGTTTTCGCCCAAATTGGGGGTTTAGACAATTCTCGCTTACTTGAGATTTGTTTATCCCTATAATGTGTGATGATATACCTAAATACTTGTGGTGAAGGGAATTGATGATATGCCTGGGAGGGCATTGAAATAGCTATATTCCCAACCACCCACCACAATGATCAATTTCACAATTTTTCTTTTTTAATATTTATTTATATTCAAACGAATATAAAAGTGAAAAAACTTTAAAAAAAGAAAATGTTCTTAAAGAAGTACCTTTGTTTAAAAAAAGTACATTTTCTTACAAAAAGTACCTTTTTTTAAACGAATGAATTTTTTTTTAAAAAATTGTTTTCTTAAAAGAAGTAATTGTTTTTCGATAAGCACCTCTTCTTTAATAAGTTCATTTACAACAAATTGCCTTTTCTTAAAAAACTATATTTTCTTTACAGAGTACGTTTTTGGGGAAACGAAATAACTTTCTTGAGCTAACCTACTCTTAAAAATTTACCTATTTTTGAAAAAAGACCAAAAAAAAAACACAATCTCTTAAAAAAATACCTTTTCTTACAAAAATTCCTTTAGTTAGAAGTACCTTTACTTAGTAATAAAATAATACCTTTTATTTACTTTTCTTAGGTAAGTAGCCCTTTTTAAAATAAGTTTTCCCATAAAGAGTTCCACTTCTTTAAAAGGTACCTGTTCTTAAAAAAGTAATTCAAAAAAAATTCATACTCTTATGGCTTTTCTTGCAGAAAGTACTTCTTTTTAAAAATAGTACCGTTTATTAAAAAACATTACTTTTAATTAAATAAGTATCTCTCTTTAAAAAATTACCTTTTAAGGAGAATATAATACATATTCTTCCAAAAAGGATCTAAAAATATACTTTCTTTTTAACAAAAATACATTCAGTAAAAAAAAATTTTTTCTTTAGAAAAGTTTCTAATTTTACAAAAAAAGTATATTTTCTTAAAGATCCATTTAAATTTTCGTATTTTTCAACGGGCGCCGTAGCCGTGTTGGAACTAACTAGTGCATAATATATAGCGACAGGAACTTCGTTCCAATTGTTTTTTTTTTGTAACAAGTTTTCACAATTATAACGCGTTGTTCATTCGTAAAGCGCTCCATTTTTAGAAATCGGAATAAATATGTGTGACAGCTGCCGAATTACTGAGTTGCCAGTTGCACAAAAAAAATCACACTAAATTTAAAAAGTACAATCTTACTGAGACCAAACAAAATCAAGAAGTAGACGACCAGAAGTTGTGAGTAATTTGGCAACCCCCTTAAAAGATAAACAAAGCTACAAGTTTGCCGTCGATATATGTCGAAAGGCTACGATCTACTGACTCACCACGAACATTTGGTGCTATCGCGCTAAATAAGTTTCTAGATGAATCTAGAGATGGCGCTATTCTGCAGTCGCACTACTACAGTACTACGAGATGGTTGTGGAATCGGCTGTAACAAAAAGTGATAACTGATGTATATATCTAATATGTGCCGGAATTGGGGACACTCTGATTTTGGAAATTTAGCAGGTTTTCGGCAACAGTTTTCTTGAACAAAGATTAATTTGTGACTGCTGAATTTGTGTAAATAAAGAAAAATAGTTAAATAATTAAATGTTAAGTAGTTAAACAATTCAAAAGTTACATAGTTAAATAATTAAATAGTTGAATATATAGTAGTATTAGAATAAACTGTAAGCGCCCCACTGTTCGTCAACCAGGTACCATATACATTAGGGTGGCAATGAAAAAACAACTTCGGATTTTTAATAAACCCCAGGCGGATTCTTGTTCCATATAGTCTAAAACTGACTTGTGGAAAATTTGAGCTGAATCGGACAATTCTAAGCCGTGCCGAATTTTAGTCAAAATTTTCGGATTTTGGCATTTTTGGGTGAAAATTGGTATACACTAGAAAATCTTCATTCCTACGTGCATTTGCAAACAAAAATTACACATTGATTTAGTTTAACCTGGATACAAACTGGATAAAGCTTGAGTAAAATCTGACCACTCTAAGGGTTCCAATTTTTAATTTGAAAAAATTTGTAATTGTTAACAAAAATTAAAATTTGGGTTTTTCGGTTTTTCCCACAAATTGTATGTAAATGAAAAAAATATTTAACTTGGATTCCAATACCTTCTAGCAGAAGTCTATACGCTTCCAATAAGCTATAACACGATATATTCATGCAACGGTTGCATGGTGTTATCGTGGGGCAAAGTAGGCTTTCTCGAGGATGGCCTTACAAGGGTACCACGATAACACCGTGAAATTTTCACCAAGTCAGTTTTAGACCACAAGGAACAAGAATCCGCCTGGGGTTTATTAAAATTCGAAAATATATTTTCCTTCACACATTTCATTGCCACCCTAATATACATGTACAGGAAAGGTCTGGCACATACCAAGGGTCCCATTCGGATAACGAACTTATCGATTTATTCTTTGAATGTCTGAATGGACAACCACTAGGTAAACTACTAGTTCCCCTGAAAATCATGGAAACTTGGCACAAAATCTCTAACCTGACGTCGCGCTTAGTTGCAGTGATATGTACTGACTATCCATAGTAGGAGTATGATTGAAAAAATTTTTTTTTTTTATAGAAGTTAACGATTTTCATGCATTTTTGAACCTTTAGTATATTTGGAAAAAGATAAGCTTGAATTTGTTTTATGATAACTAATATTGTAAACCTCACCTAAGAATTTTCCACGGATTGCGATTAGACTTAGCAACAAAAAAAGTATGGCCCTAAGCAACCGGTAAGCACTAGAGTGAGGATAACATATCGATGGTATGTGGATATATACTAATTCCTGGAGTCATGTTGAAGCCCTTAGCAGATAATGAAAAAGGTTGCTCCTTGGCCGAAACCAATCTGTCTAAGTTAATAGATGCGCTTCAACATACTGGTGATAGTGACACTGGTGAAGACTCGTTTTTGGTGTCTGACGACGAAAAGGATGTGACGGTGGTGGAGACATCAACAGATGTTGTGGTGTCTTCAGATTAACTTGTGTACATCATAGTAAAGTGGCTGGCACCTGTCGTTTTAAGCCTACGACCAGCAAGAGACCAGTCGCCATCAGTATCCTAAAGATGTCAAAAACGTTAGCTGCCCCAGTGATAGTGGGCGCTGACACTGACACCAATGAGAGATGTCTCTTAATGCAGAAGTTTACTAAATACAGCCTTGTATAGACCATCGGTGGGCTTAAACCCATTAAGTCTCCCGGGCCCGATATGGTATCACCAGTTGAATCTCAGGCCGATCTATTTATCCCATGTCTGCTACAGTTATACATAGCGTGTATAAATGTTAGGTATATTCGTAGAGGATGGAGGAATACACAGGACTTTTAAGGTATGATTCAAGGTGTGACACAAATCCTAAAATGGGTGTCAATTCGGTGCTGAGAGGACAACGCCATACAAAAGTTACCGGTTCCCCACACTGTTTTAGTTGTAGCACTCCGGAGCTTCCCACCCCCGGAACCAGCCACGTGATTAGTTCGAAAGCAATTAGAATTCACGAAGGGATAATATTGATACGATAAATGTAAAACATGTTTGATTTATGTTAAAATAATGATGAAAAGTTGAAAACAGTTTGTGGTGTATACTGCAGCTTAATTGCCAACACCTAAAAGTATGCAGTTGCTACCACATACCAACCCACTTTGAATGAATTCACTTCACTACCGTTTAATTCGCTCAAGAGAGCCTTCGGGAGGGGTCAATAAGATAAATGAGGATATTTCCGAAACAGTATGCGAAGCTGGGGATTGTTTGATGTTATCACAAGAACAGTCTGACACTGTCGAGAAACAATGTCGTCTCACCACTAATCATTAAGCTGATATCGAACTTTCAAGAACACCAGAGAATGAACAGTGTTACAACGAGATGGTTCTGGAAATGACTGAAGAGGTATATATAACAGATTGGTAGAAAAACTGGGATCAGTCTTTTAATTAAACAGGTAACGTTACAAATCGTCGGCAATAATGCAATTGAGAAAGTAGTAATAGCAAAGTGTTAAGTTGTTCTGTAGAAGTAAAATAACGACACCTACTGTAATTATCGTAATGTAAGACGGACCTTCTTGCTTGGGTTAATCAGTAAAACAAGACGATTTCGTCAAGCAAAGACTCTTGAAAACAGGTTCGAAATTGTAGAAGGTACAGGTCTACAGCACTAAAGTGGTCCATTTTCACACAACAGGGAGTCTCCAAATGAAATGTACTAATAGTCTGACTCCTCCTCTACACATCTCTCAATCATCCTTAAACAACCCGAATAATACATGCTGAAAAATCTGTATTTTGTTGTAGTTTGGATGCAAATATAATGTGTTTGTAGCTCGTCGCAAATACAATATATTTGTGTGCAAACAAATTGTGTTTGCTATTCAATATTGCATGTTTGCGATACAATGATTTACAGGTTGTAGTATCTGTTTTCGTGTCCCAAATTTAACCCAAATTCGTTGAAAAGTGCTAAAACAAAAACGTGGCAGACAGCATAAAACAAACAAGTAGCAGATATTTAATTCACGAAACCAATTTTTGCAAACATATAAATGTTTCCTGCTATAATTGCTGGGACCGTTTTTTTTCAGCGTGTAGTTTAGAATTATTTCCACTTTTCCCAATCATCCCCACGGTGCGTCACTATTAGCGGGGAATTTTAAGGTGAAATAGTTTAATCAGCACTCTGTCCCAAAACGAGCAAACAGAGTCGTGCCATTTTGAAAATATTTTTAAAACTGAATTTATTATTTTTTTGGTTTTGTTTTATTTCATCTCCTACCTTAATTTTGATTAGTTTATTTTAAAAACTTGTATTGGAACAAGTCAATTCAAATTGGTAAGTCAGAAGTAACAAGAACAGAGGAATCCATTAGCAGAATTAATTAATAATAAATAGTCCTTGTAGCAATTGGAGGGAGAGTATCAAATGACCAACTCTTGTCGTAGAAATGTCAGCTAAATTCGATTTGTATTGTTTGAGATCCTTGGGTTTTCTTGGTTTAAACTATCGATATTTCCTAGGGCTCCGTGAAATATAAATCCGCCCCTGTCTGAGTGGTAACAGAATAATGTTTTCCCCATTCAAACGTGCTTGATTTCTAAGTTTATCTTCGGCCAGGTTGTTACAGATATTCATAGAATTCCCTCGCTAGGAGAAGTAGCATAGGTGTATTTGTAGGTGCATATGTGTGGCTAACGCCATCCCATAGCGAGCAGATGATGTACTACACATTAGTATCTCATCCTTATTTTATTTGATTTGGAGAAGATTGTTATTTTTGTGAATTTTTTTTTGCCATTCCTTTTCTGATAATACAATTTCGAGTCCAATAAAAATATTGTATGAATAGCATTGATTGAGTTTGTTAATATCCTTGCTCACTTTTTATTTGTTTATCCATCACTAGCCACTAAATATTGTGGAATGCTGATGTTCCAATTTCAATGATGTGGAAATGTGTTGCGAATTGGAAACCTTTTCAACAGATATAAACATTTTCAGATTACTATAATTATGGAAGCAAATGTATATCAAAAAAATAATTTGAAATCAATTTATAATATGAAATCCATTAACAATATGAAATCAAGCATTTAGTTTGGTTAAAAAGGAATCACGCAAGGCGAAAAAACTCCTACGACTGATTTGCAAGCAAATTCAGATCAGTCGTTATGTTGTTCAGATGCAAATAGATGTCTGTAACTTGTTGCAAATTTAGTGGACTTGTGTCAAAACACTTTCTGTTTGGTATTAAATATTACATATTTGAGACACAATGATTACTACACGCTGGCAAAAAAAGGCCTCTGTAACATATTCTCCCAAACATATTCTGCAGGAACCATATATATATTTGGCACACATTTCAAACATTTATATGTTTGCAAGACCCAAACTCAGGTATATTTAAATGCAAATATTAGCAAGTTTACTGACAAATATTCAACATATGCGTGCTTTATCCCAAACATCCATATACTTATGTGGAAACATATGCGTATTTCTCCCAAACATAATAATATTTAGAAATGAATTATTCTTTCTTTCTTTATTTACTGTAATTAAAATAAATAATTAATACAAAAAATTAAAATATTTAAAACTACACTTTCTACATTTACTTTTTTTATTAAATGAAAATCTGCTGCTCTTTTGCTTCTCCTTTCTTTGTTGTCTCTCGCGTTTTTGTTTTCAGAAGGTTTCAGCTATGCCTTGGTTATCACTATGCGTTGGTACACAAACAATATACTTACAGACAAGCATGTATTAATTACTTGTGTTTTTTATTATATTTCACAAATGGTCCGCCATTGCGATTTTTTCAGTAGAGGCTCGGGCAGAAAAAGAGATTCACGCTGTTGCTCTTTCCTCAAAATCGTTTCTCGCTTTGGTAGCACCCACAAATATATGCGAAACACATACACAAAAACCATTTAACCGTCCGAGCATTGGTTTATTCTTTTTTCCACTGATCAAGCGCTTTTGATATCCTCTGTCCGATGAACCATTGACTGAATACATGAAATTAAAACACAATACATCAGCCAAAATAAGAAGCACTGACTTCATCTGCACATTGCACGCACATTCAGGAATCACTCACTGAGAGAATAATGAAAAAATATAGATACACACTTACAAGATATACACACTCGTTGCCCCTTTTTATTCTCTTGCTCTCGAGAGAGCATAAACAGTGCAACAAACACGGCTGTATTTATATCACAAACACAAATGTATTTGGGTCGCAAACACATATGTTATAACATATTAATCATTGTGTCTCAAACATGTAATATTGAATAGCAAACACAATGCGTTTGGGCACAGGTATATTATATTTGCGACAAGCTCCAAACACATGACATATTTGAATCCAAACAACAAAAAACTACAGATTTTTCTG
This sequence comes from Phaonia tiefii, assembly GCA_963931995.1. Classification (NCBI taxonomy): domain Eukaryota; kingdom Metazoa; phylum Arthropoda; class Insecta; order Diptera; family Muscidae; genus Phaonia; species Phaonia tiefii. Next base: position 245,898,254 of record OZ008370.1, on the reverse strand, counting down.
CGTGTATGTTATAACATATATGTTTGTCAGCCAAATATGGTGTTGCTTGTTGAAAACTGCTGGAAACAAAAACGTGACAGACAACCAAGAAACAAAAGATCAACAGATCTTTAATTCATGAAATCAATGCTTGCATTTAAGTTTATGGATATAACTACCAAACGTACACGCTGAAACATCTGTCTTTTTTTTGGTTGTTTAAACGCAAATTTAACGTGTTTTGTAGCTTCTCGCAAATATAGTATACTTGTGTCCAAACACAATGTGTTTGCTATTCAGTATAACATCTTTGATACACAATAATTACTATGTTATATATAATGATCCAAACATAGCTTTGTTGGTCTAAAACTGCGGAAAACAAAACCCGTCACAGACAACAAAGAACCCAAAAAGCAGCAGATCTTCATTTCATGAAAATAATCCTCGCAAACTTATTCATGGTTCCTGCAGTAAGTTTCTGAGGCCGTTTATTTTCAGCGTGTATACATGGTTCCTGAATAACATTACAGGGGCCATATTTTCAGCCTGTATTAATTTAAAACGAAACTTTATTATCCTGTCAACTAAACTCTAAACTAATGGTGCTTGAAAGAAAAACAAAAAAATATCATTGTCTGTTGTAATTTGCTCCTTATGTCATTGTGTTAATTATTGTGGTTTTACGCCTATTTAAACCCATACCACTATTGAATAACTACAGTAAAATTTCAAAAATTTTTTGTTTGGTTTCATCTGCGGTAGGGCTACAATTCGTTCAATTGTTCTGCTTCGAAAACAATACTTACATATATATTCTATAGGATTTTATGGTTAATTTAGTATCAATTACATTTTTATAAAACTAATTTTTTGTTCCCTTTTCTCTTTGCTTCCCATTCAGTATTCATAAATGTTTGCGGTTTATTCAATACAAAAGGGAGATAAATTGATATTGTAATACAGTCAACGATATCTGCAAACAAGTTGTATAAGTATGTGCGTGGGTTTGGTATAACATTCTCGTGCTATTATAGGAGAGTTATTGTTATAATGTGTTTAATTTTTTATTAATTCAGATTTTACACAAAAACGCAGAATGCTTTTGAAAGAGAAAAAGGTAAAATGTTTTATAGAAATACACCCACAGAAAATTATAGCCGTAACTGAATTTAGTGGTTGCCTCAAATGAAATTAGAGGACTTCACACTACTGACCTTCACAGCCGAATTAGAGGCTGCAACAATCAAAAATAAAAGTTGGCACAGTCGCACTTGAGGTCGTCGCAACCGCATTAACGGTTATCAGAACCGAATTAGAAGTTATCACAACTGAATAAGAAGTTATCAGAACCGAACAAGGGGTTGACACAACCAAACTCAGAGGTTGCCACAATCGAATTTAGAGGTTGCCTCAGAGAAAGTTATAGGTTGTCACAACCGGAGTTAGACGTTGTCACAACCAAAGAAAGAGGTTGTCAGAATTAAAAACAATTTAGTTGACAGACCGAATGTACTGTTGCTACAAACTTCTTTCAAACAATTACTTATACATATGAGTGTAGGAATATAAAACATCGCGGGATAGATTGTATTTCAGTATATATTTAAATGCCTGTCCCATTAGCCGCTCCTGCGGTCATCCTAAAGATAAAGCTTGCCAGAGTCGTTTGTTGCAACCGAGTTGATACCACATGAGGTTATTTATTGCTTCCAAATTAATACTTAAATCGGTTATTGCCACCATAGATAGTAAAAATTTAGTTGACAGAACGAGTAAGATTGAAAATTTAGTTGTTGTAAAACGAAGCTACTATGAGACAAAGTTGTTTCAACCTAATTTGAGTCGTGGAGACAACATTCAGTCGTGACAACCTCAACTCATTTCGGTGCCAACATCCGAATGGAAATTTAGTTGTAGTAAACGATTCTACTATGAGACAAGGTTATTCCAACCTAATTTGAGTCGTGGAGACTTAATTCAGTCGTGACAACCTCAATTCGCTCGCGGCTACCTCATTTCGGGGCCAACAGCCGAAATGGTTGCTAGAAACTCCTTTCAAACAATTACTTCTATGCGTGTAGGAATAGAAAACATCCCGGGATAGATAGTGTTGCATTACGTATTTAAATTTCAGCCCCCATTACCCGCAGTTCCCATCATCCCAAATTTAAAGTTTGCCAAAGTCGTTTGTTGCAACCGAATTGATATCACATGTAGTTGTTGCAACCGAATTGATTCTTAAATCGGTTGTTACAACCGTAAACATAACAAATTTAGTTGTCAGAAGGAAGATAATTCTAACGATTTCTCAGTCGTGGCAACATCAGCTCGCCTTTTTTCGGTGCCAACAGTCGAATTTATGGTTGCCACAAACTCCTTTCAAACAATTGCTCTTATGAGTAGAAGAATTGAAAAAGTTTCCAGTATAGGTTATCTTTCTTAACTTATTTATATTTAAATTATCCCCGCCTCCGGTCATCCCACAGTTAAGGCGCCCCAAACTCGTTTGTTGCAAACGGTTGTTGCTATCCCATACGGTTGTTGCTACTGAATTGATTCCAAAATCGATTGTTGCACCTGAAACTATAAAAAATGTAGTTAACGGAACGAGTATAATTGAAAATTAAGCTGCAACAAGCCGAATTTAAGGCGTGGAGACAACATTCACTCGTGACAACCTCAATTCGTTCGCGGCAACCTCATTTCGGCAACACCAACCGAATTTACTGTTAGTACAAACTCTTTTCAAACAATTACATGTGTGTCGGTGTAAGAATGGAAAACGTCCCGGTATATATAGTGTTTCTTTACAACTTTATAATTAAATTCCTGCCCCCAATATCCCCGCCACCGGTCATTCCAAAGATAAAGCTTACCAAATTCGTTTGTGGCAACCGAATTAATTCTTAAATCGGTTGTTAGAACCAAAAATATAAAAAATTTAGTTGTGAGAATGCGCATAATTAGAAATTTGATTGTCGCAACCGAATCAGTTACGAGATTAGCTAGATTCAATCGAATTTCAGTCGTGGATACTAAATTCAATTCGCTCGCAGTAATCTCATTTCGGTGCCAACGACCGAATTTACGGTTGCTATAAAGTCATTTCATACAATTACTTCTGCGAGTGTTTGGAAATGAAAACATCCCTTTATAGATTGTGTTTCGTTACTTATTTATATTTAAATTCAAGCACCATTACACCCGCCGCCGGTCATTCTAGAGTTAAAACTAAACAGCAGCTATAACAACAGCTATAGTTTGTATAAATCTATCAACTTTGTTTCTGTCAGTTAGTGGTAGGTTTTTATACAGAACTAAGGTTCTACAGAGACCATTAGACCGGATCGGCCTACATATAAAAAAAATCCCAAAGTCGAGGCCACATATTAAAAATCACCTCGAGACAATTTCAAAAGTTAACAAATTTTCCTTGCCGAGCCCCCGAAAAACAACCAAAATCCAGTTTTTATCGTAGTTGTTGTTTGCGGATCGATCGTATCATGCGAGACAGCGTTGTATAGATCTCGACGAGTACTACTAATGAAGGCCTCATTTAATGCAGTTTCTACCCCTAAAATTTAAATATGTTTTTTTTCTAGGATTAAAGCCCCTTAAAAACCAAGAACATTTTGCTTCGGTAGTATAAGTTTTATTCAAAACCAAAAAATTACGTATGACAAGATATATTGCAAAAAACTATTTTTTTAATGTTGTTTACAAGTTTACTGCAAATTATTGCATACTTTTTAGCGCTAACGGAAACTTTTTTAAATCAAAATTATTCCATACTTTTATTGCGAATTATTGAATACTTTTTAGCGCTTTCGAAAAAATTTTAAATATTTTCCTGGGATACTGAATTCTTCTCTATTTACTCTAGTAGTAATAATAATTTATTAATAGTACTCTAGTAATATTCACCAATCCAAGGACTCGCTCGCCTTAATTCTTCTTTGAGCTCACACTAAAAGCACCTTAAATTTGCACTCTATAGGAGGAGTTTTAGCTGCAACTATTTAACAACTTCGCGATCTTTTTCGATTTTATGTTTGCAAAATTACAAAAGTTGTTAGCTTTCAAATAACCATAAAGAGTAGGTGAAACCGCATCGCCATAATCCCTTTTTCACATTACCTTAATATCAAAACAAAACAAACTCATTGCTATTAAGTTATCACTCCCTCTAATATTGTGTGATAACTTCTAGCTCTTCAAATTGCTAAAAAAAATTCAAGGACATGCTATATCAATGTACATGATAACAATCAATGTGGGCGAATAAAACAGAACGTGAGCAATTTAAGAAATTAACAATGACAAGTTGATAAACAAACAAAAACAGGACAATAGCGAATCCCTCTCCTCAACCTAATACAAACAATTGAACATGTCTCAAATTGTTGACCACTATTACAACAATAACACACAATTTGCGCCCCATGTTATCATCGCACATCACCCACGATTCGATCGCACAAATTGTCCTGATATTTATTTAATATTATATAGGCGGCAACATTGAAACACCAACAGAAACCAATAAAATTTTATAGAAAATTGTTACCACCCAGCGCCTATACTGTCCATGGTAAATCACATGACAACCATTAAAATCATATGTCAATCCATCCAATCCATCAAAGAATCACATCACACATATCCATTCACTGGGACAAATTGACTTTATATGTCATTGTTTGCTGTTGGGTTTTCGTGGTATTCTGTCCTTATTGACATGAACTTTTATTTTGGGGCGGCACAGTGGGAGAGAAAGATTGATGGGAAAGTTGCTTTTAAGCAAAGTAGGTCTAAGGTAGGTGGTAGATAGAGGCCCATAGAAAGGGGGTGTAAACTACAAAGCAGCGGTGCTCAAGGTGTTCCATGGAAGTATCGCCGAAGACAAGGTGTCATTATAAAAAGGATAATCTCATTAGTCGCCATTGACTACCAAAGGAAGTAGGTTTCCTATTGTTAAATATCCAAGAAGAAAAATAGGAAAGGATCTGCGACTACTAAACATAATCCCGATAAAAAAAGTCTTATTTTAGGTTAACTGTGATTAGTGCGCGATGAAAAACACGGCCCCTCAACATATTGCAGGAAACATGTATATTTTTGCAAGCATTGTTTTCATGAATTTAGGATCTGCTGCTGATTTATTTCTTAATTGTCTCTCACGTTTTTGTTTTCAACAAACAAAGCTACATTTGGGTCAAATATACAGATATTATAACCTATTAATCACTGTGTCTCAAACACGTAATATTGATTAGCAAACACAATGTGTTTCTACACAAGTATACCATATTTGCGACAAGCTACAAACACTTTATTTTTGCAGTCAAACAAGAAAAAATGCAGATTTTAATGCATGTGATTGTAAGACTACAACACTCGCAGCTCACTTAGAGGCGCTCCCCCGTGACTTCATGGAATTCAATGAGAGTGGATATCAAGTACTTGAACGAAAAGTTGATGTAGCCATCAGTGCTGTAATAATTAGTAGGCGTGACTGTTGTATATAGAAACGCGGGTTCCAAACCCGCTCCGACTCTTTAAAATTTCTTTCGCCGACACCATCAACTCATTAGACAAAAAAAAAAGCTTTTCCTGACAGAATAAGGAACAGGTGTAAAACTATAGTTCCCACACACTGAAAGAAACGTGACTCAGTAACATATAGCAGAATCCATGTATATGTTTGCAAGCATTGTTTTCATAAATTGAAGATCTGCTGGCTTTTGGATTGTTCCCTATCACGTTTTTGTTTTCAGCAGTTTTCAACAAACAAAATCTCTTTAGGTCACAAAAGCATATATTATATCATTTTGAATAGCAAACACAATGTGTTTGGACATAAGTATACCTTATTTGTACAAAAAGAACCTGCATCCAAATACCAACAAACAATGGCAGATTTTCCATCGGGCAATCAGCGAGTGTAAAATTAGAAAGTGCACAGGTTAGTGACTTTAAGCAGCTTTCCCCAGTTCCTTCATGAGATGTAATGGGAAAATTTTTATTATACCTAGAGCTATGCAAGTCATAACTTCGCTAAACCTGCCATATTATCCAGAAATTTGTGCTACAGGTCATCTTCGCACTTCTAAGAGCTTCGGTGTTAAGTATGAGCTTGCGTGTCGAAAGGAGCACAACCCCCTGCTCCATATCCAGAGGAATAATTAACGAAACTCCCTAAACTTAACAGCTCATCTGCCCTATCGAGATCAGGAATGTTCCTCGGATCCGGCCCCACACGTCGAAAAATCTGTATTTTTTGTTTGCATGCAAATATTACGTGTTTGTAGCTTGTCGCAAAGCTTGTGCCCAAACTCTATGTGTTTGCTATTCAATATATCATGTTTGAGACACAATGATTAATCGGCTATAATATATGTTTCTGAGACCCAAATGTGACTTTATTTGTTGAAAATCGCCAAAAAAAAAAACAGAACTAGATTCGTAGACAACAAAGAAACAAAAAGGCAGCAGATCTTCAATTCATGAAAACAATGTTTGCAAACATGTACATGTTTCCTGCAATACGTTGCTGGGGCCGTTATTTTTCAGCGTACATATAAGGATATTAATCTGCTTGATCATCTCAATTAGAAATACACGATAGCTGTGGACAGTTCTTGAAGTATAGATTTCAGAGATTTTATAGCAGCCTGGCGGTCAGAGCAGAGAATCGATTTTCATCCGCCAAAATTCAATAACTTTTGATCTAATGAACATTTGCAAGTTCTGCAAAAATCCGATTGTAAGTAAGGAAACAACGATTATAGCGATATATCAACATTGAAAATCGCACAGTGGTGTATATTTCAGAAAAATTTCCACAGTTAACTACTTTTTGTACTTTTTTTTCGATTTCCAAGAAAACAAAAAATTTTGGTTTGTTCTTCTATTTTAACATATTTTGACACAATTGTTCTAATGCGCCGAAAAAATTTAATTTTTTTCGTACCACATACTTTTTTTTCGTATTACATTTGGGTTTTATCGAATTTTGAAAATCTAAATATTTCGATCTCATTTCAAAATTTCATGAACTGAAGCGAGGCCTCAGGCAAGGCGACACCCTATCGTGCGACCTCTTTAACATCTTAAAGGGAGATCATTATGAGAAAAGCTGCAGTCAACATGAATAAAACCATCAGCAGCAAAAGTCACATGCTGCTCGCGTATGCTGATGATATAGATATCATTGGGCGAACAATTAGAGAAGTTACTGAAGTGTTTTCCAGAGTTGAGAAGGAGTCAGGAAAAGTGGGTCTGACGGTAAATGAGGACAAGACAAAATTAATGGTTTCAACCAGCACGGCCTCCACGCGATTATGCCAAAGCGTGAACGTTGATAACCGTTATAATATTGAGGTGGTAGACGAATTTATATACCTCGGATCTGCCGTAAACAAAAACAACAACGTCAGCCTTGAGATCAAGCGGAGAATTGTGCTTGCGAATAGATGTTATTTTGGGCTAAGCAAGCACTTTAGATATAAAGCCCTCTCTCGAGTAACAAAAGTCCAGCTGTACCAGACTCTCATTCAACCTGTCTTGCTGTATGGCGCAGAATCCTGGGTCCTATCGCAAGCAGACGAAACATATGTAGGAGTCTTCGAGAGAAAAATACTCCGAAAAATTTATGGCCCAATAGTGCACAATGGCGAGTATCGGTGACGCATGAATCATGAGCTGTATGAGCTTTATCCTGACATTGACATAGTAAAGCGGATCAAAATAACACGATTGCGCTGGCTAGGCCATATCAGTAGAATGGATGAATACGAACCAGCACGAAGGGTTTTCGAAACCGAACTCGAAGGAAGGCGAAAAATAGGAAGACCAAGACACCGCTGGAGGGATCAGGTTGACGAATCCCTGCGTAAACTTGGTATTGCCAACTGGAGAAATAAAGCAAAAGATCGAACTGGTTGGCGAAATATGTTATCTTGGTTTTGTAAGGTCCCTGACCCCCCGGGGTTGTCCGAGACCGGATAAGTAAGCAAGTAAGTATCTCATTCAGTTTTAAAGATATTGCACTCAAATTTTTTCTGTTCAAATATTGGGTGGCTGAATATGGCAGCTAAGTTTTGTTTATACCAAATAAAGTTGGGTTGTAATAAATATTTCAAAAAATATTGTTTTTTAAAAAATTTTGACTTTGGACCAGTATAACTAACTTATTTGGTTCAAAAGCCTTCAATTAATATGATACACCGTCGAAAAGCCTCATCTGTTCCTCAATCTTTTAGGGTAAATTTTGTCGCCGCCCTATTGAGAACAAAGTAAGTACACAGGTAAATACATGTGGAAATTGTATTTCGAAAAACGGGTGAAATATCTCTAAATCTGGATGAGATACAGTTGAAGAAATTCAAACTAGAGATTTAAATTTATCGATTTTCAAACTTCGAAAAAAGCGAATATCTGTAATAGGAAAAAAATTAAAATTTTTGCACCCCATATGAACAATCGTGTCAGAATGTTTTAAAAAAAAAACATAAAATAAAAAAAATTTTAATTTTTGTTTTCTTAATTTGTTTCTAATTTTTCGACCTTTATTTTAATTACTCTTGACTAATTATTCAGGCTTAAGGTCACTTCTGATTTTATAAAACTTTTTGTTTTTCTATTTTCTCTCTCGATATTTCGATTTCCTTTGGAAATCTTCTACTTGTTTGTTTGTTATTATTAATATTGAAAACTATCCTGAAGAAGATTTCCAAAGGAAATCGAAATATCGAGAGAGAAACGAGAAAAACAAAAAGTTTTCTAAAATCAGAAGTGACCTTAAGCTTGAATAATTAGTCAAGAATTATTTTTGTTTTCTTGGAAATTGAAGAAAACAAAACGTATTCAACAATAGGCATTTTTTTGAAATATACCCCACTGTGCGATTTTCGATTTTGATATATCACAATAATTCTTGACTCTTTGCTTGCCCACAATCGGGTTTCTGCAGCATTTAAAAACGTTTACTAGATCAAAAGATATTGAATTTTGGCCGAATTTTGGAAAGCCAGCATTCTAAGTCTCCAATTGTGATGACCGCTGCCTGAAAAATACTAACATGGTATGGTAGCCGTTGTGCAAGTTCTAGTCCCACCTCGTAGGTATAGACTCAAAAATCAACCGTGCCATCATGTTTGAAGTCGTTCATGTACTTTTCGAAATTCTTGTACCAGCTGTCTACATTTTGCCTGATTGGAGAAAAAAACCACTGATCCCAATATTCAAAAACTTAATCACAAATTTGTGAAACTCTGTCTCAAATGCTCCTCAAAGCCAACTGTTTATGTCATCTCTTTTACCATTACATTCCATAGTGGTTGTTTAGTAAATATTAAGCAAGATTTCTAAAAGGATATAAGGTAAGGGCTTGTTACATTGAAATTGGCTGCTATACAATCCAGAATAATCAGCAACAGTTTTGAACATTTTCTTTTTACTTTATTGACTATTTTGTAACCTCACCAACGAACAAATAAATAAAGTTAAAAAATTTTAATATATTTCTCCAACGGGTTCTATCCTTCGCCTTTTCTCGGCAGTTGGTGACACCAATAACACAGAGGGATTCTTCGGCGTGGTCTTTTCAACGGAGTCTTGGTTGTCCTCTTTTTCTGTTTTCGCCGGCTACGTTTCGTCTCGGCTACGGATACGTTTCGCGCTGGCTCATCTTCATCAATTCTGATACAAATACAAATTATATAGCTCCTGGTTCCAACGGCTTCGGTACTCGCCATGCCCCATAGAAATTGCATTACGTAGTAATTCAGTTCTCCGTGGGGTCTCGTGGTTGAGGTACAAGAATACCTCGTAAGAAAAGCTGAACGAACGAAAATCAGACACTCACGTTCAATTCAAATTGGATTCCTTTAAGTTGAAATTTCCATTCGCTTAACTCTATGTTTGAAAACCAAAATTTGTACTGAAAAGTTTTGAAAAATTGTATGTTTTCATTCGATTTGAAACGACACGATTGTGGAACCCAAACAACTTTTTTCATCTAGAACACGAACGAAAGATTTCGTTAGAGATAGAGAAACAGACTGTAAATTCCTGCGGCCCTTGTGGTAGCCATTGTGCAAGGTCTAGCTCCACATCTTTAGACTAAACACCAAAATGTACTTTCCCATCTAGATTGGAGCCATCACGGTTGAATCTTAAATAACTGTAATCCTTATAGCCCAGTCTATATGGAAAATAACTGGAATATGATGAGAAGTTCCTCTCAAAGATGCTCGTGGCTGTCATATAAATGACTTATAACGTTGTTGCTGCACAGATCCTTGAAAATCATCCTGTAATCGTACGGACTGTTGATCCATCCCGAAGAATGTTCCAGGCAATTTGCTAACTTTGACAACCTCAATCTACACCGTTTTCAATTGAAATTCAAAAATATCAATTTAATTTTGACAAATATCAATTGAATTTTGGAAATTATAATTGAAATTTAAAATAGATAAATTGAAATTTAATAAACGTTAATTGAAATTTAAAATACATAAATTGATATTTAAAAGACACCAACTGAAATTTAAAACCCACCAACTGAAATTTAAAATATATCAATTGAGATTTGAAAAACTTCAATTGAAATTTTAAACACATCAATTGAAATTTAAAAGACATCAATTGAAATTTAAAACACATCAATTGAAATTTAATATTCATCAGTTTAACCGATTTTGTGTATTAGATTTTTAAATTGCAATTGATGTGTTTTAAATTTCAGTTGATGTTTTTAAAATTTCAATTGATGTCTTTTAAATTTCAATTGATGTCTTTGAAATTTTAAATGATGTGTTTCAAATTGCACTTGATGTGTTTAAAATTTCAATTGATGTATTTTAAAGTTCAATTGGTAGAGTTTAATTTTTAATTGATGTGTTTTAAATATCAATTTACGTCTTCTAAATTTCAATTAACGTCTTCTAAATTTCTATTGGTGTCTTTTAGATTTCAGCTGAAGTTTTTCCAATTTTAATTGATGTATTTCAAATTTCAAATAGCATCTATAAATTTCAATTGATGTATTTTAAATTTCAAATAGAATTTTTAAATTTCAATTGATTTTTTTTTAAATTTCAGTTGGGAATGGTGTAGTGGAAATTAGTAAAGTATAATCACCAACTATTCGAAGGGGTTGTGCAAAGAGTGCCCATGCCATTCACGCCATTGTCAGTCTCTGGACCTTTCGCAACAGACATACGCGCTGAAAAATCTATCGTTTTTCATTGTTTTGATGCAAATATAACGTGTGTCTGGAAATTGACGCAAATATAACATACTTGTGTCCAACACATTGTGTTTGCGACCCAAATATATCTGAGATTGTGACACAAATATAGCTGTTTTATTAGCATGGTTTGTGATGTTGCTTTTCGTGTATGTTTTTCGACAATACGTACATATGTAGGTGTGATACTAAAGTGAGAAATGATTTTCAGGAAATAAATCGAAAAGGGCAACAAAGTGAAGCCATTTGTCTGTCCGAGTCTTTCCTGAAAAAATCGGAAAGGCGGATCGTGAAATATAAGAAAAAACAGACAAGTAATTTCGACACGCTTGGCTCGCATGAACTAAATTTGTATAGAAGTATATTGTTTCTGTACCAACGCATAGTTGTGATACCCAACGCATAGTTGAAACCTTCTGAAAATCAGAACGTGAGAGACAACAAAGAAATGAGAAGCAAAAGAGGTGCAGATTCTAATTTCATGAAAAAACAAATAATGCATTCTATGCAAGTAAATCTTAAAATGGCCGTTCTGAACCTTTTAATTTTTTGTATTAATTACACTGTGAGACAAAATTAGATTTTTTTTCAAAACGACGGGGTTCTGTCAACGGATTCTGGAAGAAAAGTCTAAAAACAAGTATACGTGTATCGGCGTTTTGCCAGACAGAACCCCATTATTTTGTTTGGTGTCGCACAGTGTTATTTATAAATGTGGATGTACATTGATCAATTTTAATAAAAAATACATGCATATATTGAAATCAAAGAACAATTCGTTTCTAAATAGTATTATTTTTGGGAAGAAATGTGCATATGCTTCGACGCAAGTATATGGAGGTTTGGAAGAAATAGACGAATGTTTCCACGTAAGTTTGGGATGAAGAACGCATGTGATTCCATGTAAAAGCATATTTGTTTGCCAGAAAACATGCTACCGTTTGCATTTAAATACAAGTGAGTTTAGGACTTACAAACATATGAATGTTTGAAATGTGTTCCAAACATTTTCTTGGTTCCTGCAGAATATATTTGGGAGAACATGTCACAGAGGCCGTTTTTCAGCGTGCAGGTACCAACACCGGTCACAATACCGTAAAGTAATATGGCGGACCAACACCTGAATATATCCAACAAAATGTTTTCGCAAATAGACCCTATCGCCTTCGCTAATCTTTTTGCACAAATATAAGACCACTGTGGGTTTTTCTGAATCTACCCATAGTCCTTCGTCAGAAGCTGAGTTTTCTATCGAGTATACACTCTAGATGGTCGTCGGTGGTGCAATGGTAGTGTGCGCGCCTCTTGTACATGAGATCGTGGGTTCGATCCCTGCTCAGACCACCTTAAAAATTTCTTTCGGCTACGGTGACCTCGCATAAGGACGACGACACTATCGAGTATTTAATCAAAATACAATTCGGAATCGGTGTAAAACTGTAGGTCCCAATCATTAAGTCAAAACTGGAAAGCGCACAGCTCAGTGGTTGTGAGAAGCTCTCTCCTGCCCTTTCACGGGATGTAATGGGAAACCATTTATTTTTATACCACCTAGACATTTTTCATTATCCCTCAGGCAAATTTCCCTTAAATATTCGTTTGAGACAAACGAATTATCCGTAATTTAATTTAGACGTTGCCCCAAACGAATTTAGAATTTCCCACGAAAAAATTAGAAGGCTGTTGCAACCGAATTTAGTGGTTGTCACAACCAAATTATAAGTTGTCACATTCAACTTAGATATTATCACAGCCACATTAGAAGTTGTCACAGCCGCATTAGAGGTTGTCGTAACTAAATTAGAGATTGTCATAACCTAATCTAATTTATGTTTCTATTGATTAAAAACGTATTTAGTGAGAATTTTCAATGTTTTATTGCTAATGTCATTTCGCACGTTCCCATGAATTATAACAAAATGAGGAATTAATACACTTTATATGGGATAGTCTTTAGGGCACAAATTAATTGGACATGCCTATTCCGACATATTTTGAAGTTCCAGTCTTCATGGGGCACAATTCCAATTATGAGGTATTCTGTCCGTCGATTTAGGTCATACCCCAACCATTCGACCGAACTAAGTATATAAAGGTATCCTGTCTTACATTTGGCGTGTATATTAGAACATCTCGAACGACTGACCTTGAAAATATTCAGAACTGATGAGATCTGCTTATACTGCACCCTGATATATATGGACATTTTAACCTAAAAACCATAATTAAAATTTTTTTAATTCTTCGTTTATACGAGAGCTTATATTGTGATATCAAACAAGCGCGCTTTACTTGCACGTACTTTATCGGAATATCGCGATATGATATCACAATTGAAACTTTAAAATAAACATAGTATTAAAAAACACGAGAAAAACGTTAAACGTTAGGTATGACATATATGTACGTAAATAGAAAGAAGTATGTTGTGGTAATCAAATTTAAAATGAGTTCAGTGGTGGCAATAGAATTCATAAGAACTTCGGTTGCAGGAACCTACTTTTTCATAAATACGTTCGGTGCAACCGAATTATCCCAAAATTTGGTTGTTGCAACGAACTTGAGACCAAATTCCTATACTGCGACCGAGTTGATACCAAATTCATTGGATGCAACCAAAGTGTTGTCAGATTTGTTTGTTGCAAACAAATTCATTCCAAATTCGGTAGTCGAAACCGAAATTATAGAAAATTGTCAACTAAAATGTCGAATTTACGAATATAATTGGAAATTGGAATTATAATTACAAATTGTAATTATAATCGGAAATTAGAAATTCAAATATGATAATAAAAAATAATATAAATATGAGTTGTGGTTTTATAAGTAATTACAAAAACAAGTTGTGGTTTTATAAGAACTGAGAAAACTTCAGTTCAATCGTGACCACCATAATTCGGAGACAATATCGTAATTTACCCTTGCTACCATCTCTTTTTGCAGAGTGTGTTCTGTCAGTGTCCGAAACCTTCTGGCTTCTGGGAAGGAGCACACAAAAACGTCTTTTTTTAATATAATTCCAATCCATTCCAGATTTACTCCCAAGCCTAAGGATAGAGTCTCCTGAAAAAGCCCTGGAACATTCATTTATTGACATATTTCTTCACATAGATTTAACATAAAAAGTGATTTCATTGTTGAAAAAATATAGCTTTTTGCCCACTGTCATTATTAAAATATTTACCTGGGATTTTAGTAATTTCATATCCAATTTTGTGTTCAAAATAATTGACTTTAATGTAATATTATTTTCATAGTTGTTTAAATTTAATTTAAATTACAAAAACATGACAAAATCAGTTACGTATCATCCCTATTTGCTCAGAATGTTTGGCAAGGCAACCATCCAACCATATCTGATCTAAATGTTTCTCATTATTCTTAAGTCATCCTTATTCCCAGCACCAGCATCAGCATTATCAACATTATTTTGGTACAAGTTTCATTTTGATTTTCTCTCAAGGACCATGAACAAATAATGTGTTATATTTCCATTTTGTGTCAAATCATCAATCAAAATATTTATGAATCAAATTTTCCTTTGATTTATGATGTGTTCATTCATACTTATTTAATTGGCAGGAAAGTTAATCGAAGCATGATTATCATTATCTGCTAGAAATAGAATGAATGATACGATTGTTTACCCCAAATCAAATGTTATTAAATCTATGAATATTTCGTCTGAATTGAAGGATTCTGTTGAATTTTTCATGGAATTCGGGGTGGGAGGGAAATGACAATCTATTTAGCAAAATTTGTTTTCGATTTAGATTAAGAGATAAAGTTGAATTTCAGTTATTATCTAAAAAGTTTGGCAAAATATACATCAATTTTGTAGAAAATATGAAAACATTTAAGAAATGTTGGAAAATTTTAAATTTAAATTTAAGGAACGATGTTGAACAGACGCTTTCGTTCGTGCAGCTTTAAACAGGAATGACAATGCAAGCGACATTTTTAATAGGTTTTCACATTGTAAGCAACAGTTTACTTCGAATCGAGATATTTTTTTATAACAGGTGATACCCGTACTACGACCAATAAAACGAGGCAACAATAAAAGATATTCTGCTTCCGTGTCCAATTCAGCACAAATGTATGTCAACAATAAAAGTAAACCGAAGAGTACAAAAAATTACATGAAGTGTCAGGGGACACCCGGTTGGAACGAAGTTCCTTTCGCTACATATTATGTACTAGTTAGTTCAAACACGCCTAACGCGCCTGTTGACAAATACTGTAATTTAAATGGATCTTTAAGAAAAGATACTTTTTGTAAAATGATAAACTTTTTGTAAGAAATTTTTTATTTATTGAAGGAATAGGTATTATATTTTCCCGAAAAGGTCCTTTCGTTAATCAGAGGTACTTCTTTTATTAAAAGCTAATGTTTTTTTACGAAAAGCTTCAATTTTGAATAAGAGTGCTTTCTGTAAGAAAAAGCCTAAGAGTATGATTTTTTTTTTACAAAGAAGTACTTTTTTTAAGAACAGGTAGTTTTTAAAGAAGTGGTACTCTTTTTACGAAAAGGTTATTTTTTATTTTCAGAAAGGCTACTTATCTCAAGAAAAGAAACGGTATTATTTTTTTTAAGAAAAGGGATTTTTGTAAGAAAATGTATTTTTTTTAAGAGAAGGTATATTTTTTTTAAAAACAGCTTTTTTACCAAAGAACATGTACAATTTTAAGAGTAGGTACTTATCTCAAGAAAAACTATTTTGTTTTACAAAAAAGGCAATGTATAATGTACTTTTTTAAGCAAATGTACTTATTTATAAAAATTTATTTTTTTAAGAAAAGGTACTTTTTGTACGAAAATTTACGTTTTTAAGCAAAGGTTCTTCTTTAAGATAAGGTATTTTTTGCAGAAAAGGTAGATTGTTTAAGAATATCAATAGGTATTTTGTTTTGAGAAAATATACTTTTTTTAAGAAAACGCACTTAAGAAAATTTTATTTTTTTAAACTTCTTTCACTTTGGCTTTTCTAAATGTACGTTTTATTCGGTTCAAAACTGCAATATCTAGTAAACAGGCTCCACCTAGAAAATTTCCCATTAAACAAAACCAAACCAAAAGTACGAGTGGCAGAGTGTAAGAGTAAGTGTGCTCCCAAATGTAGTACCATCCTCAGGGCTGTATTTCATGGAGTTGCCAGTGTTGCGCTTTGACTTTTCTAAATACACTTTTTGTTGGGTTCAAAACTACAATATGTACCCAGCAAAAAAAGAGTATACCAAGAAGTAGAATTTGCACCACAACTACTTGGTAAGATGTAGTGCTAATTTAGGTGCAGAAGTACTTCCTTTAATATGGCGTTGTCCAACGCAGCACTACTTTTTATTTGACTGTTTGAAAGAGCAGTTTATGCTAACATTTTCATCCTACATTTCGTCCGCAAACGAGCAACCAAAACTATTATTTCAACACTTTTTAAATTTCGTGTCATCTGAAACTTGGCAATAAGTTATGGCTTTAAGCTACAACTTTAGGTCTTAACTTTTTAACCTTTTATATAACTAATTATTTTATTAATTTACCTTTAATTAGTACTCCAAATGCTTCTGTCAACAGGTGAAAAAGAAAGGAAATGAAAAGCGATTTGAAAGAAAGTAAATACAAATTCAAAATAAGTAATATATTTAGGCATCTTTGCACTTGTCCACTATCCCTTTAGCTCATTAATAAATTTGCATCATAATGGATGTGATGCAATTGTAGATTTTTCGGAGTTGTTTTTGATCAGAATCAAAATTGCATTAAAAATGCGCATAATGTTGCAGAAGATGTACAAAAATAATAACTTCTACTAGAACTACTTCATTTTATTTTTGCTGGGGTAATAAAGAGGCTCCACCTAGGCAACTTCCCTTTAATCAAAACCAAACTAAAAGTACCCAATATAATTGATAATAATGGGTTGTAAGAAAGTAGTTAAAAAAAGTTGTTTAAAATTTTTTCATTTAGCCCCCATCCCGCAACGTGCGATAAGGAACTTTGTTCCAAACCAAATACAGTTGAAAATGATTGTTCATGTAATGAACAATAAGAGCTGGCTGGCTTAACGGGCTAAATTCTGCTGAGGATGATGCTTCACAAACATCGAGTCGAGAATGTGAGTTTGAAACCCACTCGCGGCATTTCGATTTTTTCACCAAGATGTGTTACCTACTCAGCTAACTCATGTTGTGATGTTATTACGATGAATTGTGAACATGCAGAAATTGGAGAAGACAACATACTGCTTGGGGAAGAGAAGTGGTCACGCCTACGAGCATCCGTTCTGCCTTCCACTGGTATGCCTGTCGACAAGCCTGCGTAAAGAAGGGATATTTTCGTAGGGTATGGGATATTTTCATAGGGTAGAGTGGGCCACCTGACAGGCTTGCATTCGGAGGGGAAACAAACATGTATATCGGATCTTTTTGTACCTTTAGATGAGACCTCCTCCTTCAAGAATCGAGATGAGAATGTGTACTGTATTTGTTACCAGTCAATGAGAAGGATGGCCTGTAGAAGGCAAAGTGGAATGTCAGCAAACTGCCCGAGAAGTCATATTTGCAGGCATATTTTGAGAATGCCTCGGCGTTTACGCTGCTAGATACTTCTACTGCGCTTCAAATTGTATTGTGGGTTTATGTACACATACATACACGAATGATTTATCGACAGTACCCGGAAGTACTTGGTCGTCGAAACTTCGCAACAGTACACGTCTTGAAAAAACTCAAATGTTTTGAATGGTCATTCAAGACGTCTACACGCTGAAAAATATCGACCCCAGTAACATAATTCTGGAAACATGTACATTAGGGTGGCAATGAAATGTATGGAGGAAAATATATTTTTGAATTTTAATAAACCCCAGGCGAATTCTTGTTCCTTATGGTCTAAAACTGACTTGGTGAATATTTGAGCCGAATCGGACAACTCTAAGCCGTGCTGCATTTTAGTCAAAGTTTTCGGATTTTGGCATTTTGGGTGAAAATTCTTATACACTAGAAAATATACATTCCTTGTTCCTTTAAAAAAAAAAATTGCACATTGATTTAGTTTAACCTGAATATATCCTGGATTACGTTTGTGTAAAATCCGACTACTGTAAGGGTTCCAATTTTTAATTTGAGAAAATTTGAAATTTTTAACAAACATTTAAATTTAGGTTTTTCGGTTTTTTTTTTCAAAAATTGTATCTAAATGAAAAACATATTTGACTTGGATTCCAATACCTTCAAGTAGAGGTCCATACGCTTCCAATAATCTATAACACGACATATTCATACAAAGATTTCATGGTATTATCGTGGTACCCTTATAAGGCCATCTTGGCGATTTTTCCTCGAGATAGCCTACTTTGCCTCATGATAACACCATGCAACCGTTACATGAATATATTGTGTTGTAGCTTATTGGAAGCGTATAGACTTCTGCTAGAAGGTATTGGAATCCAAGTTAAATATTTTCTTCATTTAGATACAATTTTTGAAAAAAAAAACCGAAAACCCCAAATTTTAATTTTTGTTAAAAATTGCAAATTTTTTAAAATTAAAACTTGGAACCCTTTCAGTGTTCGGATTTTACTCAAACTTAATCCAGTTTGTATTCAGGTCAAGCTAAAGCAATATGCAAAATTTGTTTTCAAATGCACCGAGGAATGAAGATTTTCTAGTGTATACGAATTTTCACCCAAAATGCCACAATCCGAAAACTTTGACTAAAATGCGGCACGGCTTAGAGTTGTCCGATTCGGCTCAAATTTTCACCAAGTCTGTTTTAGACTATAAGGAACAAGAATCCGCCTGGGGTTAATTAAAAATCCGAAGTTGTATTTTCATTGCCACCCTAATGTACATGTTTGCCATAACTCTTTTCATGAATTGAAGATCTGCTGCTTTACTGTCTGTCTCGTGTTTGTTTTCAGCGGTTTTCAACAAAAAAGCCACATTTGGGTCTCAAACCATATAATAGATTAATCGTTTCTTAATCGTTGTATCTCAAACATGTTATATTGAATTGCAAACATAATGTGGTTGGGCACAAGTATAGTATATATTTGCGACAAGCTACCAACAGGTTATATTTGCATTCAAACAAAAAAATACCGATTTTTCAACGTATAGCGCAGATGTCTAATAGAAACTTATGTTTGCAACTTAAGTTAAACAATTCTGTAAGATATTCAAAATTTGAATTGAAAATTACTACCATTTTTAAACCAAAGTTAGATAAACCACTCGTCCTAGACTGAAAGAAAATTTTTACATAAAATCGAAGATAGATGTTCATCAATTGCACTTAATTAAAGTGGTGACAAATTTCAACACTTCAATGAAAATTTTCTTCAATTTGAAGATTGTGCGTTTCTTCACCTTTTTCAGCTTCATTTAATTGATGATCTTTTTCGGATCAATCTTCATTATTGGTATTTGGAACTAGCTGGTGAGATCAATTCAAAATATGGACCTAGTATTTAAGAGATAAATGGAAAAAATTAGTGAAAATTTAAAATAAATACATAATAAAAAATAGTGCAATGCACAGAAAATATTCTCCCCGCTATGAGCCTGTTTTCATCAGTGGTGCAATGGTTACTGTGCCCGCCTCTTGTACAGGAGATCCAGGGTTCGATTCGTGCTCCGACCACCTTAAAAAAATTTCTTTCGACGACGGTCACCTCGCTTAGTGATAGCGACACTATCGAGTACTTAGCCATGAAAAACCTTCTCAAAATACCGTTCGGAACCGGTGTAAAACTGTAGGTCCCAATCAGTGAGTATAAAACTATAAAGCGCATAGCTCACTGATTGTGAGATGCTCTCTCCGATTCCTTCATGGGATGTAATGGGAAACCATTTATTTTATGAGCATGTTTTATTCATGTTGGCTTCTACCCTGTTCTTGTGGAGTTTTTACAGTGAAAAATAGGTCTACTCAACAAATAATTTACAAAAAAAATTATCAACAATTTACATCAAATTTATAACAAATTGACATCAAATTTATGACAACCTTTCATCTATTAGACGAAAAATGTGCGGCATATTAATGAACAATTTGCTTCAAAATGGTGAACAATTTACTTAAATTTCAACTTACATCAAACTGCGGAAAAATGTACATCAACTTGTTGTAACTTTGTCGTTGAATCAATGTAAACTATTGATGAAATATGGATGAAAGATTGATGAAATGTTCTTCATCAAGTCACTGAAATGTGTCGTAGGTTGGAAAATGAAGAAATGGTTCATCAAATTGATAAAGGAATTCATAAATTTGATGTAGCATTTTCTTTCAGTGTAGCGGTGGAGCATTCCAACAATTTTGTTTCTTTTCTGCAATTACTTTACTGCTTCAAATTTCCATAATGAACTTTTTATTATCACAAGAATAAAAAAATGTGCAATAAGAAACAAAAATGCCCAGCTGTTGCCTATTTATTACTTTACTTTTTATGAGCGAGTAAACTTGAGCTTTATTCTTATTTTTTCTCATCTGACAACACAATCCTTAAGGTGATGTTAAGCTAAATCATAGAAGGTAGCACCAAGACTAACAGGAAAAAATTAAAAACTACATAATAAAAAAACCACAAAATGCGGCAACAACCACTAGCGGTGGTTAAGCAAAGCACAAGTTGTTTGCCAACCATAAGTTTCAACAACGGTCTCCAACAACTTCTCCTTTTGCATCCACCCAAGGATATCTACTTTCGATGTATCATGGTGCAACAGCAAAGCAGAGTCCTTAAATTATGGCTAACTCTAGAGATTGCAGTTTTTCTACTGCACATAAAAAAGGACATTTCTCATAGCAAACAAACAAGAGTCTACAGTAAAACTTAGTGTCATCATAGTTAGCTGGTAACTGAAGAAGGGAAATAAGGAAAAACTGAAGCTAAAATATACGAAAAAGAGATAAAACAAACGAAACATCAACGCGAGAAATGTTTGCAATTGCATAAAAACGGAAACCGGAAATAAAAACGATAAAAATTGTATTGCAGCTGTACTAAGTGAATTCTTGCTCAACTGTTATAAAACTATGAAAGAAATTAAAGTTTCTTGTTTTGCACCGTGAAGATAATAATAAAGTCCTTGCAGCAGCAGGGAAAGTGAATAGGAAGCGATAAAGTTCGCTAGATACTTAAGCAGCGTGATACAAATTAAAGTAGCAGCAACAGAAACAGAAGATATAAAAATAAATTTAAATCATAAAAAACTAACTTGAAAATGAGAAGTTGGTCGTAAAAAAATTGGGTACTATGTAGGCAAAATGACCAGATGGTCACATGAAAAAAGTGGGCACTATGATAAGATTAACATTCAGCCAGTTGCGAAATATTACAATGTTTCATATATACAAAATAGAGTATTGTAATGACTGTAGGTACAAAAATTAAAGACATTCCAAAGTCAAATCTTTGTTTTAGTTTAAGTGTAGAACTGTTTTGATCTTTGCAGATACAAATATTCAAAACACGCGAATAAGGTCAAAAGTACTCAGTGGGAAATTTCCTAATTACATCATCAGTGGCCAAGGAGTGACAAGCCAGAATCCCTGCTGACTTGCCGATCCGCTTCTATACAAGAAACTATCAGTATGTGTCTCTATCTCGAACAAAAAGCTAAGTGAACGAAAATCAGTCACTCACATTCATGGTAGAAATACAATGGTAGATGCAGTACGACACCAAATACAACAAGCCAAAAACAACACGCATTTTGTTTTTGCAAAAAGTGCCATTTAGAAAATGATTGAGTGTTATTTGATATATTGAAAGTGTTTAAGTGTGAAAATTAAAACGTTTCTATGTAATTTTTGCAGAGAAATATTTCAAAAACAGCAGTTGCTGGCGAACGGGGTTGCAGACAAACAAATGTAAACAAACTTTGACATAAGAGAAAAACTTACTCACACTCAGTCCAGAAAAAAGTTCAAATCAGCTGGGCTAATGCTTCTACCATTTCTTTGTACCATGCTCACATTCGACTCACATTGGGTTCCCCTAAGTCCAACTTTTTGTTCCCCTGACTATATGTTTATTCCCAACTGACAGAACATTCGAAATAGAGTAATGCGGTATTTACATCAAACAAGACTAAAGCATTTCGAAGTTACAACCGACCAAGATTAGCTCATTTCGAAGGTTAACTCCGTTAACCCACGCTAACCCAGAAGATTACTTATACAATTTTAATCTGTAGAAGTTGAAGTTTAATTTTGAACCTCATTTTAAACTGGTGTACATTTTGATGCAACACTGTTGGTTACTAAAAAAAATGCAACCATAATAAAAACATACACAAAAAATTAAGTGTTTGGAAGTCGAAAGGCGATCGAAAATTTTCCGACGGGTCGCCGCCACCAAAACTATTTTGAAGCTCACGCCTCCGCCGATATATGTATATGGCTCTTCTTGGTTGAAACTGTGAGCCGATTTTATCGATTGGCCCGGTTTGGCCCACTGATCCAATTTTAAAGGTTCAGCTATTTCTAAAACATCCCAAAATATGTACAAAACTGGCACAACCAATAGCCGTCGACTTATTTTTTTTTTTTGTAAGCACGGAGTTGCCACCTGAAATGTCAATTTAAACTCAAATTGGGTGTTGTGAACGGCAAAAATTTGAGAATGAGGTTATCGCTTACCTCAAAAAAAAAAATAAATGGTTTCCCATTACATCCCATGAAGGGACAGGGGAGAACTTCTCATAATCACTGAGCTGTGCGCTTTCCAGTTTTCACCCACTGATTGGGACCTACAGTTTTACACCGATTCCGAACGGTATTTTGAGAAGCTTTTTCATGGCTATATACTCGATAGTGTCGCCGTCACTATGCGAGGTGACCGCCGCCGAAAGAAATTTTTTTTAAGGTGGTCAGAGCAGGGTTCGAACCCAGGATCTCATTTACAAGAGCCGCGCACACTAACCATTGCACCACCGACGGCAACCATTGCACCACCGACGGCCGCGATAAACGGCGGTGTAAATGGGTTATAACCACAAATTGTAGTGAAAAATTGTGAGAAATTTTAGTTTTCATTCGACTTGAAACGACAAGATTGTGGAATCCAAATCAACTTTCTTTCGTCTATAACACGAACAACAGCTTTCGTTCGAGATAGATAAATATGATGTATATGTGAGCAGCTTTGAGACAGGTCGTCCCCAAGTTACAATCCGTAAGCAGTTCAGTTGGTCATGACGTGTTTAAATACAATCTCGTATACACAATCTAATAAAAAGTTTCATGAAATTTAAGAATCCCTTCATCAATTTGATGAAACATTTTCTCATTTTCCAACCTAAGACACATTTCATTGAATTGATGAAGGACATTTCATCAATCTTCCATCCATATTTCATCAATAGATGACGTTGATACAACCACAATATTACATCAATTTGATGTATGTTTGTCATCAACTGGAAGTACATTTTTCATCATTTCGATGAAAATTGTTCATTAATGTGCAGTAGATTTTTTGTCAATTAGCTGTAATTTTGTCACCAATTTGATGTAAGTATATCATCAATTTGATGTAAACTGGTCATCATTCTGATATAAACTGTTTGTGAATGAATAGCCAAAGTCTTTGGTATAATTTCATCGTAAAAAATCAACAGGAACAGGGTATGAGACCACAGGAAAAATGCTCATAGAGTGGGTAATATTTTACGTCCATTTTCCTATTTTAAATTATGTATTTAGTTTCAATTTTATACTCATTTTTTATTTTTCTGTTTATTTTTTTAACACTAGGTCCATATTTTGAATCAATCCCACTAATTATTTCCAAATTCCAATGGTGGTGATTGATGTAAAAATTATCATCAATTCAATGAAGCTGAAGTTGGTCAAAAACGCGCAATCTTCAAATTGGAGAACTTTTTTATTGCATTGATGAAATTTGTCATCAATTCAACGAAAATCCAATTATGAAGAATTATCATCGATTTGATGTAAAGATTTTCTTTCACTGTATTATATTGGAATTATTATATTGGAATTCCAACTTAAAAAAATCTGAAAGAAATATTGTATAAATATTGGAAGACCGGCTACTGGAAGGGCGCGAGTAAATTGGCCGAGGCTGCAGAAATCTCAACTGAGCGGCCACATCACATTTTACATGAATATATGGGCATGAGGGAGTTATCTGCGCGGTGGGTACCGCGATGACTTATACTCGACCAGAAGCGTAATCGTGTGACCATTATAAAGGTGTGTTTGGAGATGTTCAACAGGGTCAACTGAAACAGATGCGCATTGAAGAGTTGCTTACGGGAATATCAAATTCTTTTTTACTAGGGTACATACAGTAGACCGGGTCACGAAAAAAATTTCCCAAAGACGAGGGCAAATATGAAAGATTACCTGGAGACTATTAAAAAAATCCTTAAAGAGCCCGTGAAAAACAGACAAAATCGTTTTTTATTGTAGTTTTTTGTTAGGTGTTCGATTGTAACATATAATAGTAACTACAGTAAAAATTAATTATCCCAGGAGACTATTTAAAAAATTTTCGATAGCGCTAAAAAGTATGCAATAATTTCTATTTAAACATTTTTTCGATAATGCCAAAAAGTATGCAATAATTTTCGGTAATAATGCAAACAACATGAAGTAATGTTTGTATTAATGCTTGACATACGTAAAATATATTTTTAAATTTGAGTAGAAACTGCATTAAATGCGACGTTCGCTAGGAAATGATGTCATACATCAGCGACATCTATAGGACAAATGTAGAACTCATCGATACCTATACTACGATGCCTTGCAAGTTACGATCGAGCCACAATCCAAAAAACTATAATAAAACGATTTTGGTTGTTTCTCGCGGATTGGGGAACGACATTTTTTTTAAGGTCATCTTTAATATTTGCCCTCGACTTTGGAAATTTTTTTTTATGGATGCCGATCCGGTCAAACGGCCAGTCCACTACTGGTCATTGAAGTTTCGAATCGTAGTACGTTTGGGTAAAAAAAAAATTATTTCTTTGATCAATATGGGGTTCAAACGCCGTGTCATGAAGATCATAATCAAAACAATATAATTTAAGTATATCATTTCACTTGTGGAAGATTTTAGTAGGTCTGTTTTTTAAATATCAATTTAAAAAAAAATAAAAAATTGATATTTTAAAAATATATAACCGTGGAGGTAGAAAATGTTTGATTGCCACTCATTTGGGAGTGCCCAGAAATAATTTCTTCATAAGGCATTCAAAACAGATCACCACTTCCTCGTACTATATCCCAGGCAATTGCTTTATCGGAACATTCCATTAGCTAGATAGAGTTAGAAGGCGAAACTAATGCGCAGCCCGATTGATTATGCGATCACACCCAGCAAGAAAGTGTGTACCAATCAGCAGAATTTCCACCACAACTACGCGGTAAGAGGTCGTGCAAATAAGTTTTCCGCACCGTCGCTTTTTACATTATGTTGGCCTTGGATGGTAGTACTCTTAATTTAGACACTTTTCAGCACAAAAATTAGCTCGATGGTAGCATGTCCGACTAGAAAACGGCAACTGGTGAAGCTCCTTGTTTCGAAACCCACCAAAACAAAATTTTTGTTTATTTTATTTTTTTTTTAACGTTTTACAATGTTTCGTTTAAACTTGTAATCATTGTTTTTCCAAAAAAAAGGCTAATGTGGCAAGTACAACGAACGAACATTTAGTTGTCAAAATTTGGAGAATTAAATTGCGTGTGTCAACATCGCGCTATCGAAGACATTAGCGGTCTTCATGAAAGCTCGAAAGAACCTCGTAAACTCGAAAACATCGTAAACTTGCACAGCAAACGTCAAAACAAACAAATTTCCCATACAAAGCGACTTGCTCAAAAGTGGAAAGTTTTCGAGGCAAATTTGCTGCGCAAACGTGGGATGGAGAAACGTGTAAACTTTTGACATTTCGTTGTCATCTGACTAGGATGGATAAATAAGGTGATAGCACTAGAACAGTAGAAAAAGTACACATACATAATACATGCAATTGCTTCTGCTACCACCTTATGTATCCATCTTGGTCAGCTGATATGGTTTTGAGCACAACTACGCTGAGCAACTTTACCTGGTGCCTCATGCAACGGTGCGAGGAAAACTTGCGCTGAGCAAAAGTTCTCGGCTTTCACGTTTGCATGAATACCGCTATTGAGCTTGGACGAAGAATAACAACAGTAGTGACAAAAAAGTACTTTTCTCCTGGCAAACACCACAATATCCGTAATGCAATTTCAGATTCCACTATGCTGAATATAGGGATAGGGTTAGAGTCGATGGAAATACTCCATTTTATATTTGCTGGGTTGATGCGTCTCAGGTTAAATAGCTGACCCAGTAATTGAAAATCTTTGCACTAGCTTGAAGCCGAATGAGCCAACACTACTGGCCAACGGCGGATCAAAAGTAAAGCAAAAAAATCCACATTCGACACGCTGCATTCTGGTCAGCGGCTGATCCATAATGGGCAGTAGGTAAAATACAAAACAACGGTGACTGGACTTGCCTCCCACGACCATTATATTGGCAATGAAAATATAAAATGAGAATGATAAACATAAAACCCCCTATTTGTTGACGACCCCTGCAAACACTTGGAATGTTATATACTATACAGATCAAGCGTCGCTATCCAACTGGCAGAAGTCCTCGGAAATTATAAGCCTGACATGACTGCTAGCCAGGAGATGCAATGGACAGGACATGGCTGTCACAGCTTTGCCATGAGAAAAAGCCTGAATTGGTTTGTCGACTTATAGTTGGCAAAAGACTGTGACATCTGGTTTCAAGGTTCAACCCCATGAGT
Source organism: Phaonia tiefii (assembly GCA_963931995.1). Lineage (NCBI taxonomy): Eukaryota > Metazoa > Arthropoda > Insecta > Diptera > Muscidae > Phaonia > Phaonia tiefii. The sequence goes on along the minus strand of OZ008370.1, from coordinate 245,871,190 downwards.
GAACGTATAGCCAGCATCGCCATAAAAGCGAAATAATTTAAGATGGCGCTATGGCCCAACAGAAAAAATTACCATGTCACATGTTCAACGAGCGCCTAGAGGAAACAAACTGCCCCTACCCTGGCCATGACACTAAGATTATTTTAGGTGTTTTTAAAGCTAAAGTCAGCAGTGAAAATGTCTTTGAACCAGCCATGGGAAAATTCAGTCTACACGCCATCACTTCCGGTAAGGAAATGAGACTGTTAGATTTTGCCGCTTCGAAAACAATGGCTGTCAGAAGTACGAGATTTCAGTACTTGGATATAGCCCGCTCAACGGATGAAAAACCAGATAAAAACTGGCAAATCGATGAACTAAATATATTGAGCTATTGAGAAATAAAAGGTCTTTGTTTTCGCCGAAAACAAAATATATTTCATACAAAAAGTTACGGAGTGTCAAAAAGGAAAGAATTTTCAATCGAATTTGAGTGGCTGGTTTTCGTTTGAGATCGACCAATTTCATTATGACAAATTTGTTCCTAATTTCATTATAACATATTTTTCTTAATTACAGAATTAAATTCATTTTTCCAAAACCATTTACATTTTATAAATAAATTCTTGACTTTCATAAGTTTTCAAAAAACCTATACATATTTAAATATTTGAATCCACCACAAACCCTATGGGCTTGGCATCCCTCATTTGCCCATCCTATCCTCAGGGGCTGAATTGTATCCTATTTAAATTGTATTACCTTAGCAAACAAATTGTATGTTTGTTGTTGTTAATCACAGGGCGGAACAGGAAATCTTCTCTAACCTCATATGATTCTTACATGCTATTAAAGTCCCTTAACCCGCCCCACCCATTATAATTTTGCTTACGGTTTTGTTGTTCTTGTTAACCACAACATCCTGTTCATTTACATTAATTGTAGACACAAACCCATAGACACTGCCACACCACTGGGTGCATATGAAATTTGCTTGTGACAAAAGGAAACACGCAACGCAATGCAGATCATCAACCATCCACTAGGACGAAAAGATTCATCACCAATACCACAAAGTGTCAGTGTCATTATGACACGTTAGCAGCTGAGAAAAATAAAAATAACAAAAAACAAAATCCTTTAAAAAGGAAGTAAATTGTTCTATGTATGTAACTAGGTGGGTGCACGTTCACACACTCATTCACCCACCTCTTCTTCTCTCCCCCCACATGTCCGGACAACAAAAGCAACAGATACATCAGAGGTAGAGTAGCCGCCGCCGCCACTACCACCAATCATAGTCTAAGTATTCATAACCACAGTGGAATTATGCCGCTTGACATTCATTTAAATTTATTAACATAATCATATGCACCATTCCATGCCTGAGTACCATTTAATGTCGGTGTTCAAGTGGGAGGCCCAGTGTTCAGTAATAGCACAGGAGAGTGGGGACTGGGTTATGGGAAGAGTGGAGGAGGAAATACATATAAATTTGTAAGTCAGTCACTGATATATTTTAATAAAATATGTATAATAAAATCGGATTCATATTTTTAAAACTACAATCGCACATTTTCAAAATGGGGAGCCTTTAAATATTTCGCTTACTAATTGAACATAAATTCGAATTTAACTAGCAGAGACACAAACCAATAATGTTAGCAGAGCTCTGCAATAAAATTAACAGAACTGTGTACGATAGCTAAATTTTGGAAAGGTTATAGAAATTACCGATTTTCTCGCGATCAGCCAAATATATGTAACCAAAAGTTATACAGCTTTTAGCAAAGACTTATTAAAGGATATATTGGACCTTCAAACAAAGCCATAATTTGCTAGGGTCAAAATATGCGATTTTCTTACAAAGAAAATCTTGGAAAAATTTTGGGGCTATATCGTCTAATTGGGAAAAGTTTAGCGATTAGGGCCAGTATCCAATTAAAGCCATAGACATCTACTATTTAATACCCTCATTCCCAAAAAAAAACTCGAGAATATCAAATTCGACGAAGAATTTATGAAATTGGTGTTTCGGACGGACAAGATTCGCCCATGGTGGCCACTAGGAAAAAATTTGCTGGTTGGGACTAGTTTGAAATTAAAGCTATTGACATCTACCTTCATTACATAATACCCTCATTCCCGAAAAAAAAACTCAAGAATTAATAATTTATGAAATTGGTGTTTCCGATTGGTCCGAAACACCAATTTCCGAAACACCACTGACCCCACAAAATATAGTCCAGTGGGGACAAATCACACGAACGAGATTTAGTTGGTCACCAAACTTGTCTCTCAACTGGTTCATATTATCGCGTGCAGTGTGGCAAGTGGAACCGTCTTCTTGAAACCACATGTCAACCAAGTATAGTTCCTACCTTTTTGACAAAAACAATAGTCCTCACACCGACATATCAGTCTTTTTTTCTTGATTGGATGCAAATATAATGTGTGTTTGGAGCTTGCCTCAAACATAATATACTTGAGTCCAAACACATTGCGTTGGATATTAAATTTTACATGTGTGAGACACAATGATTAATATGTTATAATATATGTGTTTGTGATGTAAATACAGCTTTGTTTGTGTTACAAGTACAGCTGTGTTTGCTGCACCGTTTACATAATTTTATTTTTTCGCTATGCTCTGTCGAGAGAAAAATACTAAAAGAGGGAAAAAGAAAGGTTTTTGTAACTGTATCTTTGCAATATTCTTTCAGGCAGTGATTTATAAATATTCCTGAATGCATGTGTAAGTGAATTGAGTCTGATCTTGATATTAGCTGATCCCTTGCTTTTTTAGTTTCATATATTCGGTCGTCAATCAATTGTTTGAGTTAAAACACATGAATGCTTCGCCGTAAATATACGGATGTTTGGAATGAAACTCGCATATGGATCCATGTAAAAATATGTATCTTTGCAAATAAACATGCTAATATTTGCACTTAAATACAAGCGAGTGCAGGACTTGCAAAACTATGAATATATGGAGTGTGTTCCAAACATATACAAGGTTGCTGCAGAATGTGTTTGTGAGAATATGTGACAGAGCCGTTGTCGCAGCGTGCGTGATCAACGAGCGGTACTTTGCTCCTGTGACCGTAACGTTGCGGTCATCAACGTCCTTGAAGAAGTGAGGTGCAGTGATCCCGCCGGCCCATAAACCGCACCAAACTGTTCATTTTCAAGGGTGCATTGGCAGCTCTTGAACAGCATCTGTCTGGTCTTCGTACGAAATTCGGCAATTCTGTTTATTGGCGAACCCTTTGGGTCAAAAATGAGCCTCGGCGCTGAAGAAAAGGTTTCGTTAAGAAAAAGGTGATCTTCTTCCATATTCTCTAAGTCCCATTCACAGAAGAGACGCTGTTGTGGTAGGTCGATCGTCATCAGCTCCTGCACTAGCTAGCCGCTGAAAAATTTGTCTTTTCTAACTGCTTGGACGCAAATATAATGTATGTTTGGAGCTCGTCGTAAAAATAATATATTTGTGTGTTAATATATTATTTTATTTATACAAATATATATTATTATAAAATATGTGTTTGCGACCCAAATATATATGTGTTTGTGCTTCAAATACAGCTGTGTTTGTTGCACTGTTTATGCTCTCTGGAGAGCAAGTGAATAAAAGAGGGACAACGAGAGAGTCTATCTTGTAAGGTTCTATCGGTATTTTTGTATTATTCTCTGCCAATGTTTCATAAATATTCATAAATGTGCGAGTATATTGCATACGAAGTTTCATGAATTCAGTCGTCAATGGCTCTTCGGACAGGGGATATCAAAAGCGCTTGATCAGTGAAAAAAGTATGAACAAAGGCTTGGACGGTTAAATACTTTGTGAATTTGCTTTGGTTTTTGTGTATGTGTTTCGTATATATGTATGTTTGCTACCAAAGGGAGAAACGATTTTGAGGAAAGGAACTTGAAAGAGCAACAACGTGAAGCTCGTTGTCTGGCCGAGCCATTACTGAGAAAGTCGGATCGGCGGACCGTTTGTGAAATATAAAAATAAAACACCAGTAATTAATACACGCTTGGCCTGCATGAAATAGATTTGTATATAAGTAATTATATATTCTTTGTGTATCCACGCACAGTGATAAAAATACCCATAGCTAAAGTCTTCGAAAAAAAACGACAAAGGAGACAAAAGGAGAAGCACAAGGGCAGCAGATTCAAGTAATGCAATCAATGCAAGTAACTGTCGAAAGGATCGTTTAAAATCTTTTAATTGTTTGTGTTAATTATTTATAAATACGGATTTATGTTGATAAAATTAATTAAAATAAATAATACAAATATATTGAATTCAAAGAATAATTGGTTTTCAAATATTATTATGGTTGGGAGGAAATACGCACATGTTTCCACGTAAGTATTTGTAGGTTTGGGGGAAGCACGCGAGTGGTCCTATGGAACTACATGGATGTTTGAGATGAAGAACGATTATGTACCCACGCTAAAGCATACATTTTTGCCAGTAAACATGCTACTGTTTCCATTTCAATACAAGTGAAAATGAAACTGCAAACATATGAAGGTTTGGGGTGTGCTACAAACACATACAAGGCTCCTTGCAAAATATGTTTTGGGAGAATATGTTAAAGAGGCCGTTACTTTTCAGGGTGTATATTTTGTATGGCTTTAAACCGGGGTCGTTACGTAGAATATTGGAGGTAGTCGAAAGACACAAACCCAATACTTGCGATCGGTGACGGATGAACATATCGCAATATTCTCTTCGGTACGCCCTCTTCGGATAAAGGTTGGTGGACTGAGATTCAATGGAGTGAAACTGTGGGGAAATTTGATTATAATGGCTTGAATATATCCTGCTCGGTGGGTCGATTATGGCGACTACAAAATGGACGTAACATGCGGAACACATTTTTTACAGAACACGAATTATGATAACAAAACTCAATGTTTTGCAAGCGTTCATTGTTTGTAAGTCAATTCAGGAAGGTAAACTGAACATTTTTAACTCTAACAAATGTCGCGAATCACGCGTGAGCTGAAAATGTAACACTGAAAAACCAAATACCAACAAAATCCCCTGTTATAAGAAAAAGGCTTGAAGCACTGGAGTTCAAGACGCATTTGAGACGTAGTTTCATACATTTTTCATTAAGGATTTTCCTGCACTGGACGCAGTATCACCACTAATTTCTTAGTTTTTCTACAAAATAATAATCATAGCCAACACTGGCATCATAAATTAATATTCAGTCAGAAAATTTCTTAAAATGTATTTAGTTTGATATTCATTGAAATTTGAGTAATCAAAAAAATATACAAGAAAATGAAACATGAATATAAAATATGACAGTTTATTTATTAGCATTATCGATAATGAGAAACAATCCAAATTGTTAAAATTTACTCCAATACAATCCCAAAACACAAAATATAATTTTAATAATCGTTAATATAAGATTTATCTCAAAATTCCCGGTATTTTTAATATATGCCGCTAGGTAAAGTGTGATTTCTTTAGATGTTTTTTTTTACAGACCATACTTGAAGATCGTCATACTGTCGTCATATTTTTAATTAGTATTTTTAGACAATTTATCATGGAAAGACTCACACCGCAACGTCTGAAAATTATTCAACTATATTACCGAAACCAGTGTTCTGTGAAATATGTTTCTCGTGCACTTCGAGCAACAAATGAGGTGTTAAGAAGCCAAACTGATTAACTCCACTTTTCCTAAGTTTTAATATATTAGTGTCTTTGGGTTAAAGTAATTTACCCACTACATTTTTAATTTAACTGCTGTAGTGAAGTAATATCTGTGGTGACAAGGCATAACAACATAACTCGAGTTATGTTCAAATTGAATTTTTCGAGAATCGAACTCCATATATCGTAATGCACACTATATAATCCAAATATGAATAACCCAATTTGTAGTTCCCAAGATATTGGAAAAGCTTTATTAGTAAATCTTGATCTATAACTACATTAAAAATTAAATTTGAATCCTTAAAACGCTCTCCTAAAAAGTTGCAAAAATAGACATATGCTGTTATGCCTTGATATATAATGTTAGTTTGAATTTACAAAGGCCGTGGCATTTTAAAAAACTCTGTATAGTTCAGGTTTTTTGATGGAGTTAAACGTTTTGGCAATTGATACATTAGTATGCATTATCGATTGTCCGAGTCCACTATTGCCGCTACCATTCGCCACTGTTGGCGCAATGGTTAGTAAGCGTGGCTCTTGTACATTGGAACGTGTGTTGGATCAATGCCCCTGGCCACCCTACCTTCCTTTCGACGACTTAGTGATGGCGACTTTATCGAGTGCTAAACGATACCATTCGGATCCCGTGTAAAACTATAGGTCCTAATCAGTGAGAGTAAACCCTCAATCACTAGATGAGAGAAAATGGGAACCAATTTTTTTTTAATCCGCAATATTGAGTCCCTTTGTACTTTTTTGAATGATAAAAAAAACTAAATGGTTACCCTTTACACCCCATGAGAGAACTTCTCACAATCACTGAGTTGTGCGCTTTCCAGTTTTCACTCGTTGATTTGAACCTATAGTTTTACACCGATTCCGAACAGTATTTTGAGAAGCTTTTCATGGCTATATACTCGATAGTGTCGCCGTCACTATGCGAGGTGACCGCCGTCGAAAGAAATTTTAAGGTGATCAGAGCAGGGTTCGAACCCAGGATCTCACGTACAAGAGCCGCGCACACTAACCATTGCACCACCGACGGCAACGAATGATACGCGACTGAGTAGACCCCACATCCAGCCCGAAGTGAAGAGAATATTGCGGCTTAAGCAAAGAGTGTGGGTGAAGACCATGACCAATTGATTCAACGCCATTCGCTGCATCTTGGGCTATCGTACAAATTCTTCAACATCTTGTTTTACCGGATTACAAAATCCAACTCGTTCAAAAATGCAAGCCGCCAGGCTGGAAATTATGATTTAGCTTCAGTCAATGAACTGTGTAATAGCTCAATGAAGATCCTAAGTTTTCGCACCAAATTTTGTTCAGTAAATGCACTCAAAAAAATGTGAACTAATTAATTTTAAAATTAACTAAAACTGAGGAAAATTGACCTTCGTATGGAGCCAAAGATTTTTGAACTCAATTTTAGTTCATGATTTTCCTTGGATTTAGTTCATAAGTTAGTTAGTTAAATAAACAAAATTGCCGAAATTGGGCTGATGAAGAACCATAAGAGTTTCTCGATCTACCGTTATATAAAAAGAGGAAAAATAAATGGTTTCCCAAAACATCCCATAAAGGAATTGAAGAGAGCTTCTCACAACCAATCAGCTGTGCACTTTCTAGTTTTATACACACTGATTGGGACCTACAGTTTTACACCGGCTCCGAATGGTATTTTGAGAAGCTTTTTCTTAGCTAAATACTCGATAATGTCACCATCACTATGCGAGGTGAGCGCCGCCGAAAGAACCGAAAGAAGTGACCTTCATCGCAAGTACTGTAAGGTGGTCATTGTTCTCATGCACAAGATCTACACAAATCAACCATTGAACCAACGACAGTCACCATATTTACTGATTATTCTGATCTTCTCTAAATTCAGCTCTAATTTGATACTTGTCCCAATCAGTAAAATTTTACCTGGTGACCACCATGGGGACGCATCCTATCCGTCCGAACCAAACATTTTATAAATTCTTCGTCGAATTTGATATTCCGAAGTTTTTTTGAGGGTATTAAGCAATGGCAATAGATGTCAATGGATTTAATTTGATACTAGTCTGAATAATAAACTTTTTACTGGTGACCACCATGGACGTCTGAAACAAACATTTCATAAATTCTTCCTTGAATTTGATGAGACCCAAGCACTAAACTCCTGCCCCAAACCTTTTGACAGTTATGTATGTAAGTAACCCTCATATTTTTCGCCCTGCCAAAGAATAACTGAGTTTGAAGTCCCGATATATCTTTTAGTAAGTCCTTGCTATAAAATTTATAATCGCGAAAAAATCCGAAATTTTTATAACCTTCTAAAAAGTTTAGCTTTGTTTCATAGTTATATTAATGTGACTACAAAACTCTGCTAACTTAATTGGTTTGTGTCTCTGCTACTTAGATTCGAATTGAACTTCGCACACATCTGAAAAACTAAGAATTTCATTGAACCAAAACCATCGTATCGGCAGGAAATTTGTCTGCTATTACAGCAAATGTACTGTCATAACAACAAACTGGTTGCAGTGCTGGTAAAATACTTGACAAAAAGTTGGCGAAAATAGCAAACATGTATTTGCTGAAATGTCATGCATGTTTGAATTCCCCTTTCGACAGCCTGTTCTGCTGTAATTACGAACAACTCTCTAATCAAGTTAAATCGGCCAGATTGCGATGTCTGTGTTCGCAATCCCACACGAGTTCTCTCTAGCCAATATGAGTCCTTTGTAGCTAAGGTGGGTGTTCTCCAACACACATAATAAATGGTGTCTCAGTAAGAATGAACTTTTTAAATTTAGAGTTTTTTAATTTGTTGTGCAAGTGGCAACCCTGAAATTTGGCAACTGTCACTTATTTTTATTCCGATTATCGAAAATGGTGCGATTTATGACAGAATAACGCGCCATAATTGTGAAAGCTTATTCCAAAATTTGGAAAGTTATGCTGAGACTGCTCGCAAACTTCGAAGAAATTTCAGTCGAGCAAGTGCACCTAATGTGTCAACCATTCGAAGAGTGGTTAACAAATTTTAAGACATTGGGTCGGTTATGGAGAGGAAGACTCCTGTGCGTCAACGTACGGGCCGGTCTCTTGAAAACATTGCTGCTGTAAACGAGAGTGTCGCTGAAAACTCGAAAATATTAATTCGGCATTGTTCTCAACAACTTCGAAATGCACAAAGCGCTACGGAGCGAATTTTTACAAAAGACCTCCACTTTCATGCATACAGAATGCAGCTTACTCAGGAGCTCGAACCAACAGACCACGGAACGCCCCAGAAATTCGTTCAATGGGTAGTGGAGCAAATTGAAGTCAAATGCAAAATTTCAAAAAAAAAGTCATCTTCTCCTAATAATGTACAAAATCGAGGATTTGTTTCTGCAGAACCGGTTCTTTATAAGACCCGACCGGACCGGTTATTATAAGCAGCGAATAAAGGTTCCAAAAGGACCGAACCCGAATTCAAATAACCGAAATACGGGTCCTAATGAACAGAAACCGTTTCTTAAAGGCACGAAAAAAGCATTTAAAATAACCGATAGCGGTTCCAAAAAGTCCGTGAAACTCTAAACGAACTGAAAAACGGAACCGAAAAAAGGTTTGAAAATAACCCTAAAATGGTTGCAGAATAATAGAATTCAATTCCAAAGGAACCAAGAGTGTTAATTAGCCTTTGAGGGTATGAAAATGTGTATTTTTATCAAACTTTATATTCTTATAATGAGATATTACACTTAAGCCTGTCTGGGAGAGTAATTTTCTGAGAACCGGAACCGGTCCAAATACCCGGTTCTTCTCGGAACCATACTCGACAGAACCGGTTCTTCAAATACGCGGAACCGCACATCAGTATCTTCTCCAATTAATTTTATTTCCGTCTGAATAGCTTCGTGAATACACAAAATTGTCGAATTTGGGGCTCAGAAAATCGTCATGCAATCCATGAGAAACGAATGCACCCACAACGAGCAACTGTCTGGTGCGGATTTTGGTCAGGTGGCATGATTGGGCCGTCATTTTTTTGAAAGTGAGGCCGAAATTGCAGTTACTGTGAACGACATTCGTTACAAGAACATGATAACGGAGTTCTTGTGGCCCCTGGACGACATGTGGTTTCAGCTAGTTGGCGCCACCTGGGACTCCGCGTATGAAACAATCGATTTATTGCAGCAACGATTTCCAGAGCAAATTATCTCAAGAAATTCTGATGTCAACTGCCCACCAAGATCATGCGATTTAATGCCGTGTGATTTCTTTCTTTAGGGTTTAGTGAAATCCCGGATTTATGCGAATAAGCCAAAACCTATTCCCGAGCTCAAGTCCGAGATCCAACGCGTCATCGGGGAGATACAGCCACATCTCTGTGAAAAAATCATGGAAAATTTCATGAAACGAGTAATGGCCTGTCATCAAAGCCGTGAGGCTATTAGACGGTTATATTATTCCATACTCAATCGGAGGATGTCTTCTTTACAATCCAATAAAATATCGCACCTATCTCAAAAAATACGTGATTTTATTTACTGAAAAGTATTCGCGAAAATTGTGCGATATCTTGTTTTCTCTCACAAATTGGTGATCAACAACGTGATCATCATCGTTTCCGTACGGTTTTTAATGTGAGATTAATTTTCATGGCAACTTACGACGAAGCCTTTTATGGTTAAATACTCTACAGAGGAGTCGCCATCATCAAACGAGTCGAAATGAAATATGGCCACTGCGGATATCGAACCCCAATCTTCACCACCAGTGGAGTTTACCAGATCCCTTAATAAAGCCATATTACAACACCCTAACTGGGACACATCACGCTTAATACATACGTAAGAACTATTATTGAAATCAATCGTTCAATAAGTTCTAAGATTTAAGGATTCTCTAACGGAAGAGGGTTTTTTCTAAGTCTCAACTTTTGATTTTTAAAAAGATTAATAAGCCTCTGATATAATATTTTGATTATTTCGTATCGACACCATTTAAATTTTGACAAACATTTACAATTTTGTTCTCTTCAATTTGCTAACATTTTGTTTAAAACTCATTGGCTTCAAAAGGCTTTTCCTTTTCCCTAAGGCTTTAACTTGGCAATAACACATATCCTTAAATCCAAAATTAAATAAAGTTTCAACATATTTGTCCTTTACAAATTGTGTGGCTACAAATTAAGTTGTCACATCCACAAATGCTAAATAAAAAGTTCATATTTTACATTGTGAACTTTGCAATAAGGACATTTGTCATAATTAAAATAAACCGCTGTCGCTTTGTCCCAAGCAAAATACGTATGACATATAAATTGAAACTAAAGTAAAAAATTCAAATGAGTTGTAACAATTTTATTTATGCCAAATAATAAATTCAGGAATGAGCGAGGCGACAGGACACAGTCACAAACTCTAAAAATTACGATCTGCCTTAAAAAGTGATTTCATTGTCTAAAATCCATATGTTTTATTACTTAACCATAAACTGAGTGGATTTCAGATTTTATGATTTTATTTTAACGCGAGTCCTTCCATATACTTATACATATATACGTATATATATACAAGTATGACAAGATATTCATGTGAGAGTCGTAAAACGTTCATGAAGACATAATAAAATCGTTTAAATTGTGCAAATATAACTGGCGCCCATTGTCTTGATGCCAGAGTTCATCATCCTTATCATCTCAAAGGATTCCCTTGTATACTATTGTGTGTTGTAATTTATTGTGATCACCCAAAAATAACTGAGTTCGCAATATGGGAGAAAAAAACAATTGTGGCTGTTAAAAATTTATGTAGGCGTGAAAAGAATATTTGTTTGATTTGAAGGTCAATTTTGAATAACAATGTAACAAAACACAAACAAAATTGTCCTATTGTTTTCTTTTTAATCAGTGCCATTCCTGCCAACTGGATTTTAAATAAAAAATAATAAATGGATAAATCGAAGGTTTTTTCTAATTTAACAAACAGTTTTCAAATTATGCCTCGCACATGATTTTCAGGAATTTCTCATGTTTTCAATCCTTTAAGGACTAATCTAAAGTCTAAACCTTTTATCCTGCACTTTAAATACTCGATTATGTATCACCCCTTTCGCATGCAATCTGTAGTTACGCATGGCAAGCAACCAGCCAACCACCACCATTAAATCATCATTAGATTACACCAAATTGACAAATGGTTGGGTCGTGAAGTTCTTTCCTTCCGGAACCACAAAGTATAAAGTAACACAAAACCAATACATGACACAAACCCAACACACGCCTCGTATTTTATTGGCACTTTTTTTTCTCCGGTATACAAGGTACACCAACCCATACACATGCACCATTTACATGTAAGGATATCTATCTTACGCCAAAAACCCAACACAATGATAACCATAAATGACAGCGCACACAATGGCATATTTTACACAACCACATTTGCAGAAAGTAACACATTCACATAGACATAATTATATACTCAGGCGTTGGAGTCTAACGTGGTCAGATCGAAAAACTCTAATTCATATGAGCAACGAGACGTAAAAGGGGATCATCATCAATATCCTTCAGTATCCCAGTTAAAGGGCATCATAATTTATTGCTGATGTTTGTGACACAACGAAAATTTACATTTATAGGTAAGTTCTTAAATAGCTAAATAGTTAAATTTTTATATAGTTGAAAAGTTAAATAGTTAAATAGTTAAAATGTTAAATAATTGAAAAAATAAATACTGTTCAATAATTTAATAGTTAGAAGGTTAAAATGTTAAATAGTTAAGTAGTTAAATAGTTAAAAAATTAGATAGTTACGTAGTTACACAGTTAAATAGTTTCACAGTTAAATAGTTACATGATTAAATAGTTAAATATTTAAATACTTAAATATTCAACTAGTTAAACAGTTAAATAGTCAAATAGTTACATAGTTAAATAGTTTTTTCTTTCTTGTTCAAGTACTATCTCCAATAGTTAAATAGTGAAATAATTAAACAGTTAAATAGCTAAATACTTAAATATTTAAATAGTTAACTAATTAAATAGTTAAACTGTGAAATAGTGAAATGTTTAAATAGTTGCATAGTTGCATAGTTAAATAGTTAAATAGTTACATATATAAATAGTTCAGTAGTTAAATAGCTAAATAGTTGAATAGTTAAATGGTTAAATAGTTTAATAGTTAAGTAGTCAAATAGTTGAATAGCTACATAGTTAAATAGCTACATAGGTAAACTTATTTCTAGTTCAAGTGCTATCTCCAATAGCTAAATAGTGAAAAATTAAACAGCCAAATAATTAAATAGCTAAATACTTAAATAGTTAACTAAACAGTTAGTTAAACAGTTAAATAGCCAAATAGTGAAATGTTTAAATAATTAAATAGATAAAAAATTAAAAGTAATTAATTAAATAGTTCAATAGTTAAACAGTTCAATAGCTAAATGGTTAAATAGTAAAATAGTTAAATAGTTACATAGTTAAATAGTCAAATAGTTAAATACCTAAATAGCTAAATTGTTATATCGTTAAATAGTAAAATAGTTCAATTGTTAAATGGTTAAAAACTAACATACATATATATAGCTAAATATACATAGCTTATATAAATAGCTAAATACTTAAATAGTTAAATAGCTAAGTAGTTAAGCAGTTAAATAGTAAAATAGTAAAATATCAGTAAATAGTTAAATAGTCATATAGTTAAAAAGTTAAACAGCTAAGTAGTATTGTTAAATAGCTAAATATTTAAATAGTTAAATTATAAACAGATAAATAGATAAAGTGATAAAGAGTTAAAAAGTTAAATACTTAAATACTTAAATAGTTAAATAGTTAAGTAGTTAATCAGTTAAATAAACATATTTAAATAGATAAGTAATTACACACTCAAAAGATAAATAGTTAAAATAGTTAAATAGTTAAAAACTTAAATAGTTAAATAGTTATATGAATAGTTATATAAATAGTTATATAAATAGCCAACTACTTAAATAGTTAAATAACTAAATAGTTAAACAGTTAAATAATTAAACAGTTATATAGCTAAATAGCTTAAAAGTTAAATATTTAAACAGTTGAATAGTCAAATTTGTAAATAGTTAAATTGCTAAATAGTTAAATTGTTAAATATTTAAATAGTTAAACAGTTAAATGGTTACATAGCTAAATAGCTATATAGTTAAAATAGATAAATATTTAAATGGTTAAATTGTGAAATTTTAAACAGTTAAATATTAAAATAGGTAAATAATTAGACGCATTAATTGTACTTAAATAGATAAATAGTTAAATTGCTAAATAGATAAATAGTAAAATAGTTAATTAGTTTAATAGTGAGATAGTTAAAAAGGTTAAATAGTTAAAAAGTTAAATGGTTAAATAGTTAAATAGCTACATAGTTAAGTAGCTAAATATCTAGATAGCTAAATAGTTACATAGATAAATATTTAAATGGTTAAATACTTAAATTGCTAAATACTTAAATTGCTAAATAGCAAAATAGTTAAATTGTATAAAAAGTTAAACAATTAGAAAGTTAAATAGTTACATAGTTAAATAGGTAAATAGTTAAATAGTTTAAAGGTCAAATAGTTAGACAGTTAAATAAATAAATATTTTAATACTTAAATAGTTAAATAACTAAATATGGTTAAATAGATAAATTGTGAAATAGTTTAATAGTTAAATAGTTAAACAGTTAAATAGTTAAATAGTTAAACAGTTACATAGTTAAATAGCAAAATAGTTAACTAGTTACATAGATAAATATTTAAATGGTTAAGTACTTAAATTGTTAAATATCTAAATAGTTAAATTGTAAAATAGTTAAGTAGTTAAATAGTTAGAAAGTTAAATAGGTACATAGTTAAATAGGTAAACAGTTAGATAGTTAAATGGTCGAATAGTTAAACAGTTGAATAGTTAAATAATTAAATAGTTGAATAGTGAAATAGTTAAATAGTCAAATAGGTAAATTGTTAAATAGTTCAATATTTTAATAGTTAACTAGTTAAATAGCTAAATAGTTAAATATTCAAATATTTAAATTGTGCAATATTTAAATAGTTCAACCGTTAATCAGTTAAAGAGTTAAATTGCTAAATAGTTAAATAGTTAAATTGTTAGATAGTTAAATAATTAAATAATTAAATAGGTGGCAGAGAGCGTAAGATGATTTTCTTAGTTTTTTACGTAGGATGCGCTTGACAGGTATCAATTAAAGGCGGACGTTGTTAGATGTTCTGTGTAGACAGTATGTGTTATGAAACGTTGCTCTGATGTTAGTCCGGGGGATGTGACGTTGCGCATAAAGTTTCTTTTTGAGGAATCGATTACGAGTTCTCTGTGATGTCACCACCTTGTTAAGGTATTTAACTCACTTTGCATTATGGGCGCAGCTGAATCAATGCATTCGTGGGAGACGCCGATTGCTGTGTCACCTTTATACGCGACCGCAGTACTATTGTTCAACATTTGCATTAGGTCGTTAGCATAAATTATGTAAAGGATTGGTCCAAGTTTTGAACCCTGTGGGATTTCGTGTGTTGAGGTATTTCCGCTTATGTCGTTTTAAATTTGAACATTCAATACTTTGGCGTCTTACTCTGTTCCTTTTGAGAATCTCTAAAAGTTCTTGATGTGGTAGGGTATCAAATGCCTTACTGAAGTCGACGAATAGTGTACAAACAATGCTTATTTTTTCAATCTTTTTTTAGTATGGTTAGAAAACAGATTAAGGATTCAAACACCACGAGCGGCTGTCGGGACTGCAATGGTTGGTATGCGCTACTCCTACATAGTCAAATTCCAGCTCGACTACCTTGTATTTCTTTTGGCGATCGTCATGTCGCTTAGTGATGGCGACACTATCAAGTACTTAGCCGAGAAGAAGTTTGTTAATGCATAACCATGATTCAATTATAGTTTGCTGTAAAATAATATGTCTTATTCAGTAAGTTATCGCAGCTGACCAATTGTGCGAATGGGAATAATGGGAAACTAAGTGAGTAATAACATCAGGTACCACAACGAAGAGAAGGTTAAAAATATGAACTTCCCAGACATTAATTTAAAAAAAATACTTTAAGTCGGGTACATATTATCGTCCTTTTCCTTGATTGATTACAAGCTGTGGTCTTGCTGCTTATGGTAATGAAAAAGTTCGGGTTTCATTGAAACTAAAACATTGAACAGCATCAAACACTCAAGCCTCCTTTCATATCAACACTATGTTGGGTGTCCTGTGTTCGGTATTGCTGTCTCTCACTTCATCACGTTAGTATAAGCAAACGGCTTAACACTTAAAGTTTACGGCTTAAGTTTTTGCTAATTTAAGGCTGCTTTTTCAAAACATAATTTGTTTGCTTTTCAACGCTTCCCCATAGTACCAACTATTTTTTTTTTTGCTCATAAAAATGGTTTTCAATTTTTTTTGCTATGCATCTGTTTTCAACGGCTTTGCTGTTCATTTTCGTTGTCAGTAAATGACGGCTGAAGAACACAAAACTCACCCACACACTGTAATATATATATACAAACATACAAGAGCATTGATCAACACATACAAACAACCACTATCTAAAGTTATTTTAGTCCTTATTTGTTTTATGTAAATGATTGGGATTTAAAGAGAGAGAGGGAGAGAGAGAGAGAGTCCGTTGGTTACTATCATCCTGTACTTGGGGGGGTGGAATACAATAGTGTTACTCTGGAAAAATCAATAATTTATACTTTAAATAAAATCCAACGAAAGAGCGAACAACTAATGGAATGCATGTAAAGCAATAAATTTAAAAAGGATAGCGATGTGATAACGGAAGTTTTACAATAAGTTGAAAATGATTTAAGGATAGTGTATCGGATGCCTTGTGTTTTGCCGCGAAGAATTTTATAGCGATGTTATTGGAGATGTGTGTTTAAACATAAAAGCCGTATACGAAGTTTGATATTAAAAACTTTCCCAAAAATGGAAAGTATTATGAAGAAGTTTATTTCGTAGCATTTATAATTTATATCTGACGGATGAAGCAGTAATTTAGTACGAATTTATAATATTTTATAAAGTAAAAGATATTATAATAAAATACAATTACTTAACAACTAAGACGCATAAAAAATATATTTTAAAAAATTGATATCAATCATACGCACGATATAACGTGACCTCCACTTTGACATATGAACCAGAGATGTGTAAACCATGCACATCGTCGTGGGAAATGTGTAATGAACGGTTACCCATAACCCAAAGGGTATGGGGAAAATAATGGGTATCCACACACGAAAACGGGGAATTACCCATCACGATTACTCATTACCCAAAGGGTAATGGGGAATGTAATGGGTAGGTACCCACGGCGATAGGTAACCCCCATTTTTGATCTGAGAAATGAAAAAATTAGAACAAATTAGGAAAAATATATAAAAATATATATTATTTGGTTCGTATTTCATTTCGTATTGAACAATTTTTTTTTCAAAAATCGTCAAAATAAGAAATTCGCTAAAATAAAAAAGGAGCTATAACTCGGAAACTGTGCGTTGAATCGCAAAAATAATAAATTCCTTACCTCATAGGAGGCTTTAGCCAATGGATGTCTTCAATATGGCACCACCACTTTTCAAAAAAGCGCTCAAATTCAAATTTTTTAAAAAATCGCTAAAGCACCCTCTTGTCTATATCTCCAAAACTGAGCATGCAGTCGAAAAAATAAAAAAAATTTACCAGATTTCTACGGGTTTTTCATAAACTGTTCCACTTCGCATGGCAGAATTTTTTTTTTCAAAAATCGTCAAAATAATAAAATCGCTAAAATAAACAAAAGGCTATAACTCGGAAACTGTGCGTTGAATCGCAAAAATAATAAATTCTTTACCTCAAATGAGGTTTTAACCATTGGGTGTCGTCAATATGGCATCAGCACTTTTTTCAAAAAATCGCTAAACAAATAAAATTTTTTGAATAAAAAATCGCTAAAACTACCTCTTTTCTATATCTCGGAAACTGAATGTTCAATCGAAAAAATAAACAATTTTTCCGGATTTCTAAGGGTTATTCATACACTATGCCACTTCGTATGCAAGAGTTTTTCGTCAAATTCAAATCGTCAAAATAAGAAAATTGATAAAATAAAAAAATTGCAAAAACTTGGACGCACCAACAGAAAAGATATTAAAATTCTTACGTCATTGTGAGGCTTTACCCAATGGACGTCTTCCATATGACATCAAATTTTGTTTGTAAATCGCTAAATCAAAAAATTTTCGAATCAAAAATCGCTAAAACACCCTCATATAAAGGGGTTTTCAATGAGAGTGCTACAAAAGTTTTTTTAAATAAAGCAAAACCGGTTTTAGATACCAATGAAATTTTTTATTCCTGTGAAACTATGTTCGATGCCATTATGTATGGAAATCGATTTCTTTGCATGGCCACCACGGGCACGTTTGCAGAAGTCCAGACGCTGAACCCAATTTTCGACGGTTTTCAAGCATGAATCGGCCGATACTGCTGCATTTCACGTTCGATATTCGTACGAAGTTCATCAATCGTCGATGGCTTGTTGGCATAGACCATAGACTTGACGTAGCCCCACAGGAAATAATCTAACGGCGTCAAATCGCACGACCGAGGCGGCCAATCGACTGGGCCACCAAACTTGGTTTCCAATAAATTGATTGTTGCATTCGCTGTGTGGCGCCGTCCTGTTGGAACCACATGTCCTCCAAGTCCATATTATCCAATTGGGGCCAAAAATATTCGGTTATCATTGAACGGTAGCGATTCGCATTCACAGTAATGTGCCGGTCTTGATCATCGCGGAAGAAGTACGGAACAATGACGCCGCCGGCCCATAAACCGCACCAAACCGTAATTTTTTCGGGATGCAATGATGACTCATGGATTTCGTGTGGATTGCTGTCTGACCAATAACGCATATTTTGCTTATTGACGAAGCCATTCAGACAGAAATGAAATTCAGAACTCAGAATTCAGAAATTGGACGTAGCGCTCTTAAAGTTGAGGCCACTGACTCCAAATTTCGGTAGTAAATTTTAATAATTTCGACTCGTTGTTGGCTCGTACATCGTTCCATGATGAAATGACAAAGCTTACTGAAGAGAAATGTCAAAAGAGCGGGAAAAATATGGCGTCGTTTGCTGTCCCTATCGATTTACTTTTGTAGCGTCCCTGTTGAAAACCCCTTTATGTATATATCTCGGAAATGGAGCGTCCAAACGAATGCATAATCAATTTTTATTTTTGCGATTCGACGCACCGATTTAGAGTTATAGCCACTGTTGCATTTCAGCGATTTTCATATTTTGGCGACTTTTTGAAAAAAAAATCTTGCATACAAATTGGACCAGTTTATGAAAAAACTTAGATATTTGCAAAAAATTGTATGTTTTCGATTGGACTATCCGTTTCCGAAATATTGACATGAGGCCGTTTCAACGATTTTATATTCGAAAAATTCCAGTTTTAGCGATTTTTTTTTAAAGTGATGATATATTGAAGACATTCATTGGTGAGATAAAAATTTTATTATTTTTCCGATTGGACGCACCGATTCGGAGTTATTGCCACTTCTATATTTAAGAAATTTCTTGTTTTGGCGATTTCTTGAAAAAAAAATTATACAATACGAATTGGACCAGCAAAATTGGTTATTTTCGACCAAAAATGGGAAGGGTTACCCTGGGTAACCCATTACCCATCGCCGTAGGTAACTGCCCATTAGTCTCACCATTGCCCAGTGGGTAATGGTTAATCGTGATGGGTAATTCCCCATCGTCGTGAATAGCTACCAATTATGTTCCCCTTACCTTTCCACACGCCAATAATAATGGGTTACACTGGGTTACCCACGAATTACGAACGCTGGTATGAACAATGTAATTAAGCATAATATCAACCGTTTACTACAATAGTACAATACTAACATCGCAACTATTGAATATCTATTAAGAAAGATTACAGTACCTCAATGAGCGTCTGAGTTTTCTTTATTCAAAACATGTTGTCAATCATACGTATGACGTACCTAGGATTACATCACTCATTCGTCTTGTCGTAACTTGCCAGGTAAGCTGCTTATCTACATTCGTCTGCTAATTATCTATTTTTTTCGCTGGCAATATTAATTGTGTTTGAAGAAAATTTAAGATTTAATTCATTTCCATGTTAACATTTAACCAGTCTATGTAAGGGTTTGTAATTAACGTTACTCATACGCATAAATTAAACTCCGTCAATAACAAAAATGGGTAGATTTGTGTAAATCAAAATAAACGAAACAACAATTAGCTCCGCTTGAAATTACCCAAATACTAATACTAAACAGGCAGGATGTAAATAAATAACAATGAAAAGTATTAATAAAGAAATACGTGAAAAACTTAAGTATGATTGATGCCAAAATTCGAAGTGACATGTTATTCATACGTAACATTAGGCATTTTTATATAGAAATAATACTGGTTAATATAGTGTTTAATTAAAATCAAACGGTGACTATGATTGGCATTAAACCAACAAAGTTGTTGTTGCTAACTATGTAGTTATTGTAGTAATATAGTCTACCCAAATTGCTGCAGATAGTAACAATTTTTTTATTTATTTTTTATCGCATTACAATGTCTTGACAGCCATGTATTCAATAACTATTTCACCTATACAGTTAGCAGATAATAAAATATAAAACATATAATTATTGCTAACCAGGATAACGCAACAACTTGTCGGTGTTCGTAATTGTATTGAAATTCGAATTAATATAAATTATACGTATCGTTGGTTGTGTAAGTATTCCGTACACTACGAGCGTTGGTATTTATATTTTGGGTCCTCCAATAATAAAACCATCATGGTTTTGGTTTTGTTGTTTCTCAAAATATTCTCCGTGAAGATTTATACACTTTTGCATGCGCCCAAATCAATTTTCAAGCACTTTTTCACATCGATTGAGCCACTTCCAAAAAACGGTGCAACAGCTGGTTCGGGCGTCGAAAACATTGAACACGCATTGAACATTGAACACGCCCAAATAGCTCATTGTTTCAGCTGATGTGTGAGAGCTCGCATTGTCCAAATGATCCGTCTTTTCTTGCTGTTTTCCCTTGTGTCTTCGAACACTGTTGGCAACTCGGTATTGACTGTCCTACTTTTCACTAAAAGCACTATGGCCTCGTGACCGGTTATACCGAAAAGAACGCGACCTTTCGCATTGATGTACTTCTTCAACGATCAACTTTTGTTGGATTTAGCCCGTCTTGAAAGACCCATACGGTTGATTGCAGTTCTGTTTCGGGCTCATATATATATATCCATGATTCGTCACCTGAGACGATGTTACACACTGCATTAGAGTTACCGCGGTTGTATTTTTTCAAGATTTCTTTGCTCCAATCAACACGAGCCTTTTTTTGATCATTCAACAACTTATGTGGGATCCAATGAGAACAAATCTTTTTCACAGCCAAATGAACATGCAACAGCTTATTGGTGCATGTCAGACTAATACCCAAGGATGCCTCAATCTCAAGGTATTTCACATATCGCTCTTGCTTTATCAGTTCACGGTTTCCCTCGATACGACCGAAGTTAGACGGCCTTCACGAAAATCATCCTGGAGCGAAAAGCGTTCCAACTTGAACTCTTGGTATCAGCCGCTTTTCAGTGGTTTTTGATGGTGTTTCATCCCCAAAAGTCGAAACAAGTTGACTGCGACACTTTTTCTCCATAATCCAACAAAATCGTCTTCAAATTCGTAAAAAATCAGCGCAAAAATCATTTTTGCCCGATATACATTTTACATCACATGGCAAATACAACAAATAGTGCTCGCTTTCCAATGCAGCATTAGTATTGCCAGGATGCGAAATATAAACCACAAACCCTCCATTCTGTTTAGTTTTAAATTTCATGGCAATTGTAATTTTTTCTACAACGAAAACGACGTCGATGACGACGAGTACAAAAACACAGTGATCCAAACTTGTCGTTGACCACAGGCCAGGTGATCCAACTTCATTCAAGGCGGTTGTAATGCCTGGGACTTCCATTTCTGCTGATAAGAACTCCCGTTCTGCAAAGAAGAAGTACAACGATCGGTGCCTTTCTCTCAGGATTCTAGAGAGTTTTAGCCAGGCTGGGCTTCAACGTTGAACTATAAGCAGAGTAAATCTTTAAAATGGGCACGGGGTATTGCTGAACAATAGAATACTGCGTCCACTTCTAAGATACAGCAGTCTGGCTAGAGGCTACCGTCGCATTATAAACCGCTGTCTTAAAAAAAACCAAATTGATCAGTAGAAACGCTGTCCTTTGCTAAGGTCATTGGTACTGGCGGTCATCAACAGGGGAAATGAAGATGGCAATATCTCTATGGACGAATAGAGTATAGTGGAGAACTGGCATTCCTCGATGGACTACAATGTTATAGTACTATGATGTTCCTTGATATATCACGATGGACTTTCCGGGTTCATCTCCCGACATTGACAACGCAGGCTGGTGTCGAGGCCGAATAAAATAAATACGCTTCAGGTATGAGCGCTTTGGTGTCTGCTATCGCTTCACTCTGAGGAAAATACGTTGATGTTGTTAAAAAAAATGGAATTCCGACTCGGGCCACGGTCTACGCATGGATTTCGGCAACACCATCCGATGTGGATACAACTGGAGGGTCCGCCGATTGGATGATGTATATGGGGTTGCAGTTTTTATACTGAATGCCGAGCCTGTACCTCATCTCGTCAAATCAGGTGGCCGAGTCCCATACAGACTCTGAAGGATGTATAAGAGTGAAATAGACAACAAAGCGAGTTATTGCAAGACTGCATCTTCGACGCTGAACTATAAGCAGAGTAAATCTTTAAAATGGGCACGGCGTATTGCTGAACAAAAGAATACTTCGTCCACTTGCAAGAAACACACAAGTCTGTTAAAAGGCTACGGTCGCTTGATGAACCAAATTGATCAGTAGAATCGCTGGTCCATGGTTCTTTGCTGACGTCCTTGGTACTGGCGGTCTTCAGCAGGGGAAATGAAGACGGCAACATCTCTACGGACAAATAGAGCACAGTGGAGATCTGACATTCTTCGATATACTCCGATGTTCTGAAGCAGTTGCCGGGTTCATCTCCCGATAGTGACAATGCAGGCTGGTATCGAGGCCGAATAAAGTTAATGCGCTTCAGGCGTTGAACGCTTTGGTGAGTGCTATCGCTTCGCTCTGAGTAAAATAGGTGAAACCCGACAGGGTGCGGTACTGTATGTTGTTAAAAAAATATGGTATCCCATCCCGGCCCACAGTCCACGCATTCCGGCGACTGGAAGTTCGGCCGATAGGATGCTTTAGCTTAAGAAATTCTAAAGCCAACTGGCCACCAAGACCATGCGATTTAACGCAGTACGACTTCTTTCTTTGCGGTTTTCTGAAATCATGTGTTTACTAGAATAAAACTGAAACAATTCCCGAGCTCAAATCCTAGATCCAACGCGTCATGGGTGAGATACAGCCACATCTCCGTGAAAAAGTTCTGGAAATTTTCATGAAAATAGTAATGGCCAGTCATCAGAGCCGTGGGGGTTATTTGACGGATATTTTATTCCATACTTAAACGGAACATGTCTTCTTTACAATTGAGTCAAAAAAATTGCAACTCTCTCAAAAAGTAGGTGTTTCTATTTTATAATGAAAAAGTGCATTCTTACTGAGACACCCTTCATAATTTTATCCATTGTTAAAAAAATGCTTTCCCGTTACATGCCGTGAAGTGATTAGGAAGAGCTTCTTACAAACCAGTGAGCTGTGCGCATTCTAGATTTACACTCACTGATTGGAACCTACAGTTTTACACCGGATCCGAACGGTATTTTGAGACGCTTCTTAAGGGCTAAATTCTCGAAAGTGTCGGCGTGACTAAGCGAGGTGACCGCCGTCGAAAGAAATTTAAGGTGATCTATCTATTGTTAGCTATTATAAAAACAGGCTACGTATACATTAAACAAGAAACAGACAATATTGTAGGTTAAACTTGTAAGCAAATTAAACACAAATGTGGTCCTAAAATTAGAGACTAAGACTGTCAGAGGTATCGGCTTAATCTACCAAAACGCCTGCCTTTGATTAACTGTCATCTATAAGATGGAGGAGGCAGTTGCCTCTTTTCAAACCTGATCGATGCTAAGCAACACTCAAATACAAAAAAAATCATCGATCCATAATGGTTTGGGTTTATGCTAATATCGTTTAAATTAACCACATCATAATTTTGTGGCCTGTTCTCTAACCAATTCCACGATAACTAATTCATTCGCACCTCAGATTATCATTTGAAAACAAATTTTTTTTATTTATTCCCACATTCCCCATATAAGTCTAAACAATGCTAATTTTCCAGTTACTGCTATTTGCTTGAACCTTTTGTCTGCATCCAATTAAATGTACAATATTTATATAACAGAATATGCAAATTCCCTGAGAGAGTTCAACATCAAACGTATTTCATTTGCATAGACATAGTGAACATTAACCTTGTTTGATGGCTCTTGAGAGTCATCATGCACGAGTCCTGAATATTAAGCGAATACATCTATAAAAATAATAAAAAAAAAACATGTGGAATAATTTGTTGTGAGAACCTTAATGCGAATATATGTATCTATATTAGATTGCGTAGATGTGAGCAGAACTTGTAGCTTGGAAAAACAAAAATGTTTATACCGCATTGGAAATGATGCATGCAATAACAAACTACGTTTTTTATGGTGTGTCTAGAATATAGTCTTGCACATGCAAATATATAATTCGATATTAATTTATACACTATCAACTTACAACTAATTTTAAAGAGAATATACTAAACATATTACTAATTAATATTATTATAAAGTATACGCGCAGTATGATTATCATATGAACTCCATTCCAAAGTACTTATACGTATTCGTAAACTGATAATATTCAGTGGCCAGATTGAATGGGTATTGCCCGAAACTTATCAGTGTTAGCTTAAATTAGTCCACATCTTAGGAGGTCGATTAAGGCTTATTACTGGTTTCAGACGGTCGAGACTGTTATGCTCAAGGTAGTACCGTACGCAGGATTTTATTTCGGGGAGGGCCCAGCTTGATATTTAGGTTGAAAAAAATCCCTTTTTTTAAAAATCACCTATTAAAGAAACAATTTCGGGGCGGGCCGCCGGGCCAACCCCCGGGATCAATTACACGTAAATAGCTTGATTATAAGGAGAATAAGTAATCTACAATAATTTTCCAGTAATGTTTCATGAAACGCAATGGTTAAAGCAGAGCACCAGCTCCATTTTCCCGACTATTTGATCACAAATCCCACAGGTGGAAGTAAAGGGCGTCTCAGTAAAAATTCACTTTTTCATATTAAAATAAAAACACGTATTTTTTGAGATAGTTGTGATTATTTAATTGGATTGAAAAGAAAACATATTCCGATTTAGTATGGAATAAAATATCCGTTAAATGGCCCCCACGGCTCTTTTCATTAAATTGTCCCTGCATCTCACCGATGACGCGTTGGATTTCGGATTTGAGCTCAGGAATTATTTCTGGTTTATTTGCATAAACAGGAGGTTTCACAAAACCCCAAAGAAAGAAATCGCACGGTGTTAAATCGCACGATCTTGGTGGCACATTGGCATCAGAATATCTCGAGATAATTTGTTCTGGAAATCGCTGCAGCAATAAATCTATTGTTTCAGATGCGGTGTGGCCGGTGGAGCCGTCTTGCTGAAACCACATGTCATCCAGATCCATGCCGTCCAGTTGAGGCCTCAAAAACTCCGTTATCATGTTCCAGTAACGAATATTGTTCGCAGTCACTGCAATTTCGGCCTCATCTTCACAAAAGAAAGGCCCAATCACGTCGCCCAGCCAAAATCCGCACCAGACAGTTGCTCGATATGGGTGCATTTGTTTCGCATGGAATGCATGAGGGATTTCTGAGCCCCAAATTCGACAATTTTGTGTATTCACGAAACCATTCAGATGGTAATGCGCTTCATCGGATATGGTGGACTTTTTTTGATGAATTGGGGTTTCTCCCTCACCCATTGAACAAATTCCCGCCCTTTCCATGGTCTGCCTGATTGAGCTCATGACTAGGCTGAATTTTGTACGCATGCAGGTGGAGGTCTTTTGTGAAAATTCGATTCGTAGTGCTTCGTGGAATTTGAAGTTGTGTAGAACGATGCCGAAATGATATTCGGGTTTTCGGCCACTCTCTCGTTTACTGTAGCAAGGTTTTCAAGAGACCGACCGCACAGAAGTCTTACTGTCCATAACCGACCCAATTTCCTCAAATTTGTAGGAACAGTGAGCCGAAACTTTTGTGTAGGAAAAGTATACCGAAGCCCATGTGTAGCAATGTAATTACACCGTCTTTCTACAGAACGCATCCCAAAACTGCTTTTGCCCTTTGCAGAACTAGAGCCCCGACAAAATGCTATAATCTTATCTGGTTGTTCGCTCGGACGCGACGACTCGAGTCTAGTCAACCTTACCACCAAGTACCTTCGCTGTAATGACGCAAATGAGAATTACATCCAAGCACTCATTCTTGTGCGGTCATTAAAACTGATTCGTTGCTACTATGTACACAACGTCGACTGAGCTTGTGTGCTTGCCAGGGAGTGTGATTGTTCGCCGTGGTTGGTGCGAGTGATGGATGTTATGTGATGCTTATGTGATAGTTTGATGAGGGACGGATGGGCTGTACATGGAGGTGAGCGTTTTTTTATTATGTACGGACGGATCATGACGTCACGTTACAAATGCTTTATCATTGGTGCCTGGATTGTACGAACATTCTATGAAAAATCGTAACTCGAACAGGTTAGACGAGTTATGGAACCCTATCATATGGACATTCTAGGCCTAGGGCCTAGGCTTAATATACTTCGGTAATGATATGCAACGTATAAACGGAGTCAAGCTACTTCTTTCACCTAGGGCTAGAAATGCTCTAACATCAATGCTCTAACATCAGCTATATCTGATTGCATCATCATTAAAAAAAAACCGTTTCCAATTATATCCCAATTATATCGTGTCGCCACCACTAAGCGAGGATCGAGCGCACGTTCTGATGTACAAGAGCCGCGCACACTAGCCATTGCAACACCGACCGCCACAAGTCTCATCATTATTACGACTTTTAATTCAAAATTCCACAGACGTATGTACCCACTAAGCCTGATGATGACAGTCTTAAGAACGGTTTCAGTAGCCAACTGGATTTTATTGTAAGCCCCTTGGGCAACGACACGACAACAACAACCTACAGGAAGTGATGGGAAGACATGGTCTTGGAGCTGTCAGAAATGCCAACGGTGACAGTCTCATAGATTTCTGTACTCGCCATCAACTGTTTATCGGCGGATCAAAATTCCCCCACAGAAATATTATACATGAGATTCAAACCGACAATCAAATTGGCCATCTACTTGTCAGTAACATGTTTCTGGATTCCTTGCCGGACTTCAAATCAAGACGAGGTGCTGATATTTATAGTGACCACCAACTCTTAGTGTGCACCTTCCGTCTCCGTCCTGCGGCTGTCAACCGTCTTAGAGGCAAAATCGGAAAATACAACGGTCTGTAGTCTGCAGGACCCATCCATATCAATGATGTGCGGTCAAACTCTACGCCGTGGTCGTTCGACAGCCGAACATGCGAACACACTCAGTATAAGTATAGAACAGTCAGTTGAATTCAACTCGCCTGTGCATCTACTTTTCAAAGACTTCGAACAAGCGGTTGATTGTGTACACCGCATCTCAGTGTGGTCCAACTTGACCAAAAAGGAGAGCCAACCTTTCACCACATCTGCGGGAGTGATACATTCGAAAAGTGTTAAAAAAACCGTTTCCCATTACATCCCATGAAGGGATTGGGGAGAGCTTCTCACAACCAGTGAGCTGTGTGCTTTCAAATTTTTCACTCACTGATTGGGACCTACAGCTTTTACACCGATTCCGAACGGTATTTTTGAGAAGCTTTTTCATGGCTAAATACTCGATAGTGTCGCCGTCACTATGCGAGGTGACCGCCGCCGAAAGAAATTTTTAAGGTGGTCGCAGCAGGGATCGAAGATGCGCGCACACTACCCATTGCACCACCGACAGCTATTTGAGGCTCGGAAAATCCTCATGCAATCTATGAGATACAAATGCATCTGTCTGGTGCGGATTTTTATCTGGAGGACATGCGGTTTCAGCAAGACTGCGCCACCTGCCACACCGCGCATGAAGCAATCGATTTATTGCAGCAACGATTTTCAGAAAAAAAAATATCTCAAGGAATTCTGATGTTAACTGGTCACCAAGATCATGCGATATAAATCTCGGGTTTATGAGAATAATTCAGAAACAACCCCTAAGCTCAAATTCAAGATCCAATGCGTCATCGGTGAGATACAGTCACATCTCCGTGAAAAAGTCATACAAAATTTCATGAAAAGGAAATGGCTTATCATCACAGCCGTGAGGGCCATTTGACGAATATTTTATTCCATACTTAAACGGAACATGTCTGCTTTACAATCCAATGAAAAAATCACCACTATCTCAAAAAATACGTATTTTTATTTTAAAATGCAAAAGTGCATTCTTACTGAGACACCGATTATATATATAAATCAGATATCTGCATTTTCGCTTGGTCTTGAAAGTCATGAATCCACTTTCTATTGAAACAACTGCTTTTGGTGACATTAAATAAATAAATAAATAGTTTCCCGTTACATCCCAAGAAGGGGTAGGGGAGAACTTTTAGTTTTAACCATTTGGTAACATTAGAGTGATATAAGTAATTTATAGAAATCTGTATAGGTCAGTCTTGAACGAACCTACAATATAGATATGGTCTCTACAGCCATCTTCCATCAAGTATCATCGGATTAACGCTGGTAAACTACACGTTTTTAGCTCACATAATCACTGATGCGTTCTGTTAGGAGATTTAAAAGAATCAAGATACATATTTAGATTTTGTACAACACTTGTTTAATAGAAATGCTCTTTATACCTTAATAAATATTACTCATACGCTTCTAATTACGTAGTAGGTGATCATGCGTATGATTAATTTTTAATTGTGTTTTAATATAAAGTATACGTATACTTTTCATTCGATAAATTCAGTGTAGAGTTTCGTTGTTAAATCACCATGCACTTTGGACCCAACACTCTGTGAGTATAAAAACAAAAATTTCTAAACTAGCAAAAGACAAGCATAATTTTTGCATCGAATTTGGGGTAATGCGACGTGTTGGAACATCATGTTCTGGCTGTGTCCGTGAAATTGTGTTAACCTATATCATGCTAATTTGTGAACAAACTTAATCCCATCAAACTAAATCCCAAAAGGCTGCAGAGTATTGAATACTAAACTTGATTCTCAGGGGTCATTAATAAATGTGTTCTGAATATAAAACCACTACCTAAAAGATAGTCCAACGATGAGTTCAAATACTTTGTATTATAAATGTCAGGAGTACAGACAAATACATGTTATCCCAATTCTCCTTACAATCAAATGGATGGCAGATATATGAAAACAAGAAAAAGAAATAAATAAGAAAATAACAAAAAAAAATAAAGTATCCATTTCTATTTGGTGTAAAAAATTTAAGAGACTTGAAACAAGTTTTATTATGAAGACAAGTCGTTACAGGGATTTTATAACTTTACTATTCGTTATACGTCAAATTAAATTGAATTCACTTGCTATCAAGGAATATATAGAAATAGATTAAAATGATATAAAAGCCCGTTATATATAATTAAACTCAAAAGGATCCTGCATTTACAATTTAGTTTAAAGAATTACCTAAAGTATTTAGGCCTAGCAAATGGCAATAAAAACATTTACACGCTGGCATACAACCAATTATCATTAATCATTTTGCTCAATTATGGTTTACCTTGAATTTCATGGTACACCTTCTAAGTATCGTACTTAGATATTAAAGAATGCCAGATAAATCAGCAGTGAGTAATAAAATAAATTACAGACGACACTAAGTGTATGAAAATTTTAAAATCACAGGATACCAAAAAAACATATGCGCAATATCACAAACTCATTTTCAAAAGAATATTAAGGTAATTAAAAGCTCATGATATGATGCGTATGACTAACATCGAATTAAGCATTAAGTATTAATGAGCAGACGTATGAGTAATATGTAAATATTCATTGTGTCATTAGAATTAAATTTACTTAATAAAGTCTCTGCAGCTCTAATACGCAACAAACGTTATAACATTAGCTATAAATTAAATATGCACTTAAATTGAAATAATAATCGCCTAAAGAGCAAAATTAATAACATAAGGTCAAAAGTCATCAGGGCAGAGTATTTAACTATGGTGTTTATTATAAATATATTTATGATACTAAAATATTAATGTACTTCCTATTTAGATTCAACATATATTTTTGTTGTGTGATTTCATTAACTTTAATAATAGTGGCGCTTGGCAGGACCAACGTATAGCTGTCATGTATTATGAATATTGTCAGGATTGAGAATTTAGCTGCCCAACATATAACCCACCTACAACTGTTTTGGATTGTACATATAGTCGGGATTGAGAATTTAGCCGCTGATTATGCACCAGTCACTGGTCATCGCACACCACTCCGTGAGTCTGTCCAAACCTATATTTTGTTTGTCCTTATCCACAGTCGACCAGGAACGTTTGTTTACCAGCCTTCCAAGGAAAGCCTATATGTATAATCCAATTTAGATTCAATACATATTTTTGTTGTAAGATTCCATTAACATTATTAGCAGAGGCCAATGCCAACCAACGTACAGCTGTCTTGATTATACGTATTGTCAGCATTCAAAAATAGGCCGCCTAATGCAGCCGCTGATCACGGCACAATAGTCCGGTTTGTTGTCCTTATCCGCAATTGACCAGTAATATTTATTTACCAGCCTTCTAGGGACAGAAGTATAATATAATAGTTCGAGATATAATAGTTCGACGAACTTCAGTAGCTGCTGTGTCCTGATAACCTGAAACAAGCTCGCCGACGCATGCCATTCAGATAATATATACAAGCTCCTTCTCAAGCTTCCTACCATCTAATAATTGCATTACCCAGGAGCACTAGACATAATGTCGGAAGTAGCGATCTCCATTGAAAGTTATACAATGGAATTGCTTCTGTTTATCCTGAGATAAATGACACTCAGATGGCGATGAGGAACATATACAAGGTGGGGCAAAATTAATTACCTTTTGGAAAACCCTATAACCTTTGCAAATGGCGCCAAATGACAATTCGGTTTTGACATTTGTGAAGTAAACAAACACAGAATACCAATCGAGAGGCGATGAATCGGTTTACTCTGCAAGAACGAGGAATAATTGTTTACAATTTTTGGCGCAACAATTCGTCGGTTGTGTTGGCGCAGCGTGAATTTCGTCGCAGATTTCCAGGTCGTCCGACACCTACTGGACACACACTGCAGGATTTGGCCACTCGCCTTGAAGAGACTGGGACGAGATACGAGATATTTCGAAGACTGTACGGCCCTGGAGCAGCCGCTCTGCTGAGAATGTCGCTGCTGTTGTCCAAGATGTCGCAGAGGAGCCCGGAACATCGACCAGACGACTTCCCAATCAATTGGGAATTAGTCGGCGGTCCCTGCGCTTAATTTTTGTGAAAGATATGAAGACATTCCCTTACGAAGTGCAGACAATGCATCAGCTGTTAACTTTTGACCACCAAACGCGTGTAATCTACGCTCAAGCCATCCTGAATCTCAACGGACAGGTGGACGATTTTTCAGCGAAAATTATCATGAGCGATGAGGGTCATTTCCATTTTAGGGGTTACGTGAATAAACAAAATAATCGGTTCTGGGGCACCGAAAATACGTGTATCACCCAAGAAAAACCATTACACCCGCTAAAAGTTACTGCGTTGTGTACTGTTTACGCTGGAGGAGTCATCGGCCCATTTTTTTGAGAACGCCTCGGACCTAACGACGACTGTGGACCGCGCACA
Organism: Phaonia tiefii; assembly: GCA_963931995.1. Taxonomy (NCBI): domain Eukaryota; kingdom Metazoa; phylum Arthropoda; class Insecta; order Diptera; family Muscidae; genus Phaonia; species Phaonia tiefii. The sequence continues at coordinate 245,839,454 of OZ008370.1, read as the reverse complement.
CTACACAGCCAGGATTGCCGAATTTTTTATTCCTCAATTGGATGAATTGGAACTGGAGAACATGTGCTTCCAAAAGGACGGTGCAACGGCACACACTGCGCAATCCACAACCGATATTCTGGAGGATGAATTTCCGGCTCGCTTAAGATCACCCGATTTAACCGTTTCAGACTTCTTTTTATGCGGCTCTTTGAAGTATCGGGTTTACGTCAACAAGCCTCCGACTCTTGAAGCCCTTAAGGAGAATTATCGGCAAGAGTGTGATAACCTCTCGCCCGAAGTTCTGGGAAGAGTGATGGCCCTGGCGGCGGCCACTTGGCCGACATCATTTTCTCAACTTGATAGAATAAACACAAATGGATTAAACAAACAAATTGCACAAGTAGAACAAGTTTTTATTAAAAAAAAAAATTACAGCAAAAGAACATTGGGTGGTTACTTTTGCCACACATTGTATAACATCAGGGTCTCATCGCACATCCTACCTTGTTACATGACGCCGAAATCCTCGTCAGGTCGAAAGAAGACACAACATCTCTCGGTGTCATTGAAAAAGTTCTCATCTGGAATATACGAGGGCGGTCCCAAAATTAGCCAACCTAAAAAGGAAGGCACAAAAAAGTTGGGAAAAATTTTCTTTATTTTGCAACATAATCTCCTTTTTGCTCGATACACTTTCTCCACCTATATCCAATAGCTCCGATACTCTGTTTATAGTAAGAATTGTCAAACTCCTTAAAATAGCCATCAACCGCAGACTCCACCTACTCAATATTGGCTAGTCTTTTACCACCGAGACATTTTTTGGAAGTTTGGAAATATTAAATAGCCCAAGGGACCTAAATCTGGCCTGACGAATTAGTTTTAACTTTAATTCATTAATTTTGGCCATCTCAATAGTGTATGTGCTGGAACTGAAGTATTGTCTTGATGAAACAAAATTTCCTTTTTCTCCAAAATAAATTAGCATAATATTCTGCGTTGATGGTGTTTCCTTTCTGAAAATAATCAATAAAAATTATTCCATGCGACTCCCAAAAAACAGACGCCATGACCTTGCCTGCAGACGGAACCGTCTTCGCCTTCTCCCATTCCAGTTCACTGCTTCGACTGTTCCTTTGTCTCAGGTGTGAAGTGGTGCCTCCATGCCTTATTCATGGTTATAAATCGACGCAAAAATTCGGCGTTATTGTCTACCTAACCATCTTCACGACGCTCTTTTTGCTGTATTGGAAGCAAACGCGGCAACCATCTTGCGCACAGTTTTCTCATCTTCAAATCTTCGGTCAACATACAATGTATAGCACTTTTTGAAATGCCTATCATTTCAGCCATCAAAGGTGCAATGGTTAGTGTGCACGCCTCTTGTACATGAGATCCTGGGTTCGATTCCTGCTTAGACCACCTTACATTTCTTTCGACGCTTAGAGATAGGGAAACTATCGAGTATTTAGCCATAAATAAGATTCTCAAAATACCGTTCGGAATCGGTGTCAAAACTGTACCTCCCAATCAGTAAGTAGAAAACTAGAATGCCGCGAGGTCACTGGTTGTCAAAAGCTCTCCCCAGTTCCCTCATGGAGTGTAATGGGAAACCATTTATTATCATTTCTGCTAGGTAATGAACCGACGATCATCCAATACCATTTGGGGATTTTCTTAACCGTCTCTGGCGTGGACACCTCAATTGGTCGACCTCCATGATGTACGTCTTGGCAGATGGTACGGCCTCGTTTAAGCTCTGGTACTCAATATTTTGTAGCTCGGCTGTAATATTATTTCGACTGAGACCTTTCAAATGGAAATATTAAATTACATAATATTGATCAATTTTTTCCATGTTTACAAATTCACTGAGATCGTTTACTTTTGATTGCTGAAATCAAAATACTATAATACGTGGCGACTTGAAACTTAAAATTTATGTTTCATAAGGTTGTCATTTTGACAAAAATATTTTTTTTAAACTACTGGCACCATCTTCTCAAAATGGCCTTCGAAATCGCTGTAAAACTGTAGGTCCCACTAAGCGAGTTACAAATAGAAATCTCACAGATCACAGGTTGTATGTAGGAGGCTCTCCCCAATTCCTTAATGGAATGTAATGGGAAACCATTTCTTGTGTAAATTATAGATAACTACGAGTAACGACGTCATGTGTGCCACGCAAACTATATGTAGTAAATACGAGAGGGCTAACAAAAGTTCGCTTAGTTGCTGTCTTATTATAAATTTTTAATAAATCAAAAATTACATACTGTTTGTTCTAATCTTACGATATATCACTCTAAGTTTGAGGAAGATCGGTCAAAATGGAGACAAGAAAACGTAAAATTAGTGCAGCAGTGTCAGTGGATATCCCTGTGCCAACCCAGCAAGAAATTCGGTATGCTATTCTTTTTGGATTTCGGCGTAAGTTCAAGCCTGTGGAAATATTTAGTGAATGCAAACAGCGTTTGGAGTGTATCCACCATCCCTTGTGACTATTTGAAAGTGTTTCCGGAGATTCAACACCGGTCATTTTTCTGTGGAGGACGAACCTCGAGAAGGACGTCCAAAATCTGCAACTGTCGATGTAAATGTAGCGCTGGTGAAGTCTAAAATTGACGAAGGTCCCAGATTGACCCAGGAAATGATTGCTGAAGAACTGGGCTTGAATGCCATGGCTGTATCGCGAATTTTAAAAAATATTCTTGGATACACGAAAAAATCTGCACGATGGGTTCCTAGAATTTTAACTGAAGCTCAAAAAGAGGCACATGTGCGTTTTGCTCAATATTTTGTTGAAAAATTCAAAAACGGAAAGTCTTCCACTTTTCAGAAAACGATAACAGGTGATGAAACATGGTTTTACAAGTACGATCCTGAAACCAAACAACAAAGCATGGTATGGAGCCAAGAACTTGCAAATCCACCCGTTAAAGCAAAGCAACAAAAGTCAGCATCAAAAGGATTGATTTTAGTCTACCTCACCAGAGAGAAAGTTGTAGCTGCTATTCCTTTTGAAAAAACTCAGACGGTAACTGCCAAGTGACTGAAACTTGCTTACCAGAAGTATTCCAAAGTTTATTGGGAAAACGCCAAAAAAAGGAACTTCGCCGAAACATTTTGCATCGTGACAATGCGCGAAAAAAAAGCAAGCGACTTTATTGCGCTGTCAGGCATCGAAGAAATTCGACCAGCACCTTATTCCCAAGATCTAGCACCTACCTTGCGACTTCTGGTTATTTCCAAAAATAAACTAACGTTTGCGGGGAACAGCCTTCAATAGCAATGAGGAGATAATAAATGCGGTCAATGATGAAATTGCAAAACTCTAAAAAGACGATTTTAAAGACTGTTTTTCAAGGTGGATTTATCGACTTCAAAACTGTAACGAAATAAATGGCGATTACGTTGAAAAAATACAAAGAGATGAAGAATAAAGATATAAATGTAAAACATTTTGTGTTTAGTTTTTTCTACTCTATTAAGCGATCTTTTATTATACTACGTAGGATTGTTAATGTTAGTAGAAGTATAGTGGAATAGTGTTAGTATAGTGGCATTCCAAGATGTACTCGCAGTAATCGGATTCCTAGGAAAACTTAATTCCATAAAGCTCACAGAATAGATTTTATCCTCATAATTTGGTGATTAATAAATACGTATATCAAGTACATAAAACTACCTCTATGCTATCTGCCAACCAATCCTGCTGTTAGTAATACGCCCCGCCACTTGTCGAAATCAATATAACTCATACGTCATCCTTCAAAATATTTTATTTTTATTTAAACTTCTAAAATGTACAAGAAGTTTAAAGAAGGTTAAAGACTTTAATTAAGTAAATGAAAACTAATAGTATAAACGACATCATTAACACATAATACAGCATACTTGTCTGTATTAATTGTATTTAATCATCCAGGCAAGTCTATTGTCTTATCAATGACAACGATATTTCGAAGTTACTCATACGTTTCAATCAAAATATTATTAATATCAAGTCAACCCTCAAAAATTTCTTTAATCCTCTATCGTTGAAACAATTATTATTATAACAGATTTCTATAGAATATAAATATTTACACTTCAACATTAACTTAAGTATCATAACACACATTGCTATGCCCACAATTTTATGGTTCACTGCGTAGTGAAGATTACCAAGTGTTAGGATGCCTAGCCAGTAGAAAGGAGGGGGGGCAAAAGGGTTTAAAAAGAACAATACGCACTTAATTATCCGAGAACACTGCAGAAATTTATACAGCAACAACTACAAGTACAACAGTTATAACATCACTTAAACCACTACACAGCTGCTGGAATTAAAACTCTACACAGAGAATGTGAAACATTTGCCAACATCCTTTATTCCTACAGAAGGATACATTCAAGAACAGCAACTAAGTTGTTTTCACAGTCTCAGTAGAAAGTTAAGTAGCAAACACTTATGTATATATTAGTACATACATACATGATTTTCTATGAATTTATTTTTAGATGAAAAACAATAATTTGACTTTAACGAAATCTCTAAGACGCTATGAGAATATTTTAAGATTTCTGAAAACTAATCAAACAGGGAATATTAACAAGCTCTGTAAAGGGTGTCTCATTAAGATTACACTTTTTAAATTTAGTGTAATTTTTTTGTGCAAGTGGTAACTCTGCAGTTTGGCAGCTGTCACATATGTCTATTCCGATTATTAAAAGTGGAGCGTTTTACGAGAGCACAACGCATTATAATTGGGAAAACTTATTACACAAATTTCGACAGTTATGCTGAAACCGCTCGCAAACTTCAAAGAATTTTCAGTCGAGAAAGTGCACCTAATGTGTCAAGGGTGGTCAAAAAATTTTAAGAAAGTGGGTCGGTTATAGACGATAAGATGTACCGGTCGGTCTCTTGAAAACATTGCTGCTGTAAACGAGAGTGTCGTCGAAAATCCGGAAATATCAATTCGGCATCGTTCTCAACAATTTCAAATTTTACGACCCGCCACGCAGCGAATTTTGACAAAAGACCTCCAACTTTATGCGTACAAACTTCAGCTTACTCAGGAGCACACACAAGCAGACCATAGAAAGTGCCGACAATTCGTTCAATGGGTAATTGAGCAAAGTGTAATCAATGCCAATTTTTCACAAAAAGTCATCTTCTCCGATGAAGCGCATTTCCATCTGAATGGCTTCGTGAATGCACAAAATTGCTGAATTTGACGCTCAAAAAATTCTCATGCAATCAATGAGAAACAAATGCACACACAACGAGCAACTGCATAATGCGGATTTTGGTCAGGCGGCGGGATTGTGCCTTACTTTTTGAAGATGAGACCGAAAATGCAGTGACTGTGAAAGGCATTCGTTCCAGGAACACAATAACGGAGCTCTTGTGACCTCGACAGGATGGCATGGATCTGGCGATATGTGGTTTCAGCAAGACGAAGCCACCTCCCACACCGCGCATTAAACAATCAAATTTCTTTCTTTTGGGGTCTCGGGTTTATGCGAATAAACCAGAAACAATTCCTGAGCTCAAATCTGCGATCTAAAGCGTTATAGGTGAGATACAGTCACATCTCTGTGAAAAGGTCATAGAAAAATTCATGAAAAGAGTAATGGCCTGTCATCAGAGCCGTAGGGGCCATTTGACGGGCGTAGCCTTCCATACTTAATCGTAACATGTCTTCTTTACAATTCAATGAAAAAAATTAGAACTATCTAAAAAAAATCAATGAGTGTTCGAACTCACGGATGATGTGTTAACACCTTTTTGCTACACGGTACCTGTTCGATTTCTATGAACACATTAGTAAATGTTACATTGGAAAATAAAAAATAAAAGTTTTTTTGTATACACCGGGCAATGCTGAACATCAAATGACTCGCTTTGTTTGGCCATAGCAACAACAACGAAACAACCAAACTTTGTCACACATACTTTGTCCGAAGTAGCTGACGTATACGTGTGTCACATAACCACATGTTTGCCATATCAACAGCAACGAAACAGCCAAACATCGCACATACTTTGTACGAAGTAGCTGACGTATTAGTGTGTCACCATAACGTCGACTGCGCAAGCAAATCGACTGTGCTTGCAAATGAAATTTTGCGTAGCTATGCTTTATATCTCCGTTCAATAACAGCAACAGCCACATGTACATACATACATTAGTATGTTAATAGATACGCTATAGACATAATTTCGTTTGCCTCACCCCTGCCACACCACTCTTTCATTGCTCTCTTGCTCGCTCATTTTTGTTTAACACGTCATTATTCTCTTTCGCAGTCGCAGAAAATCTGGTTTTAGCAGCAGCATAAAATCTGGTTTTAGCAGCAGCATAAAATCTGGTTTTAGCAGCAGCATAAAATCTGACTTCGCTAGATTTAGTCCCTATACGCCGCTATGCTATAGATGTTAACACATCAAAAACGTGTTTGTATTTAAAAATGAAAAGTGCATTCTTACTGAGACACACTTTACAACGATTGTATACCAATGAACGTATACGTAATATAGAATTATAAATTAATCATACGTTAAAGGCAATTTATGCGCAGCGAAGAAGTAGCCCTTTGCTGTGTATAAGTTTAATAGTGGGAAATAGTAGATGTATTGTGCTCTGTTCAATAAAATGAATTGGGATGTCACTTACAACTTGGTTCAGATGTAAAATGAATTGGGATGTCACTTACTACTTGGTTCAGATGTAAAATTCCCACTTGGAAATTTCCTATAGACATCATCAGTGACAGAGAAGTGACATGTCAGAGTTAGTCAGAGTCCGCTGCGATACTATAAACCTCATGACACCCCCTGACATTTTCATACATTTGGCCACAAGTCAGCAGGAATCTTCCGCAGTTTGTCAATAGTGGTGATCACCTTATGACATGTACACAAGACGTCCTTGAGTAACCATTCATCAGTGGGTCAGTTGCTCAAGATTACTTTAAATATGGTGTTCCTACATATTTATTTGAATATATGTGTTGTATCTGATCTGTTGCACGACATTATCCAAGATAAGATGAAAAAGTGAGATAATATACTACATCCATACGTAATTATCATGCTCGGAAAATTTGCATAGCCTTTTTACAAAATTTCAAATATTTTGAAATAAATTCTGAGAATGTATGGCATGTATTTCATAACTACAAATAAATATAAATGTTTCAGTTTGAAGTTTTTGAAAATTTTTAAAATACACACACATGACTCGCAGTTGATTAATGATGAAGACCTCCTCTATCGATATTCAGCATTGGCCTTTGTAACAGTTCTCAATCAATATCTTATGTTGTTCGCAATCAATATCAATCATACGTCACATAAATATTAGCATGGCTCTTGGATATAGCTATAGGATATGGGTTCCCTGTCCTCCTACTCCTTTCGACGATGACCACCTAGGTTGGTGATGACGACACAATTCCCCGTTTGCAACCGATATAAAAATGCAGGCGTCAATCAGTGAACGTAAAACATGTCCGTGAGAAGCGTTCTCTATTCCAAGTTACTTTAAGGTGTGTGAAGCCAGAGCCAAGGCGACATTAATCTGGGATTTATTGACTTCTGACTTTAATTACATCTGTAATAGAACATATTGTCTAACAAAAGACCTCTCTCGGAAATGTTGTAGCTGACGACTGGAGTACAAAACTTTCCTTTTCGAAGAAATGGTTTAAACTGACATTCAACTTGTCGTGTGGGGGGTAAAGAATCTCCAGAAGACTTTTCAGGTGCTAATCTAGTCATACAGTGATGGCCCACAATTATTTTTAGACATTTTCCTATAAAAAGTAATTATTTTCCGGAACAAAAGTAAGAAAACAAACATCCAGCATCGATACAATAAATTCTGGTCAGCTTCTGATCCACAATATGCGGCTGTAAATACATACTGACAATACAAAAACCATATGAGATCGAGAAACATAAAGCCCCACTAGTTGTTGATGACCTCTGCGAACGTTATAAGGACCACTATTTACGAATTTGAGCTAGGAATGTTAGAACACTATACAGATGCTGTGCCAATATCCACACGCTGAAATGTTTGCAAGCATTGTAATCGTGAATAGGAGATCTGCTGCTACTTGTTTCTTTATTGCCTCTCACGTTTGTGTTTTCAGCAGTTTTCAACAAACAAAGCCACATTTCGATCACAAATACATATAAAGCCATTAACCATTGTGTCCCAAACATGTTGTATTGAATACCAAACACAATGTGTTTGGACACAACTATAATGCATTTACGACAAGCTACAAACACTTTATATTTGCATTCAAACAATATCAACATAGAAATTTTTCTGGGTGCAACTGACAGATATCCTCGAGAAGTATAACACTGGCATTACGGCTATGGTTGTATAAAGAAGAAGAACTGTGGCTGCCATGAAAAAAATCATAAATTTGGCTGCGGATTTGTAGTTGGCAAAGGACTGCGACATCTGGTCTCAACGTTCAACCCCGTGAGTGAACGTATAGTCACCATCCCAATAAAGGCGAAATATTTTAACGTGACGCTAATTTGTGTACATACATCGACGGAAGTAGATACCATTAAGGACATGTTCTAAGAGCGTCTAGAGGAAACATACGACCAGTGCCCTGGCCATGACATTCAGATTTTTCTAGGTGATTTTAATGCTAAAGTCGGCGGAGAAAATGACTTTGTACCAGCAGTCGGTAAATTGAGTCTACACGCAATCACTTCTGATAACGGAACGAGACTGTTAGATTTTGCCGCTGCGAAAAACATGGTTTCCAGCAGTACGAGATTCCACCATAAATATATCCATAATTCTATTTGGATATGCTTTGATCAACAGATGAAATACCAGATTGTTCACCAGGTAATTGACGGAAGTTGCTCTACTAATGTAATGGACGTACGTGTGATTCGTGGATTTAATAATAACTACCCGGATGCAGCAAAGGTTCGCACAAGGCTAAATCGAGGGAAAGCCTTACAAAACCAGACATATAGAAACCTGGACTTCGGAAAGCTGCAAATACCAGAGATAGACACGACCTAAGCGGAGAAGCTCACTCACATACTGGCGGAGACTGCACCCTCGCCTCATGATTCTGAAACGCTGTGACAGTACATTTCCCACTCTATGAAAACAGCTGCAGAGAACGAACTTGGTTATGAAAAGATGCTTAAAGACAATCGATGGTATATTGAAGAGTATCCCATGGGTAGCGATGAATTTAACGCTGCCTGTATGGTAACGCTTCAGTCAGTTGCAACGCGAGCCAAAAAAAGGCGGTGTAAGAAGAATATTACAGAAGGAAGAATGAGGCCCGTAAATTCTACCTAAAAGTACAAAGCCAAACCAACAGAAATGGCCCTGCCTCCCTTTGTAGAGATAAGTCTTGTTACAGATATGCAGATTATGTTGGGAGTATGGAGAGATCACTTCTCTTCTTTTCTTGTGCCAGGAAATTTCAATATAGATGAGGGTGTGGATCACATACAGGACGATGGCATCGACTGCCACCTCCTACTCAAACCGAAAGTAGAATTGGCATTTCCCGTCTTAAGAACAACAAAGCCTTTAATGCTGATGAACTAACAGCTGAGATATTTAAGGCTGATAGCTAAGATTTGCAAAGGTGCATGCTTCAGCTCATGTGCACAATCTGGCTAGACGAATGCATGCCCGACGATTGGAGTCATAGCATACTGTGTTCTGTGTTCAAAAACGGCGACCAGAGTATATATATGTATGAATGAAATTTCATGGAGTAAGCCTTTTATCCATCGCGTACAAGGTCCTATCGAGCGTAATATTCGAAAGACTAAACCTTTTTTTTGCAGACCTGATCGGACCTTATCAGTGTGGCTAACGACCAGCTATTCACATTATGACAACTCCTGGAGAAACGCCACGAAAAACAAAGCGACAATTACTACATCTTTGTAGATTTTAGTGCGTCCCGATACGGGGAAAACTGCACCAAGTTATGTCGGAGTTTGGTATTCCAGCCAAGCTGAAACGCCTTTTTTGAATGATCCTGGCCGGCACGAAATTTTCAGTAAAAATTGACAAAGATCTGACCTAACCATTTTGTACGAGGCGAGGCCTAAGGCAGGGCGACACTTTATCATGCAATCTCTTCAAAGTATTAAATGAGATCATCGTGCAAAAACCTACAGTGAACACGAATAAACTATCAGCAGCAGAAGTCACACGGTGCTCGCGTATACTGATGATTTAGATATCATTGGGCGAAATCTGCGAGAAGTTACTGCAGTATTTTCGAGATTTCAAGAATCAGCAAAAGTGGCGTTGGAAAAGTATGAAACCAAGACTACACTGGAAAGACCTGGCGGATTATTGCCTGCGAGTACTTCGTGTTACCAACTGGAGAAGAAAAGCTGCAGATTAAGGTTGGAGACGTCCACCTTGAAACTGTTGTATAGAGTGCAGAGATCAGCTTGCATCCGCATAGCAGGGGGAATGAGAACGTGTCCAGCTGAAGCCCTTAAGGCAATGCTTCATATTATACCACTTGACCTTCACATAATAGCTTTTGCGACCTGGTTTGCTACCCGACTAAATGCTCTTGGAATCTGGAAGACTAGCGCCTATGTACATGCAAGAATACTACCGACAATCCCAAGAGAACTCAACATAACCACCGATTACTGCACCCTCTCACTGACTTTCGATAACCTCTACGATGTCAGGTTTCCAAGAAGAATAGAGTGGGATAAAGGGGAACCACTGACAGGTTTTGACACCAAAGTATTTACGGACGGATCGAAAATAGAATGTTGAACCGGCTCGGGTGTCTTCTCCGAAGAGACAAGCCTCAATTTATCATTCAAACACCCAGAAAAGTGCAGCGTTTTCCACGCGGAGGTACTGGCTATCAAGGAAGGCGACGCCAAATTTATACTACAACGGAGAACAGAGCGCATTGGAATATTTACAGATAGCGTGTCGGCTCTCCTACTGCATCTAAACAACACTGCATCTAACCTCATTAGTGAATTTAGGAAGTTGTCAAGTTAGGTCGACTGGCCAATGTGGTTGTTACTTGGATACCAGGCCACAAGGGTTTCGTAGGGAACGAAAGGGCAGACGAACTAGCCAGGGCAGGAGCCTCTTCCTCCGAAATTCATATAGTGTCTGTCGCAACGCAATAGGCTTCGTCAAACAAAGTATTTTCCAGATGGGATTGAACGGGAACGTGCGGCATATTCAGAAACACATGGCCAGAATATAACACTCACTGGACTAACTGATTAGCCAAAATCGGGAAACATATCAAGGCTAATTTCCGTGCTGACCGGGCACTGGCCAATCGGTAATCACGCAAAACGTCTGAATGTTCCATAGAATGACCACTGCCGTGCCTGTGAAGACGCAGGAGAGGAGGAGCCGGTAGAACATTTCCTCTGCAGTTGTCTGGCTCTAATGAATAAACATCTTAAGACTATAGGTCGTACCTTCGAACACAACTTCACTGAGATACACGAGATAGATTTAGGGGATCGAATGAGGTATCTCCGATTAACAGGTTAGATTTAGACACAGTACATTAGACTATCCGGAGAGATGTGGTAAGCAAAACGGTGTCCCAAGACACTAATTTATGCTAAATAGTATATTTAGCAACCACGTGTATTCCTGCCAATAAGCCACAAGGGTTTCTGCTGCAATTGGCTATTTTCCGACAAAAAGAAGCACATGCCTCCATGGGAGTAGAAAAGTCAGCATTGTTTTCCGAGGTCATTAGACCAAAGCATTTCTAGGTTACTTTGTGTTTCCTTAACATGTATCAAATTAGTTGCTAGACGACGGGCCAATCCTTACTTAAACCATCTAGTGTCTTTGAATCTTGGTGTATTCCACTGAACTTCTAACGCCATAATAGACTAAATTAGCCAACAGTTTAAGTAGCACCACAAAACAAGTACGAGTATATTCATCATCTTTTCCTACTTTCACATTATACGGTCTACAAAATGAACTCAGGAAAACATACATTTTCCAATTTTCTTTATCTTTGCTCTTAAGAAGCACTTCATCATCGTTTAACAGAGAAAACAGTACTTTAGCTCTACGAGTCTTATCGGCACCAAGTTGAAAGCTCAACATCTGCTACTATGATGTTGCACATGCCACTGCAGGTTGTGCAATTGTAGTAGTTGACGTAGTTTTTGTATGATAGTTGTTTTGAAATTGTTGTTGTGTCAGAAAACTAATGGCAAAGTTATTTTTCTCAATTTCAGTTTTAGTTTGAAGTTTCTTCTTTTCATTTCATTATGATTTGTGGGATTTTAATTTCAAATAGTTAGGTATCTTCAAGTAATTGATTGCTGTTTTCAATGCAATTTATAATGGAAAACAAAATATTTAGTTAAAGTTTAAATATTCTTGTTCTTCAACGTCTTTGTTTTATATTCGAATTCAGAACAAAATTAATTACTTCATGTTAATCGAACGGATCGAAAGAATCAGAAGAAACAAATTCAAATAATTTGAAAAACTTTTCAGAACTGACTAGAACAAAAGGTTAAGTTTTTAACAATATTAAAACTAAAAGAATAAAACCAACAATTTTTAAATAAATTATTTGCCTGTTTTGTAGTACAACAAATGGTAGCAACAAGAGTACAGAGTGATCAAAAAAGTAGCAGCAGAATGTGGGACACAAATGCAACTAGTTTATTTCAAGCAGCATTTTTGGTCTCTGAGGAAAAATAGTTATTCAGATTTAGGCACTAACAAATCGAGCATTTTTCATTAAATTAGTACTATCTCTTTGTGTTCAATCGGGAGGCAGCAAAAGTTACCCTGAGAAATTGGGAAACAGATCAGTCTATCCAACTGTGTATCATATTTATTGAAAGGCTTTTCATGCAAAAAAGTTAAGTTGGTCCAAAATCAAAATTTTTCAAATTTAACTAGCAAACACACAAACCACTTTGCTGAGCACAGTGATGTTATTGCGTTAACAGGTATCTGTTAAAGTAGTAGGATAAGACAGTATATTGAAATAAACAAAGTTTCTGGCGAATTAAATTAGTAAAAAAAAACGACAAAACTTACAAATCCTATATACAAAATTAAGAGCTTTCAGTATTAGTGCCACAAATCTTCAACACCTTACCAGCGAGCATTATATTTCAATTCAGTATATATATTTTGGGTGATCCGTGTGTCTGTTCCAACTATCGCGGTATCAGTCTTTTATCCATCGCGTATAAGGTCTTGTCGAGCGTATTATGTGAAAGTCCTCAACTGACCAAATATTCACGCTACGCCAAATCCTGGAAAAGACCCACGAAAAGCAAATCGATACGTACCACCTTTTTGTCGATTACAAAGCTGCTTTCGATAGCCCCATACGGGGAAAAGTGTACGAAGCTATGTCTGAACTTGGTATTCCGGCAAAACTGATCCGCCTCTGTAGAATGACGCTGACCAACACCAAATCAGCAGTGAAAGTGGGGAAAGACCTCACTGCACCATTCTGTACCAAGCGAGAAATTAAACAAGGCGACACACTTTCATGCAATCTTTTCAACATCTTAATGGAGATAATAATGAGAATGGCTGCAGTAAATAAGAACAAGACCATTAAACACGAAAAGCCATATGCTGACGACATAGACGTCATTGGGCGAAATTTGCGAGAGGTTACTGCAGTATTTTCAAGAATCGAAAAGGAATCAGCGAAGCTGGGTCTTGCTGTTAATGAGGGTAAGACAGAATTGATGGTGCCAACGACTAGAGAAACCTTTCGACTTGGTCCGCACTTGAACGTGGACAACCGATTTAATTTTGAAATGGTAGATGAATTTGTCTACCTTGGATCCGCCGTGAACAAGGACAACAACGTCAGCCTGGAGATAGATAGGAGAATTGTGCTTGCAAATAGATGTTATTTTGGGCTCAGCAAGCAGTTTAGGAACAAAGCCCTCTCTCGACGGACAAAAGTCCAGCTATATCAGACTCTCGTTTTACCTGTCTTGACATATGGCTCCGAAACTTGGGTCATATCGCAAGCGGATGAAAAACACCTTGGAGTTTTCGAGAGAAAAATTCTCCGTAAAATATATGGGCCTGTTAGGGAAAACGGCGAGTACCGACGTCGCTGGAACGCAGAGCTATATAGTCTCTATTCTGACGTGGACATAGCTAGACGAATCGAAGTGTGCCAATTGCGTTGGCTAGGCCATGTTATCAGAACGGATGAAGATGAGCCAGCGCTAAAGATTTTTGATAACGTACCCGATGGACGCTAGAAAAGAGGACGACCAAGACTCCACTGGAAAGACCAGGCAGAAGAATCCCTCCGTATCCTTGGTGTTACCAACCGGCGAGAAAAGGCGAAGGATAGAGCCAGTTGGAAGAATATGTTGAAATTTGTTTAATTTGTTGGTTTAATTAATATGTGTAAGACGTCTGACCTCATGAGGTTGTAATATAGTCAATAAAAGTAAATATATATTTTTTATTTAAATCAAGGATTCTTCGCCGACTAAATGAATATCTAGACAGAGGTCGGACCATGTTTTTTTGGGTTATAGTACTCCGAGGATTCAAACGAATTTCAGAATGCTATAATTTTGTGATTTTCCCATAAACACTTTACTCTACTTTTGAACCATTCACTGTGTCCATACCAATGACTCTTGGAAGACAAGACTTATACCAGTTTAAAGCTCCTTGTTAGCGCTTTTCAAATTTACCACACTCATATTTCAGAGGAATTTCAGAACAGCGATAGTAATAAATACAAATTTAGTGCAATATCCCTAAAACTGAATGAAACACAGCCCAATAAATTTGAACAAATAGATAAAAAAAATTCAGATTTCAAAATTCTAAAAAACCGAATATCTGTAATACGAAAAAAATTTCAATTTTTAGCCGCATAAAATACTTAAAAAAACAAAAAATTTGTTTGCTTGGAAACCAAAAAACAAAAAATTTCTGAAATATATCCCACTGTTCCCTTTTCAATGCTGATATATTGCAATAAACCATGAATCCTTGTCTACTATTGTTTTTGTTACATAACTTAGAAATATTTACTAGGTCAAAAGATATTGAATTTTGGGCGATGGAAATCGATTCTGAAGCACTGTGCGTCGGTGGTGTCGGTGGAACTCTTGTAGATGAGAATATGGATCCGCTGACAGTTTTTTCGATTACACTGAAATGCATTTAGAAAAAGCTTCTCAAAAAATCGATCGGAATTGATGTAAACCAGTGACTACCAATCAGTGAAGGTAAAACAAATAGAAATACAGCTCTCTGATTGCGAGAAGGTTTCCCGAGTGCATTCAGGAAACGTATTGGCAAACTATTGGTTTAAATTCAAATAACCCCAATTTAAATTTAAAAATATGAATCTAAATTTAAAAAATCCATTTGAAATTACAACAAGCGGGCATTTTATATTCAAAAAACATGAATTGAAATAACCACCAGATCTACTAAAAACTAAATCAAAACCAAAAGTCAACCAATTCAAATACAAAGAACATTACCCGGAATTCAAATGTTGTCTACTAAATGTTGTCTATTAAACATACATCAAAATGCAATACAAAGGATACCAATTGAAACTCAAGACTTCAATTTAAGCTTAGTTGCATTTTAAAACTGAAATATTCAATACAAAGTACATCAATTGAAATTCAAAGGCCACAAAATGAAAACAAAATAATATATCAAATTAAAATAACAATTTAAACTTGGAATTGAAATAAGAGAATTTGATGTCAAAAAAGTAGACAAGCTTAATCTTGGACAAGCGCTAAGTTCGTCCATTTAAACTTTTCTGCCGTAGCTGAACACTGATCGCTGATCATCAGGCAGTCACTATCTCTGAGAGCTACAGAAGACCCTACAACCAAGATTGAAAGATATATTTGAATGGCAGCTATACCAAGACATGACTAGACTGTTGAAACCCGTAACCGAAAAACCGGCGAAGCTTTTGCAATTATTCGTTTGCTGATTTTTTAAAAAACGTAACTTTCGAATAAACCGAAAACCGGCTGTTGAACGTTTTAAATATAATTTTATAGATTGAATAAGTTTTAAATTAGATTTAAAACAGGTTTCTTTATTTCAAGATGGTTGTATAAATTTAATACAATTAAATAATTTAAATTAGGGTATAAATAATTTTTTTACACTTTAAAAGACATAATAATTTCTTTTAAATTCCAACGGGATTTTTAAATTTATATAATTTGAATGTGAATAAGAATCAACACGCTTACAAATTGAAAAATTCTACAATTTAATTTAAAAATTTAACATTATAGTCCAATTTTAAAAACAGCTGTGAAATTTGATACTAAAAGACCTACGAGAATATTCAATTCATCTCATTGCACCTCAATTCAAGTCAATTCAACTCAATTCAATTCAAGTCAATTCAATTTAATTCAATTCATTTCCTTTCATTTCATTTCAATTCAATTCATTTCAACGGAACCTAACTCAATTCAATTCAATTCAACTCAATTCAATTCAACTCGATTAAATTCAATTCAATTTAATTCAATCCAATCCCATCCAATTCAATTCAATTCAATTAAATTCAATTCAATTCAATTCAATTCAATTCAATTCAATTCAATTAAACTCAATTCAATCCAATTAATTTCAATTAAATTCATTTCAATTAAACTCAATTCAATTCAGTTCAATCCAATTCAATTCAATTCCATTCAACTCAATTCAATTCAATTCATTTCAATTCAATTCAATTCAATTCAATTCTTTTCAATTCAATTCAACTCAATTCAATTCAGTTCAGTGCAGTTCAATTCAATTCAGTTCAATGCAATTCAGTGTAATTCAAATCAATTCAACTCAATTCTATTCAATTTAATTAAGTTCAATTCAATTCAATTCAATTCAGTTGAATTCAATTCAATTCAATTCAGTTCAATTCAATTCAATTCAATTCAATTCAATTCAATTCAATTCAATTCAATTCAATTCAATTCAATTCAATTCAATTCAATTCAATTCAATTCAATTCAATTCAATTCAATTCAATTCAATTCAATTCAATTCAATTCAATTCAATTCAATTCAATTCAATTCAATTCAATTCAATTCAATGCAATTCAGTGTAATTCAAATCAATTCAATTCAACTCAATTCTATTCAATTCAATTAAGTTCAATTCAATCCAATTTAATTTAATGCAATTCAATGCAATTCATCTCAATCAAATTCATTTCAATTCAATTCATATCACTTCAACTTAATTCAATTCAAGTTAACTAAATTCATTTCATTTCATTTCAATTCGTTTCAATCCAATTAATTTCAAATCAATTAATTTCAATTAAACTCAATTCACTTCAATTCATTTAATTTCAATTCAATTTTTTCCAATCCAATTCATTTCTATTAAACTCAATTCAGTTCAGTTCAATTCAATTTAATTCAATTCAATTCAATTAATTCAATTCAATTCAATTCAATTCAATTCAATTTAATTCAATTTAATTCTATTTAATTCAATTTAATTCAATTCAATTTAATTCACATCAACTCAGTTCTATTCAATGGAATTAAGTTCAATTCAATTCAATGCAATTCAGTTCAATTCAATTCCATCCAATCCAATTAAATTCAATTCTGCTCTATTCAGTACAACTCAATTCAATTTAATTCCGTTCAATTCATTCATTTCAATCCAATGCAACTCAATTCAGTTCAATTCAATTTAGTTAAATTCACTTCAAATCAATTCATTCATTTCATTTAATTTCAATTAAACTTAACTCAATTCAATTCAAGTCAAGTCAAGTCAAGTCAAGTCAAGTCAAGTCAAGTCAAGTCAAGTCAAGTCAATTCAGTTCAATTCAATTCAATTCAATTCAATTCAATTCAATTCAATTCAATTCAATTCAATTCAATTCAATTCAACTCAATTCAATTCAATTCAATTCAATTTAATTCAATTCAATTCAATTCAATTCAACTCAATTCAGTTCAATTCAATTCAATTTAATTCAATTAAATTTAATTCCTACCAACTCAGTTCTATTCAATGCAATTAGGTTCAATTCAATTCAATTTAATTCCGTTCAATTCAATTGCAGCATATTCAATTCAATCCATTTCAATTCAATGCATCTCATCCAATTCAATTCAATTTAATTCATTTCATTTCAATTCAATTCAATTCTGTTCGGTTGAAAAACGTCTATAGTCAAATGTGACCATATTAAATATCAGACTGACAGTGCGCTAAATATTATTTAATATCCAAATTAGTCAGAATCCTGAGTGGTTTTGGGGAATTTTTTTGACTACCAACCAATTGGCCTCCCAATATTTGTATGGGAGGTACAAAAATGGACATGGCAAGTTGTTGCCAAAATGCTGATCAGTACCAAATTTTATTACGATCGGATAAGATTTATTCGGCCGCCAGTGGTATAATGGTTAGCGTGCGTGGCACTTGTACATGATAACCTGGTTTCGATCCCTGTTCAGACCACCTTACATTTCTTTCGACGACGGTGTCATCGCTTAGTGATGCCGAAACTATCGAGTACTTGGCCATGAAAAAGCTTCTCAATATACCATTCGGAACGGGTGGCAAACTGTAGGTCCCAATCGTTGAGTGTAAAACCAGAAAGAGCACATCTCACTGGTTATGAAGAGCTCTCCGCAATCCCTTCATGGGATGTTATGGGCCACAATTTTTGTTTTTGCGATTTATTGGAGATATCGAGTCGGCAAACCGGAAATACGCCTAACTTTTGTATGAGAGGTACGAAACTGGGCGTGACACAATAGTCAGTTATTAATTACATAGTAGCTTTGAGCAAAATATTGCCTAGTACCGCATTTTATTAAGATCGGTTGCAGTTTATGAGAATTATCATGTCGATCAACCGGTCATCCGCCAAACTTTTGTATGGGAAGTACCAGAATAGGTGTGGCAAAACTTCTTATTTTCTATAGGAGAGTGGTATTTGACTAAATATTGACTAGTACAAAATTTCATAAACATTGATTCGGTTTTGCGGGACTTCTCGTGCCGCACAACCAGACAGCCAAACAACTTTTGTATGGGAGTTACCAAAATGGGCGTGGCAAAATCAAACTTGTTTTAATCGATGATTGGTGTTTGATGACGTGAAGACTTATACGTAATTTAATTAAAGTCGGAAGTATTTCACGCGATTTATCAGATTGACAACCCCGACCAACACCCAGGTTTTTATGGGAGGTAATAGAATGGGCGTGACAATTTCGCCAATTTCCTCCAATTAATTAGACATTTACAGATTATTACCCAATGTGTTAGTTCAAGCTAATAACGTCTACCACAAAAAGGTTTTAAATGAAACGTGATTTCCTACTAAATGTGCCGATTTGTATGGGAGGTACAAGAAACGCCCATTTTCAATCCAAAACTAACCTTGGACAAATAACAGTCACTGAAAAAAATTCGCTGTTAGCGATGTAGATTTACGGCAGTTATCGTATTGACCAGCCAGCCAGACGGACATGGCTCAATCGTCTTTAAAAGTCCCAAAACGAATTTCATCGATAGATACTGATTGTCTAACACGGTTCCTTCTATTCCGTACATTTTTTTCCGTATTAAATTAATCCTATGCATGAGAGTATAATTAACGGGTTTCTCCGGTCTTTTCCATTCTGTGACATTCTGAACAATCGCCCAATTTTTTTCCCATATTTCTTGGGCGATTGTTCATTTTTGGGTTTTGGGCGATTTTCACTTGGGCGATTATTCGCATAGCCGACTGAACTCTACCATTTATATAGCACCAAATTGCATCCAATCCGGAATGAGCCTTTTAGTTTAAGTCATTTTATGCAAATGTATTTATTTGTTTATTTATTCTTTTATTCAGTCTATTGATGACAACAATCCTTTACCGACTATAGCATAAAGTTGCCAATAATACCAACTGCTCTAAACGATTTTGTATCTCAATCGCAATTAGAAATATTAAAAACAAAACTTAAAAACGTTTAGTTTCTTACACTTCTCAACTCAATCGTACATCCTTTTCTCCTTTTCTACTACTGCACTGATTTAAAATATTGCAAAAGTTTCAAACCCTAAGGTTTCGGGGAAATAAAAAAAAATATACCCTGTGTACTTCCTTATCAATAACTACATGTTAAAAGTCAAATCCTTAGCAAAACAGACAATCAGTGAAACGGCAAAATGAAGATTTTGCATAGTATCGGAAGGGAAACAACAGCTTCTGAGGATATGTCGGAGTATAACGAACAAGAACATAATAGAAAAGTCAACGGCATCCTTACAACAGCAAAAGGAATACAAATATGAGTGGGCGGAGGGAATAGGGGTAAAAGGAAACAAACAGTCATTGCAAATTGTTCGAACTGTCTGGGGGGGGGGGGGGGATAACAAGACGAACATGATGCCGCCAGCATCAATATTAACAAACAAGGGAGGTCTAGGACACAGGGTAAACGACCAAAAGTGAAATGTTTCAATAGTTGAAACTGTTCTATACTTCATGCATTTTGTAAAAAGCGCAGTTGCTTTTTTCGACGGTAAATGTACGTTTTGTTGTAAAACGATGTCATTAGAGTGATTTGCTGTCTGTCATTTTAGAGTTTAATTATTAGAAAGGATTTAGGTTAAATCGTCGAAGAAAATCAATAAACTGCCAAATATCAAGTTCGAAAAAAGACTCGAAGCTTTAGGAAGTTAAATCAAAATACCGTTACAATTGCAAGGTTGTGTTATTTGATGTTTTTTTTAGGAGACTGGTGCTCTTATGTGCAGCATAATGCAGTCAAGGGAATATCTTTCTTCACTTAACGATCGAAAAATCGTTAAAATGCAAAATTTTTATTTGAAATAAAAACAACAATAACTCAAATTTAAAAAATTCAAAACTTGTAATTCTAAAATAAAAAATCCAATTCAAATTAAAAAAAAATTTTATTTAAAAAATCTGTTTGAACTTCAAAATACATTAATTGAAATTTAAATATTCTATTTGAAATTCCAAATACCTGAATTGGAATTTAAAACACATAACCAAACATGTTAGGGAGGAGAAAAACCCCGACGACGACAACGGCAATATGAACAAGACGACCACTGGCTAAGAACGCTAAGGCGCTGATGAGAAAAGTCACAAACTTCGAAACGATCTTCCGTCAGTGCGATTAAAAATACTGCTGCCGATAGTTTACATTTTATCTAATTGCAGAAAAACACCCTGCTCTGTGTAGCCCATAAGAAATAGAAAAATATTCTTCGAAGAGATAACTTTAGCTCGAATCATATACAATAATATCAATTGTTTGAATTGTTTACATTTAACTGACGTCTTCTAAATTTCAACTGATGTCTTTTACATTTCAATTGATATGCTTAAAAATTAAATTGCTGTATTTTTCAAAAATTAAATTGCTCGAGCACGTATTTTGGACGTATTTTTAATTAATTTTATTCTTCGATATTTCGCTACCCTTTGGGTAGCATCGTCATTAGAAACGTTGCTAATTAATAATTGTTTTTATCTTCCTGACGATGCTACCCAATTCCAATTTTATTCGTCGATATTTCGCTACCCTTTGGGTAGCATCGTCAGGAAGATAAACACAATTATTAATTAGAAACGTTACGACGTCAGGAAGATAAACACAATTATTAATTAGAAACGTTTCTAATTAATAATTGTGTTAATCTTCCTGACGATGCTACCCAAAGGGTAGCGAAATATCGAAGAATAAAATTAATTAAAAATACGACCAAACGCTCGAACAATTTAATTTTTGAAAAATAAATCAATTTTAATTGAAATGTAAAAGACATCAGTCGAAATTTAGAAGACGCCAATTAAATTTAAACAATTCAAACTAAAACAATAGATTTTTATTGTATATGATTCGATCTGAATCTCTTATTGATGTATTTTTAATATCAATTGATGTCTTTGAAATTTCAATTGATGCTATTGAAATTTCAATTGAAATTTCGAAGAAAAATTTTGAATTTCTATTTAAGTATTTTAAATATTAAATATAAATCTTAAATTTCAATTGCTATTTTTCAAAATAAAAATGATATTCTTTTAATTTCAATTGGAAATGTTGTAGATTTGTAACTCAAATTGCTGTTCGGTTAGGTTACGTTAGGACACTGTTGACACGCTTAGTCCAATGAGGACCGTTGTGAAAAAATAGAACGTCATATTCCGTTCCCATCGTTGACTCTGCAAATTGATCTGCGCCGGAATTTTCTAACTTTTTGTCGATACAAATCGGTAGTTAAATTGTCAAAATTCATAAAATTTCAATAGAAAATATCCCAATTTTGTCAGTTTTACCACCGATTTTTATCATTAAAAAGTTACAGAATTCCGGTGCTGGTACGTTTAAGGGGTGTTCAAGCTATATGTTACACTATCCGGATGTTCCAGGATTTGACTGAAAAAGAGACGTAAATTAATCACTGGCGAATTATTTAGTACCCTGCAAAAAAAGATCCTAATATAATACAACTTAACTCCGTGAATGTCAGTTAGAGTCAACATGAACTACGATCGTAAATATTTTCTCCTTGTCATACAAAAGGCCGGACCATAGAATATGAGATGTTCGACGCTGTCGTCCTGTTCTTCATCTCAATAACTTCTGTTGTAATCGTGAGCTGATATTCCAAGTCTAGACGCCTGTCTGCCTATTAAACAATGAGCAGTGATCACAGCTACTAGCGTAGAAATATCTGTGGTGACAAGGCATAACAGCATAACTCGAGTTATGCTCAAATTAAATTTTATATATCATACTGCACACTATATAATCCAAATACGAATAATCCAATTTGTAGTTCCCAAGATATTGGAAGAGATTTATTAGCAAATCTCGATCAATCACTACATTACAAATGAAATTTGAACCCTTAAAACGCTCTCCTAAAAAGTTACAAAAATAGACATATGCTGTTATGCCTTGTGACCACAGATACAACTTGCCTAGTGATCATACATTTAGTTCCTCCGGACCATATACGAATCACATATCTGAGAGCTTCGGTATAAAGCACAAGCTTGTATGCTGAACGATAGACACCCACATATTCCATCTACCATAGGCGAGGAAACACAGTCCCTACTATCGCCAGGTCATCTGCTCAATGGATCCCTCGAATGTTCCGGTGCTCCAGCAAAATTCATTACTTTTGAAATATTGTTCAATAATGAAGACACGCTGTTCTCTCGTGTAATTTGCCATTTTTATTAACCCTGAACTGTCAGCTGTTTTTTTAGGGTTGCCAACTCATTTCTACGTTGATAGCAGCAAATTTAAATGTTGCGTAAATTTAGGGACACCCTTTATAAGATGGATATTGAACTTCTTAGCTATCTCATTTAGAGATGGCCGGCAGTTGCGGGTATTTCTAGATGTCAGGTATACAGGATGCAAGCGATTTTATAGCAGCCTGACTGTCAGAGTAGTTGTTGATAACCCAGGCGGTGAAGACGTTTCGTCCCAACCAAAGGGCAACTTCTGCGATTGCCATGACCTCTGCCTGAAGGACATTACAATGGTATGGCAGCCTTTGCGCTAGATCTAGACCCACCTCTTTCGAGTACACTCTATAACCTGATTTGGTATTGAAATTTGAAATTTTAAAAATACTAATTTAATATTGAAAAATATTAATTCCAATTTTAAAATTCTATTTGAAATTTAAGATACAGCAATTGGAATTTAAAATTTGAAATGTGAAAATTGGATGGTTTTCAAATTTTAAATACAATTTTTAAATACCAATTGTTGCATTTTATAATTCAAAAAGAATTTTTAAATTTCAATTAATCTTTTCAAATTTCAATTGGAAATGTTGTGGTAGCCACCCTATATTTTTTTTTTGACGACGGTCACCTCGCTTAGTGATGGCATCACTATCGACTCCTTAGCCATGAAAAGGCTCTTCAAACTACCTTTCGGAACCGGTATAATACTGTAGGTGCCAATCAGTGAGTGTAACAGTAGAAAGCGCACAGCTCACTGGTTGTGAGAATAAAAAAAGGGACTGCGGAGAACTTCTCACAATCACTGAGCTGTGCGCTTTCCAGTTTTCACTCACTGATTGGGACCTACAGTTTTACACCGATTCCGAACGGTAATTTGAGAAGCTTTTTCATGGCGAGATACTCGATAGTGTCGCCGTCACTATGCGAGGTGGCCGCCGCCGAAAGAAAATTTCAAGGTGGTCAGAGCCGGGTTCGAACCCAGGATCGCATGTACAAGAGCCGCGCACACTAACCATTGCACCACCGACGGCGATTGTGAGAAGGTCTCCTCAATCCCTTCAAGGGAGGGATCACGTTGACGAATCCCTGCGTACCCTTGGTATTGCCTAGTGCAGAGATAAGGCAAAAGATCGAACTGGTTGGCGAAATAAGGTATCTTCGTTTTATAAGATACCTGACTCCCCGAGGTTGTTCGAGACCGGATAAGTAAGTATGATTTCAAATATAGTAATTTGTAGTTCAAATGAAATTTAAAATTTTCAAATTGCTATTAAATTTGAATTTCAGAATTTGTACTTTAAATTTCTATTAAATTCTTTTGATTTCTATTTGAAAACCTTAAAAATTTGATATCCTATAAATACATTTGATATGTAAATCCCAGTTGCTTGTTAACTTTTTTGCATATTTCTATTTTTGCATTTTTCATAAGTCAATAAAACAAAGAACCTAAAGGCTATTAATCTTCAAATCTGAAATAAAATAAATTATGCATTCATGTACCACATAATGTCAAACAATATGAGGGAAAAATCACAATTTAAGTCACCAAACAAATCACAGAAAAAACCTGAAAACACATGTATTACTTGTCAGGAAATAGAAAACAAAAGCTACAAACTTTATCGCTCTGATGCAGACACACCCCCAAAAAGTTGACAATAGGGCTAAAGTAAGAAATCCTCTTTAAAAAAAAAAAAATACAAAAGAGACAGCCAAATAATGATCACAACAAATGAAATAGAAAACTTCACCACAAATTCGTTAAAGATAAATTACAGTAATATATCACGACGAAGAACAAAGGAATAACTGGTGTCCTTCGTTTGCAAAAGGCGACCACAATTCATATCATTTCTTAATGTGAACACGTCACAGGCAGGCAGCAGGACTCTTCGTATGCGTAGAATAAAATTTGAAAAGGAAATAATACGCTTACATCCGCTTGTTGTCGTTGCTCTTGTGTGAAAATACATTTGTTTTCCTTTCATTTTAATTTAGTAATTTGTTGTTGTATTCAACCGTCATATATACATTTGGTTTTAAGGGGCAACGAAACAACCCGTCGCAAATGCTTGATGATGTCCTATTATTGCGAGCAACAGTGAAATGATTTAGCATAATTTCAGGCTAAAATCTGCAATAGCCTCAACAAGCAGTTCAAAAGCCAACGACTCCATAAGGCTATCCAAATTTGTAAAGTAAATTGTACCTTCTTATGGAGTTAGAATTTCAAAAAAAAAACAAAGTTTATACTTTTTCTGTGCCACTGTGCGGCCTCACGACATTAGTTTTCTGTATACCTACTGATAGTCAATTCTAAGACATACGATGCTTTTGTTATTTATCTTCCCAAAAACGTCCAACACATTCAACGACGAATTTCTGAAAAAGAAACCCGGCCTAATAATTGTGGTAAGGTGCCCTTACCTTGAAACAACTTACTCTGGTACACAGCCACAATACGTATTTACAATGCGACATACCTGGAAGGAAAAAGAAAACACAACATTAAACAATTTAATAAAGAATATGGCAAGAAAATTGTACAGGAAAAAAAAACTCAATTACAAGGAAAAACTTGCAATGTAGTACCAGGCGCATCATGAATATTAATTGAAAACGCCATTAATCATACGTACAGTTGGAGGATACAAAATATTTTATGTCCCAATGTTAAAGATTATTACATTAATGTAGACGTTTTATTAATATCTCTCCATTTGCTAATTAAACAATTTTGTTATATTTTTTTTTTAATTAAAAACCATGTTTCTTTTTGGAAGTATGAAATGAGAGAAACCTGTTTTTATGACTTAAGTGTTTTTTCCTATTTAGATTAACACTTGTTTTTTTCACTTGACTTTTTGACAGGATCTGAAGGACAGTTTCAACAATCGTTGAGGTGATCAAAAGGAGAAAGCGAACAGCTCTAGGATTGTGAGAAGCTCTCCCTAAACTCTCCTTGGGATGTAATACGAAATACGTTTTAGTGTCTCAGTGTTACTATAATTGACTGAGTTATAAGTAAATCCATAACGTTTGCTATGAATATTGAAAGACAGTTCCAGTCAATCGAAATCCAACTAACCGAACTTTGTAATGATTTGTAAAATTGTTATTATACAGCACCAGTTTCACCGGATATTTCAAATCGATTAATCGGTTTGCGTTTTCTACAGAACTTTTATACAACTGACATTACAAAACAGAATCACTAACCTAAAGCCTGATCAATTACTCACTTTAGTTACTGAAGCCATCAGACACACAGAAATGACTTTGCCAACGAGTTTTTTCGCCAGCTGTTCCCGAAATAAGTTGTCCAATGGAAATATAACATATATCTGTTAACTCCGATTTAGATGCAACTTCTGTAGCTGTTATTAGAAATGCACAAAATAATAGACAGTTTCCCAATCCTAATAAAATTACAAAACATTCAAAGGAAAATATACTCAACGAAGATTAGGGTGGAGTGAAGTTGTACTGGGAAAATTTTTTTTTTGAATTTCAAAATGGAACAGTCACCAAAAGATGAACTAATAGTACATATGAATTAGTGCAAAAACCGGAGTTTGTAGCGTAACGTTTTGAGGTGCCCCAACGGGGTCAAAGTTGAGAGTGAATGGGTAAAAATTCACAAAAAGGCACACAACTCCCCCGGAGTCTCTCGTAGAGCAATCAAATGTAAGACCAACCCTCATTAATTTCCACCAATAAACATTTTCTTATAACATACCTACCCCCTATCTCTACTCCATATGGGGGCTCCCATACAAAATTCAAGATTTGACGAAATTGTTAAAAATTGGCCGCCACAGGTTCCAGGTTGCCACTAGGGGTATAAAATGTAAATGTACCGACTTACATTATTTTTTCACCATAAATATTTTTTCAGAACATAGTTGCCCCCTATTTCGACTCCCTAAGGGGGCTCCCATACAAAATTTATATGACAGAATGGAAAATTATAGGATTAATTTATTAATTTCCCCCATTAAACATTTTATAAAACATACCTACCCCCTATCTCCCTACTAAGATATTTCATATTATTTATTTTATTAGAATTCACTTTTATTAATAATTCCTTGGAAGGAACAACATGTTGCGCTATTGAGTTTTTAATACATTTTCACCCAATTTATACGATGATTTTTACGACGTTGCTTTTGCGACGTCTTTTTTTAACATATAGTCGAAGGGTGTAGAGAAGCAAGAGCGGTAAACAAAAAGACACGATTTCTGTTTTTTCCATAATGCCCTTCTCTACACCGTTCGCCTATATGTAAAAAAAGACGTCGCAGAAGCAAGCACAAGCAACGTCGTAAAAATCATCGTATAAATTGGGCGTTTGTCGCTGACCGTGCGCACAAGCGTCGAAGTACCGTTAATTTGTGGCATCGCATACACAAAATAATATTAAAATAACGTATTCTGCGTCAAAACACAGCGCTTGTCTTCAGTCAGTATTTGGTGTTTGAAGACACATGTGTAAAACCAGTTTCTCTTAATGGAGAAAAAAATTATATATGTATATTGTTAGTCCCCCAACTGCTGGTATGTTATCAGATTAAAGTTCAATATTGAAGCTGCCGACTTATCGACAAATGTTGTTCGAAACAACAAATGTTCTAAATTGTTATTTTCGTTACATTAGCGCCTCCTGCTTCCAATAAAAATGTCTCAAGTTAAGACTCGTCACATGAGAAATTGTCCTGTGTTTGGCTTGCCACAAACGTTTGCTGAGTTTCAATTACCCACCTATAATGACGTTATGAAGTATTATCTACTCATCACGTATGAACTAAAGCCAGATAAAACAACAAAAGAGCCGAGTGTTCATGACATATCCGAAATAGTTGCTTCTCGAATTTTACAGATTTGGCAAAAAGCATCCCAGCCAACTGTCAGTTTAAAAAGGGTATTACAGCTCATTCGTTCTTACCATGGTAAATATAGAAACTTAATGAAACATTATAAAAATCGTCAGACCTACAACAACTATCAGGAAAAAGTTAAGAAATTTAGAGACGAATCGCAAAGATTGTTTGATATCAGTAGTTGCAAATGCAAACTGATCTCTAACTGTAGATGTGAACAAAAATGTCGTGTACCTAAGAATGAAATAAACTTTTTAATTGATCAAAGAACAACGAGGAAAATGGTGATTGGCGGTGTTGATAATATTGCCTCTAAAAAAGCTATGAAGAAACAAGAGAGAAAAGAAAAATGTTTACTTGAGAAACAACAAGTAGATGATTTGCAACAACCTTGCTGTTCCCGTTCGTTGCTCGATAATGTGCCAATCGACAGCAGTGATTCCTGCAATAGCTCTAGTGTGTCTTCATATAATCCATACTCTTCAACAAAACAGCCACCACAAATCTTTCAGTCGTCGATTAAAAAAATGCGATTAACACTGCCATGTTTAGCCCTTGCCTGCGATCGTACTGGAGTTTCCGACAGATCCGCTGCTATCATAGCGTCCTCTGTTCTAAAAGACGTTGGCATTATTTCATCAAACGATCAGAGTCGTGTCATAGATCGCTCACAAGTGCGCCGTGCCAGATCAAAGAAGAGGGCAGCTTTACAAAATATAAACCGTAAAGAAATTATTCGTGGTCTTTACTTTGACGGTAGAAGGGACAGCACATTAGTGCTTATCGAAAAAAATGGAAAATATTACAGAAACCGACAAATGAAAGCACATTACGTAATTGTCTCGGAGCCAGAAAGTGAGTACTTCGGCCATGTCACATGTGAATCCGGAACGGCTGAAACTATTAAAACTACTTTAATTACTCACTTGACGAATAAATCGGTGGATTTGAATGCTATAGTGGCTGTAGGTTGCGATGGAACAGTAGTGAATACGGGTTTGAAAGGAGGTGTGATTCGCCTGATAGAAGCAGAATTAAATAAACCCTTGCATTGGTTCGTTTGTCAATTGCATTCAAACGAATTGCCGCTGCGACATTTATTGGTAGTTTCGGATGGAAAAACATCAGGCCCTCAATGTTTTTCAGGTCCTATAGGATCCCAACTACAAAAGTGTGAGGCAATGCCAATCGTAAAATTTTCTGTTATTCCTACAACACTACCAGACATCACCAATATTGACCTCAGCTCTGACCAAAAATATCTTTTTAATATAATGACAGCTATCAGCAGGGGTGAATTTTCTTCAGATCTGGCCAATACGAAACCTGGACCCCTCAACCACTCTAGATGGTTAACTACAGCAAATCGTATTTTAAGGTTATATGCTGCTAAAACTGATCCCGAAAAAAATTTATTAATATTAGCGACTTATGTGATGAAAGTTTATGGTCGAATGTGGTTTATAATCAAGTGTAATCCCTCTTGCACAAACGGAGCTAAACACTTGTGGCAAACAATTAACCTGAGTCGATATTTGGACGACAATTTAAAAAAAATAATACATCCAGTGATTCAACGAAATGGTTATTTCGGTAATCCAGAAAATGTCCTTATCGGTATGCTCGCAGATGAAAGACAAGAGATACGTAACCTAGCATACACACGCATTCTAAAAGCAAGACTAGAGAACAATTATGGGTTACGAAAGTTCGAAGTACCTTCTTTAAATTTTGATGCTGAGGATTACACGGACTTAATAACTTGGCAAGACCATCAAATAACTGAGCCACCTTTGACTTTAAATATTTCAAACGAATTCTTGGAGAATATTGTCGAAAATGGTCTTGGTACACATCACAATATAAAAGATTTTCCTTGCTATACCCAAGCCGTAGAGCGCTGCATTAAGCTGGTGACAGATGCGTCCAGTTCCGTCTGTGGAGAAAGTAAACGTGATGGATTTATAAGAGCACGACTATTATCACGCCAGAAGATGACGTCCTTTAATACAAAGAAACAATTTAATGTGTAGTACCTAATTTAAATACATTTTATTAATAAACAATATTTTCATAAAAAATAATTCCATTCACTTTTTTTTTTATAAAATGTTTTATAAAATGTTTAATGGGGGAAATTAATAAATTAATCCTATAATTTTCCATTCTGTCATATAAATTTTGTATGGGAGCCCCCTTAGGGAGTCGAAATAGGGGGCAACTATGTTCTGAAAAAATGTTTATGGTGAAAAAATAATGTAACTCGGTCATACATTTTATACTCCTAGTGGCAACCTGGAACCTGTGGCTGCCAATTTTTAACAATTTCGTCAAATCTTGAATTTTGTATGGGAGCCCCCATATGGACTAGAGATAGGGGGTAGGTATGTTCTAAGAAAATGTTTATTGGGGGAAATTAATGAGGGTTGGTCTTACATTTGATTGCTCTACGAGAGACTCCAGGGCAGTTGTGTGCCTTTTTGTGAATTTTTACCCATTCACTCTCAACTTTGACCCCGTTGGGGCACCTCAAAACATCAAGACAGATGATTAATTTTTTGCACGGTAGTTTAAGAAGCCAGTGGTCACATTTTGCCAGGTATTCCATTGCGATTATTGGAAAATCTCATTTTCACTCCACCCTAACGAAGATTTTGTCCATTTGGATAAGTCAACTAAGGGAAAAGATACACGGTATAATAGCCACAACTGGTTAGCGTCAGCCAATTTTCCATATGAGGACACTGGACCACGGCAATCACTTCTGATGGGGAATCTAATCCATGAGGCAGAGGAGTATAATGACACTGGACCACGGCAATCACTTCTGATGGGGAAGCTAATTCATGAGGCAGAGGAGTATCAAATGGGTCAGGTACTTTGTACACAACACAATTTGAAGAACAATCAATAGAAATTAAAGTGAAGAGACACTTTTAGAGTCTGATTTGTCCACTATCCTTTATGTTCGAAACCGGGGAAATGAGCTGAGTTTTATTACTATACACAGACTAGAGATCCTAGATGTCACCGTTGCATCACAGCACACCTGTCAGATGATCAAAAATGGGAGGTGTCGACTAACCATTTCTTTTCCAAACATCAGAAACTTCGTAAAACAATCTGGAGGAAGTATTACAAAAACATTTCTCTCTCCGAACCAGCTAATACTGCCACGGCGATCCTACCGATGCTCTCACCTCAGCTCTTAACAGATCACTTGATTTCGGGGTGTGAATACAATTTATAAATCCTGAGAAAGTCCTGCAGAAAGCTATTTAATAGGGCAATGTCCTTAAAGAAGGAACGAGACTGAAATGTGTACTCCGAAAAATATATGGTCCTATAATAGAAAATGGCGCGCATCGACGAAGGATGAACCACGTGCTGCTTAATCTATATCCCGACATTGTCGTACTACTGCGTTTTGAAATAGCGCATTTATACTGGCTAGGCCATGTCAGTAGAATGGATTAGAATGAACCAGTGCAAAAGCTATTTGAGGACGAATTTTATGTGCATCAAAAAATAGAGCACCCAAGACTTCGCTGGAAAAACCAGGTGGAATATTGGCTGCGAGAGATTGGTGGTGACAACTGCAGGACTAAAGCCGAAGATCCAGCCTCTCTAGCTTGTTTGAGGCCACCTAAGTAAGTAAGTAAAGCTTTCAGCGTGATATCTCAGCGTCATATCTCGATAACTAACCAAGTTTTCGGCAAATTATATTTAACTTTACGGGTTAAGCTTGGTTTGAGAGACTTCGAATATTGTACTCTTCTCAAGACAGCAATCAATGTGAAAATTTCGAGCCGATTTCAGCAGGAGCGCCGCCGACCATCAAGTGGTTCAGTCGTCGCCGCCATTGCTGAAGATGATTTTGTTCGAAATTCATTCATTATTTTGAAAATATTTCTCAACTTTCTCATTTTATTATTAAAGCTCGAGGCCATACTATACCTCTATTAATTGAGATATTGTTTTCAAAAAAGCAGTTTTGCAAATAATCACGCGAGGTGTCAGGGAACATCCGGTTGGAACGAATCACCTTTCGCTATATATTATGTACTAGTTAGTTCCAACACGCCTAAGGCGCCCATTGCAAATTACGACAATATAAACGGATCTTTACGAAACGATACTTTTTGTAAAATGATAAAGTTTTTTGAAGAAATTTTTTTTACAGAATGTATTTTTTTTTGAGTATATTTTAGATTCTTTTTGTAAGAATGTGTATTATATTTTCCCGAAAATGCCCTTTTTATAGACAGGTACTTCTTGTATTAAAAGCTAATGTTTTTTTTTTACGAAAATGTACTAATTTTAAGAAGAAGTACTCTCTGTAAGAAAAGCCATAAGAGTACGAATTTTTTTTACAAAGAAGTACTTTTTTACGAACGGCTACTTTTAAAAGAAGTGGTACTCTTTTTAGGAAAAGTTTATTTTTTAAGAAAATGTACGTATTTTCCGAAAGGCTACTTATCTCAAGAAAATAAAAGGTATTATTTTATTTTTAAAAAAAAAGTACATTTAAGAAAAGGAATTTTTATAAGAATGTATATAATGTATTTATTTTAAGAGGAGATATTTTTTGAAGAAAAGGTTTTTTTTAAGAAATGGTCTTTTTTCAAGATAGGTATATTTTTAAGAGTAGGTATTTGTCTCAGGAAAAGTTATTTTGTTTCACAAAAAAGTACTCTTTAAAGAAAAGGTAGGTTTTTAAATAAAGGCAGTTTGTTGTAAGAAAGTGAACATTTTTGAGAAAAGGAAAATTTTTTAAAAAAAATTTACTTTTTGTAAGAAAATTTAATTTTTTTAAGCAAAAGTACTTCTTAAAGATAATGTTTTGTTTTTTTAAGAAAAGGTACTTTAGGTAATGCATAGGTTTTTTTGGGGGACATTTACTTTTTTAAGAAAAGTCATTTATTTTAGAAAATGTTCTTTTTAAATGTTTTCACTTTGGCTTTTCTAAATTTACTTTATATTGGGTACAAAACTGCCATATATACTAAATATTGGTTACAGGCTCCACCTAGAAAACTTCCCATTAAACAAGAAATTTCCCAACATATGTAAGTCTAGACACAAACCAAAGCAAAAGTAATACTGGGTTGTAGCATAAAACTGTTAAAACAAAAGTTGTTTAATTTTTTTTTCATTTAGCCGTTCGTTCCAAAAAATTTATAAACGAAACAGCTCTTACATTTGTAAACCCCATGGTGACTTTTGGCCTACCCTGTCTAATAATCCTCATATAAAGATGCACCAAATCAATTAAAAGATTTAAACAGCATTTAATGACGACATAATAATGACGACACTCAACTTGTCGACATAATGATGAATCGATTCGAAAGTTTAACAAGCATCGATTATGTCACGTATTCTCATACTTAAATAAAAAAACAAGAGAATTAAAAAGAAGTCTAAATAATTTCAATAAAAAAATTCAATATTTTCCAGCTATAGATTCAGTCATTTTAATAACTGTGACCCGCTCTCTCTCTCTCTCGCTCTCCCTAGTATATGAGCACCTCAAATGGCAAATGAACTAACTCCACATTCTAACAATTTTGAGACTTTACTGCTGCTTATTTTAATAATTTTTAAATAATTTAATTACTTTGTTTACATATTATCATTACAATACAGGAATAATCATGAAGTAGTTGTATTTCTCCCAAATATAACGAGTTTGTAGCTTGTCGCAAATATAGTATACTTGTCTCCAAACACATTGTGTTTGATATGTAATATTTCGTGTTGGAGACACTCTGATTAATAGGTTATAATTTATGACTTTCTAACCCAAATGTATCTTTGTTTGTTGAAAACTGCTGACAGACTACAAAGAAACAAAAACAAGCAGCAGATCTTTAATTCATGAAAGTAATGCTAGTAAACATATTATATTACGGTGTCTCAAAAAATTTTTCTTTTTCGATTTTCATTTGAGATTTGAGGTATTTTAAAGATTCCTACCAGATATTTCGGAAGAGGTCTAGAGGTCGCGCAAGTCGAATTTCCTTCAAAAATCTGATATTCCGGAGGTTTTTTGAATTTAACTTAAAACTCAGTCAATAGCCATGATTTTCCTTGTTTGTAAGACAATATTTTCACACAAAACGTCTAAACTTTTAATATATTTGCATAAACCACCAATTTTTGGGAATGAGTTTGTTCAATAAGGTAAAATCTATTAAAATTTTTGCTAAATTATGGAGAAATTTTTCAGCAAGTTCCGTCATTTACTTTTCGTTTAACAGCTGTTCAAAACATACAACCTCGTGCATTTTTTTTAAACAGTTTTTCATTAAACATTCATTAAACATTTTTTTGCCGAAAAAAACCCGTGAATCAAACCAAGCAAAAGCTTGATAAATACTAAGGGAACTCTGCACCATCCATTTTAATGGTAAAAAAAGTGGTTAACTGACTTTCCTTGTGCTCGCACAAGTACAAATGACTCTGAACGTTCTGGACGGCCAACTGAGATCAATACACCCGAAAATTTCGAAAAAAAATCCGATCGAAGAGTAAAAGTGCGTGAGATTGTTGATGCCATAGGCATTTCATATGGCAGTGTGGTTTCGATTTTAAATGATCAGTTCGGTTTAAGAAAGCTGTCTGCAAGATGGGTGCCGTGTTTGCTCTCAATTTACCATAAACGTACGGATGCACACGTGTGTAGTCTCAGTGGCAAAATTCCACGAATTGGGCAACAAATTGGTACCTCATCCGCCATATTCTCCAGATTTAGCCTCCAGTGACTATTTCTAATTTCCAAACCTAAAGAAATGGTTCGGTGGAAAGAGATTTAGCTCCAACGATGAAATTATTAACCAACCAAATGCCTATTATATGGACCTCGAAATATCCTATTTTTTGGAAGGGATACAAAAATTGGAGGAACATTGGACTAAGTGTATTGAGTTAAAAGGAGTTTATGTTGAAATTTTTTTTTTTTTTGCAAAAAAAACAACTGTGTGGCCGTCGGTGGTGCAATGGTTAGTGTGCGCGGCTCTTGTACATGAGATCCTGGGTTCGAACCCGGCACTGACCACCTTCAAATTTTCTTTCGGCGGCGGTCACCTCGCATAGTGACGGCGATACTATCGAGTATCTAGCCATGAAAAAGCTTCTCAAATTACCGTTCGGAATCGGTGTAAAACTGTAGGTCCCAATCAGTGAGTGAAAACTGGAAAGCGCACAGCTCAGTGATTGTGAGAAGTTCTCCCCAGTCCCTTCATGGGATGTAATGGGAAACCATTTATTTATTTATTTATTGTTTTATTCAAAAAGTCACGGACTTATTGATCCGCCGTAACGCTTTATAAATTTTAAAATTTTTATAAAAATTTAAAAAACATATGATGCCCTTTAAAAGACGCACACATTATAACAAATTTTTTTACAAAAAAATATTAATTTGCAGTTAATGTTCCAGAGTTAAACCATTTTACAGCTTCCTACCCATTGTATGAAACTAAAAGTATTATAAACTCTGCATTTCTTGTATCAGATTTGTTTTTAAATATTTATGCAAATTTAAAAAAACTAATGACGCACTTTAAAAGACGAGTAAACTACAAGCATTTTTAAAAAAATACATTTTTTAATTTGCAGTTGCAGTTATAGAGTTACCCCATTTTAAAACGCTTTACCCATTGTATGAAACCAATAATATTATACACTGTTTGTAATGACGAGTGTTTGTTGCTTTGCTGTCTGTCAGGTTTTTTCATACATTTTCAACAACCAAAGCCACATTTGCAAACACGTTTGCAAGCAAATATGTATATGGTTCCTGCAATATGTTTCTGGGCCATTTTTTGTTGCGTGTAATTATTTTTCGTTACATGGCGCATGTAGATTTTTTCAATAATGCAATGTTTAAAGCAAATCCGATGCAAAAATGGCAAACAGTTTATAGTTTTAGTTTCGTAATACACTCCGGTTCACTTATTTAAAGGCACTAAAAATTGCATATTCAGCAGCCTGTATCTTTTGTAATTTCTAACCGACTGAAGAATTTTAAAATTTGAAATGGAAGCCAGACATCTTGAGATATATATAAAATCGTGACAATAGTGGTTTCTTAACTAAAGAAATTTTTTTGAGCAATTTACAAAACAAGTCCAAAAATACGCTATTTTTTTTGGTTCACCTGAATAAAGCCACTTTATTATTTTTTTATTATTTTTAAAGTAAGCGATGATTTTCTGTAGGGAGCGTTTGTTTATTACAATTTATTACATCTTAATCATTTTACGAGTCAAAATGGCAAAACAACAAATTTTAGACCTATCGGAAAAAAACTAAAATCGATCTTTAAAGTTCTGAAGAATATTCTTGGACGGAGCTCAACAGTTGTCGACAGTTACATCAAGGACCCCGAGGGGTATGGGAAAAATGTTAAAAGAAGGCTTTCATTGTCTTTATCTACGTATGAGAAAAGAAAAATCATCAGAATTGCTTTTAATTCTGCCTTATCCTTGTCAAAAAATAAGAGCTCAAGCTGGAGTGGAAGCGAGCAAATCATCAGTACGCAGAGTAATTAAGAGCTGTATCTTAAATACCTGAAACTACAAAAAAGCCGCCACTTAATGCTCCTCGTAAGGAAAAGCGGTTTCAATTCGCAAGAAAATACATCGTTTGGGATGTGCAGTCAAGAGGTCATGTAAATGACTGGAGAACCGTTGTATTTGCCGAATAGAAGAAGTTTAATTTTGATGGCCCTCATGGCTACAACTATTATTTCAATGATCTGCGCAAAGAAAAGCGGTTTTTGAACCGACATCACAGCCGAGAGGGCGGCGGTATGGTGTGGGGTGCTACTACGTACTATGGCACCATCGATCTTGAATTTCAAACTGCAAAATTGACTGCCGCACGCTATGAAACGTTATTGGAATCGGCTTTTCCGAAGTTCAGTGAACTATTTGGTCCAAAATCTTGGATATTGCAACAGGATAATGTCCCTACACACAACGCCAGAGTAGTAAAGGAGTTCATTTCAGGCCAAAATGTTAATATTCTTCACTGGCCACCCTATTCGCCAGATCTAAACATTATCGAAAATGTCTGGGGTTGGTTATCTCGTAAGATCACTGAGCGAGGTAGACAATTTGATGACAAGCAGTCACTATTTCAGGCCATTAAGGATGCTTGCAATCAAATTTCGTTAGATTACATAAATTCTCTTTATCTCTCAATGAAAACACGTATATTTTAAGTTATTAAAAATAAAACTAATAGTTCTTAAATAAAGTAAAATAAATTAAAAAACCAAGAAAAACAGTTTTTCATTAAAATTAGTTCAATTAAAATTAGTTCAAGTGAACCAAAAACAATAGCACATATTTGAACTTTTTTTTTTATAAATTGCTCAAAAAACGTTCTTTAGTTAAGAAACCACAATTGTCATGATTTTTTTATATCTCAAGATGTCTAGGTTCCACTTCTATTTTAAAATTCTGCAATCGCTTAGAAATTCCAAAACATACAGGCTGCTGAATATGGCATTTTTAGTGCCTTTAAATAAGTGAACCGGAGTGTATGAGTGAAGAGATTTAAAATGGCATAACTCTGGAACAATAATTGCAACTTTAAAATTTCTTTTTACAAAATTGCTTGGTGTTTATCCATCTTTTAAAGTGCATCATTAGTTTTTTAAATTTTCATAAAAATTTAAAACAACTCAGATGCAAAAATGGCAAAAGGGTAAAGATTTTTAAAATGGTATAACTGCAGTTTCAAAAAGATTGCTTGGAGTTTATCCCTCGTTCAAATTTCATCATTAGTTTTATAAAATTTCCTAGTAATTTTAAAAACTATAAGGCGTCATTTACAAAATGTATCAAAAATTTACTAAACAATTTAATACATGGTAACTTATTGAGCAAAATCTTTGCCAAAACTGGTGGTTTATGCATATACAACAAAAGTTTGGACGTTTAGCTTTAAAAGTATTGGCTTACAAACTAAGAAAATTGTAGTTATTGACCGAGTTTTAAATAAAATTTAAAAACCGCCCGGAATACCCGATTTTTGGGGGAAACTAGACTCTCAATATAAGCTTTCAAAGAAAGCTTGGGGGAAAAAAAATGTAATGGATGAGACACCCTAATATACATGGTTCCTGTAATATCCCGGCAAAAAAACTATTAGAAATTAGAAGCAGTTTTAGTGTTTAAAAGCTCTTTACTGATTCTTGCTTCTTGTATGCAGTGCAGTAAGGTAGAGTACAGATATAATAAGAATGTTACACTGAGGTGCTTCTCCGAATTGATTATTAAGCGCTTCTTGTAATTGCTAAAAAGTTGTAATCTTGAATACTTGGCACTTAACTAAATTAATAGGGAATTTTATTGAGCTTTAAACCATTTTAAAATTCAAAAATGTGACTATAGTATGGAGGCATTTAATATTACATATGTATATAAAATATATACAGTATATCAGTGTTTGACGATTTACAGTTACCACACTACAGTTCAGGCACACATTTTTCTATGCAATTAACTATAGTTTAACTTAATATATTCTGAAAAATTTGGAGCTTAAATTTTGCTATATAATGTATTGGAAAGAAGCTGTGTTGCTAACACAAATGCTTAAGCGCTCAACAGCGCCGTAGTGAAGAACGTGTGTTTTGTTTTAAGTAAAAACTGTACCTAGAAAAATGTTCGCCCACTTCAAACAATATAAATATGAAACATATAGACATTAAAAACTCAAAGTTTCTTAATATGATAACGTAGTAGTAAAGATGACAAAAATCTGATGACGGCAACAGAAATAACACATACTGATATGTTTACAAAAAATTTGGTTAAATTTTTTTAACACAGGTTTTGGTCGAATCATGGCTCTGCCTTATTCTAGTGCTTCTTATAAGCAATAAATGAAATATTTTTATATTTTTTTGTGTTCATTAGAAAAAAATCAAATTTTAAAGCTCAAAAGTAAGTGAGAAAACTTCTCGTGTTTTCTTTTCGTACGAAGAGACAACAAATCCAAAATGTTGTTTACTAGAAAGGCTGAATGCGAAACATAATTTTAGCCACTCATTCAAACTGCTTACTGAGCCGTAAAATAAGCACATGAAAAAACCGCGCTTTTTCTGCAAACAAAGAAGAGCTTCTTGAAAGC
Source organism: Phaonia tiefii (assembly GCA_963931995.1). Taxonomy (NCBI): domain Eukaryota; kingdom Metazoa; phylum Arthropoda; class Insecta; order Diptera; family Muscidae; genus Phaonia; species Phaonia tiefii. Next base: position 245,800,118 of record OZ008370.1, on the reverse strand, counting down.
AATGAGTATGTTGCTTTAATTTGGCTCCATCGAGAGCTTCTAAGTGGGAACTTTGTTCGAAAATAATGTGCATCTATCAGCGCATTGGCTAGTGCTTCTAAAGCAATTTCCGCTTCCATTACTGCTTTTTAGCATGCATAATTTTTTGCTGGGATATTGCTAATGCCCTTTTTCGGCCTGCAGAAAGAAGTCCAGATTTCCTTGCCCAGTTTTCTCCACTTTTTGCTTTGTGGATTTAGTTCAATTGGCCTCTGATTAGCTCATAGACCGATCAATCAACTGAAAGCGGATTTATCTTAAAACTAGATTTTTTTTTGTTTTGTCTTGGGATAAATTTGTATCATTTTTCATTTTTTAAAAACCAATAAATCGTAGAGCCAAAGCCATTAAAGCACTAAACGAACACTAAGTAACTGATAAAACTGAACAATTGTGATGACTTGTACTTTATTCATTACTCGCAATACACAATTGGCTTTGGCTCAGACATGACAATTGTGTTCGTCGGCAGTGAAAGAGATTTCGTGTCTACATTAAAGTGAAATTATAGATTTCCACACAAAACAAAAAGTGAACAGCTTTAAGATGGTCATTGTAGTATTTAGCTTTAATATCAAGGGAAACGTTACACAGAGTTTGCGTGCTTTGTGCCTCTTCCAATTGTGTGTGAGCACAACTCGTTTTCGGTCAACATAGTTATCCTTTGTAGGGTATTTTTGGTTAACCATTTACCAATGACTTATAACCCCCTTACCCCTGCTCAATAAAGGCACGACAGTTTCTTAACATTCGTAGGTTTTTCGTGGACTTTATCCTTGACGTCATCATCAACAAGTGCATGTTAGTATTTGATATTTTGGGGTTTTTTTTTTTTGTTATTGCTGTTTTCGATTCCTTTTAGCAAATTACAAATAAGAAATTACTAATCCTTGAGAGTGCCAACGAGAATGGAGACGAAAACGAAAGCGAAAGTAGTAAAAATATCCATTTAACCAGTTACACGAAATTAGTCATTGTCATGCAACATGAAACATGATCGAAAGGAACAAAAGAAAGACTTAGTCTTTGGTGGCCATGAATATATGGAACTACCCTCGAACTGTGTGGATTGGTGATTAGGGAATTATGGTAGTTCAATGCTAATATGGTTTCGATGCCACTTTAAAGGGGTCGTAATAGATGCTTGACATCAAAAACATGTAAGAACGAACAGTAGAGAAGTTCAACAAATGTAATTAAAAAATTAAGTATTAAAATGTTACAAAATTGTTGGATTGAAAGTTACTGCTGACTTCGAGTGATTACGAAAGTACAGCAAACTAAATGAATTTAACGAAAATGCTAATTATGTCTTATAGATTCAAATCTAATTGCTATAATTAACAAGAAATTTCACATCAATTTGGAAACTAATTTATTTACACAAACACAATTGTTAACTATATCAACCAGTTACTATTGTGAGAAGCTCCTTTCTATCCCATAAATTTTTATTGAGCTTAAACCAGCAGATCATGGAAAGTGCCAGCAATTCGTTCAACGGGTAATGGAGCAAAGTGAAGTCAAGGTAAATTTTTAAAAAAAAAAAGCATCTTCTCCGATGCACCCAATTTCCTTCTGAATGGTTTCGTGAATACACAAAAATGTCGAATTTTGGCCTCAGAAAATGCTCATGCAATCCATAAGAATCAAATGCACCCACAACGAGCAACCGAGCAACTCTCTAGTCCGGATTTTGGTCAGATGCCTTATGATTGGTCCTTACTTTTTTGAAGATGTGCCGAAATTGTTGAGACTGTGAACGGAATTCATTACAGGAACATGATACTGGACTTAATGTGGTCTGAACTGGACGACATGGATCTGGACGACATGAGGTTTCAGCAAGACGTCGCCACCTACCACGCCGCGCATGAATCAATCGATTTATTGCAGCAACGATTTCCAGAACAAATTATCTCAAGACATTCTAAAGTCAACTGGCCACCAAGATCATGCGTTTTAACGCCGTGCGATTTCTTTCTTTGGGGTTTTGTGAAATCTCGAGTTTATAAACAATTCCTGAGCCCAAATCCGAGATCCAACGCGTCATAGGTGAGATACAGTCAGATCTCTGTGAAAAAGTCATGGAAAATTTCAAGAAAAGAGTAATAACCTGTCATCAGAGCTGAGAGGGCTATTTGACGGATATTTTGTTCCATACTTAATCGGAACATGTCTTCATAATAATTCAAAAAAAAATCACAAATATCTCAAACAGTATGTTTTTTTTTATTTTAAAAGGAAGAAGTGCATTCCTACTGAGACACCCTTTATATGTTTGGAATATAGATTCATGATTTGAAGAACTGCTGCTTTTCTGTTTTTTTTCACGCTTTTATTATCAGCCATTTTCAACAAACAGAGTTACTTTTGGGTCACAAAAATAAATATTATAACAATTCAATTATTGTGTCTCCAACATTTAATATTGCAAACATAAAGTTTTTGGAAATAGGAATACTATATTTGCTTCCAAACAACAAGAATACGACAGATTTTTCAGCGTGTTGAGCTCTGGTTAAGAGTAAACACTGCGAGAGTTAAAAAAGATGAGCAACCCCATTTTTGGGCAGTACAGAGCCGTGCAGCATTTGCGTCTCGCACACTCCGATGAACACAGTCGGCTATAGTTTTGCGTACAGTTTGGAGTTATTTTTTAGCATAATCTGGTACCATTTTAGTTTTTTAATATTTGATATTTAAGATGTCATGCTCGTTAATAGTTTTTCCAGTTCTAGATCAATTTCTTTGAAAAACTAATTTTTATAACAAAAAGTACATATTCATTCATATTCATATTATTAAAAAAAATAGTATGAAATTTATTATTACGGTGGATGGTTGGGAATGTAGCTATTTCAATGCCCACAAAGGTATACAATCAGTTTACTTCTCCACAAGTAATTAGGTATATCGCCACACATTATAGGGATATACAACTCTCAACTAAGCGAGAATTTTTCAAAATTCCCACTTGTGAGAAAACAGGAACAATATTTTGCCATAACCATCAATTTTCACAACATTTCTTTCCTATGCAGGCTTTCATCGAAAGCCATTGTATAGATGTTGTTGTTTCAAAAAAGAATCAACGGTTGCCATGACATTGGCGGACAGGGTAACGTCTGTCTGAACATAATCCCACGACATTTATTTATTAGATATGATTTTCGGCATACGTACGCCGTAGCTACGAGGTAAATGGTACGGTTGATCAATCCAATTTTTGAGTAATTTTTCAAATAAAGCTGGCCGTATAGTGGCTTGAATATTGGCTTCCAATGCTTCAAGAGTTGCTGATTTGTCGGCTTAAACTAATGCCTTAACATAGTCCTATGAAAAGTAATCCAAAGGCGTTGAATCGCATGAACGAGGAGGTGAGTAAACTGAACCACTTCTGGAAAAAAAGTTATCATCAAATTGATTTTGCAAAAGGATAGACGCTGCTGAAGATGATGCTTCAAAAACATCGAAACGATCGTCCAGCGAATGTGAGTTCGAATCCCACCCGCGGCGTTTACATTTTTTCCACTAACCGGAGAAAACATGATCTCTTACAGCCTTAAAGGAAATTACAACTTTAAAGATAACGAGGATCTAAAACAACTATATTTGAAACCGATTGTTAAACGTGCTATATGACGTCTTGTTGGAACCAAATGTCGTTGATGTTTAGCCGATTAATTTGTGGAAACAAAAATTCAGTCAGCATGACTCCATTGCTCTCGCCATTCATAGTAACGGCAGCTCCAGGCTCATTTCGAAAGCAATATGGACCGCTGATGCTGCCAGCGTGTAAACCGCACCAAATAGTAAATTTTTATGGATGTAATGGTGATTCGTTAACGGCTTGACGATTGTCAATAACTGCACGAATTGCTTGCTCACTAAGTCGATTATATTGACCATAAAATGGACGAAGTGCTATATGAACTTCGAGAACAGATTTATTTTTTTACAAGTAAATTTCCACAACTTTAACGACTTAGACGATTCATGATGACTTGCCAAACCTTACTGAACAGAAATGTCAACACAGTTTGACATTCTCAGCTGTAAAACTATAGTTATCGATATTGATAGTTCTCATGCAGCTAAAGAAAACACCCTTTATAAGTGCTGAACATACGCTGCATTTTGTGTTATATGTCTCTTATTTTTACCTTAATGACTTGCAATTGTTACATTACCGCACCGAGATTTATTTTCAATTCAACACAAGAACAACATCCAACTGCTTGTAATGAGCTCTTTGTTTAATTTCTTCGTTTTTTTAATATTGTAATTTGTTTTACCAATTATAATAAATGCCACCCCCATACATATCGATAACCTTTATATTAATTACATTAAGCAACAAACATCTTGACAAATAATATTTTCCTTTTTACCAATTACTTTAATTGTATACTCGAAAGTATTCGATTACATCATTCCAGCACTGAAAATCGATTAGAATATTACATTTCAATTTCCCGTCGAGAACAAATTAATTAATTTTATTACAAATAAAATTGACTAGCAAGAGATACTTCGTCGTCAGTGGTGGCTATAAAATTGATACCCTTCGATGAAACTCTATATTTAGTACAATAGCTAACCACAAACCCCATCAGAGTGGGGGATTTGACGCGGTATCTGATCACACGATGTATTTTTAGAAAATTTCAAAACGCTTCATTAAATGTTAAATTTAACGTGAAATTTAAAAAGGTCTTCTTTGTGAAAATGTAAAATTTTATTGTTACATTTTTAGAATTAAATTGTATTTTTGTATTGTTGTGTTGTCAGTATCAGTTGACAATAAACGTGAATACTTAACACAGCTGCATCTGAAATGTTACGTGACTTATACTATTCTATTATGGTTGTTTAAGGGCATGCCCAGATTTTAAGGGGTTCACTTTTTTAAATTGCTTTAAACAGAAACGGCTGCCAATATACAGGGTGGGCCTAATATAATTCAATATTTGAATCAAAATTTATTTTGATATTGAAATGTTCCCCCTCTACAAACGTTGGCTGCAGGTCAGTCTCATACTCCCGAGAAATTAGCCGACTGCTTTGCGCTTGAACTATGTATGTACGTTGCACAGTGAGTGATTTTTCGAAAACATATTGAGGTAATTCAGCCGTTTCTTAACCGCTAATACAATCAAGATGAAATTTCACGTGAACGTATCTGATGTGTAGGGTTATAGAAATAGATATATTGGAGCTCCATACCCCCAGTTGGAGCCGCACAGTGGAAGCCCAAATTTGGCTACCTCGGTCAAAAACCCAGAAAATTGAACCCTTGAAAAACTTTGAATTTTTTTATATTGCTGTAGGTGTTTGTAGCGCTGCGAAAACGTACTGGCATGCTTAGTTTTGCTCTTATGGTTATGGTTCTGGGAAAATATCGGCTCTGCCGTTTAGGAACGGCTGAATTATTTCAACTTTTTTTGGCAATCCTCCACTATACGGTGGAAAATATTGCAAACTTATATGCAAAGTCAGTGGTCTCTTGCCCAAACAGTCTGTTATTGAAAAGAAGTTTAAGTCTAAATGAAGTATCCAAAATGAAGCAACCATCCCGCATGTTTCACGCAAGTTTGTGCTGAAAGACTGGCTCGCTAGTAGCCATCCGTGCCATCGTACAGTGCATACCAGCGAGAATGTGGATGCGATGGCTGAGAGTTTGCTTCTCAATTCCGGACAGAGTTCGTATTTACCCATTACCCACAGGGTAAGGTACCACATGGGTCAGGCCAGACCAACTGTGTATTCATTTTGTAAAACAATAAAAACAACTCGCGTCAACTTCTGTAACTGGCACTAATGATAGAATTATTGGGAAAATTAGCTGTACGGACAGAATGGGATGCCATCATTTCCAACATGAAAAGAAAGAACTAACAATTCTTGGAAAAACAAAATTACGTGATAAAATGGACGCAACAATTGTCATCCAGTCCACACGCATTCGTATTTTTAGAACCTGTACACGATGTGATTGGTCACCCGCCCTGTAGGTAGGCAGGTAGGCCAGCACTCCACCACACCACGCACAGTCCAACCCCGTTAAGACTCCGCCCACAAGAACCCAAGCGCACACTGGAAAATTCTACCTAATTTACCAATGACCAAAACATGGTATATAAGTGTAAACACTTAGCGTGGTTTCAACAAACCTGATTGTGCTATTATTGACCAACCATCTAACCGCGAGTTATTGAAAACATGGCGTTGAACAATTTAAAATTATTTGAACTGTTCAGAAAGTCAACCACACCAAAGTTTTTCCCGGAAGCTGCTGTAGAAGAACTTGATAGCTTATACGGAAATATTGAGAGAATCGAAATTATAAAAAATAATTTTTATCTGATATATGCAAATATTAAGGCAAAATGGGTGAAAACTAATCGAACCATTCAGAAATTCAACTCCAAATACGACGACTGGCTTAATGAAGACACCATCCTGGATATATTGCCAGTAGATAAACCCACCACATCAACCAGAGGAGCAAAAGGAAGGCCAAAAAAAAGTATTGAGGAGTGTTCAATTTTCACAAGAAAGAGGAAACTTGCCGAGGCCACCAATGACTTGACCACGAAGCATTTATCGGACGCGCTGTCTATTAAAAAAATCTGTTGCTGATGCAAGCCCACTGCGACTAAAAAGGATTAAGGAAAGCATTCCCACGCCCACAAACGCACACATTAAAAAGTATGGTTCCAAAGAAGCCTTGGCCTTGTTTATGGACTTAGAACTTTCCAAAGAAAAATATGAGATACTACGGGCATCGTTGATGCGACACGGGGCTGACGTTTTACCAGGATACAAGCATATTACGCAAGCCAAAATAAATTCACGACCACTGCATACGGAGTTTACGGAAGTCTCTGTGAAAGCCAATCTGCAGGATCACATGGGCCATACAGCAAAACGGTTGTTGCAGAGTCTTCCTGAAAATGAGATGAAAATTCTTCCTGCGAAACTGACATTGATCAGCAAATGGGGCTGCGATGGATCATCCGGACAAAGCGTTAATAAGCAAAGGATATCTTCCGATGACGCTACAATATCGGACGGAAATATGTTTATGGCATCTGTTGTTCCTTTGCGGCTAAAATCTGATGTTTCCCTACACTGGAAAAATCCACGTCCGTCATCAGTGCATTATTGAATATGTTTCAGTTTGCAAGGGAATCGGCTGAACTCATAAGGACCACGGTGAAGGACATTGAAGAACAAATAAGCAAGATTAAGCCTACAAAGCTGCAAATTGGAGAAGGAAAATATATTGAATGCAATTACGGGTTCCACCTGACCATGGTTGACGGAAAAGTCGTAAACGAACTGACAGGAACAACCTCAACATTGTCATGCCCGATTTGCAAAAAGAGTCAGAAGAACTTTGGTAATTTAAACGATTCTACAAACGAGGAGAATTACGAATATGGAATGTCACCATTGCACGCAAGGATAAGGTGTATGGAGTTCTTGCTAAAACTGGCGTATACCCTACCACAAGAGGAGGAAAACTTCGATGGAAATACATCAATAAAGGATAAGGAAAAGATCAGAAAGAAGCAAATACAGGATGCTTTTTTTAAAGAAGTTGGACTACAAGTAGAATGTCCCAAGCACGGATACGGTAACTCAAACGATGGAAACACTTCGAGGAGATTTTTTGAAAATGATGAGGCAGTAACTACAATCACTGGAATTGACAATCAAATTGTGAAAAGATTGGGAACGATCTTGAATGTTTTAAACTGCAAACAAAACGTCAATTCTACAAAATATGGAGAATATGCATCGAAAACTGCATCTCTTTTAGCAGAAATGTATCCACAGATGAAGTTGACCCCGATCGTCCATAAAATATTGGCGCATGGCAAAGACATAATTGAGTATCAGTGTTTGCCAATTGGAGAGCTTTCTGAAGAAGCACAGGAGTCTCTTAACATATTTTATAAAAAAATATAGATTGCAGAACACATTCAAAGCATCAAGGGTACGGCAAAATGAGGACCTCTTCAACATGTTGGCAGCATCTTCCGATCCACTTATTTCTTCCCTGCGGCATGTGAAGTCACGAATAGAGTTAGAAAATAATTATAGTTTAGAAATGATTAGTCTTTTAGATATACCTTCTCCTACGAATTGTGATGAATATTTTACAGAAAATTGAAAAAATAAATTTAAAACAGAAGTAATTTTTTTTAATTTGTTGGGTAATAATTTAAAACATAAAACCCTAAAGAAAAAAAATAAAAACAATCTAAAAATGTAAAAATAATTTTTTTTAGTTACCATAAAATTGATTTTTCTACAAATTTTAACTTTGATAACCCATAAAGCGTAGCACCCTTTCCTACAAAGCGTAGCACCCTTTCCAAACTCTCATTTCATAGGCTGAACAGTTATCTATCATATGCTGTTTAAACTGTTCAATTATCTTATTCGGTTCAAAAGATATGATTTTTGCAACGAAAAAACTCAAATGCCGCCACTGTGCGACGTTGGGGAATTACCCATCATGGTTACCCATCACCAACAGGGTAATAATATCATTCATGAAAAGTGTCTTCAAATTTGAACATGATTTTCAAATTTAAATAAGTTTAATGTGAATATGAATTAAACTTGTTAATTTTACATTAAACAGGCATTCCAAATTGGAATATGATTTGCATTTTAGTTTAAAAATATACCGTTATTGTTAAATTTAAATAGAGCTATGAAATTTGAGATTGAAACACCAACAAGAACATTCAATTCAATTCAATACAAACCAATTCAATTCAATTTAGCCAAAGTCAATTCAGTCCAATTTAATCTAACATAGTCTACTCTAGTCTAATTCAGTTCAAATGTTTTTATCATCTTAACTGAATTGAATTGACTTGAATTGAATTGAATTGAATTCAATTGAATTGAATTGAATTGAATTGAATTGAATTGAATTGACTTGAATTGAATTGAATTGAATTGAATTGAATTGAATTGAATTGAATTGAATTGAATTGAATTGAATTGAATTGAATTGAATTGAATTGAATTGAATTGAATTGAATTGAATTGAATTGAATTGAATCGAATTGAATTGAATTGAATTGAATTGAATTGAATTGAATTGAATTGAATTGGATTGAATTGAATTGAATTGAATTGAATTGAATTGAATTGAATTGAATTGAATTGAATTGAATTGAATTGAATTGAATTGAATTGAATTGAATTGAATTGAATTGAATTGAATTGAATTGAATTGAATTGAATTGAATTGAATTGAAGTGAATTGAATTGAACTGAATTGAATTTAATTGAATTGAATTGAATTGAATTGAATTGAACTGAATTGAATTGAATTGAATTGAATTGAATTGAATTGAATTGAATTGAATTGAATTGAATTGAATGAATTGAATTGAATTGAATTGAATTGAATTGAATTGAATTGAATTGAATTGAATTGAATTGAATTGAATTGAATTGAATTGAATTGAATTGAATTGAATTGAATTGAATTGAATTGAATTGAATTGAATTGAACTGAATTGAATTGAATTGAATTGAATTGAATTGAATTGAATTGAATTGAATTGAATTGAATTGAATTGAATTGAATTGAATTGAATTGAATTGAATTGAATTGAATTGAATTGAATTGAATTGAATTGAATTGAATTGAATTGAATTGAATTGAATTGAATTGAATTGAATTGAATTGAATTGAATTGTATTGAATTGAATTGAATTGAATTGAATTGAATTGAATTGAATTGAATTGAATTGAATTGAATTGAATTGAATTGAATTGCATTGCATTGCATTGCATTGAATTGAATTGAATTGAATTGAATTGAATTGAATTGAATTGAATTGAATTGAATTGAATTGAATTGAATTGAATTGAATTGAGTTGAGCTGAATTGAATTGAATTGAATTGAATTGAAGTGAATTGAATTGAATTGAATTGAATTGAATTGAATTGAATTGAATTGAATTGAATTGAATTGAATTGAATTGAATTGAATTGAATTGAATTGAATTGAATTGAATTGAATTGAATTGAATTGAATTGAATTGAATTGAATTGAATTGAATTGAATTGAATTGAATTGAATTGAATTGAATTGAATTGAATTGAATTGAATTGAATTGAATTGAATTGAATTGAGTTGAATTGAGTTGAATTGAATTGAATTGAATTGAATTGAATTGAATTGAATTGAATTGAATTGCATTGAATTGAATTGAATTGAATTGAATTGAATTGAATTGAATTGAATTGAATTGAATTGAATTGAATTGAATTGAATTGAATTGAATTGAGTTGAATTGAATTGAATTGAATTGAGTTGAGCTGAATTGAATTGAATTGAATTGAATTGAATTGAATTGAATTGAATTGAATTGAATTGAATTGAATTGAATTGAATTGAATTGAATTGAATTGAATTGAATTGAATTGAACTGAATTGAACTGAATTGAACTGAATTGAATTGAATTGAATTGAATTGAATTGAATTGAATTGAATTGAATTGAGTTGAATTGAATTGAATTGAATTGAATTGAATTGAATTGAATTGCATTGAATTGAATTGAATTGAGTTGAGTTGAATTGAATTGAATTGAATTGAATTGAATTGAATTGAATTGAATTGAATTGAATTGAATTGAATTGAATTGAATTGAAGTGAAGTGAATTGAATTGAATTGAATTGAATTGAATTGAATTGAATTGAATTGAATTGAATTGAATTGAATTGAATTGAATTGAATTGAATTGAATTGAATTGAATTGAATTGAATTGAATTGAATTGAATTGAATTGAATTGAATTGAATTGAATTGAATTGAATTGAATTGAATTGAATTGAATTGAATTGAATTGAATTGAATTGAATTGAATTGAATTGAATTGAATTGAGTTGAGCTGAATTGAATTGAATTGAATTGAATTGAATTGAATTGCATTGAATTGAATTGAATTGAACTGAACTGAACTGAATTGAATTGAATTGAATTGAATTGAATTGAATTGAATTGAATTGAATTGAATTGAATTGAATTGAATTGAATTGAATTGAATTGAATTGAATTGAATTGAATGGAATTGAATTGAATTGAATTGAATTGAATTGAATTGAATTGAATTGAATTGAATTGAATTGAATTGAATTGAATTGAATTGAATTGAATTGAATTGAATTGAATTGAATTGAATTGAATTGAATTGAATTGAATTGAATTGAATTGAATTGAATTGAATTGAATTGAATTGAATTGAATTGAACTGAACTGACTGAATTGAATTGAATTGAATTAAATTGAATTGAATTGAATTGAATTGAATTGAATTGAATTGAATTGAATTGAATTGCATTGAATTGAATTGAATTGAATTGAATTGAATTGAATTGAATTGAATTGCATTGAATTAAATTGAATTGAATTGAATTGAATTGAATTGAATTGAATTGAATTGAATTGAATTGAATTGAATTGAATTGAATTGAATTGAATTGAATTGAATTGAATTGAATTGAATTGAATTGAATTGAATTGAATTGAATTGAATTGAATTGAATTGAATTGAATTGAATTGAATTGAATTGAATTGAATTGAATTGAATTGAATTGAATTGAATTGAATTGAATTGAATTGAATTGAATTGAATTGAATTGAATTGAATTGAATTGAATTGAATTGAATTGAATTGAATTGAATTGAATGAATTGAATTGAATTGAATTGAATTGAATTGAATTGAATTGAATTGAATTGAATGAATTGAATTGAATTGAATTGAATTGAATTGAATTGAATTGAATTGAATTGAATTGAATTGAATTGAATTGAATTGAATTGAATTGAATTGAATTGAATTGAATTGAATTGAATTGAATTGAATTGAATTGAATTGAATTGAATTGAATTGAATTGAATTGAATTGAATGAATTGAATTGAATTGAATTGAATTGAATTGAATTGAATTGAATTGAATTGAATTGAATTGAATTGAATTGAATTGAATTGAATTGAATTGAATTGAATTGAATTGAATTGAATTGAATTGAATTGAATTGAATTGAATTGAATTGAATTGAATTGAATTGAATTGAATTGAATTGAATTGAATTGAATTGAATTGAATTGAATTGAATTGAATTGAATTGAATTGAATTGAATTGAATTGAATTGAATTGAATTGAATTGAATTGAATTGAATTGAATTGAATTGAATTGAATTGAATTGAATTGAATTGAATTGAATTGAATTGAATTGAATTGAATTGAATTGAATTGAATTGAATTGAATTGAATTGAATTGAATTGAAGTGAATTGAAGTGAATTGAATTGAATTGAATTGAATTGAATTGAATTGAATTGAATTGAATTGAATTGAATTGAATTGAATTGAATTGAATTGAATTGAATTGAATTGAATTGAATTGAATTGAATTGATTGAATTGAATTGAATTGAATTGAATTGAATTGAATTGAATTGAATTGAATTGAATTGAATTGAATTGAATTGAATTGAATTGAATTGAATTGAATTGAATTGAATTGAATTCAATTGAATTGAATTGAATTGAATTGAATTGAATTGAATTGAATTGAATTTAATTGAATTGAATTGAATTGAATTGAATTGAATTGAATTGAATTGAATTGAATTGAATTGAATTGAATTGAATTGAATTGAATTGAATTGAATTGAATTGAATTGAATTGAATTGAATTGAATTGAATTGAATTGAATTGAATTGAATTGAATTGAATTGAATTGAATTGAATTGAATTGAATTGAATTGAATTGAATTGAATTGAATTGAATTGAATTGAATTGAATTGAATTGAATTGAATTGAATTGAATTGTAACTGACTGTTTCGTTACAATACGTGCAGCGTCTTCTTCAATAGTTGCAATGCGACATTCTTCTTCATACCATGCCTTATCCCTCTGCGGTTTTTGATAGCCAAGTTCAGTTCCAAAGAATGGGACATGTGCTTCCACTGCGCATCTGGATCCTCAGGAGGGGGGTATTCTGCCCTAGCAGGAGAGAGAGCTTATGTCGATAGCACATTGACATTTCCGGTATTTGTAGCTTGTCAATATCAAGCTTTTCCCGTGTTCGGTTTTCGTACGCTTTTCGCATTTCTTGTGCGAACTTTCGCAGCCACCTGGGTAATGATCCGAGTCGATATTGGCACCTCGAATCACACGTTGATACATGACACTAGAAGTATGTCTGCCATCTATTAGCTAGTGATGAAACTGGTTCTTCGTTCTCTGATCAGGAGATAACCAGGTCGCCTAATGTATGTTCTTATGCTGCAATCGTGTGCTTCTTTCGGCCATGTTCGTTGCTGCGGCGAAGTATATATATATTTCATTATCGGAAGTGGTATCATGTAGCCTGTGATTACCGATGGTTGATCGAAAAACACTTTCCTCTCCCAATTTGGCATTAATATCGCCTAGAATAATCTTAATGTCGTGGTCAAGGCAGCGTTCACATACTTCCTCCAGACGCTCATACAATGTTTTTTGATCTCATCATCTTTATTCTCTGTCGGTGCGTGCACACAAATTAACGAGATGTTGAAATATTTCGCTTTGATGCGAATTGTGACAATGGGTTCACTCACTGGGCTAAGCCTTGAAACTAGGTGTCGCAGTCTCTTGCCTACTATAAATCCGCATTCGAATTCGCGCTTTCGGTCATGGCAGCTGCAGTAAATATCGCAGTTTTTCCTTCGGGTAGAACCATATCCTGTCCATCGCATTTCCTGGATAGCTGTGATGTCAGCTTTACATTTTTCGATGATATCCGTTTGTTGGAAAGTGGCAAACGTCCTGTATAGTGTTCGCACATTCTAGCTACATATCCTTAAATCGTGGTCCTTATAACTTCTGCGAGGTTCGTCAACGTTGGGAGGTTTCTTTGTTCACTATTTTCATTGTGTATTTTCACTGCCTATATAACGGTTGCGAGAGGCAAACCCATCCCACCGTGGTTTGCATTTTACCTACTGCCAGGATAATTATGTTTCAGCCGCGAATTATGGATCAGTCGCAGACCAAAATGCAGTGAGTATAAACTGGATTTTAGTTTCTTCAATTTTGATCCGCCGTTGGCCACTGTTGGCTCATCCGACTTCAAAGAACAGAAGAATATGGCCACTAATTCGAAGAGCTTCAATGACAGGGTCACCTAATAATCTTGAGACGTGTCAGGGATCGCATAGCCAGTCAGGCTGCTAGCTAACGGAGGTTTCTGATAAAGCCATTGCCCAGTACATGGTTGCTTGGTTGGTTGGCTGAAAAGGTTGCCAGCCAGCACGCTGTCTAGCACACTTAGGCTAAAGAAGCCCATTGTGATACCTGCAGTTTTTTCTATAGCACCTATTGACTAGTCTTCTAGCCAATTTTCTCTTTCAATAAATTTGTCCATAAGACCTACAGGCATATCCTGTAGGGCTACGATGCTAACTAAATGTATTGCGGATATCCTACTTCTCAGTCCTGCCAGAACAGGGCAATCCAAGAGAAAGTGTTTCGTCATTTCCTCGTCCTCTTCCTTGCAGCATCTACAGAGAAAACTTCACTTCTATGTCCCAATCTTAGGGCGTGTTTTCCTACAAGACAATGTCCCCTAAGTGTTCCTATCATTGTGGATAACCTGCATCACGGCAAGTTAAGTAGTTGCCTAGTCCTCTTCCTGCCCACCTGTGGCCGGAGGACCCTGGCTTGTTTGCAAGTTGAAGTAAGTCTCCACTTGTCCTTGAACATATTATCGGCACACTGCCTGAACGTAGAGATTGCCATACTAACACCTTCTTTTGCCGGAAGAACCTGTGCCGTAGTACCCTGTCTTGCTAACGCATCTGCTACGCAATTGCCTGGAATGTCGCTGTGTCTGATGTCAAGATACTCTGCCATCACCCTAAGTGATGAGTGGCAATCTTTCACCGTCAGGGGCGTAGCAAACATGGCTTCCAGGGATTTTATGGCAGCCTGGCTGTCTCTGTAGATACATATTCTCCGGAGGGTTGTGACACTGCTTTCCAGTAGTTCAGCAACCTCCAGTGTGGCGGTAATTTCCACCTCAAATACACTACAGTGATCAGGCAGCTTGAAGGAGATATTTATAGTCTACTTGCTCGTCCAACTTTGATACAGTGACTTTTCCCAGCTATTCCTGTTCGGAATAGAAGTCATTAGATTTGTCGCTGGTAGAAGGTAGGGGATACAGTAGTCCGTTTTTACGGGAATAGAGTTGATTCGGTGTAGTAATTCAGCGTGTCCGGAATGCCCCGATATCAAAACGCCACAATCTCTGATTCTCACCAGGGATGTAGAGGCTACCGATTCGGCCATGATATCAGGAGTACAGATGTTCAGGATAGCACTAAGTGCAGTGCCTGATGTCGTGCCCATTGCCCCACTAACGCTAATCATCATAATCAATTTTCATCAAGGAATTCAGAATATATTCCTTTTGGAGGGACCTCCACCAAACTACGATGCCATAGAGAAGTATTGGTCTGACTATTTCCATATAAATCCACATAGTGATCTTAGGAGACAGTCCCCTGCGCTTTCCTATCGCCCCTTTACAGCAGTAAAGAGCAACAGACGCCACTTTCACCCTCTCCTCCACATTTAGTTTCCAAGACAGTTTTCTGTCGAGAATTATCCCCAGATATTTGACCTTATCCGTCAACTGTAATTGCACCCCATTAACTGACGGCAGTTCAAATGCGGGTATTTTATATTTCCGAGAGAACAGGATAAGCTCGGTTTTAAGTGGGTTAAGTGATAGTCCGTTGTTAGCGGTCCAGTTCGAAATAAGACTAAGTAGGCTGGTTGTACGAATGCTAAGCAAATTGAGGTTTCTACCCGTACAGATGATAGCAATATCATCGGCATAGGCAAAGACCTGGCATTCGGCTCTGTCCAATTCAAGAAGCAGTTCATCGACAGAAGTTAACCATAATAGTGAAGACAGAACTCCCCCCTGCGGTGTCCCCCTGTTAACGGTCCTAGCAATTGTAACACCACCCCATTCAGCTCTGACGGATCTATCCATCAGAAGCTTCCGATTGAGGCGTGTCACTAAGCTGTCGACTCCTAGATTCTGTAACGACCTAAGAATTGTCGAAGGTTGAATGTTATTACATTCTGCGTGAAAGTACTGTGCTGCTTCTACAGCCCAATGAAGGAATAATTTTTCATATATTTTGGGCGATTTCGAAATTGGGCCATTTTCCAAATTTTTTGGGGCAATTTTTCACGTTGCCTAAAAAAGTTGTTTGACGGAATTCGTGTGGCTTTGAGTTTGCAGTTACCATAACTCCTTTGCTGCAAACGAAATGACAGTTAATGGTTCTCGTAAACGTTTTTAGAGTTCAGAGTTAAAATATATTGTTTGTTGTAAACGTTTTTCGGTTTTCGTAAACGATTTTATTTATTGATCACAAAAGAAATGATATGCTTGAATTAACAAATGTTCGTTTGCCGCACTGACATCCGTTGAATCAAAATTTATTTATGAGAGATTTCATTTGGGCGTAAAGTAATTTCTTTGCCTGTGCAACGAATTTTTTTTTGTTTCGATTGGAATCTAATTCGTAGTGAGAGTTGTATCAAATCTAAAATTTACGATCACCCTAATATTAATGCATGCCTGTGAACCCATTATCTGATCTGTCACACTTACTATTGTTTGAAACCACATCATCACATCACTCGTGTGGCCACATGTGTGTGAACTGGGAGTGATTCTCACTTCGACAATTTCAAGTGTAACACACAACTGCTTATAATCACATGCAATGGAGGTAGCAAATTGTGTTCCAAGTAATCCCATGGACTCTTATCTCTATCTACCGGCCACATATATCATTTACAGGTTGTTCTATTGTATTGAATAATATAAATTAAATGCAACTTTTGTTGAATTTCCCAGATTATTTTTACAAAAGCTCCCATTAAATTTAATGATGATGAGCACGTCATTTTAACGGTCATACGATACTACTTGGGGCACGTGTGAAAAGTGATGACAGTGGCCGAAGCAGAGAGAGAGTGAGAAAGGGTGAGAGATGGACTGACATGCAAATACTCGTTAGTAGATGCAGGCAGGTGGCTGAGGCTGAGGCTAATGCTCGTTCTAGTACTAAGAGCCGACACTTCAAGTGTAATAATTTATGGCTGTCAAGTGGTACTTTATGTTATGGCAGATATTTTTTTAATGATTGTCGTGTGACACAGAAACAAAGTCAGTTTCATGTGTTTTTTTTTTATAAAAGCATCGATGCCCTGTAGGAAATTTGCACTCAATTTGTGGATGAATAGTTTCCTGACTGAGAATGCTCAAGTAATGAATTTAATTGTGCTACCATAAAACCCACAATATATCCATCACAATCCTGATGGTTTGCCCACTTTCATTTACAGTGTAACCCACAACAGAGATGAAAAGAGATTTCCCAAAAACAAAAATACCAAAAACTGATGTTTCACTTTCATTCGCTTTTCCTGTGGTGATCGGATTAAAGGCAATCAATGTCATAACCAGACATAGAAAACCATGGGAAAACGTGGGACTCGTTTAATACAACATTTTATGGCTGTGGGCTTAAAGCCAGCACAAGAATTTTTAAAAGCTTTAATTTTCGCTACATTTGTGTATGACTCACATGCGTGGGACAAGAGTTTTCCAATGGGTTTTTGGTCATTACTTGTAGTTAAGTCTGCTAGTACTTGTCCTATATACAAACATGTGGGTATGTACATTACTACATATACATATATAGAAAGTTGCCACTTTTCATTTATAGCGAAAGGCAAAACTCAGTTAGCAGGACGATATCACACTAAACGGATACGTATGTTATACTCTGTGTACCGGACATTTTGAAATATCTCATGTGTCCATGTATGGGAGATGCTTTTCAGAGTTGTGATGTGTTGCAGTTTATGGTTAGAAACAATTTATTTTTGGTCATTTGAAACGCCTTTTTTATGAGAAATGACTTCAATATCTGTTATACAGTGCTGAATTTAATGCTCTTTCTCGTGCTACTGCTCAGGCGATGTGCAGAATTAAAACACAGTGGGATGTGCAGAATTAAAACACAGTATGGAAATAATTCAAAAACCCCAATTTTATAAACGATTTGAGAAGTTGCAATGCTAAATATTTTTAAGCCAGAAAGAAAAATTTATAAAGTTGTAGTATAAATGTTAACACACGCTCACAGAAAATTTCGTTTGGGGCAAACGATCGTAACCGAATTTGGAGGCGCCACGAAAGAACCCCCAATGATTTAACCCCCAAACTCGAAAATGAAATAATCCCCAATGAAATAACCCCCAAAATAAAACGAAATAACCCCCAAAATGAAAAATGAAATAAAGCCCAAACAAGATAAAAATATCCCCAAATTAGAAATGAATTCACCCCCAAAAGATATCGGTACTAGCGCCTAATGAAATAACCCCCAAAATAGAAAAGAAATATCCCCCAATGAAGCAAGCTCCAAGTAAATGAAATAAACCCCAAAATAGCTATTATTAATTATAATATTTATTACACTGTGAGACAAAATTAAATTTTTTTCAAAATTATGGGGTTTTGCCAACGGATTCTGGTAGAATGGTCTAGAAAAAAATACACGTGTATCGGCGTTTTGCCAGATCTGATCAGAATTTTTGTTTTAGGTCGGGTCAAAGTTTCCGCCCTTCGGAACTCTTCTGCAACATATCGGCATGCAAAATTGTGTGTTCCTTACTTCTGAGGTACAAAGTATGTTCAGAAGTTTTATAGAAAAGATTCTGATAAACATTTTTGTACAACAAATTAACCCTCCAACTGTCACGAATAACCATAATTTTTACTTTTCTTTTGAAAACTTGCAAAACACTGCCCCAAAATGACGGGGGGCGTGGTCAAAATGTTCTACAAAAATTATCGTTCTACAAATATCTCTATATGTGTCCGAACACTCCGAAACACAAATTTTAGCCCAAGTGGTAGATAATAAGCAAAAACTAACTGCATTCTAAGGGTTAATAATGAATTTTGTCATTTTGCTGTTTCCATTCATAATAGAATTTTGTCATATTTCATCTTTTATCTAGCACTTGGGCTAAGATTTGTGTTTTGGAGCGTTTGGACACATATAGTGAAATTTTATTTCGATCATTTTTGTAGAACATTTCTACCACGCCTCCGTCATTTTCGAGAAGTTTTTTGCGAGTTTTAAAAAAAAAAACTTATGGTTATACGTGACAGTTAGAGGGTTAATTTGTTCCACAAAAATGTTTATCTGTATCTTTTCTATAAATCTTCTGAACGTAGTTTGTACCTCAGAAGGAAGGAACACACAATTTTGCATGCCGATATGTTGCAGGAAAGTTCCGAGGGGCGGAAACATTGATCCGCCCTAAAAAAAAATTCTGATCAGATCTGGCAAAACGCCAATATACACGTATATTTTTTTTTTAGACCTTTCTACCAGAATCGGTTGACAGAACCCCATCATTTTTTTGGTGTCGCACAGTGTTATTAAAGAATGTAGTAGAGGAATTCATTATTGTAAAAAGGGTAATTTCTTGTGGAAATGAAATAAGCCCCAAATAAGATAAAGTAACCCCCAAAACCAAAACCACAATGAAACTATCCCCAAAAAAAATTTGGGGCTTTTCTCGTTGGGGGGTTATTTAATTATGAAATAATCCCCAAATTAAAAATTAAATAACCCCCGCAAATTAGGAAATTATCCCCAAATTCGTTTTTTCTGATTTTTTCAGGGATTATTTCATTTTCGAGTTTGGGGGTTATTTAATTGGAGGTTATTTCGCGGCCCCGAATTTGTATATAAAATAAATGGTTTCCCATTACATTCCATGAAGGAATTGGGGAGAGCTTCTTACAACCAGTGAGCTGTGCGCTTTCTAGTTTTAAACTCACTGATAGGGACCTACAGTTTTACACCGAATCCGAACGGTATTTTGAGAAGCTTTTTCATGGCTAAGTACTCGATAGTGTTGCCGTCACTATGCGAGGTGACCGCCACCGAAAGAAATTTAAGGTGGTCAGAGCCGGGATCGAACCCAGGATCTCATATACAGGAGGCCCGCACACTAACCATTGCACCACCGACTTCCGACGCCGAATTTGTAGCTTGTGAAAAAGAAATTTTACTAACAAAAGATTTTAGAGATTTTGAATTTAACACAACCGTAATATTGATAGTCCCAACACGCCGAAATTTGTCTTATTTTTTTGAATGGATGCAACTATAACGTGTTTGTAGATTGTCGTAGATATAGTATACTTGTGTCCAAACACATTATGTTTGCTATTCAATATAACATGTTTGGAACACAATGATTAATAGGTTATAATATATGTATTTGTGACCCAAATGTAGATTTGTTTGCTGAAAACTGCTTAAAACAAAAACGTGACAGACAATAGTGGAACAAAAAGCAGCAGATCTTCAAATCACTAAAACAATGCTTACAAACATGTACCTGGTTCCTGCAATATGTTGCTGGGGCCGATATTTTTCAGCGTGGACCGAACCAAAAATAGAATAAGGTTGTGGAAACTACATAATTCAGTTGTGGCAAACGAAAACGTCGGCATTTTGGGATACTGCCGTTTTACCCAATGGTGTCATTTTCGTATCGAATTGTGCACACTTAAAAACAACGACGTCAGCAACATATTGCAGGAACCATGTACATATATGTTTGCGAGCATTGTTTTCATGAATTGAAGTTCTGCTGTTTTTTGTTTCACTGTAGTCTCTAACGTTTTTGTTTTCAGCAGTTTTCAACAAAAAAAGCCACATTTGGGTCACAAAATCTAAAATTATAAATTATAAACCATTGTGTCTTCAACATGTAATATTGAAGAGCAAACACAATATATTCGGACACAAATATACAATATTTGCGACAACCTTCAAAAACGCTATAGTTGCATCCAAACAACAACAAAAAATACAGTTTTTAAGAGTGGCTATAATTCAGTGCTTGTTTAAATAATCAATTACATCATTAAAATTAACTTCCCTATCGTTTTGCATCATCAATTTTATTGAATCCGTTGAAATAATTAAAAGTTGTCTTCATGAAGGGTGGGCCATGTAAAATTTTGAATTTGAAACCCCACCCCCCTTAATTCGAAGGAGATGACCACTTTGATATTAATGAAGTGACAGATTATTAGTATAAGGTCAGAAATTTACAAAATTGATCGCTTTACACTTGAAGAAAATTAGGAAATAGTAAAAATTGGCTTCGAAAACTCAGAGTCTTCAACTTAAATTGTAAGACATCTGTCAAATAAATTCGATAGAAATCAACACATCATCAATCATCAACACCATCAACACAGTTTGTGGATCAATCTGTGAGTCGAATTCGTCAATCCGGGTCCTTGTTGGACAAAGGGATTCATGTATGTACCCGTCCGGTGCGCTTAGTGGAAAATATTGCCTCTGTAGCTGATAGTGCACTCGAATAGTCATCAACATCAACTCGCCAACGTTTGCAGCAACTGAACACTTCTCTCAACTCTTTGCTCGTGATTTTGCATAAAGACCTGGCTATGAAGGTTTATCAAGTCCAATTATTCCACGAACTAAAGCCTCGTGACCATCCGATGCGTTTTCGCTTCACTGCATATAAAGAAAAGCATCACAGAAAATTTCGTTTAAGACCAACGAATTGGTCGATACCGCATGTGGAGGTTGTGAAAAAGATTTTAATCCCAAAAGATCTTAGAGATTTCGAATCTAAGACAGCCATAATTTTGGGAGTCCTAACAGAATCAAATATTTAATAAGGTTGTGACAACTAAAGAATTCAGTTGTGACAATGGAAAACGTCGGTATTTTGGGATATTGCCGTATTAACCAAATGTTGTCATTTTCGAATTGAATTGAAGATGAAGCGCTTGGCTGAAAATAGGAATTTTTACCACAAAATCATCGATTCCGATTAAGCTCATTTCACCTCGGGGGATACACTATCAAACAAAATTGTCGCATATGGGGCTCGGAAAATCCACACTAAGTCGAGGAGAATCTTCGGTTTGGCTAGGATGGGGACAGTCAACGCTATCGTAATGTATCAGGGGGTATTCATGCCACAACTTATCGATTATAAAGGGTCCGCCATCTAAGTTTTTTTTTCAACTAGTGCTTATTTCGTGAATGGTAACACTTAGATCATGTCTGATTTGACAGTGATAATTAGTTGTATCCTTCCGCTGAATGAATATTATTGTGTATACGCTTGAACAACGCTGAGAAAAAAGGGAAAAATGGGCCTACGATCGACTTACAGAAGATGCAAATTTTGCAAAAAAAAATTCTTTTCAGATGAAGCTCATTTTGATCTTGGCGGGTATGTAAACAAGCAAAAACGCCGATGCACCCAAAACGAGTCACTGTTTGGTGCGGATTTTGGTCCAGAGGCATAATTGGGCCAATTTTCTTCGAAAATGAGCAAGGAGTGGCCGTTACAGTCAATGGCGATCGTTATCGGGCCATGTTGAACGAAATTTTGTTCACAAAAATTGAAGAGGAGGATATTGGCAACATTTGGTTTCAACAGGACGGCGCTACGTGCCACACAGCCGAAGCTACACTCGATGTGTTGCGCCCTGTTTTTGAAGATCGCATTATCAGCCGCAGAGCTGATGTCGTTTGGCCACCTCGGAGCTGCGATTTGACACCGTTGGACTATTATTTGTGGGGTGCCCTCAAACATAAGTGTTACGCCGACAAGCCAGAGGCAATTGACGCTTTAAAGGACAATATTCGTGAAGCCATTGGATAATGTGCTTAAAAATTGGACCGATCGTGTAGGCTACTGCATGGCCAGCCGAGGCAGCCATTTGAATGAAATTAGTTTCCATTATTAACCGGAAGGATTGTACTTTCAAATAAAAAAAGAAATTTGAGAAAATATTCAGTAGTTTTTTTTTATAGCATTTTCAAAAAAAAAGTTATTTGGTGGACCCGTTATATGAGTAGAAGACAATTTATAGAAAACAGAGTGGATAGACAAGAGAGCGATAAGCAACCAGACGCAAACCATGCAGCAAGTTCACATAGTGTTCACATAGTTCATATAGTGTAGTTCACATAGTGTCTGATTGATACTAATGACAGCTAAATTATGTTTTATGTTAGTTGCATCGAACGAAACTTCGCATTCCCTTTTATTTCTGTCCGATTTATGTGCAGCCAAAGAGTAAAATACAACAGCAACTCGAACTCGATGAAATGACCTAAGGCCTCATCGTCATCGTGAGAATGTAAAGAGAGGGATATATTCTCTCTATTAGTCTATGCATACTTGCTCAGCAGCCCAAACTGTATTGAAGTCTCCTAAAAAAAAAAAAATGGTGTCCCTTAACATCCCATGAAGGGATTGGGGAGAGCTTCTCACAATCAGTGAGATGTGCGCTTTCTAGTTTTATACTCACTGATAGGGACATACAGTTTTACACCGGTTCCGAACGGTATTTTGAGAAGCATTTTCATGGCTAAGTACTCGATAGTGTCGCCATCACTAAGCGAGGTGACCGTCGTAGAAAGAAATGTAAGGTGGTCTGAGCAGGGATCGAACCCACGTTCTCATGTACAAGAGCCGCGCACACTAGCCATTGCACCACCGACGGCCAGGAAGTCTCCTGGTACAAGTAAAATAGAGAAATGATCTCTCCATATTCAAAACATACTTTGCACATCTGGGACAGGATTTCCATCCTTATCTTTGCAAAAGGGGGTCCCTGATCCATTGCTGCTCATTTGGGTTTGCACTTTTCTGTAGAATTTACGAGTCTCATTCTTCCCTCTGTAAAATTAAATTTACTCACTCTCTCCACAATCGTTTTTTCTTCTCCTTGAATAATGGGGTATCCTTTCTCCTCTACTTCTTATACCGTTCCGTCGCTGCTCGCGTGGCAACTGACTGAAGCATTACCACACGTGCAGAGTCCTTTGTATCACTTACAATACGATGCTCTTCATCGTGCCATGGTTTGTCTTCCAACGGTTTTTCATAAGCAGGTACGGTCGCTACACTTTTCATACACTGGGAAATGTACTACCACTGCGCTTTAGGATCATGAGGCTGGAGTGCGCCAGTAGCTAAATGATCATCGCTGCATAGTCAGAGGCTAGCTCCGGTAATTGGAGCTTTCTGATGTCCAGCTTTCTCTATGTCTGATCCGCATCGATTATTAATAAGATTGTAACAATCAAATTTCAATAATGGCTACCCAATTCAGTTGTAGCAACCCCAGTTCGATTGTGACAAACGTAATTTGGTTGCAACAATCGAATTTTCGGCTGATGCAACACATTTTTCTACAAACCATTCTATAGGTGCAGTGGCAAATTTTCCCCACATTTATGGACTCTCCCTCCAAAGAAACAGGTATGATCACAAAGTGATATACGTTCTAATGTATTCCAACGATTCACAGAAGATATAAAATGCTCCCATTAAATTTAATAATGATTAACACATAATTTTAATTGTCATACGATACTACTGGGGGCACACGTGTGACAAGTGATGCCAGGGGATGAGTGAGAGAGACAAATGCAAATACTCATAGGTAGCAGCAGGCAGGTGACTGAGGATAATGTTCTAAAAATAATGAGATAAAAAAATAGGTATTCTGTGAAAGTGCAACATGTGTTGATGTGTTACGAGTCACAGAAAGTACAAACAGCTTGAAATAAATTAAAATCCAGTTAATTTGAAATTATGAAAAGAAATTTTATGTAAGTAATTAATGTTACAAACGTAATCATGCGGTCTAGTAAATTTGTACTTTGCTTACATTTAAAAAATAAAATTACGTAAAATTAAAAAGGCGATAAAGCATAAATGCGCATTCTCAATATTGTTCAAATTAAATTCACAATCATGTACAATTTCTACAAAATTAGTACAGAGATTGAATTCGGATCTGTGTTTAAAAATACCTGCACTCTAAGTCATTTGATCATTGAATCCATTTGAATTAAATTTTCCAAATTTAACCATTACTTTCTCTTTTTTTTAATTTTTGGCGCCTAAACATCTGATTAAATTTTGCGGATACATTTTCCGTCCAACTTTTGTATGTATGAGAGTTACCAAAAGTGTCGTATCAATATCGCCAAAACCACAAGGATTTCTATCAGGAATTTCTTCTGAATGCACTTTGACTGACAACAGACGTTGTTTGACTCTTTTTGGCATTGCATTTGAGGTAATTCGTGTGGCCGTATAGTTCGTGTGGCTAGTGTACGCGGTTCTTGTGCACGAAAAGGTGGGTTCGATGCCTGCTCTGACCACCTTACATTTCCTTCGACGACGCCCAACTCTCTTAGTGATGACCAACACTATAGAGTACTTAGCCATGAAAAAGCTTCTCAAAATACCCTTCGGAACCAAACAGTGAGTGAAAAATTAGAAAGCCCACAGCTCACTGATCGTGAGAAGCTCTAACCAATCCTTTCATGGGATGTAATGGGAAACAGTTTTTCTTATGCGGATGATTTAAATAGTACACCCTTGTTTGATGCTTCTGTGGCCATTGTGGATCCATGAAATTTCCTTGCATGTGCAGACGATTTAGAAATTGATGACACTGGTGTAGCTGAAAAATGTTTCAACGTTCTACAAGGTGGCGCAAAAGTAATCCTCCTATCAGAAAATGCTATAAATTTTGCGATTGGCCCCTAATGTCAGTTCTGTTTTGACATTTGTGTAGTAAACACATGCGAAATACACGTTAATAAACAATGTTACGCTACACTGCTCCAGAACGCGGAATATTGCTGACTATTTATTTGACCAATAATCGGTCGGTGACTTTGGCACAACGTGAATTTCGTCGCAGGTTTCCTGGCCGTCCAACGCCTACTGGTGAAACACTGCGACGTTTAGCCGCTCGCCTCGAAGAGACTGGCACAACACAAGATGCTGCCAGGCGTGGCAGACCCCGGAGTAGCCGTTCTGCAGAGAATATTGCTGCTGTAGCCGAGGATGTCTTGTAAGCGCCGTCGACATCGACCAGACGACGTGCCACGCTACAGAGCAATGATCAACGAGTTCTTTTTGCCGCAACTTGATGAATTGGGATTGGAAAACATGTGGTTCCAACAGGACAGTGCAACGGCACACACTGCACGTGCCACAACCGATATGCTGAAGGATGCATTTCCCGGGCGCCTAATCTCCCGTTTTGGCGATTCGCACTGGCCAGGAAGATCGCCTGATTTGACCGCTCCAGACTTCTTTTGGTGGGGCTTTTTGAAGTCGCGGGTTTATGTCAACAAGCCTCAGACTCTTGCAGCTCTTAAAGACAATATCCGTCAAGAATGTGAGGACCTATCGCCGGAAGTTTTGGCCAAAGTGATGGAAAATGCCATAAAAAGGGCTCAAATGACAATCAACTGTGGCGGCGGCCATTTACATGACATCATATTCTCGACTTGATGTAAAAAAAATTAAAAGACCAAATAAAAATAATCCACAAGAAGAATCAAAGTTTTTAATTTTTTTTTTTAAATTACAGCCAAAAAACATCGGAAGTTTACTTTTGCGCCACCTTGTAGTATATTGTATCTGTTGGAGGCAAGTCTACCGACTTGATCGGTTCCCATGAAATGTCTATGAAACTTAAATTTTTTTTAAAAGAAAAATCTATTTTTATTAATTCGCAGATTTTCCTGCACTTATTTTTAAAAAAAAAACATGTCATTTTTTTCAGAATAACTTCAAGGGACTAAAAATTTTTTCCCACAATATTTGGCAAAATTGTAGCCATGGTAAAGCTGAACATTTTTTGTGAACATATTAATACAATCTGAACGTGTGTAGTCACCCTAAATAGCACATATAGACCACTTTGTATCTTAAAAATGGTAATTTGTATGTATGTGTCATCATTACTAGAGAGCGACGTGTCCGATTTTGTCAGAATAAATTCAGAAAAATTTAGAATTACAATACTTTTGATGTATTCGTAAACTATTTCTCAATATAATCAACAGTTTCGCAGTTATAAAGAAAAGTATGATGAAAAAAATATATTTTTTGCTTAAAAAATTTTAATTTATTATTATGAAAAAAACAAGAATCATAAGAAACAGAAAAAAAAGTGTAAAGTTTTATTAGTTTATCCTAAAGCCAAATGATCTACGAACAAAAGGAGACATCAATCATAATTTTGCCAATTAGTATGAATAAAAAATTTGGAGTCCCTTGAAGTTATGCTGAAAAAAGTGAAATCAAAAATTTTTATTTTCAAAAAAAAGTGCAGAAACATCGGAGAATTGGTAAAAATTGATTTTCTCCAAAATTTGGCTTGATACAGACATTTAATGGGTAAACTGAGTAGACTTGCCACTAACCGAGATACAATTTACTAGAACGATGATACAATTTACTAGAACGATGATACAAAAATTTCATTCCAAAAACTGCAACGGTGTTGTTTGCATCAAGACACAATGTATGTTAAAAACTGCATAATGTGTCCATCAAAGAGACGTGTGTCAAAAAGTACACAAAGTGTACTAACATGTATACAAAGTGTACCATCAAGTACACAAAGTATACAAGAAATTGCATAAAATGTGGCAAAAATTGTTACCTATTACATCCCGTGAAGGGACTGGGGAGAGCTTTCACAATCAGTGAGCTGTGCGCTTTCTTGTTTTACACTCACTGATAAAGCCGGCCAAACCATAGAGTAAATCATACTAGAGAGAATATTTGGCTCATCTGACATTTCCTTTCACACTCTTCATGATGAGGTCGGTGTGACAGAGAGATGTTTGACGAAAAGTGTCATACACCAGGTGGAATTACAATAACTTCTGGCTTTAATTTTTCATGTCGTTTTGGTGAAAAATTGTGAAATTTAAATGTGTTTACACTTTTTTATTGACTGTTATTGTTAGCATACATTTGTGTTGTATTTAACACAATGATTTTAAAGCACAAAACGAAATGCCGTTGTTGTTATTTAGTTGGTTGTTTTGAAGTATTGCCTCCATCTGCTATTATTGAAGGAATTTTTTTCGACATCCAACCTTTTTATCATACCAGGCCAAATGTCGTAAATTTGCTGAGCAACTATTAAGTCTACTATAAGTATGAATCTATGGGCCAAACAATACACAAAGTCAAACGTACCAACAAATACACAAAGTATACCTACAAGTATTTATAGTACAAAGTATACCTACAAAGTACATAAAGTGTGTTAAGGAGAACATAAAGTGTACTAAGAAGTACATACAGGGTACTAAGAAGTATATAAAGTGTACTAAGAAGTACATAAACTGTACCAAATCTTTCATGAAGAGTAACAAAAAGTACATAAAATTTAACAAAGTGCCACAATATAAAAATTAGACAAATTGTGTAGAATTTTGCAGCCTTTTGATTATAAAACAAGTTCGAATATTACAAATATCTCGAAAACGGGGCCACCGCGTGCGAATATATTCAAATTTTGGGAGGTCCTCTATACTCATTTGAAACAAAAATCGCCAAAATAAAAAATCTTTAATATACAATTATGGATACACTTCGTCAACGAAACATACAGTCCTCAGAAAATATCAGAGGCATATTCTAGACATTAGACGTATCTTCTAGATATCAGAGGCATCTTCTAGCTGTCAGAGGTATCCTATAGCTGTCAGAGGCATCTACCAACAAAAGACTTCCGCACTACACAAAACTCTTTTTGAAAAATTCGGTAAAATTAAAAAATCGCTAAGTTAAAAATATTTGTAAGTTGTATTATGACGATTTTTGTAAAAAAACCGAACTCTTCCACCGTATTAGAAACATCATTTAATCGAAACTCCATCCATAGGAATCCTCAAGAATTATGGCATTCTCACAATCGTACGCACTCCGTTTCTGATATATTTGTATTTTTGTATTACATTTTAAATTATATCTTAATTATATCAAAACTTAAGTCAGTTAGAATTATTACAAAGCCCTTAATGCCAAAGAACCCACAATACATCCAACCAAAATAATAAATAAAATAAATAAATGGTTTCCCGTTACATCCCATGTAGGGATTAGGGGGAGCTTCTTACAACCTGTGAGCAGTGCGCGTTCTAGTTTTACACTCACTGATTGGGATCTACAGTTTTACCCCGGTTCCGAACGGTATTTGAGAAGC